>CM053785.1:1034993595-1036241929 GCA_028749045.1 Cupressus sempervirens
AATAATAGTTGAATACCTAGGTCATGCACCTCTTCCAAAGGAGAGAATCCATAATCAATACACAATTCTTTATAAATAAAAAAATAATGTCACATAATGAATGAATTCCACGTAAGTTTAAAGAAAGTAGATCCATAGAAAAAGAATGTACAAAGGGTCTTGCCCCCCAAGTGTGAGACATGAAAGGAAATCCATAGTAGGTTGTATAACCAAATCTTAAAGAACATAAGGACAAGTCATAAGCAAAAGCTGATAACCATGCTAAAACACAAACATCTTAAATTCAATAAGAGATATATAATTCCACACTATAGAGGAAGCACTTGATTTGAAATAGTATAAGAATGTTTAGAAAAGATGAATAAAAAAGAATCTACGAAGGATCGTAGTATGAGAAGAATTAAGATGACATATATGAATTATACTTTGCTAAGCAAGAATACATAGCTATGCATATTACAAAGAAAACATACTTATAGATGAAAATGTTCCCCAAAACAATGTCAATATATAGGAAGATTAAGAAACAAGGCCATTATAACTTCTAGAGAACATCTCATAAACCAAAAATGTAGAAAACAAAGACAAGGAATCATGTGTAAAGAGAAAACAAGTTTGAATTTAGAAGAGATGGAAAATTCTTCATCTTGCATAAGATTTTGAGTAAATTCTCATGAATAGAAAGAAGAAAGGATCTCGAAACAAAGAAAGGAAAATTGTCCCCCCAATGAAGGACAAGGGAAAGAAACCTATTGAGAGGTTTGAAGGAAACGTTATAGAAGATGACAAGGAATCTTATCCAATAGGTGAGAACAAAGACCAGGTGAAGTCATGCAGGAATTGTAACACCTCACATGTATAAGGAATAATACCCATTAAATCCTTTTTCTTTAACAAACAAATGAAAATGAAAACAATCGACAATTTTGTGATTACTATTATAATAAAAGGGACAAAATACACAAAAAGACAATCTTTAAGAGGTATAGGAGATTTCTCAGGTTCAACAACAACTAATTGTATATACACCTTCAAAATCAAATCTCGACAAGGATCGAGATGATCAAGATTAAGTGTAGGTAAGAGAAGATGAAGAGGACGTCGTCTAGAATATTATTGCACTATATTAGAAGGAGAATATCCAAGACCATGTTTATTCATCTTAGGAAACACATGAATACAATTTTTAAGACCTTGTTCATTAATACCAAGTCTTAAGCTAGTGTAACCCTATTTAAAAACCATGTGATAACCTTTAGGATAGTTATTCGTCAAATCTTTAACACAAGGAGATTTTTTTAGTTAAATCATGTGAAAAAAGTGGCTTTAGATTTTCCCCTATTACAAGTAATAGGAGGAGAAATAGGCTCCTTAATGCAGGTAGAAACATCACCATCATGAACTAAAGTTTGAGCTTGAACATATGTAGAAGTGCTAGGAGAATAAGGAGGATTCAACAAATGATTAGGAGGGTTAAGAGGGGGATGAGGAGCATCCTCAACTAAGGTTCTCACACAATCCAAAGAGGTAATAAGCTGACCATAGAAAGATCTAACTGTAATCCAGAAAGAAGGAAAAGGTGTATTTGTTAATCCCATAACAACATAAGCAAGAAAAATATGAAGAGCCATAAACATTATAAAATACATAAAACTCTCGTAAACATCATAAGTGCTATAAAGAGATACAAGAAAGATGTTAGGATTAACCACAGATAGAAATAAAAATTACATGCAAATATAAACAATATCATAAAATAATAAATTGCACAGAAGAGAAAACAAGACACCATGATTTAACGTAGTTCACCCAATCCCTGGGCTATGTCCACCAAATAATGAGTCCAATATTATTACGATCCAGTGATTACAACCTAATTATAATCCATAATCCCTTACAACTCAATACCATTGCAAGAAGCAATTATCACATCACACCTTATGGAAATCCCTAACCCTAAGCCCTTTTGTACAAGTATTTTTGCCACTTTAGTTTTGCTGAGGAATTATGGAGTATGTGTAGTACTTCCTTGATTAGTCACCACAAACTAACAATCTCCCACTTGGGGACTGATCAGGATCCACACTAGACAACAATCTCCCACTTGGAGACTGATCCTGTAGCTCTATCACTACTCCATGTGGGTCCCACTAGATCAAACCACCCTGGGCTCTGCTGTTCTTTTAATTTTTTTCAGTATAGAAGACCAACTGAAGCTAAAGAGGAGTTCAGGTTCTCTCTTGTCACTACCATTGTAAACATATCTGCTAAATTATCATTTGTATGTATCTTGTCTAGCTTTAAGCGTCCACCATTCGAAACTGACCAAATGAAATGGTACTGCAACTGTATATATTTTGTCTTTGAATGCAAAGCATAATTCTTTGCAAGATGAATGGCACTCTAACTATCTATAAACAAATAATTTTCCTTTTCAGGGTGTCCCAATTCTTGCAAGAAGAACTGAAGCCATATCATCTCCTTGGCTACCTTTGTAGCAGCAACATACTCTGCCTCTGTAGTTGATAAAGTGTTCACCTTCTATAACCTAGAAACCCAACTCACTACTGCCCCACCAATAGTAAATACATAACCTATAGTACTCTATCTAGTATCAATATCCCTTCCCAAATCTGAGTCAACATAGCCCTATAAATTAGTAGTAGAGCCCCCAAAATGTAAACACTTACTGGATGTTCCCCTCAAATATCTGAGAATCCATTTAACTAAAGTCTAATGCTCAATTCTTGGATGACTCATATACTTGCTAACGGCTCCCACTACATGTGCAGTATCTAGCCTTATACATACCATAACATACATCAAGCTTCCTACAACTAAAGCATAAAGTACCTAGGACATCTCATCCTCCTCTTCTTGTGTCTTTGGATACATCTCCTTAGTCAACCTCAAATGACCAGGTAAAGGTGTACTGACAATTTTAGCATTCTCCATAGAGAAACGTTGCAACACCTTCGCAATATAATGAGCCTGAGATAATGTCAATTTCCTGTTCTTCCTATCTCTACAAATCTTCATACCAAGGATTTGTTTTTCTACCCCCAAATCCTTCATAGCAAATGAATATGCTAATTGTTCTTTTAACCCCTTAATGTGATCCATGTTAGACCCAACTACAAGTATATCATCAACATATAAACATAAATTAATGTCGTTGTCATCATCCAACCTCTTAAAATAAACACAATGATCTGAGTGACACCTATTGTGTCCTTGCTTATGCATAAAGCTATCAAATTTTAAATACCATTGTCGAGGTGCTTGCTTCAAGCCGTACAAACTTTTTCTTCAATGTGCACACTAAGTTCTCCTTACCTTTGACCTCAAATCCCTATGGTTGTGCCATATATATCTCTTTAGCCAAATCACCATGAAGAAAGGTTGTTTTAATATCAAGCTGCTCCAAATGAAAATCTTCAATAGCCATAATACTTAAAACTGTATGAATAGAAGTCATTTTAACAATAGGAGAAAATATCTCATCAAAATCAATGCCCTTTTTTTGTGCAAACACTTCTACAACTAACCTGACTTTAAATATTTTCTTACCTCCATCCTCTTCTTTCAACCTCTAAACCCATTTATTCTATAAAACTCATTTACTTGTAGACAACATGCATAAATCCCAAGTCTTGTTTTTTAGCAAGGAGTCTATTTCATCTGTCATTATAGACTCCCACTGAATCTTAGTATCCACCTACACAACTTCATCATAACATTCAAGTTGACCAGCATCTATTAGTAAAATAGAGTACAAAGAAGGAGAAAATCTTTTTGGAGGTCTACTTAGCCTTCTTGATCTTGTAACATTCACTGGGGTGTGTGGTATTTGTTGTTGCGATACTTGCAGATCATGAGGAATTCTTGGAACTTCATCTTTTGGAGTATCATCCAACACTACATAATCATCTTCTTTCTTCTCATGTTGTTGCAACAGATCTTTGTACAACACTTTCTCATTGAATATGACATCCCTGCTTCTTTCAATTTTATGATTTTCTAAACCCCAAAGTCTATAAACAAATTCATCAATTCCATATCCAACAAATACACATTTCTTTGACTTAGCTTCTAGATTGGTTCTATTTTCAAAGTCTATATGCGCAAATGCGTCATAGCCGAAGGTTTTGAGAAAAGCATAACTCACCTTCTTACCAGTCCATGCTCCCTCTGGAATACCACAATCCAAAGGAGTAGAAGGACGTCTATTAATCAAATATACAATAGTATTAACAATCTCTGCCCACATGTTTAAGGACAACCCTGCATGGTGTAATGCCCCACCTGAAGATCCTTGGAAACAAGGATAAATATAAGCCAAGATAATATTTTCTTTTAAAACAAGTATAGATGCACCCGACATACAACATAAAAGGATCACAAAGATCGTAATGGAAGACTAACCAAACATCCTAACACCAACGGATCTCCAAACGCCACTACTAACCAAAACAACTGACAACAGAAGACACATAATTGAATTCAAATCAAAACATTTTGAATTCAAAATACAACACCAAATGATTGAAGAATACCTAAAAGGTTAGCCAAAACACTTCTCGAAAATTTTTGGTCAAACTGAAAAGTACCCGTTGTTCACCCAGATAGGTTTTTGCAAATATAAGGCGATACTTTAAAACAACCCTATGTGATACTTTCCAGTATCGCACAACCTTTCTCAAGAAGGGGGGGTGACACTTTTAGGGTTTGTACGACACTCCTCAAAAGGGCATGTGATACTTTACAAGTATTGTATGACACTTCTTCAAAGGGGGTGCAATACTAGAAACTATCACATGACATTTCTCTAAGAGACATGTGGTACAATCAAGGATCACACAACAGATCTCTATTGGGCATGCGACACTTTATAGTATCACCCCATGCTGACACATGGTCGCCTAGGAATACGAGAAAAACTTCTAAGGATAAACTAGAGAGTAAAATAGAGTTCAAAACCTCCACATTGGGGAGTACCAGATCCACAATTCGAGGTGTAAACACTCAAACAATATATTGAAAGATGAAAACTACATCTAACCATCTAACAAGCAGTGAAGGGAAAGTACAAAAGGAAACATCATAGTGTACTAAAACAACATTGCAATGAACAATTCAACCAAACTAAGTACGTGATTCCTCCCAACCATAATAGCATCATAAGGTTATCGTGGGCACTATCCATCCCCCATGCGTAACATCCCAAACTACTAACCAGATCGTTGGTGCTAACTTATGAAGATGTCACTACTAAAATGTGCTACAACAAGCATAAGGAAATCTAACGTGCTAGAAGTAAAGCATAAGATAATCCCACAAATAAACTCATCATCTATATATGGTAAACATCATAATAAGGATATGTGTTAATAACTAACATCATCTAAACATGATATGCAAGCATTCAAATGAAAGCACAAATCAAAAGAAAGCATACTTTGGAACCTGAAGTACCAAGTGAAAACATCTAGCAACACCTCCCAATCACATGGAACCCACAAGCCCACTCCCATCGTGCTGATAGAGATAATGATCTAACCCAAACACACATAAAACAAACGTCCATGGCTAACACTCACGCCATACAGTATGATGACTAAAACCAAGAACATGGACAATGCATAAACTACAGGTCCTAGTCAGACACTCAATGGGCTACTAAGACGTCATGGAGAGTCACTCGGCATCCAAAAGCCCAAGCTCGGATCTGTGCGGACTCAACTTCCTAACGAAAGGCTCACACACTGAAGCATTGTTTTATTATCTTAAATTTTATTACCACCCAATGTTTTATTTAGTTATCACTTACTTAAAGCTCCCTCTATCAACCTATGGCACCATGATCGCCAAATTGTGAGATAAAAGCCCCCTCCATATGCTACCTTACCCTACCCATACTCATCCAATGACGAGTGTCCGTAGGCATGCAAATTTCCAACCCAACACCAATGATCATAACTTCTAGAAGTACCATGGAGGATTAGGCCTCACAAGTCACCTAACAAATGTATGTGCATGTACTCGTGTGTGGCACACCACTATCATGAAGATCATAACACAAGGACTACATGAGAACACAAGCAGAAAGTCACTCAACTAAAAACAAACTCGGGAGGACGGATGTGGCATGCATCCAAATGCAACATAAAAATGCAATAAAGGTCTAACTAATATCCAAACAGATGATCCAAGTCCACAACCAAACTCATGCCAAGAAAACTTGAGAAAACATGACTACACAGAAAACAAGGTAAAACCCCCAAAAATTGGGAAATTTTGAAATTAAAACTCATTTGGCCTTTGGGTACAAAAATCTTGAAAATCCAATAATATTTGGGTTCAGAAATCGTATGCAAAAATGACTAGCATAACGGTGTGAAACCCCAAACCCCCATCTCGAAAATAAAGAAAATATTCATACCCAACCAACTAGGCAAAACCAACTAATAGAAATGGAGGGGAACACTAGTTCTTAGCCTCCTAACAAACTGCTACTAGAAACAGAAGCTGAAACAAAGTAGAAACAAGAAAATAGGAAAGCCCTACCTAACAGCAAAAGGGGCAACAATTGAAATAAACCTGATAAAATAAATAACCTAACAATACTATCGAAAGTGACGGCAAAGCAAGGTCTCCTCGAGGCATATCCAACAAGACTGACCTTGCGAAGATCCCATACTCACAACTCTTAGAATGAGTAGAAAACCAATTCTTCAGAAAGAGGATTTCAAAAAAGCTCTCCAATTTCTAAATTGTAAAATTCAAAAGTGAGAAAACAAATCCCTTTTTCAATACTTGTTCACTTTTCGAGTGAATAGTCGATTGGGGAAAATAGCCAGTTAGACTAGCTAGACTTCGAATCGACCCAAATGAAAATCGGTTATTCTTGATAATAGGAATTCACCTAAGGCAAAGCTACCAAAAATTAAACTCAATAAGATTTAAAGCCTGAAAACCCAAGATCACAGAAAATCCGTTAACAACTTTCATGAAAAATGTGAATCTCTAAGTGCATAAAGACGCTCACTGGTCTAATCACATAATGTAGATGAGTTCGGATTTGATAATCACCGAAAGGTTTAATTTAAATAATTGAATAAGGATATGTCGACCATACAGGGACGACATTGGTAAAAATATGAATAGTTGAATCACTAACTCCATGTGCCATTGCCAGGGATATAAATCCTGCATACTAAAACACACGATCAAGTGCAATTACACACAATAACATAGTCAAAGCAATAAATGCATTAAATAACTAATTTAACCATTTATTTAATTATATCTAAAAATTCATTTACATCACTCACGTTCACATAAAGCATAAAGAGACAAGGATGAAGTAAATAACCAAAGCATAAAATCCATCACATAACATAATCAGAAAATATGTCCAAATACCAGATAATCAGATATCATCATAGACCTACTATCATCTCAAAATGACATCAACATGAAAATATGATAAACTGAACAACATAGCAGTATAGCATCTATGATACTAAAATCAAAGTATAACATTCAACCCTTAGGTCATCTCAAGGTACATATAATAAGAGTATCAAGTATCTCTCGAATCAAAATAGACAAGGTACGGACTAGAAATATGAGAGGCACTAAATCCTCCCCCACTAGCATAGGCTTACTCCTAGAAGCTGGCAAAAAGATAGGGGTGCAATCCCCTCAATCGTGTAGCATCTTCCCAAGTCGGAGAGGTCTCATTGCTCGGGTCCCATTGGACCCTTACCTGCTCGATGTCCTGACCTCGCAAGGTCAACATCCACTGTTGTAGGATATGAATGGGCTCCAAAGTAAGCTACCTATTTGCTACTTGCAAAGCATCCCAATCAAGAACATGGGTCACATCCAAAATATACTACCTCAAAACAAAAACATGAAAGACATCGTGGATGCATGATAGGTTAGGTGGCAATGCTAGTCAATAAGAAACATGACCAATTCTCTCGAGGATCTCAAATGGTTTGACAAAATGTGGTGCCAACTTAGAGCCTTTCCCATAATAGATGAGACTCTTCCTCGACCACACTCTCAAAAACACCCTGTCAACTATAGAAGAGTGACGATCCAACCTATGGGCACTTGCATACTTCTTCTGCCTGTCCTGAGCAGTAACCAGATACTCTCTAATGCAAATGACCTACTGCTCTATATCCTGAAGCATCTTTGGACTCAAAAGAACTCGTTCCTCTGAACGATCCCAACTCAAAGGGGTACAACATGGTCTACCATTGAAGGCTTGAAAAGGTGACATGCCAAGAGAACTATGATACCCATTGTTGTATACAAACTCAACATTGTACAAATAATCCTCCCACTTTACCTAACTATTCATAACATACATGCGAAACATATCCTCCAAAACTTGATTCACTCTCTTAATTTGACCATTAGTCTCTAGGTGATAAGCCAAACTAAAATTGAGCCATGCGCCCAAACAAATAATATCCTCCAAGAAAACATGTGCTACAGAAGAAGTTGTGTAGGATGCTCTCATGGGTGAAAAATGTGCTACCTTGGACAACTTGTCCACTGTCACCATGATACAATCATGCCTTCGTGATGACATAGGAAACTCTGTGATAAAATCAATGGATATCTTATCCCATTTCCACTCTGGAATGGTATGTGACTAGAATAGACCTATTAGATTTTGATGCTTTGCCTTCACTCTTTGGCACTCAAGATATCTAGCAAAAAAATCAACAACATTGCATCTCATCCTTGCCCAAAAGTGTTGTGATGTGGAGCCTAATCAGACTCAGAGGTTTATTCGGCGTGGTTTCCCTCTAGATTATTTCTATGGGGGTTTGGGGGTAGCACCCTAGGTGCGCTCCTTGTCGCAATACATGGTGGGGTCAAGGGGCAACGCCCCCATGGGGGTTTTCAATGAAGCCAAAAATGACCTTATGTTGTAAAAGGCATTAGCTATTATTTTCTATCATTCTAGCCCTAGTTTTGTAAGTGACAAAAAGCTTGTATAAAAAGATTTCGGGTTAGTGATTTTCATAATGTGTTATGAAAAAAATTGGTTCTTGCTGTGGTATTGAGCTATAAGGGATTACAGATTGTAATCAGGTTGTAATCACTGGATCATAATAATATTGGACTTGTTGTTGGTGGACGTAGCTTAGGGATTGGGTGAACCACGTTAAATCTTGGTGTCTTGTGTTCTCTTTTATGCAATCTACTATTTTATGGTATTGGTTATATTTGCATGTAACTATTATTTCTATCCGAGGTTAATCCTAACAAGTGGTATCAGAGCCTAGTTGTCATCATTTTATTTTAGCAATCCTCTACAAGAAGGTCTCACGGTTGAGTAGGAGTCACACGGTTGAGTGGAAGCTATGGTAGATGAGGATAAGCTAAAGGTGGAGAAGTTTAATGGGTAGAACTTTTAGTTATGGAGGATGCAAATGGAAGACTATCTTTATCAAAAGAACTTATGGAAGCCGTTGGAAGGAAAAATCCAAGAAACAAGGAACTATGTCAGATGAGGACTGGGAGATTTTTGATAGAAAGGCACTTGGAAGCATTCAATTATGCTTGGCACCATCACTGACATTTAACATTACAAAAGTGAAGATGACAGAAGAGTTGATGGAAACCCTAGCAAAATTGTATGAAAATCCTTTTGCTTCAAATAAGGTATTTCTGATGAAGCATTTATTTAATATGAAAATTGGAGAAGATGGATCTGTTGTAGATCATTTAAATGGGTTTAATACTATTACTAGTCAGTTATAATCTGCGGGTATTAATTTTGATGAAAAAATTAGGGCTCTCTTGGTTTTGTGTTCTTTGCCTGAAAGTTGGAATGGCTTGGTAATGGCTGTGAATAATTCTATTTCTAGATCTAATACCTTAAAATTTGATGATGTGATTGGTGTTATTTTGAGTGAGGAAACTCATAGGAAATCCTCATGTGGATCTACATCAGGAAGTGCTTTGAATGCACAAAGCAAAGGCAGAATGACTGAGAGAGGAAATAATTCTGAAAATCATGGAAAATCAGAGGAAAGTCAAAGGGGAAGAGGTCTCAATCCAAAGGACCAAGAGAGTGTTGGTACTATGGTAAAACAGGGCATAAGAAGAAAGATTGTTGGACTTGAAAGAACAATGAAGGAGATAAACCAAGAGGGAACAAGGAGGCAAACATGGTAAGTAACAAATTCAAAAAGGATGCTTTGCTTCTATCTTTAGAAAGTGTTGATGATTCATGGATATTCGATTTTGGTGCTTCATTTCATGCTACACCTCATAGAGGTTATTTTATTGATTATGTCCTAGGGGATTTTGTGCTTGTTTATTTGGGAGATAATGAACCTTGTTAGATTGTTAGAAAAGAAAAAGTTAAAATTAAGTTGCAAAACGAGAAACATTGGCTATTACATGAGGTAAGACATGTTCCAAGGCTATAGGGATTTAATTTCAATAGGGCAACTCAGTGATGAGGGTTGCCTAGTTACTTTTAATGATAAAAAATGGAAGGTTTCAAAAGGTTCCCTTGTAGTAGAAAAATGTGTGAAAGTAGGCACCTTATATCTTTGTATAACTTATATTGTTCCTTCTACTTTGATTGTTTAAGAGAAAAATGAATGTTCAGGAATAGTTGCTACAGTTGAGCAGGGAGAACAAATAGCTATTGCAGATTCTGATATAGCGTTGTGGCACAATAGACTTGGGTACTGTAGACACTTGAATTTTTCCAAAACCCATTTCCTAGTCAATTAAATAGATATTTATTATCTATTTAATTACCCTATGTTTAATTAAATAAATTCGCATTTATTTAATTATCCTTTGCTTTTCCTTGATTTAAATAAGCTAAGGTTTATTTAAATCTAACCCCCTTTCACTTTAATTAAGTATGTCATTTACTTAATTAATTCCCTCCTAATCCCACTAGGAATTAAATATTTCATTTAATCCTATTTGAGCACATGGCTCCTACATTTAACCCTCACCTAACCTCACTATCCTAACTAACCCATCATGCTAAACCTGCCCACTTCCTAATCATGCTTGCTTTGCATAATCATCCTAGCTAATCTCCTTTTAATCCTAAGTGTGTTCTCACACATGTGTGAGGAATCCTCACACATGCGTGAGAGATGTTCACACTTTCTTCATCCCTCATGTCTTGCATGTCTCTTGCACACTTGTCCTCTTGCATGAGAGTCAAGTTGTCTCTCACATGTGTGAGAAGCCATGCCTTCTCACACCTCTTGCACACTTGTCCTCTTGCACGAGAATCAAGTTGTCTCACACCTCATTGATCATATCACCATCAGAGGTTGCTCACACATGTGTGAGCATCTTCCCCCCTTTGAATGGTCAAAACCCTAATCCATGTGGAGTCTACTTGTCCTCCACCTCATGGACACCTCATTGATCTTGAGAGATCTTAGCCCTCCATCTTTCATTCAATCTTAGCCATCCATTGCATCCATTTTCCTATAAAAGGAGAGCCCTCTTCTCATTTTCAACAATCTACTATCTACCTCATTGTTATGCCGCTGGACTTGTGAGCAACCACATCCCACAACAACAATGAAATCATCTACACTTGATGATTTCATGAGGTTTGCATTAGTAGTTTGAGTCATTGTAATTTCATGTTATCTTTATGTTACATGTCTTCTTTCATATTTTGAGATTTTGCATGATAATGTAGGAATGTGCATTAGTTGCTTAGTGTTATTCCTTAGTTACATTTTTATGCAACACATTTTGGCACGACCGGTGGGACCCACTTCACGGGTTCAAACTAACCATCTAATGTGATTTGAGTGTTTTGTGAGTTTTCAAGATCATAGGTTGAAGGCTTGCATTTGGAAATCAAATTTCATGGGGAGCCTCTAATCAAGTCAAGGAGCCCATCATTGCATTTGGAGGACCTAAGGGAAGTTTTTTGACATAAAACACTTTATATCTTGCTTATTGCTTTATTTTCAAGCTCTAGGGTACATAGGCATTAAATATTCGTTATTAGAAAAAATTAAAAAGTAAAAAAAAAATATACTCCCCTTTTTGTTAATACATAAATCATTTTTAAAAAAAAAAAAGGGGTTGGAGGAGGGGCATACTAGTCTAAGTAGGAAAAGCATTCAAAAAAAAATAAAAATAAAAAAATAAAATTGGGGCTTAGTTTTGTTTATATATATTTTTTACATTTGTAACATATATATAAATTGTCAAAAAAAAATTTAAAAAAAGAAAAAAAAAAAAAAAAAAAAAAATATATATATATATATATATATATATATATATATATATATATATAAAAACAAAACACAAAAAAAAAAAAAAAACAAAAAAAAAGCATTTTAACAAGTGTTTTCTTTTTCTTTGTTTTTTAAAAAAAAATCGTAGGGCGGTTGCCGCTGCGGCGCCACTTGCGACAATGCCCGCGAGCAGCGCTACTGCCGCCGCGGCCCGCCCCCCCGGCTCTCCTTCCTCCGGCGGCTCCCCCTTCCTCTGCCACTGCCTGCAACCACCAAAACTACCGGCACAAACACCGCTGCGTTTGCAGCCTTGCGCTACTGCCCTCTTCGCTGCACGGCTCGCAACTGCTGCTGCGGCCCCCGCTCCCCTGACGCCGCCCGTCCCGCGGCTTCTCTGCCCCTGCGCCATCGCTCATCGCCCCTGCCAGCCGAGCAACTCCTGCCAACAAAACCCGCGGCCTCCCCCGCTGCACTTCCACCGCCGCCACCCGTTGTTAACCTGCACAACCTCTCTCCACCTCATCACCACTGACCCTCTACTTCCTCCACTGCCGCTCGGCTCAGCACCACCAGCCCTCCGCCCTGCTTCCTAGTGTCGTTTTCCTCCCCTCTGCCCACTCAAAACCATATCAATTTTTATTTCATTTTTCAAATTAAATTTATAAATTAAAATGTCATTTTGAATTTTTTTTTATAGACTTTCTTTTTTTAAAACAAGACATATAGATTTAATTTTCCTTTTTCCTTTTTTCTGTTTTTCAAAAACGTTCAAAAAACAAAAAAAAATTTGCTTGACTTTCTCCTAAGTGTCAAATTTTTGCTCGCAGGTCGCTGACATCAGCACTGCATCAGCATTCCATGCATTTCTAAACCATACGAAGCAACCTTTGGTTTTTTGCTCATAACTTGAGAGCATACGAGCTCCATTTTTGCAAAACGAAATATCGCCAGAAAGTTGATTCCGAGCCCGTCATGATGATATTGGTTTCATGAAATTTTGATGCAGTTTAGGTCTCTATTTTTCTGTCAAAGTCAAATCTTTGTGCTAACCTTTTCATTGCAGGGTTGTTTCATGTTTGCTCTACGTTTTTGATGCACTAACTTATGTTTTTGCAGGGATATTTGCTCACTAACCATATTTATTGCAGATTTTTTTGTTAATTTTGTTTTGGAATGAACATGTATGCTTAAACATTCGTCTTTGAATGCATGGTTAAACGCTAAAACAATCAAATTCAATCTTGGATGCCTTAAGGGGATGGACATGTATGCTTAGGTTAGCACACATTTTGAATTGGTGCTTAAAACGAACTCACACAATCTTGAATGCCTTAAGGGAAATTTAATTTCATTTTCAACAATTTTGCTTATGTACGTGCTCTATTTACTTTCTTGTTAACAAATTCGCATTTCATTTACATTGACGACGATTTCAAATTGGAAAGAACATTGTATGTTATAAAAACGGGTGTCTTCAAGTAGATTACATAACCTAAAGTTTCATTGGGAACGAACGCGTGTCTTTTGAACCCCAAGGCCACTTACGTATTCTCTCCCCTTGCGCCTTCGGGTGATCTTGGGTGCACAAGAAATAAGTGGTCTTATTTTTCTTTTTAAGAGGCCTGCTTGGGGATTTCATCACCCCTTGGGATGACCTCAACTCTAGTGTTCTGGTAGAGTATAAAAATCGGGAGGTGAATCGAAAGACACCTCTCTTGAAAGCATAATATTGTCACTCTTGGCTAAGCCTCAAAGAACTTTATACCTTTGGGAAGTGAAGGAGGAGATTTGGGTTACCGTCTCCCCTCGGCTGTGTGGCAGTATTTTCTTTCATCTACAGATTTGGGCCTCACGTACCTTGCGTATATCGAGGACGCCCTCTAGTTGCTCCTTTTACAGCCTAGTTGCAACCTTATAGGTTTGTTGGTGTGTTTGACGTTCTTGAGTGTTTGAAACACACTTGCCTTGTACATATTTCATTGTATATATTTTGCATCTCAAACTTAAAAATCAAAAAATATCATAAAACTTTAAAAATCCAAAAAAATCATAAAACATAGAAATCCAAAACATCATAAAACATAAAATTCCAAAACATCATAAAACATAAAAATCCAAAACATCTTAAAACATAAAAATCCAAAACATCTTAAAACATAAAAATCCAAAAAATCATAAAACTTCAAAAATCCAAAAAAATCAAAAACAAATTTCAAAAACAACAAAAACAAGTCTTGGTTTAAGACCTCTTAGTCAAGATTGTCCACATCACTTCCACATCACATCTTCTCTCCATCAAATTCATCACACTCATACATCTCGTCTTCACCATTCAAACCATTCCTCCACGTCTTAATCATCTCCATTTGTCCAAATCATTTCCTCATCATTCAATCTAATTCATTTTCTTCATCCTAGTCATGCTTCATCATCATTCAACTTCAATTTCCTCTGCCAACCTCATAATGCATTCTTAATTCAGTCCTCCACATCATCATTCTTCTAATCCAATCCCTTGTCAAATTCATTCATTTCTAATCAATTTCTAATTCGATCCATTTACATATTCCTCCACAATCAATGTTCCTAATTTCATTCACGTCTTCTTCTAATTCAATCTTTCACCAATCTTCTACTTTGGTCATAGGAGCATTATCATTAACATTGGACTTTCATTCAAATTTCACATTCACTTGGTTAGGGTTTTTTATCACATCAAATCAAACCCTTATCAAATCAAATCTAATTCAAATCAAATCAACACAAAGTCCAAACTTGCTCCTAGTCCTAAGTTCATATTTCCTTCCATCATCAAATCTTTCATCACTCTTCTTCCAACATCTATGGATTTGAATTTGCTTAATCAAATGGTTGACAATCTTCAAAGACAATATGGAGTTATACCTCCCGTTCAACCTACATATCAAATCCATCCCCAACACTTCATATCCAAATCTAATCCATCTCATGTTCATTATTCCTCTACCTTTGACAAGGGAAATCCACCTCATTATCCTTCCACTACATATGCTTCCATTCATAGCCCACACACTTCCTCCAACACAAATTCCCTTGCCATGGACATTGAACAATTAAAGAATTATCTATTGGCAAGCCAACAACAAGAGGCCACCTTCCATGCCATGTGTCCTCTTCCTCCATGTTTCGAAGATCCTAGTCCTCATGTCCCATCCAACCCCAATCCTCCATGCAATCAACTACCCATAGTTCCACCTTCACATCATCCTATTCCTTCAAAAACATCATCCCCACCTCGTAAGGGGTATTTCTCATCATTCTTGGCTAAGTGTAAAATACAAGATAAAGTGAGCCAAGCACCCAAAGTTCTTCCTCCAAAGCATGTCACTATAGATTCCTCTTCTCCTCTAGATCCGAGCATTTCTCCATCCCATCCTTCCCCTATCCCTCAAGATCCATTTATCCCCCCTAGTCCATCTCGGGATTCCCTTCCTAACCAAGATCAAGACATTCCATGTACCAAGCACATTACCGATTCCATTCCATCTCAAGCATTAGCCTCCATAGATCCTCCACTTCATGAAGAAGTTCCTTCCATACCATCCACTCATAATCCTCCATGTCAAGATCAAATCCCACCATCTCATGATCGTATTCCATCTCATGATCCACACATTCCACTTCAGGATCCTCTTCTAAGTCAAGATCAAAGCACCCCTTCATTTTCCTTTCATGATCCCACTCCATATCATGATCCTATTAGCCCTCATAATCCTAATCCTCCACATGATCCCATCACACCTATCCAATCCACTCATGAACCCCATATACCTGGACTCGCATCTTGTGTTGAAAATGCTAAGTATCCCATTGAAGAAATAATGGTTCAAGATGTTGGTACACCTTCCACAATTCCTCCATCCAAACCTACAACTTCCCATCATTCATCTTCCAAATCCATTTTAGGACCTTATATCCATATTCCCATTCCTTCCTCCCTTCCATCCATTCTAGGTCCCTATATTCCACCGCTAAACCCTTCACCCCTTCCATCCATTTTGGGTCCCTACATACACCCATCCACCATATCCATGTTTTCCCCTTCATCCGCTCATGCTCCTAAAGATCAACAAAGGCACACATTCTTGACTTCCTTCCAATGTTCACCATCCATACGCTCTCCATCCCACTTACCTTCATGCACCCCTACCATAGCCAATGGAAGCAATTTTGATGCCAAAGAAAAAGCAAATAAAGCCAAAAATCCACAAAAGCACAAGGATCAACATGTCCCCTCTAAATGACATGTTCAAGAAAAGAAAAATCTGATCCAAAGCACAATCAAAAGGCCGCAAAGGCTGAAAATCAAAAATGCAAAAATTTTGTGGATACCAAAGCTACTTAATGTAGCACTGAATCTCAAAGAAAGATTCAAAATGACATCCAATTTTGCTAATCCAAAGGCTTCTCGCATTCATAATCCTTCTGAGCTTCCATCTTCCATCTCCATTTTGGGTCCTTATATACCCAAATCCACCTTTCCAAATCCGTCATCTCCTTCATCTATTTTGGGTTCCTATATCCCAAAATTCAAACTTTCTCCTACCTATCCTCCACAATTCCCTCCTTTACATCACCCTTCAAGGTGTGTGCCAATGAATATCTTTCCACTTCCTTCACAAGTCTTCCAACCTAGCATCCATCAACCATGTCTTCCTCCCACCCACTCCACCCCCTTAATCCAACCTTTTTCATAAGCCATTTTCCTTTGTTCACTACCCTATCAACATCTATGAGAACATAATACAAATTCCTTGAAAATAAAAAAGAAAAAAAGAATAATAAAAATTCAAGGGATACCATCCATATATCTAGATGCTTGAGTCCTCCCTTCATTTTCCTATCATGTATCCATTGTCTTCCACTTCCACTTATCCATCCATTCACTTTTTCTCTTCCACTTGCACTCTACACTGGGGGCAAGCTCCATCCGTACCATTTTCCCTTACATACCTTCCATGTTTCCATCCACCATTCATTATCCTTTTCCATCTTTGATCTTGACTTTCACTTCCCTTCCATCCATCTATGCACTTTCCATATCCCTTGTGCATTATCCACACATTTTCCTACATGCTTCTATCATCCTTCCATATCTTTGATCTTGACATGCTATCCATAACTTGCATCCCATAATCCTTGCCATGATTAGTTCATCCATTTGCCCTCCATACTCCTACATACTTCCATCCGTCGTTCATATGTCCTTGATCTTGATTATCCCCTACATTCCCTCCATTTCATATCCCACATTTCATCCCTACCCTTCATATCATTATCCCTTTTTCATACCCTCCCTCCCATATCCCTTCTTCATTCCACTTTCATGCCCATGCTTGTGATCAGTACTAGAGGCACAATAACAAAACGTTCATAAATGCTTTGGAAGCGCACATGCCTCTCTTCCTCCACACGCTAGCCTTTACACTATCCTTCCATTTTCATGCCTCTTTTCCCACCATACTTCCTTCCATCTTCATACCCTTGGTATGGGGCATCATTTGGACTCCTTCGAAACATGATCCTTGGCCCCACATTTTTTCGCCACCATATAATTTGGCACCTCATATCCTTTCACCATTCCTGTCATCCACCACATCACATTGCTTCTCCTTCATTTACCATACCTTGACCCTCCCTTGTCATTGGTTCCATTCTATTCATTCTATCTCACATTCATTCAATCCATTCATTTTATCCATTCTCTCACATTCATATAATCAATTCATTTCTATCCATTCTCTTCGTTCATATCACATTCAATCTAATTCTTCCAATCACTTCACTCCAATTCATTCATCCTCTAATTCAATCAATTTTCAATGCTTCTAATTCTTTCACATCAAATCGATTCTCCTATCATCATTCTTCATCCTATCAACATCATTCTTCCAATCTCATCCACGTTCATTCTTCTATCCGCCATAAAATCAAAAAAATCAAAAAACATATCACTTGTGCAATCAATACTAATCCAATCAATCTAATCTTGTAATCTTGTACATCAATCTTTAATCAATTCATCACTTTGACCCAATCAACTGATAATCCATTTATTATATTCAAACATCATTATCATGGGATGAATCATTCCCAATCCTTGGATGTGCATTACACTTAGCATTAGCTTTGCATCCTTAATCAATCATCATCAATCGATCCATTAATGGGTTTTCAGCTTGACTAGGGGCCAAATGGTGGTTTGCTTTTGGTCTTTTGTGCATAGTTGCTTGATTACTTGCATGCATTAGCATTTTTTGCATGTATCATGGTCTTTGCATCCTATTGTCCCAGGAATCATGATCTTCCATATCATGGTTTCATAAGGCATATGGTTGTATTAGACCCCTATTTTCATGTACTTAACACATTGTCATCTTGGTTCCTCATACCTTGGTGCATAGTGTTGAGTACAATATCAAACTTAGGTTGTTCACACCATTGCAGCATAACTCCCTTCCATCTTCCTTGCATTTTGAGAGAACATCCGTGTTCTCCTAACCCGCATGTCCTCTCAAAGGGGCATACCCTTCCATCCTCGTCATCCTTCCTCATCCTTCCATGACTGGGGCATCATGCTACTAGTCTTATCCTTTCAACCACTATATTTTATTCTTCTTTGATATAACATTACTAATGCTATATAAAAGAGGGGCAAAATGTAGACACCTGAATTTGCCCAAAACCCATTTCCTAGTCAATTAAATAGATATTTATTATCTATTTAATTACCCTATGTTTAATTAAATAAATTCACATTTATTTAATTATCCTTTGCCTTTCCTTGATTTAAATAAGCTAAGGTTTATTTAAATCTAACCCCCTTTCACTTTAATTAAGTATGTCATTTACTTAATTAATTCCCTCCTAATCCCACTAGGAATTAAATATTGCATTTAATCCTATTTGAGCACATGGCTCCTACATTTAACCCTCACCTAACCTCACTATCCTAACTAACCCATCATGCTAAACCTTCCCACTTCCTAATCATGCTTGCTTTCCATAATCATTCTAGCTAATCTCCTTTTAATCCTAAGTGTGTTCTCACACATGTGTGAGGAATCCTCACACATGCGTGAGAGATGTTCACACTTTCTTCATCCCTCATGTCTTGCATGTCTCTTGCACACTTGTCCTCTTGCATGAGAGTCAAGTTGTCTCTCACATGTGTGAGAAGCCATGCCTTCTCACGCCTCTTGCACACTTGTACTCTTGCATGCGAATCAAGTTGTCTCACACATGTGTGAGAAGCCATGCTTCTCACACCTCATTGATCATATCACCATCAGAGGTTGCTCACACATGTGTGAGCATCTTCCCCCCTTTGAATTGTCAAAAACCTAATCCATGTGGAGTCTACTTGTCCTCCACCTCATGGACACCTCATTGATCCTAAGAGATCTTAGCCCTCCATCTTTCATTCAATCTTAGCTATCCATTGCATCCATTTTCCTATAAAAGGAGAGCCCTCTTCTCATTTTCAACAATCTACTATCTATCTCATTGTTATGCTGCTAGACTTGTGAGCAACCACATCCCACAACAACAATGAAATCATCTACACTTGATGATTTCATGAGTTTTGCATTAGTAGTTTGAGTCATTGTAATTTCATGTTATCTTTATGTTACATGTCTTCTTTCATATTTTGAGGTTTTGCATGATAATGTAGGAATGTGCATTAGTTGCTTAGTGTTATTCCTTAGTTACATTTTTATGCAACACAGGTACATGAGTGAGAAAGGTATGAAATTACTTCATTCAGAGTAAGTTTTACAAAGTCTAAAATGTGTCAATATGGATTTCTGTGAAAATTGTGTGTATGGAAAACAAAAGAGAGTGAGTTTTGTGAAGACTGGGAAGGAAAAGAGAAGTGAGAGATTAGATCTTGTGCATACAGATGTATGGGGACTGGCTTAGGTATCTTCCCTTGGTGGCTCTCATTATGATGCTACATTTTTTGATGATGCAACTAGAAAAGTATGGGTTTATTTCCTTAGACATAAATCCGATGTATTTCAAACTTTTAAGAAATGGAAATACTTGGTTGAAAATTAGACTAGAAAGAAATTAAAATGTCTCAGATCTGATAATGGTGGTGGGTATTGCAGTCATGAATTTGAAGATTATTGTTCCACTAATGGTATTTGTAGATAGAAAATTGTTCCAAGGACTCCACAGGAAAATGGAGTGGCTAAATGCATGAACATGACTATAATGGAGTGCACAAGAAGCATGAGGTTGCATGTAGGGTTGCCCTTAAACATGTGGGTAGAGGCTATCAATACCAATGTACATTTGATTAATCTATGCCCCTCTACTCCTTTAGGTTGTCGTATTCCAAAGGAAGCATGGACTGGTAAGAAGGCGAGTTATTCTTTTCTCAAAACCTTCGGTTGTGAAGCATTTGCTCATATAGATTTAGAAAGTAGAACCAAGCTAGAATCTAAGTCAAAGAAATGTGTATTTATTGGATATGGAATTAATGATTTTGGTTGTTGGCTTTGAGATTTTGAAAATCATAAAATTATAAGAAGCAGGGATGTCATATTCAATAAGAAAGTGTTGTACAAAGATCTGTTGTAGCAACATGAGAAGAAAGAAAATGATTATATAGTGCTATATGATACTCCAAAAGCTAATGTTCCATCAATTCCTCATGATGTACAACAACCACAACAACAAATACTGCACACCCCAGTGAATGTTAGACGGTCAACAAGGATGAGTAGACCAACAGAAAGATTTTCTCCTTCTGTGTATTCTATTTTACTTATTGATGTTGGTGAACCTGAATGCTATGACAAAGCTATGCAGGTGGATACAAAGATTTAGTAGGAGTCTACAATGAAAGATGAAATGGACTCTTTGTTGAAAAATAAGACATGGGATTTGTGCAAGTTGCCTGCGGGTAAAAAGACTTTATAGAATAAATGGGTTTACAGGTTAAAAGAAGAAGATGGAGGTAAGAAACGATTTAAAGTTAGGCTAGTTGTTAAAAGATTTGCACAGAAAAAAGGAATTGATTTTGATGAGATATTCTCTCTTGTTGTTAAAATGACTTCTATTCACATTGTTTTAAGTATTGTGGCTACTAAAGATTTGCATTTAGAGTAGCTTGATATTAAAACAACCTTCCTTCATGGTGATTTGGATGAAGAGATATATATGGCACAACCATAGAGATTTGAGGTCAAAGGTAAGGAGAACTTAGTGTGTAGATTGAAGAAAAGTTTATATAGCTTGAAACAAGTGCCTCAGCAATGGTATTTGAAATTTGATAGGTTTATGCATGAGCATGAATATAGTAGGTGTCATTAAGATCATTGTGTTTATTTTAAGAGGTTGGATGGTGACAGCTACATTATTTTATGTCTATACGTTGATGATATGCTTGTAGTTGGGTCTAACATGGATCATATTAAGGGGTTGAAATGCTAATTAGCACATGCATTTGCTATGAAGGATTTGGGGGTAGCAAAACAAATCCTTGGTATGAAGATTTGTAGAGATAGGAAGAACATAAAATTGACATTATCTTAGGCTAATTATATTGGGAAGGTGTTGCAATGTTTCTTTATAGAGAATGCTAAAGTTGTCAACACACCTATACCTGGTCATTTGAAGTTGACTAAGGAGATGTGTCCCAAGACACAAGAAGAGGAGAACAAGATGTCTAAGGTACCCTATGATTCAGCTGTAGGAAGCTTAATGTATGCTATGGTATGTACTAGGTTAGATATTACAGATGCAATGGGAGTTGTTAGCGAGTATATGCGTCATCTAGGAACTGGGCATTGTAATGTAGTTAAATGGATTCTCAGATATTTGAGAGGAACATCCAATAAGTGTTTACACTTTGAGGGCTCTACTATTGCTTTATAAGGATATGTTGACTCAGATTTGGTAGGAGATATTGATACCAGGTGGAGTACTACAGGTTATGTATTTACTGTTGGTGGGGCAGCAGTAAGTTGAGTTTCTCAATTACAACATGTTAATGCTTTATCCACTATAGAGGTAGAGTGTGTTGCTGCTATAGAGGTAGCCAAGTAGATGATATGACTTCAGTTCTTCATGGAAGAATTAGGACACCCATAGAAGGATAATTATTTGTTCACAGATAGCTAGAGTGCCATTCATCTTGCAAAGAATTCAGCTCTGCATTCAAAGAAAAAATACGTACAGTTGTTGTACCATTTCATTCGGTCAATTTTGGATGATGGATAGTTAAAGTTGGAGAAGATACATACAACTGACAATCTAGTAGATATGTTTACAAAGGTAGTGACAAGGGGGAAGTTGCACTCCTCTTCAGCTTTGGTTGGTCTTCTATGCTAAACAGACTAAAAGAACAGTAGAGTCCAGGGTGGTTTAATATTCTAGTGGGAGCTACAAGTTTAGTAGTGCTATGATCAGTCTCCAAGTGGGAGGTTATTATTGTGGAGTTTGATTAGTCTCAAAGTGGGAGATTGTTGTGATGTGGAGCCTAATCAGACTCAGAGGTTTATTTGGCGCAATTTCCCTCTAGATTATTTCTACGGGGGTTTGGGGGCAACACCCTAGGTGCGCTCCCTATCGTAGTACAGGGTGGGGATTTTTTCAAAGCAAAAAATGACCTTATATTGTAAAAGGTGTCGGTTATTATTTTCTATCATTCTAGCCCTAATTTTGTGAGTGGCAAAAAGCTTGTATAAAAAGGCTTATGGTTAGGGATTTTCATAATGTGTGATGTAAAAAATTGGTTCTTGTGGCGGTATTGAGCTGTAAGGGATTACAGATTGTAATCACGTTGTAATCACTGGATCATAATAATATTGGACTTGTTGTTGGTGGACATAGCCCAGGGATTGGGTGAACCACATTAAATCTTGGTGTCTTGTGTTCTCTTTTATGTGATCTACTATTTTTTGGTAATTGTTGTATTTGCATGTAACTATTATTTTTGTCTGAGGTTAATCCTAACAAAAAGTACAACTGCTTAAGGTTAGCATGCATCTTCTTAACACTAGGATGTGCAGAATATGGTGCATGATGCACTTCTGACAAAACCAAGGTACGAAGATCACCTGACTCAAGTGTCACAGTAGTCCATCAGACTCAAGCATATAACCTGAAAATCTCCCCTCAAGGGTATGCCCAAACTCGATCTCTGCCCTCACCTCCTAATACCAAGTGTCACTAAGCAAGGCCTCCAAGATACAACCTCACAAATCCACTCCCAATGACAACACTGATACCTCATGTTGCCTCCTACTCAAGGCATTTGCGATGATATTCTCCTTCCCTTTAATATAATGAACATCAAAGTCTTACTTACACACGAACTCCATCCAGCGATGTTATCGTGCATTCAAATTTGGTTGAGTAAAGATATACTACAAGCTTCTATGATCGCTATGCAACTCAAACTTGTATCCCAAAAGAAAATGCCTCCAACGGACAAGGGCATACATTACGATCATGATTTTCAAATCATGAGTGGGGTAGTAGTTCATGGTCCTTGAGTTTTCTAGACTCTTTCAATCACTCGACCATCCTGCATCCACTGCAATTCCATCACCAATAATGATGTGTCCCAAATACTTTGCCTCTGATTGAAAGAACCCATATTTAATCAAGTTGCCATACAACTGATGGTCTCTCAAGCACTACATAAATGGACTTCATGCTCCTCAATAGTCTTCAAATAGATCAATATGTCATCCAGGAATCCAATGACACATTGATTATGGTAAGTGCAAAATACACCATTCATCAAACTCATAAACACTAATGTGCATTGGTTAACCCAATGGGTACAATCGTGAAGTCATAATGCCCATACCATGTACAAAAAGCTATTCGATGAATATCAACCTTCTAGATACAAAGTTGATGATATCCTGACTTTAGATTCATCTTTGAGAGCACTCATGCCCCCTTCATTTGATCAAACAAGTCATCTATCCTAGGCAAAGGATAACGATTCTCCACCGTCACCTTATTCAACTGTTAGTAGTCGATGCACAACCATAAAGAATCATCCTTCTTCTTCATAAAGATGACTGGTGCACCCTACGGGAATACACTAGGATGAATATGCCCCTTGGTCAACAATTTCTCCAACTGCAATATGAGCTCACTCAACTCCTGAGTAGTCATGGAGCAAGGAGCTCGTGGAAATTGGCTTTGCTCCTAGTATAAGATCAATCCAAAAATCAATGTCACGCTACGATGGCATACCTGGAATCTCATCAGGAAACATATTGACATACTCACAAAGGAGTGAGTTGTCATCAAGTGTCACCATACAACTCTTGGCTTCCTCAAGATCACTGACAGAAACAAGAAACAACTGATGACCTTTCTACACACTCCACTTCAATTGATTAGCTGAGATCATTTGAAGTGAGACTAGTCTCTAAACTCCCAAAAGTTCCACCTGCCCATTTGTGTCATCAACACACTATACCATCTTGTGACGGAAACCAATATTCACATGATGGGTGGCTAACCAATCCATGCCCAACACAATTTCATATGATCCCAGAGGTAGAATGTGTAGGTTCGTTATAGTGGTGAAGGTACCCAAATTTAGAATACAACCACTGACTAATGAGTCTACTGTTAGAAACAATAGTTCACCAAAATAACTGAGAGTGGTGGGGCGAATCAGTTATCCAAAAATTAAAATATTTATCTTCTTTAAACAAACTAAACCATTCAACCAAAGTAAAAAACAACCATAATAAGATGCACATAGAAAATTACACTAGGGAAACCCTTGATCAGAGGGAAAACCCCAGTGGGAATGATGCCCACAAGATGATATACTGATATATAAGTTCCTTGTTAGAGGATGGACATTGTTAGGAGTCTTACAACATTTAGTACATATGAGTCCCTATTAGGAGATTCCAACCCTGTTAGGAGTTGTAATATAATGTATGCAAGAAGAGCCCACTACCCAAACATGCAATTTCAACTACAAGAAGAGCTCACTGCTCAAACATGTAATTACTATTATGTTCTTCTTTCCTTTGTTTTGTTAACCAAACCAATTAGTGTCAGACCTTGTAGACTAGGTCATGAACCTTGGATCCAACAATCAAACCTCAGATCACTCAACAAAACCTCGGCAATGAAGTTTCCTTCACTTCCACTTTGCTTTGCTCAACTTTGCATTTTGCTCTTACTGCTGCTTATAATCACTTCTCCATGTCATATCTCTCTACATTATGACAAAGGAAAATGTGCTTCCTTTATACTAAGTCCATAAAACAATTCTTTGAGTCAGCTATTAGACCTTCTCAAATTATCATTATAAGACCACATTAAGAACATGTTACACTTAGCGATAACATTAATCTTCCACCTTGCAACTTGAATAACTTTTTGTACACATAATATTATGATGAGTGAACTTATCCATGTCATTGAAAACATGTATTCTTCATATCCTCAACCTTGATTGTCAGAATAACAACTCTGCTAAGAGATATAACAAGTTTATCAAAACATGAGTTTGTAAACTCTATCTCATAACAAACATCACCAAAACTTACATAACTTCTTCCAAAATTATCATTTCTTCTTCTAACATTAACTACATATACTAGATACTCAGAAGTATCTCCCATAACCTTAGATAGTTAGAATACTCAACTAGTCATCTATACCAACTTGATCTTTCCATTGTTCTTCTGTCAGATACCACAAAAGATTACTATGTTGAAATAAATGACAAACTTATTCATGAATGTAACATATCATCATAGTAACATATCTAAAATACTCTTGCATAGGAATATCATCAGCATTCATGCTTCCAACAATCTCCCCCTTTTGCATTGATGGCAACATAGATGAAAAACATCTAGTTCCAAGAATACCAACAAAAGATTATTCATCTTTTCTTTTCAAATCCTCTTCATCAACCATTCTCCCCATTGATATACCTCAATATGCTTATTCTCAAATTGTTGTTCCATGTTGTACTTCTTTCAAACATGTTGTACTTGTTCTTGCTTGTCTTTTCCTCATGATGTTCTTCCTCATGATCTTCTCATGATGATTTTATGCTGAACTTCTCCCACATTGACATCAATGTCAAAAGTTTCAACAACCAAATTTACCGCATCAAACTTTGCAACAACTAATTCTTACTTAGCTCAAGTGTCTAAAGACACTACTAAAAAACAACATCCAATAAGAGTCCTAGATGACTTTGTCCATCATAGATACTCCCCCATAGAGGAAGCATCAACTTTTATCCAGAATATCAGTGGTGCTCTGTTACACTAGACTGATGCATTCTTACATCATCTATTCTAATGTAAGAAGGTGCACAATCCCTAACATACCTCACAAATACTCAAAAGTCTCTTTGGGAAGAGGCTTAGTGAATATATCTACAATCTGTGTTTTATTGCTCATATACTCCAATCTAATTTCCTTTTCTATAACTATCTCTCTCAACTTATGATACTTAATAGAAATGTGCTTTCTCTTTGAATGCAACACTGGATTCTTAGACATATTTACTATGCTTGTGTTGTCACAATGTATGACAACAAGTTCATCGATTTCTATCTTTATATCCTTCAGCATATACTTCATCCAAATAACTTGATTGCAATTATTTCTTACTACAACATATTCTGCTTCCTATAGTGCCTCTCCCATTTGACTTTTTAAAGTCATCCCGATGGATGCAACCTTGTTGATCTCTCCTTAACAAGGGATCATGATTGTGACCATAAGTGGTCTACACCATTGAGGTGATTGGATTTATGTTCTATATTAGTTGCTTTGATTATGCTATGGCTGATTTTTGAGATTACGATGTGATTTATGGTTAACTAAGGTTTGTGCCAGTGGTTACCAGGATTGATGTGGTATCATGATGTTACTCTATGATTACCCTAAGATGTGCGTTGAGATTGCAATGTGTACTATTACCGTGCTACACTGGACTAGGTTCCTGTAGCAGTGGTTAGTCATGTTTACGTCTATGTTCTCTTATGAGTTGTAAGTGTCTTTCCATGTTGTTTAAACAACCATTATTAATTGCTTAAATAATTAGAAATGGATTGTCCATGTTGGATTCCTTGGTTATGTGTTGTGGATATTTTCCCTATTATATTTTTATCTGAGAGATAATTGCTACTCATGTTATGTTTTACATTTGAGATGTCTTGAGAGTTAGATGTTATACTTTGATTTCTGTGTCATAGATTTTAGACTACTATGTTGCTCAGTTGATCATATTGCATAATGATGCCATTTTGAGATGACAGTGTATTTCATGATGATATCTAGTTATCCGATATTTGGACATATCTTTGATTATGTTATGTGATGGAATTAATGCTATGGTTATTTACTTTGTTCTTGCTGTATTATGCTATGTGCGGGCGTGAGTGATATAAATAATTTATTTTAGTATAATTAAATAAATGGTTAAATTAGGTGATTTAATACATCTATTGTTTCAGCTATGTTATTATATGCAATTGCACTTGATCGTGTTGTTTAGAGTGTAGGTATCCCTAGTAGTGACATATGGAGTTAGTGATCCGGCTATTCATAATGTTGGCCCTGTATGGTTGACATATCCTTATTTTAATTGTTTAATTAATCTTTTTGGTGATTATTAAATCTGAACTCATTTGCATTATGTGATTATACCAGTGAATGTGTCTGTGCATTTAGAGGTTAGTATCGTTGTAAAAGTTGTTAAGGAAATTTTTGTGTTTTTGGGTTTTTGGGCTTTTAATTGATTCAATTTTAATTTCTAGTAGCTTTGCCATAGATGAACTCCTATTTCTAGGAATATCCTGTTTTCATCCAGGTTGATTTGGGGTTTAACTAGGTTGGCTAGTTGTTTGCCCTAATCGATTATTCACTAAAAAAGTGAATAAATCCATAAAGGAATTTAATTCCTCACTTCTCACTTTTGAATTGAAAAGTTTGAGAGTAAAACCCAAAATCCTTGTCATGAGGATTTACTATTTTGTTTGTTATGGGAGCTATGGGCATGGGATCATTGCGAGGTTGAGCTCTTTGGATCCAACTTAGGGAGACCTTGGATTGCTACGATTTTCAGCCACTTCTACAGGCTCTTTATTTTATGGCTTAGATTTTCATTTTGCCCTTTTGGCTATGTGGTAGGGCTCTCCTATTTTATTTTTTCTGCTATATTTTTGCTTCTATTTTTGGTAGCCATTTGGTAGGAGGCTGAGAACTAGGGTTCCCCTCCATTTCTGTTTGTTGGCTCTGCCCGGTTGGTCGGGTATGAGCATTTCCCTATTTTTCAGGATGAGGGTTTGGATTTTGCACTGTTATGCTAGCTGTTTTTGCATACAGTGTCTGAACTTAATTATTTTTGGATTTTTGGGGTTTTTGTACCCAAAGGCCAAATGGGTTTTAATTTCAATTTTTTCTAGTTTTTTGGGGGTTTTACCTCGGTTTGTGTGCCACCCACTTTTCTTGAGTTTTCTTGGCATGATATTGTTCATGGACTTGGATTATCCATAAGATGTCAGTCAGACCATTGTTGCTCTTTTATGTTTGCATTGTGATGCGTGCTGCATCTATACTCCTGACTTTGTGTTCGGTTGAGTGATTTCATACCTGCTGTTATGGATTCTTTTGGACCTTTGTTCTTGTTTCGTGGACACTAGGATTCATGTAGAATCCATACTCCTGGATTGAGGCTGGTTGAGTGAGTTTATGATGTTTGGTCTTGTTGCACCATTGGGATTTGTGTAGAATCCATACTCCTGGATTGAGGCCAGTTGAATGATTTCATGATGTATGGTTTTATTATTTCTTAGGATTTGTGTAGAATCCGTCCTCCCAAGTTTGTTTTCAATAAAGTGATATTTTGCTTGTATTCTCATCCAGTCCTTGTGTTATGATCTTCATGATGGTGGTGTGCCACATACAAGTATGTGCGTGTACATTTGTCAGGTGACTTGCAAGTCTTGATCTTCTGTGGTACTTTTAGAAGTTATGATCATCAGGGTTGGGTTAGGAATTTGCATGCCTACAGGCACTCATCGTTGGATGAGCATGGGTAGGGTAGGGTAGGCTAGCATATGGAGGGGGCTTCTATTTCATAGTTTGACAATAATGGTACCGGAGGTTGGTAGAGGAAGCTTTATATAAGTGATAACTAAATAAAACACTAGGTGGTAATAAAACTTAAGATAATAAAAAGTGTTTTGTGCTAGAGCCTTTCCATCGAGGGAGCTGAATCTGCACAATTCGAGCTTGGGTTTGTTGATGTCAAGCGACTCTATATGATGTCAACCCCTACTTAGTAGCCCATTGAGTGTCTGACTAGGACCTGTAGTTTATGCATTCTCTATGTTCCTGGTTTCAGTCATCATACTGTCTAGCGTGAGTGTTAGCCATGGATGTTGTGCTTTATGTGTGTTTCTGGTTGGATCTTTACCTCCACATATGGGTTCCACGTAGTTGGGAGGCATAGCTACCTTCACCACTATTGGGGATCGGTGTACAAAGACGGTCTACTATCCTAATGCCACCATTGCTCAATGTTTTTGCTTGATGCTTCAGGTTCTAGAGTATGCTTTCTTGTGATTTATGCTTTCATTAGAATGCTTGGATATCATGTTTAGATGATGTTAGTTTATTTGACACATTCCCATATTATGATGTTTAGCATATGACTAGATGATGTGAATTGCTCTATTAGCATATCTATTGCTTATTGGGTTAGCATGTTAGATTTCCCATTTGTATGATGTTAGCATATGATAGATGATGTGGTTGATTTATTGGATTATCTAATGCTTTAATTTTAGCATGTTAGATTTCCTTAATTTTATGTTGTAGCATGTTTTAGTAGTGACATCCTTATAAGATAACACCAACAATCCGGTCGGTAGTTTAGGATGTTACGTGCGGGGGATGGCTAGGATCCATGATGGTGTTATGATGCTATTGACGGTTGGGAGGAACCGCGTACTTATTTTGGTTGTTTAGTTATTGCGATGTTATTTCTGTACATTGTGATGTTGCTTTTGTACACAACAATGTTGCTTTTAGCATGTCATTTTTACTGCTATGGTTTAGATGGATAGATGTTCCTCTTTTTTGTTCATGGCATCTTGTTGTTTATGCACTCGAGTGTTCGCTCCTCGATTTATGTGGATCAAATACCTGCCAGTGTGGAGGTTTTCTTTCCTATTTTATCCCTTGTTTTGACCCTTGGAGTAATTCTTTCTTTCTCTGGGCGACCATGCATCATCATTGGGTGATACTTTAAAGTATCGCATGTCCAAAGGAGAAGAATTGTGTGATATTGGAAAGTATCGCATGCCCTTGTAAACTCTATCGTGTGACACTCTATTGTATCGCATGCCTCTTTGAGAAAGGTCATACAATATTGGTAGAGTATCACATGCCTTCTTGAGAAGTGTCACCCTAATCCTGATTGTATCGCATGCCTTCATTAGGAAGATCGTATGATACTGGAAAGTATCGTACTGTGCTGATTCAAAGCATCACCTCTGTTTGGAAAAACCTGTCCAGGCAGATAGCAGGCACTTTTTTTTTTGACCAAAAGTTTTTTAGAGGTGTTTTGGATACCCTTTATGGTACTCTCAAATACCTTGGAATTAGATTTTGAATTCAGGATGTTGATTCAAATTCAGTTGTGCATCTTTCGTAGGTTGTTGTTTTGGTTTGGTTGTGGTGGCATTTGGAGATTCGTTGATTGCTCAGATTGTTGGTAAAGTCTTCTATTGCGATCTTTGTGATCCTTATATGATGTTGTAATGTACATTCATACTTAAAAAAAAAAAAATCTTGGCTTGAATTGAATCCTTGTTCCAAGGATCTTTAGGTAGGGCATTACATCTGGTATCAGAGCCCATGTTCAAACATTGGGATCTCTGTGTATATGTTGCCCATATGGTTGTTGCTATGTTGTGTGAGTGTGAGTGTCCTAGTGATGGCTCATGAGTTTTGGTTTCTTTAGTATCTACTTGTGATGGACTTGCTTGTCTAGTAGATGCAACTAGAGTAGTGTGAGGAGAAGGAAGTGAGTCTTCCCTTGTTTTGTAGATGGAATCAATGTGCCTTGTTTGGTTGGTTGCTTGTGTGACCCTTTTTGGATGGAACTACTGATTGGTATCCATGTATTGGCTTTGAGTGCCTCTTTTTGTTTCTCCATGTGGAATAAGGTGCATTGTTTCCTTGTTTTCTCCTAATTGTAAGTAAAGAAATGAATCTTATTTGTGATTATGTGTTTTGTCATTATAGTAATGAAATGGTTCCTTTCATTGAGAATAAGTGTTTATTGTGAATCATTGCAAAGGAGTAGGTCTTGAATTAGATCTTTTAGGTTAATGACTTAAGTCCCCAATCTAATTACTTCATAAGTTAATGGAAATTGTATTAAATTCATGGATATCTAAATGTTGCATTGCATGGAAAATAATTTTTTAAAAAAATTATTGTTGTCTGCATATGCATGAGGTTACTGATGGTATACTGCTTGATGTGTGTTAGTGTGTTCTCTAATGTTGCTAGGATGATGTATTCCTTAGCATTATGCGATGAATTATCCCTCTTGTGTGATTGTTCCCAGTCATCACATATAATGTGCTTTGATTGATGCCTTATTTTATTTGGCTGGAGATACTTTCGTCATGTTGTTGGGCTAGCATTGGTTTTCAGTATTTAAATCTCTTGGAATAGTCATCAAATTTTCTCTATCGCTCTCTTTATGGCTGTTGTCACACTTGAATTATTGTTGAAATGAGCTATTTTCTAATTTACTATTGAAGTTGACAATTCCCCCATTTGGGCCTTTTGATTATGTTTCATAGTGACTATTCTACATGTTTTAGTTGCTGCCTAATTATGTGTTGTGACTCTATCATGTTCATCTCGAACCACTAGTAGTATGTACAAGGGATAATATCATAGAGAACATGCTAGTGTGCTTGCAGTAAATGTAAATTTGTTAGTATAATTGGATGATTTAAATGTTGATTAAACTTTATGTTATTCTAGAAAGAAATTTGAAAAGATAGGTACCTATTATATGGAAAGTGACTCTTGGACCCTTGCTTTGGAAACCTTTATGTTTCATTGTACATTAGTGCTTATGTTATATTTAATTAATGAAAGTATGAAAGAGAATTAATGATGGTTTCAATGTGTGAATTACCTTGCTTTTCATGTCTTATGTCATTTTGGTCTTGTGTGCTCTTTGGTTGTTTTGGATGTTTCGTTCGTTGTTTGTCTTGGTAACCAAGACAGTTTGAGTTGCCTATGATGTTTTATCTTGAGTGGTGATTAAAACTCTTAGGTTTTAGGACTCTCTAAGCTCCATCATGTTGTATTCCTCATTGACATCTTTTTGACACTTTTTGAACGGAGTCAATTTGAGTCTAGACGTGAAAGTTATGGCCTTCGGAGTGAAGGCAATTTTTGTGCTAATTTGAAATTTCATGTGAGAAACTGGTGATCATGCACTTTCTCACCTGGTTCATTGCACTTTTTTTCCTAGCTTGGTCAGAAAATTCATGTGAGACTGTGCTAATGTAAAATTTTGCTTGGGGAACAACAAGCATCTCTTTCACACTTCTAATGGTGTAGATCAATGTTTCGAGTACCTTTTTTAGAGTAGAGGCCAATTCAATCATGACACATCACATTTATGGTCGTTGGAGAAGTTTAACCCTTCATGTTATTCTTAGGGAGGTGTTAACAAATCTTCATAATCTACTAGGTACTTGTTGGGGTTCGTGCTTGGGTTTGTGTGTTTCCTATAGCACTAACCCACCCTTGTGAGGTGAAGTGTGGTTTGTGAGTATTCCTTAGTTGTAGTGGATGTTGCCTTGTCATTGAGAGTGACTCGATCTTTTGATGAGTCTAGATCCACTTTTTGGATGTTGAACTTGGCACATCTCTGTATCCTTTTCTCTCTTGAGAAAGTAGGCTAGCATTGTTATGCCATTAGCCTAGTTAGTGTTGTTCGAGTATGTTGGTGGTTGGTGGAATTGTTAACTTTCCCTAACTCATCTTGGGCTAATTTAGTGCAGAGTTTGAGAGAGATTTGCTCTCAGTCCTAATACTCTGTAGTTTCTTTCTCCCTAAGCTTGTTTCTTCGTGGGGATTGTCTAAGTCAAGTTTTCTCATGATTGTTGACTTGAGGCTAGAGATTGAGTTTAGTAGTAGGTTGAGTGTAGTTTTCCCAGCATGGTATTGGAGGGACATGGTATCATTAGACATAGACTACCATCTTATGGTTGGTAGGAAAATATTACATGGTTTTGTCCACTATTGAATTCTTTGTAACCTTGTGGAAAGGTGATAACTTGTCTGGTTGGGTTATGTAGCCCTAGTTCCCAGTGATAGTTGAACTTTTGTATCATAGAGACTAAGTGCTCCTATGCTAGGTGGTTAGTAGTGGTGAGTATCCTTTTGGAGTGTGTAATTTTGTTGGTAAACTATCATCCTCTATCTTCAAAGGATGAGTTTACGTGGATTCAAGGATGCTCAGGTGTGACATGATAGTATTCTTGGGAATTTTGGGATGGCTATTCCCCATGATTCCAACTCTTGTTGAAAGTGCATAGTGTGTTGACCTCATTTTGTGGTCATGTGGTAGGTGCATGTTTTTGTTGGGCACCTGTTAACGAGCTAGAGTGGCTTTTTCCTTACCTTGTATTGTTGGCTTTATGGCTAGATGGATTTTTCCTAGTGCATAGAAGGTTCCTTGTTGGAGGACCTTGTGTCAGTGTGACACCTTTTCTCTTGTGGTTGACCTATTTGGGGGTTGACATGATGGTTTGTGTAGGTTGGAGTGCTTTGGGTCTGACTTGTGGTGAGTTTGTTGAGTCATCCCTATTGCTCGGTCTTGATTTTGTTCTTGGTGTGTGTGGTTTCTATTCTTGAATTGTAGGCTTCCAAAAGCAAGCCTAGACTTTGGGGGGGATGATGCAGTGCCTCTCCCATTTGACTTCTATAAGTCATCGCGATGGATGCAACTTTTTTTATCTCTCCTTGACAAGGGATCATGATTGTGACCACGAGTGGTCTACACCATTGAGGTGATTGGATTTATGTTCTATATTAGTTGCTTTGATTATGCTTTGGCTGATTTATGAGATTATGATGTGATTTATGATTTACTGAGGTTTGTGCCACTGGTTACTAGGATCAATGTGGTATCATGATGTTACTCTATGATTACCCTAAGATGTGTGTTGAGATTGCACTGTGTACTATTACCATGCTACGCTGGACGGTTCCTGTAGCAGTGGTTAGTCATGTTTATGACTGTGTTCTCTTATGTGTTGTGTCTTTCCATGTTGTTTAAACAACCATTATTAATTGCTTAAATAATTATAAATGGATTGTCCATGTTGGATTCCTTAGTTATGTGCTGCGGATATTTACCTTGTTATATTTTGATTTGAGAGATAATTGCTACTCATGTTATGTTTTACATTTGAGATGACTTGAGGGTTAGATGTTATACTTTGATTTCAGTATCATTGATGTTAGACTACTATGTTGCTTAGTTGATCATATTGCATGATGTTGCCATTCTGAGATGACAATGTATTTTATGATGATATCTAGTTATTCGATATTTGGACATATCTCTGCTTATGTTATGTGATGGAATTAATGCCATGGTTATTTACTTCGTTCTTGCTTCATTATGTTATGTGTGGATGTGAGTGATGTAAATAGTTTATTTTAGTATAAATAAATAAATGGTTAAATTAGGTGATTTAATACATTTATTGCTTTGGCTATGTTATTCTATGTAATTGCACTTGATCATGTTGTTTAGTGTGCAGGATTTGTATCCCTGACAGTGGCACATGGAGTTAGTGATTCAACCATTCATATTTTACCAATGTTGGCCCTATATGGTCAATGTATCCTTATTTTAATTATTTAATTAATCATTTTGATGATTGTTAAATCCAAAATTATTTGCATTATGTGATTAGACCAATGAGTGTTTCTGTACATTTAGAGGTTCACATTGTCGCAAAAGTTGTTAAGAAAATTTATGTGTTTTTAGATTTTTGAGCTTTTAATTGATTTAATTTTAATTTTTGGCAGCTTTGCCATAGATGAATTCCTATTTCTAGGAATAGCCTATTTTTGTTTAGGTCGATTCAGGGTTTAACTAGGTTGGCTGGTTATTTTCCCTAATCAATTATTCACTCGAAAAGTAAATAAATATCCAAAAAGGAATTTAATTCCTCACTTCTCACTTTTGAATCGGAAATTTTGAGAGTAAAACCCAAAATCCTCTTCATGAGGATTTGTTGTTTTGTTCATTGTGGGAGCTATGAGCATGGGATTTTTGCAAGGTTGAGTTCATTGGATTTAGCTCGGGGAGACCTTGGATTGCTGCAATTTTCGGCAACTTTTGCGGGCTATTTATTTTATGGCTCAGATTTTCATTTTGCCCCTTGGGTTGTGAGGTAGGGTTCTCCTGTTTTATTGTTTTCACTTTATTTTTTCTTCTATTTTTGGTAGCCGTTTGTTAGGAGGCTGAGAACTAGGGTTCCCCTCCATTTCTATTTGTTGGTTTTGCCCGGTTGGTCGAGTATGAGCATTTCCCTATTTTTTGAGATGAGGGTTTGAGATTTTGCACTGTTATGCTAACCATTTTTGCATATAGTGTTCAAACTTAATTATTTTTGGAATTTTGGGGTTTTGGTACCCAAAGGCCAAATGGGTTTTAATTTTGAAGTTTTCTAATTTTTTGGGGGGTTTTTACCTCAATTTGTGTGCCGTCCAATTTTCTCGAGTTTTCTTGGCATGATGTTGGTCATGGACTTGGATTATCCATAGGATGTCAGTCATACCATTATTGCACTTTTATATTTGCATTGGAATGCATGCCACATCTGTACTCCCAACTTTATGTTCGATTGAGTGATTTCATACCTGTTGTTATGGTTTCTTTTGGACCTTTGTTCTTGTTTCGTGGACATTAGGATTTGTGCTAGATTGAGGCTGGTTGAGTGAGTTCATGATGTTTAGTCGTGTTACACCATTAGGATTCGTGTAGAATCCATACTCCTGGATTGAGGCCAGTTGAATGATTTCATGATGTATGGTTTTATTATTTCTTGGGATTTGTGTAGAATTCATCCTCCCAAGTTTGTTTTTGGTGGAGTGATATTTTTCTTGTGTTCTCATCTTGTCCTTGTGTTATGATGTTCATGATGGGGGTGTGCCACACACAAGTACATGAATGCACATTTGTTAGGGGACTTGCAAGTCTTGATCTTTCGTGGTACTTTCGAAAGTTATGATCATTAGGATTAGGTTGGGAATTTGCATGCCTATAGGCACTCATCATTGTATGAGCATGGGTAGGGTAGGGTAGCATATGGAGGGGGCTTATATGTCGTAGCTCGACAATCATGGCACCAAAGGTTGGCAAAGGAAGCTTTATATAAGTGATAACTAAATAAAACACTAGGTGGTAATAAAACTTAACATAATGAAAAATGTTATGTACTAGAGCCTTTCCATTGAGGGAACTGAATCTATACGATCTGAGCTTGGGCTTATCGATGCCAAGTGACTCTCCATGATGTTAGCCCCTACTTAGTAGCCCATTGAGTGTCTGACTAGGACTTGTAGTTTATGCATTGTCTATGTTCTTGGTTCCAGTCATCATACTGTCTAGCATGAGTGTTAGCCATGGATTTTGTGCTTTATGTGTGTTTGTGGTTGGATCTTTACCTCCATCAGCATGACGAGTGTGGACCTATGGGTTCCACGTGGTTGGGAGGCGTAGCTACCTTCACTACTACTGGGGACCGATGTACAAAGATAGTCTACTATCCAAATGCAATCATTGCTTGATGTTTTCACTTGATGCTTCGAGTTCTAGAGTATGCTTTCTTGTTATTTATGCTTTCATTGGAATGCTTGGATATCATGTTTAGATGATGTTAGTTTATTTGATGTATTCCCATATTATGATGTTTATCATATGACTAGATGATGTGAATTGCTTTATTAGCATATTTATTACTTATTGGTTTAGCATGTTAGATTTCCTATTCGTACGATGTTAGCATATGATAGATGATGTGGTTGATTTATTGGATTATCTAATGCTTTACTTTTAGCATGTTAGATTTCCTTAATCTTATGTTGTAGCACATTTTAGTAGTGATGTTCTCATAAGATAACACCGACGATCTGGTCAGTAGTTTGGGATGTTACGTGCAGGGGATGGCTAGGATCCAAGATGGTCTTATGATGCTATTAATAGTTGGGAGGAACTGCATACTTAGTTTGGTTGTTCTATTGACGGTTGGGAGGAACTGCATACTTAGTTTGGTTGTTCAGTTATTGCGATGTTGCTTTTGTATACTATGATGTTTCTTTTAGCATGTCCTTTTTACTGTTATGGTTTAGATGGATAGATGTTCCTCTTTCTTGTTTATGGCATCTTGTTGTTTATGCACTCGAATGTTTGCTTCTCGATTTATATGGATCTGGTACCCCCCAGTGTGGAGGTTTGCTTTTCTATTTTATCCCTTGTTTTGACCCTTAGAGTAATTCTTTCTTTCTCTAGGCGATCATGCATCAGTATTGGGAGATACTTTAAAGTATCACATGTCCAAAGGAGAAGAATCATCCGATACTGGAAAGTATCACATGCCCTTATAAACTCTATCGTGAGACACTCTATTGTAGAGCACGCCTCTTGGAGAAAGGTCGTATGATACTAGTAGAGTATCGCATGCCTTCTTGAGAAGTGTCACCCTAATCCTGATTGTATCACACATCTTCATTAGAAAGGTCGTACGATACTAAAAAGTATCGTACTATGTTTATTCAAAGTATCGCCTCAGTTTGGAAAAACTTGTTTGGGCGAACAACGGTCACTTTTTGTTTTGATCGAAAGTTTTTGAGAGGTGTTTTGGATACCCTTTATGTAATCTCAAATACCTTGGAATTAGATATTGAATTCAGGATGTTGATTGAAATTCAGTTGTGCATCTTTTGTAGGTTGTCATTTTGGTTTGGTTGTGGCATTTGGAGATTCGTTGGTTGCCCAGATTGTTGGTGAAGTCTTCTGTTGTAATCTTTGTGATCCTTGTATGATGTTGTCATGTGCATTCATACTTGTAAAAAAAATAATATATCTTAGCTTGAATTGAATCCTTGTTCCAAGGATCTCTGGGTGGGGCATTACACTTTCGCTGTAATTTGTGATGTATAATCCTACTTCTTGCTTAGCCAGGAAACCAATCTTCCTCCAAGAAAAAAGACTCTACCACTGTGCTATTTCTATCATCTATACTACCTACCCAATCAACATCAATATAAGCACATAAAGTGAAATCATTAGATCTTTCATACCACAATCCGAACTTTGATGTTCCTTTCAGATATCTAAATATCCTTTTGATTGCTGCATAATGTGCTTCTCTGGTATTAGCTTGGAATCTTGCAACAATTCTAAATATATTTGCTATATCCAGCCTTATGTGCTTTAAATATTGCAAACATCCAATCATAGATCTATACTTCTTTTGCTCAACAATAGGTGTCTCATCCTTTAAAGATAACTTATGTCTAGTTACCATAGGTGTTTTAATGGGTTTATATGTTTCTAAACCAAAATTTTTCAGTAAATCCTTCAAATAATTAGTCTAAGAAATAAAAATTCCTTCTTTATTTTGTACAATTTGTAATCCTAAAAAATATTTCATTTCTCCTATCATACTCATTTCAAATTCTATCTTTATCTCTTTTGCAAACTTCTCACTTTCTACATCATTTCCTCCAAATATGATATCATCAACAAATATTACCAAAATCATCAAACCATCATCAATTTATTTCCAATAGAGATTACTATCTACCATACCTTTGCTACATCCAAGCTTTGTCAAATGTTTGTCCAATCTTGCATACCAGGTTTTGGGTGCTTGCTTCAAGCCATACAATGCTTTCTTTAGTTTGCGTACTATGGCCTTATCATCTTTCAAAGGACAACCTTCAAGCTCCTTAATGTACACTTTTTCTTCAAATTCTCCATTTAGAAATGCTAACTTGACATCCATCTGATACACTTTGAATTTCTTTTGTGCTCATAGGCTAAGAATAATCTTATTGCTTCTATTTTAGCCACTGGAGCATAGGTCTCATCATAGTCTATTCCTTCTTGTTGTGAATAACCTTTACATACCAATCTTGCTTTGTTCCTTACAACTTCACCTTGTTCATTCATCTTGTTTTTGAATGCCCATTTAGTTCCTATCGCATTCTTGTTTTCTAGTCTGGGGACTAGTTCCCATGTCTCATTCTAATCCAATTCCTCTTTCATAGCTTATTTCCAATAATCATCTTTACACGCTTCATCTGCATTCTTAGGTTCAACTTGAGATATCAAACATAGTTCTTCATCGACTCTACTTCTTGTCATCACACCTTTATCTTTGCTTTTGATGATCTTCTTAGATGGGTGATTCTTTATCATATTCTTTCCTAAAGTAGGAGTTACTATCTCAACTCTTGGCTCTACTGAAGGTTCTGAGCTTTTTTCTTGCCTTGGCTCTCCTTCATTCTGCAAAATCATTGTTAGTATCAAGAAATACCTCATAATTCCTTGGCTTAGTAACAACATCATCATTTGAATTGTAATCAACTATTCTCTCTTGTATCTTGAATTTCTCATCAATTCTCACATTTGCACTTTTCATAATAGTCTTAGTTCTCAAATTATGACATCTATAAGCCTCACATTTAAATGAATAACCAATAAACATACCTTCATCACTTCTAGCACCAAAATTACCAATACCATCATCTCTTTTGATATAACACTTACTCCCAAAAATTCTGAAATACTTAACTGTAGGTGAGTGACCAAACCATAGTTCATAAGGGGTCTTGTTTGTGTCTTTTTTGACTTGCACTTTATTCATAGTGTAGACTGTTGTATTCATAGCTTTCCTCCAAAAAATCTTGGAGACATCATTCTCAGCTAACATAGCTCTTGGTGCTTTTGTAATTGAACTCTTCCTTCTCTCTGCAATGCCATTCTGTTCAGGGGTTCTCGAAGCTGATAACTGTCTTTTCTATTTTCTTCACAAAACATGTTAAACTCATTTGAAGTAAATTATCCTCCTCTATCTGATCTTAAACATTTAATCTTCATACCAGACTCATTCTCAACTCTATTCTTGAATATCTTGAATTTTATCAAATGCCTTAGATTTCTCTTTAAGAAATGCAACCCACATCATTCTAGAAAAGTCATCAACTAGAATCATAAAATATCTTGATCCATAGAATCCTTTAGTCTTTGTAGGACTGTTGAGATTTGTGTGTACAATCTCCAATTTTTCTATAGTAGTAAACTTCTTGCAGGGAAAAGAAGTTTTGTTATGCTTTTCCAACACACATTCCTTGCAAATTGTGTTAGTAGGCTTTACAATCTTAGGAAAATCTCTAACTACAAACATATTACTAGTCTTCATAATATTGTCAAAGTTTATGTGACAAAATCTCTTATGCCATAACTAATTGTCATCTACTTTTGCAACCAAACATGTCATTTTAGTAGGATTCAACTAAAATACATTACCTCTAGATTTGGTTCCTGTTCCAATTACCTTTCCATCTTTGTCTTTGATCATGCATGTTGTCTCCATCAACTGCAACTGATAACCTTTGTCCACTAGTTGTCCAACACTCAAAAGATTGTGCTTTAAACCATCAACAAAATATACATCCTCAGTATTAATTTTACCATCAAAAGTTATAGATCCAATACCTTTAACTTGGCATGCTGCATTGTTTCCAACTCTAATAATGCCTCCATCCTGACTTTTGAAGTCAACAAACTTGTTCATATCACCAGTCATATGATGTGAACAACCATTGTCAATTATCTAATTAGATTTCTTTTCAATCTGTGACACCAAAGCTACTTTCTTTGGACTTTGTTCTTTAATTGCCACAAATCTAATTTTATCATCACTAGCACTTACTGCTTGTTCATTAGAATCATTTTCTTCATTTGCATACAAATACTCTCTATCTTTTCTAGGTTTCTAATATCCTTTATACTTTTTCTCTCTTTTAGGACACTTAGATGCATAATGACCATGTTCATCACAAGTCCAACATTTAAAGATTTTCTTACCTCCTTTTTCCCTTCTTACAAGAAGGGCTACTCCTTCAATTTTCCTATCTTCCTCAGATCTACTGCTACTAGCAAAATCTCCTCTAGCACTTGTGCTCCTTGATAAACTAGGTCAAATATTCAAGGTACTAAAAGTTGTCTCTATTCTGGTTAATTCTTTAGATTGTCTAAGCTCATCCTCAACTGCTACAAGTCTTCCAAGCAATGTCTCTTTTGTGAAATCTTTGGTACAAGATATCAACAACTATCTCATTTGAACTGTTGGCTTAAATGGTGGTGCTAATATCTTCAATATCTTCCATATAACCTCATCATCTTCTTTGGTTCCTCCTTAAGATCTGATACCTATAGTAATTTCTAATATTCTGCCTATAAATGTTCTTAGAGATTCATCTTGCATCATTTTAGCATCTTGAAATGCACAAATTCAACTTTGTAATCTCAATTTCTTAGAATATGCACCACCTTCAAAACTAGTTTCCAAATCTTTCCAAATCAAATGTGAAGTAGCAAGTGACTTTACCTGATTGTATTCAACTTTAGGAAGTGCAACCGATAGGGCTTCTCTAGCTCTCATGTTATACATAAAAAGATGTGTTTCTGCCTTGGTACAAGTTTCCAAATCCTTTTCACCAATGATTGTCTTTGCTTATTTTGTCAAGATCCAATATCTCAGACCCATACACAACATATGTGTCTTCGTCTTTTCCTTCCAGCTATCATCATTTGTTCCATCAAAATTCAGACTATTTTTCTTGAATATGCTCACCATAGATCTCCCAAAGTTGCTGAACTTTATCTTCAAGAACCTAAGGCTTTGATACCAATTCTTAGAAACAATAGTCCACCAATATAACTGAGAGGGGGGGGGGGGGGGGGGGGCGGCGGCAGGTGAGTTAGTTATCCAACGATTAAAACATTTATCTTCTTTAAACAAACTTAACCATTCAACCAAAGTAAACAACAACTATAATAAGATGCATAGACAATTACACTAGATATGTTAATTAGGGAAACCCTTGATTAGAGGGAAAACCCCAATGGGAATGATGCCCACATGATGATATACTGATATATAAGTTCCTTGTTAGAAGATGGACCCTATTAGGAGTCTGTTACAACATTTAGTACATATGAGTCCCTATTAGGAGACTCTGAATCTCTATTAGAATATTCCAACCCTATTAGGAGTTGTGCCAACCTTGTTAGAAGATTCCAACCCTGTTAGGAGTTGTGCCAACCCTATTAGGAGTTGGAGTACAATGTATGCAAGAAGAGCCCATTGCCTAAACATGTAATTTCAACTACACGAAGAGGTCACTGCTCAAACATGTAATTTATTATTATGTTCTTCTTTCCTTTATTCTATTAGCCAAACCAATCTTTGTCAGACTTTTTAGACTAGGTCACAAACCTCATATCTAAATATCAAACCCTAGATCACTCAACAAAACCTCGACAATGAAGTTTCCTTCACTTTCACTATGCTCTGCTCAACTTCACATTCTACTCTTACTGCTGGTTATAATCATGTCAAATTTCTCTACATTATGACAAAGAAAAATGTCTTTCCTTTATACTGAGTCCATAAAACAATTCTCTGAGTCAGTTGTTAGACCTTCTCAATTAATCAATATAGGACCACATTAAGAACATGTCACACTTAGAAATAACATTAATCTTCCACCTTACAACTTGAATATATTTTTGTACACATAATATCATGATGAGAAAACTTAGCCATGTCATCATCAACATGTCTTCTTCACATCCTCAACCTCGATTCTTAGAATAATAAATCTGCTAAGAGATATAACAAGTTTACCAAAACATGCCTTTGTAAACTTTATCTTAGAACAAACATCACCAAAACTTACATAACTTCTTCCAGACTTATAATTTCTTATTCTAATGTTAACTACATATACTAGATACTCAAAAGCATCTCCCATAACCTTGGATAGTTAGAATACTCAACTAGCCATCAGTACCAACATGATCTTTCCACTATTCTTTTGCCGGATACCACAGAAGATTGCTATGTTGAAATCAATGATAAACTCAGTAATGAATGTAACATGTTATCATGGTAACATATCTACAATAATCCCCCATAGGAATATCATCAACATTCATGCTTACAACAATCTCTCAACATCTACAACCATTGTGGAACTCGTGGCTAATTCAACCTGCAACTTATCAACCTAACACACTACCACTAGCCCACATCACTGAATAAGAGATGGTGATATGAAAGAGTCAGAAGCACCTGAGCCGAATAAAACTAAAGATGAAATACCATGCAATGTACCTGTATCCTCAACTACTATACTTTTATGATCCACTTGATGGTTGTCAACTGCTGCAAAGACTCGATGATTCCTACCAGCATCTCCTACTATAGGCTCAGATCTCGCTGTGCCCTTACTAGGTCCTAAAGTTGGTTTGATAGAACACTCAAAAGATCTATGACTGGGTTAACCATAAGAATAATAGTTCACTTTAAAGTTGGAACCTGTCCCATGACCACCCTGACTAGTGCTAGGATATGGTGCACCACTCCTGCTCGAGTTCTGCTGAACACTCTGAGGGGGATGATCCTACTAAGATTTATGTCCTCAATTTTGGTTATTTCCTTTCTTTTATGAGGTACCAGAAGACTGTCCACCCTTGGGCCAAAATCCCAACTGATAACCACGATATTTACCACTCTAAGAAGGTTCTGATTGGGCTTGGCCCTTCCCTGAGGACTGGGTAAACTATGCATCATGTCCTAAATTCTGAGCACTTTTTTTTTGAGAACCAAATATGCTATTGAAACCTTTAGCTAGATTTTCCTTTGCAATATGTGCCTTCTTGATAATGAGAACAAGAGTTCTAGGTTGATGCATACAGACTTCTCTAATCAGGGCATCCTTAAGGCCTTAGATGAAATGATGAGCTAGGAGTAAATCATCATGGTTGTAGTATGAGTATAGCCTAACCTCAAAGAACTAGATTTCGTACTGACCCACTGTCATATTTCCTTGCTGAATTGCATGGAACTCATTAGCACAGGCCTCCCTAAACTGAGGAGATAAGAATCTCTCTCGAAACCTCTCCTCAAAGATCTCTTAGGCAAGATCTGCAATGCTGATCTAGAGCTTCTAGCCCTCAATATTCCACCATATAGATGTGTGGTCCCTCAACTGCATAATTGCACAACATGCCTTCAAATTGATTGCATATGGGTACATGGTGAAGTAGTGCTCCATGTCCAATAACCAAGTTTCTACCTTGAGGCAACCTCCCTTACCATCATACAATGGTGGTTTGGATTGATGAAGAGACTTCATGATATCCAACTTGATGGAATATTCACTGTTGTGGTCCCTACCACTCCAACGGTGCCCTTGGCCACTTACTAGAGTATGGGAACATTCACGTTCATGTTCCTCCTCTCTATGCTCTAAATGATGGGAATCCCCATGATGGGATCCCTCCTACTGGTTATGATCCTGTCGACGTTCCTCTACATGAGGGTTCAACCAAGAAAGAATCTCTTGAAGCATTGACATCAATACTCCTATGCCATTCTGTTCATTATTACCCTATTCTCCCTCTCCTTCCTAATGTCCCTCTTCTTGGTGTTCTTCTCCACAGTTACCACTATGGGTACCACCAGGTCTACGTGTCGGAGCCATCAGTATGGGAACAACAAGACAATGTCATAACAACCGAGTCATGAGCATAAGAGTCAAAACCATGAACTAACAAGATATCAAAATAACAACCATAATATAATAATACACAACAGAAAACAAAATCATAGTGGAAACATAACATAGAGATCCCAATGTTGCAACATGATACCAAATGTAATGCCTTGCCTAAAGATCCTTGGAACCAAGGATAAATATAAGCCAAGATAATTTTAAAAAAAAAAAAAACAAGTATGGATGCACCTGACATTGATGCGGTGCAAGGCAGGAGAATCCCCAAAGGAGATGTCCTAGCCCCTAGCAAAAACACTACACAACAGAAACACAACACAGAACAACAATAATGCAATATCTAATACCAAATCACAACTCTTTATTCATAGATATAACTGATTACATGCAATATGCCTAGCTATAAGGCCTTCCAGGTTAGGGCCAACTACAAACAACAATTATAAAATCAGTCCTGCAAGATCCACAAGATCCAACTTACAAATCCAATCCTAGCTAGCCTAGATACACAATTGGCTAAGAACACCAAGAGAATCCACACTTGTACCCTCAGGTCCACCAAGCGATCCTTTGGTTCTCAAGCCACAAACCTAGCTCTTCAAAATTTGCATCTACCCTTCCTCCCAAAAACTAAATTGCCAAAAGACTAAAAAAGACCCTTATCTATACTTGCCAAAATAGATTATAGAACATACAAAATAGGAAGGCCGACCCAACAACAGTCAGGACACATCCCAAGGCAAGATCTCATCATAAATGTTGCGATCAAAATAAATCTCGTAAGTCGGCTTACACCAAAAATGTAGAAATCATGTCCAAAATGTTAACACTCGACATAAACAGAAAAACTCTGCACCCAGTAAATGGTACAACAACTTGGCACCAACTAAGTGCTATAGTAACTCAACACCAAATAAGTGCTACAGTAACTCAGCACCAAGTGCTACAGTAACTCGACACCTACTAAGTGCTACAGTAACTCGACAACAAGTGTTATAGTAACTTGACACCAACTAAGTGCTACAATAACTCGACACCAACTAAGTGCTAAAGTAACTCGACACCCACTAGACAGCTTGGCAGCAACATAAGATCCAAAACCATTGGCACTCGGCTCCAACATGTAGGATTATAAGAAAGCCTAGGATGCTCCTGCATCAGACACCCTAGGTTCAAAAAGATGTTCTAATAGTTGGAAGAACATCTTTTGGGATTCAACACATAAATCCCAAACTGGTTCTTCACATAGATATCCTCCAAATCTTCAATTTGTACACTCTTCCCCTTGTTCTTCTTTCACTTCTTCATATCCATTTGAGGTGTGCTACAAGTCTGCTTTCCATACTGATCTCCAACCTTCTTAGGATCTACCAACTCAACTCAGCTACCAATACTCAAGTTCCTCCTATCGAGCTCTTCATTCTACAAAGGAATCAGGGAAAACTTCTTGCCACCTTTCTCAGTAGTAAACACATTCTTGACACAATCATGCACAACCCTGCAATCATACTGCCAAGGTCTACCAAGAAACACATGGCAATTGTTCATGTCCACAATATCACACAACACTTGATCCTTATACTACCCAATTTGAAAATCAACAAGGCATTGCCCCCTCACTGCCAAAGCATGTTCACCTTGCAACCAACCGATCCTAGAAGGATAAGGATGTCTCACTCTCTTCAAACCAAGTTTCTGAACCATCTCCTCAACAACAAGGTTATCAGTACTACCACCATCCACAATCACCTTGTAGACTTTACCACAAGACTTACAACAAGTCTTGAACAAACTAGTCCTCTAACAAGGATCCAATGCCCTCTCACCAACTAGTACTCTTCGAGCCGACAAACTTTCTCCTTGCTCAAGCTAACTGTCTTGGACTTCAACCTCATTTACAAAGGCAATTGTCCTACCAATCAGACATTCAAAAGATCGATGCCCTTCTTGACCACACTCGAAACAATTACCTTTGAACCCACCTCCACTTGTCCTTCTTTTCTGTTCAACGGGTTTTGGTTCACCTTCTACTTTCAGTTTAACTTATGCTAAACTATCCTGCTTCTCCTTCCCTCGAGAACTACCTTGATTCTTCCTCTTTAGCTTCTCCTCTACTCTCAAAGCATACTGATAAGCATCCTCAACTGAAGAAATATTCAACATACCAACCTCATCCTGAATATTAAATCTCAAACCATTAATATATCGAGCTACCTTCTCTTTTGACAATTCTCTATGCCTAGACCGAATAGTCAACTTGTAGAACTCCTTTGTATAATCTTTCACAATCATATCCTTCTGTTTCAGATTTTGCAACCTCTTAAACAACTCAAGTTCATAATCAACAGAAATGAACTTAGCCTTCAACTTAGTCACCATCAATTTCCATCTAGTGATCTTTATTTCACCTTCCTCTTCTTTGTCTCTTTGTAGTTCCTTCCACCAAAGAGCAACATGTCCCTTCAAAATTTTTGGTGCCAACCTCACTCTGAGTGGATCCTCAATATCCTCAAGCTCAAAATAGTCTTCTAATTCACCAATCCAATCAATCAGGTCTTTAGGGTTCAAAGTACCCAAGAAATTAGAAACCTCCATCAAATGCTTCAGCTTTAACTGAGATCCAGGTTTAGAAAACTGAATAGCCCTAGCTCCTATAGGTCTCTCCACATGATCACTTCTGTCCTCACCACTAGATCTAGTAGCTTCAAAGTCTTCAACAACTTCCTCATAACTTCCTTCAGTACCCACAAGCCTAGGTACACCACCTAAAGCACTTACAATTTCAACAATCATGTCACTCTTCATCAATGTAATCTCAGATCTAAACTCTGCTCTCATCTTCTTTGAGATCCATTCTTCTACAACATCACTAAGATCAGCAATTGCCCTACGGTCCAATCTTCTTGGAGGCATCTTCCAAAATTTTAGCAAACCCTAAGCAACAAATCCACCAATCTAGAAGATCAATCAGTCACAAGATCAACCTTCTTCACGTACAAACTGCATCAACTTCGATGATCTGTCTACATGCTTAGGAACAAACTTCTCTCGGATACCACCTGATGAAGTGCAAGGTAGGAGAATTCCTAAAGGAGATGTCCTAGCCCCTAGCAAAAAAACCACACATCAGAAACACAACACAAAACAACAATAATGCAAGATCTGATACCAAATCACAACTCTTTATTCATAGATATAACTAATTACATGCAATATGCTCGGTTGTAGGGCCTTCTGGGTTAGGGCTAACTACAAACAAAAATTACAAAATCAGTCTTGCAAGATCCACAAGATCCAACTTACAAATCCAATCCTAGCTAGCCCAGATACAGAACTGGATAAGGACACTAAGAGAATCCACACTTGTACTCTCAAGTCCACCAAGCGATCCTCTGGTTCTCAAGCCACAACCCTAGCTCTTCAAAATTCACATCTATCCTTCCTCCCAAAAATTGAATTGCCAAAAGACTCAATAAGACCCTTATTTATACTTTCCAAAATGGCTTACAAAACATTATAGAACATAGAAAATAGGAAGGCTAACCCAACAACGGTTAGGACACATCCCAAGGAAAGATCTCATCAAAAACATTACGGTCAAAATAAATCCTGCAAGTCAGCTTGCACCAAAAATTTAGAAATTACGTCCAAAATTTTGACACTTGGCATAAATAGGAAAACTTGGCACCCACTCAGTGCTATAGTAACTCGACACCAACTAAGTGCTATAGTAACTCGGCACCCACTAGACAACTCAGTAGCAACATAAGATCCAAAACCACTAGCACTCGACTCCAACATGTAGGATTGCAAGAAAGCTTAGGATGCTCTTGCATCAAACATATATCATATGAGGATCACAAAGATCACAACAAAAGACTAACCAAACATCCCGACACCAACAGATCTCCAAACGCCATTACTAACCAAAATGACTAACAACAAAAGACACATAATTAAATTTGAATCAAAACATTTTGAATTCAAAATGCAACACCAAAGGAGTGAAGAACACTTAAGAGAGTAGCAAAAACACTTCCCAAAAAGTTTAGGTCAAACCGAAAAGTGCCCACTGTCCACTCAGATAGGTTTTTGCAAATGTCAGGCGATACTTTAAAACAACCCTATGCGATACTTTCTAGTATCGCATGACCTTTCTTAAGAAGGGTGCGACACTTTCAGGGTTTGGGCAACACTCCTTAAAAGGGCATGTGATATTTTACAAGTATTGTATGACATTTATTCAAAGGGGGTGTGATACTAGAAAGTATCACATGACATTTCTCTAAGAGACGTGTGATACAATCAAGGATCCCACGACATATCTCTATTGGGCATGTGACAATTTATAGTTGCCCCATGCTGATACATGGTCGCCAAGAAATACAAGAAAAACTTCTAAGGACAAACTAGAGAGTAAAATAGAGTTCAAAACCTCCACACTAGGGAGTACCTATCGATACCGCCGAAAGTGACGGCAAAGCAAGGTCTCCCTGAGCCGAATCTAATGAGACCAACCTCGTGAAGATCCCATGCTCACAGTTCTCAGAACAAGAAAAAACCAATCATTCAGAAAGAGGATTTCAAAAAAGCTCTCCAATTTCTAAATTGCAAAATTCAAAAGTGAGAAAACAAATCCCTTTCTCGATACTTATTCACTTTTCGAGTGAATAGTTGATTAGGGTAAATAGCCAATTAGACTAGCTAGACTTCGAATTGACCCAAACAAAAATAGGCTATTCCTCATAATGGGAATTCACCCAAGGTGAAGATGCCATAAATTAAATTCAATAAGATTTAAAGCCCAAAAACCCAAAATCACAGAAAATCCTTTAATAACTTTCACGACAATGCGAACCTCTAAATGCATAGACATGCTCATTGGTCTAATCACATAATGCAGATGAGTTCATATTTAATTATCACTGAAAAGTTTAATTTAAGAAATTAAATAAGGATACTTCAACCATACATGGATGACATTGGTAAAATATGAATAGCTGAATCACTAACTCCATGTGCCAGTGGTAGGGATATAAATCTTGCACACTAAAACACATGATCAAGTACAATTATAGACAATAACAGAGCTGAAGCAATAAGTGCATTAAATAACTAATTTAACTATTTATTTAATTATACCTAAAAATCCATTTACATCACTCACATTCACATAAAGCATAAAAAGACAAGAATGAAGTAAATAACCAAAGCATAAAATCCTTCACATAAAATAATTAGAAAATATGTCAAAATACCAGATAATCAGATATCATCATAGACTTGTTGTCATCTCAAAATGGCATCAACATGCAAATATGATAAACTGAACAACATAGCAATATATCATCTATGATACTAAAATCAAAGTATAACATTCGACCCTTAGGTCATCTCAACGTACATATTATAAGAGTGTCAAGTATCTTTCGAATCAAAATAGACAAAGTATAGACTGCAAACATGAGAGGCACTACCCATGCAACCTCATGCTCATTGCACGCTCCATTATAGTCTTGTTCATGTGTTCGACCACTCTATTTTCTTGTGGCATCCTTGGAATAATTTTATGATTACGAATACCATTAGTGAAGTAATAATCTTGAAATTTATGACTGCAATACTCACTACCATTATCAGATCTAAGTCATTGTAATTTCTTACTAGTCTCATTTTCAACCAAGCATTTCTATTTCTTAAAAGTTTGATATACATCAGATTTTTGTTTAAGGAAATAAACCCATACTTTTCTAGTTGCATCATCAATAAATGTAACATAATAATGAAAGTCACCAAGGGAAGATGCCTAATCTGGTCCCCATACATCTATATGCACAAGCTCTAATCTCTCACTTTTCTTTTCCTTCCCACTCTTCACAAAACTCACTTTATTTTTTTTTTCCATACACACAACTTTCATAGAAGTCCATATTGACACATTTTAGACCTGGTAAAACTCTCTTTGAATGAAGTAATTTCTTACCTTTCTCACTCATGTGCCCAAGTATGTTGTGCCATAACATTGTATTTGAATCTTCAACAACTCTTTGTTTTCCCTACTCAATTGCAACAATTGTTCCTGAACGTTCATTTTTCTCTAAAATAATCAAAGTAGAAGGAACACTATGACTTGTGCAAAGATATAAGGTGCCTACTTTCACACATTTTTCTAATACAAGGGAACCTTTGAAACCTTCCAATTTTTATCATTAAAAGTAACTACACAACCCTCGCCACTGAGTTGCCCTACTGAAATTAAATTCCTACTCAGCCTTGGAACATGTCTTACCTCATGTAGTAGTTAATGATTCCCATTCTGCAACTTAATCTTAACTTTTCTCTTTCAAACAATGTGATAGGGTTCATTATCCCCTAAATAAACAAGCAAAAAATCTCCTTGAACATAATCAATAAAATAACCTTTATGGGGTATAGGATGAAATGAAACACCTAAATCTAAAACCCATGAATCATCAACACTTTCTAAAGAAAGAAGCAAAGCATCCTCTTCATATTTTTTACTAACCACATTTTCCTCCTTGTTCCCTTCTAACTTATCTCTTTAATTGTTCTTTCGAGTCCAATAATCTTTCTTCTTATGCCTTGGTTTACCATAGTACTAGCAATCTCTTGGTCCTCTGGATTGAGACCTTTCCTTTTGACTTTCCTCTGGATTTCCCACGATTTCCATAATTATTTCCTCTCTCAGTTGTTTTGCCTCTACTTTGTACATTCAAAGCACTTCCTGATGTAGATCCATCTAAGATTTTCCTACGAGTTTCCTCACTCAGAATAACACCAATCACATCATCAAATTTTAGGGTATTAGATCTAGAAATAGAATTACTCATAGCTATTACCAAGCCATTCCAAATTTTAGGCAAAGAACACAAAATCAAGAGAGCCCTAATTTCTTCATCAAAATTGACATTCACAGAAGATAACTGACTAGTAACAATATTAAACTCTTTTAAATGATCTACAAAAGATCCACCTTCTGTCATATTCATATAAAATAAATGCTTCATGAGAATTACCTTATTTGAAGCGGAGGGCTTTTCATATAATTTTGATCGGGTTTCCATCAACTCTTCTGTCATATTTGTTTTTGTAATGTTAAATGTCACCAATGGTGCCAGGCATAATTGAATACTTCCAAATGCCTTTCTATCTAAAATCTCTGAGTCCTCATCTATCATAGTTCCTTGTTTCTTGGTTTTTCCTTCCAATGACTTCCATAAATCCTTTTGATAAAGATAATCCTCCATTTGCATCTTCTATAACTAAAAGTTCTGAGCATTAAAATTCTCCACCTTCAGCTTACCCTCATCTGCCATCACTCCCATTTAACTATGAGACTCCCACTCAACTATGAGACTTTCCTGCAAAGGATAATTAAAAAATAACCTGGCTCTAATACCACTTGTTAAGATTAACCACAGACAAAAATAAAAATTACATAAAAATATAAACAATATCAAAAAATAATAAATTGCATAGAAGAGAACATAAGACACCTAGATTTAACATGGTTCACCCACCCAATCCCTAGGCTACATCCACCAAACAATGAGTCTAATATTATTACGATCTAGTGATTACAATTTGTAATCCCTTACAACTCAATACCACCACAAGAAGCAATTATCACATCACACCTTATGAAAATCCCTAACCCTAAGACCTTTTGTACACGTATTTTTGCCACTTTATTTTTGCTGAGGAATTATGGAGTATGTGCAGTACTTCCCTGATCAGTTACCATAAACTAACAAAAGAAAATAATGAAAAAGATAACCATACACCAAAAGGTCTTCATGATGCAAGATGTATGAAAACTAAGAAAAAACTATAAATATAATGCATTAATGAGGAGGAAGATGACCAAGAAATATAAAAGGATCTAACTCCAAGAAAGAAGACACAAGTCGAGTTGACCAATTTATGTAGGGTAGGAAAATGGAAGCAAACTAGCCCTACATAAATGAAAGGGAGAATATCAAAATCCACCCTTTTGATTAGATTTGATTGATACAAGAGGAAGTATCAATACATAACCTAATGGAAAAAATAATGAATAACTCATATTTACTTCCCTCTCACCCTCACCTTAAGACCATTTAGGTAAAAACATGTAAATAAAGTCATGTTGAAATGGAAATTATGGACATAGAAAGGAAAAGATGTTAGCATTAATGTTGATGATATTCCTATCATGGAGTATATTAGTATTGTTAGAGGCATGTTTTAGTGGTTATATATTGCATTCATGACTATGTTTGTCATTGGTGTCAACATACTGGTTATTTTGTGAAGACTAGTAGAGTTATAGAGGTAGAAGAACTTAGTGCAGTTCAAGGATTGAAGATCAACTTATGCACACTTAAGGTTATGTTATACAATATGTCTAGATACTACAGTTAAGAGCATGCACAAAAATATGAAGATTGGATAGAGCATGAAGACTTTAGTGAAGGAAACTTTTAGACAATATTTTTAGAAAGTGGACCTACTGTTGTTTTGATTCTATCATCTCTTAGAGATGGAATTGTCTTAAGTGAATTGAGATAGAGGTTGAAGATGTGTTAGAGATGCATTAGTTAAGAGGGCATAGTTTGAAGATCATCAAGTGAAAAATTATGAAGATTCTGATCCGACGATTTGTTTGTAATCTTGGATAAGTATAAAATTTTAATGTAACATGTATTTTATATCTTAACATGGTGCTATATTATTATTGTAAATTAGAAAAGCCTCAATACTGACTCAATAACTTGTTTTAGGATTTTGTATAAAGGAAATATGTTTTCCTTGGATGAAAAATATGATATCCAGTCATATCTTTGTAATATGAATTGTGCGAACTTGTGAAGATCTTATCAGAGTTTAGTTCATTTGAGATACGATGAACTTATAAGGAACTATATTTGGAAAGACAAGTTACTAGTTGGACAATTGTTTCACATTGTATTTGTTAGGATTAACCTCAGATAGAAATAACAGTTACATGCAAATATAACCAATATTAGAAAATAATAGATCACACGAAAGAGAACATAAGACACCAAGATTTAACATGGTTCACCCAATCCCTGGGTGACGTCCACCAACAAAAAGTTCAATATTATTATGATCCAGTGATTACAACTTGATTACAATCCATAATCCCTTACAACTCAATACCACCACGAGCCAATTTTTTCATCACTCCTTATGAAACCCCTAACCCTAAGCTCCTTTTATACAATAATTTTTACTACTTTAGAGTTATAATTAATAATTACATGTCAGCCCAAAATCTTGATAAAATAGGGCCCAAAATATGTGCAATACTATCCTGATCAGTCACCACAAACTAACAATCTCTCACTTGGAGACTGATTAGACTCCACACTAAACAATAATCTCTCACTTGGAGACTGATTAGACTCCACACTAAACAATAATCTCTCACTTGGAGATTGATCCTGTAGCAATACCGCTACCACATAGGGCTCTCACTAGACCAAACCACCTTAGAATCTACTGTTCTTTTATTCCTGTTCAGTCTAGAAGACCAAATGAAGCTGAAGAGGAATTCAAATTTTCCCTTGTTAATACCTTTGTAAACATATCTGTTGGATTTTCATCTGTATGTATCTTATCCAATTTTAAGTGTCCATCATCCAAAACTAACCGAATGAAATGGTACCATATATGTATGTATTTTGTCTTTGAATATAGAGAATAATTCTTCACAAGATGAATGACACTTTGAATATCTATAAATAAATAATTATCCCTCTAAGGGTTTCCCAATTCTTCTAAGAAGAAATGAAGCCATATCATCTCCTTGGTTGCCTTTGTAGTAGCAACATACTCTGCCTTTGTAGTGGATAAGGCATTAACCTTCTGTAACCTAGGAACCCAGCTCATTACTGCCCCACCAATAGTAAATACATAAATTGTATTACTCTGCCTAGTATCAATATCCCCTACCAAATCTAAGTCAACATATCCCTGTAAATCAGTAGTAGATCCCCCAAAATTTAAACACTTACTGGATGTTCCTCTCAAATATTTGAGAATCGATTTGACTACATTCCAATGCTCAATTCTTGGATGGTTCATATACCTGCTAACGACTCCCATTGCATGTGCAATATTTGACCTTGTACATACCATGGCATACATTAAGCTTCCTAAAACTGAATCATAGGGTACCTTGGACATCTTATCCTCCTGTTCTTGTGTCTTTGGACACATCTCCTTAGTCAACTTTAAATGACTAGGTAAAGGTGTGCTGACAGATTTAGCATTCTGCATAGAGAAACGTTACAACACCTTCTCAATATAATCAGCCTGAGATAAAGTCAATTTCTTATTCTTCCTATCTTTACAAATCTTCATACCAAGGATTTTTTTTACTGTCCCCAAATCCATCATAGCAACTGCATGTGCTAACTGGCATTTCAACCCCTTAATATGATCTATGTTAGACCTAGTTATAAGCATATCATCAACATATAAACATGAAATAATGTAGCTGTTATCATCCAACCTCTTAAAATAAACACAATGATCTTAATGAAACCTACTATATCCATGCTCTTGCATAAATCTGTCAAATTTCAAATACCTTGCCGAGGTGCTAATTTTTTCTTCAATCTGCACACTAAGTTCTCCTTACCTTTGACCTCAAATCCCTGTGGTTGTGCCATAAATATCTCTTCATCCAAATCACCATGAAGGAAGGTTGTTTTAACATCAAGGTGCTCCAAATGCAAATCTTTAGTATCCACAATACTTAAAATAGTACGAATAGAAGTCATCTTAACAATAGGAGAAAATATATCATCAAAATCAATGCTTTTTTTCTTCTTTTGTGCAAATCCTTTTTCAACTAACCTAGATTTAATTTTTTTCTTACCTCCATCCTCTTCTTTCAACTTGTAAACCCACTTATTCTGTAAAGCCCTTTTACTTGTAGGTAACTTGCATAAATCCCATGTCTTATTTTTCAGCTAAGAGTCCATTTTGTCTTTCATGACAGACTCCCATTGAATCTTAGTATCCACCTACACAGCTTCATCATAACATTCAGGTTCACTAGCATTAGTTAATAAAATATAATACAAAGAGGGATAAAATCTTTCTAGAGGTCTAATTAGCTTTGTTGACCATCTAACATTCACTAGTGTGTGTAGTATTTTTTTTTGTGGTTGTTGCATATCATGGGGAATTTCTAGAACATCATCTTTTGGATTATCATCCAACACTACATAATCATCTTCTTTCTTCTCATGTTGCTACAATAGATCTTTGTACAACACTTTCTCATTGAATATGACATCCCTGCTTCTTACAATTTTACACTTTTCAAAATCTCAAAGCCTATAACCAAATTCATTAATTCCATATCCAATAAATACACTTTTCTTTGACTTAGCTTCCAACTTGGTTCTATTTTCAAAATCTATATGAGAAAAAGCTTCACAACTGAAGGTCTTAAGATAAGAATAACTCACCTTCTTACCAGTCTATGCTTCCTCTGGAATACCACAACCCAAAGGACTAGAGGGACCTTTATTAATCAAATATATAGTAGTATTGACAACCTCCACCCACATGTGTAAGGGCAACCCAACATGCAACCTCATGCTCCTTGCATGCTCTGTTATAGTCCTGTTCATGCGTTCAACCACTCCATTTTTCTGTGGAGTCCTTGGAATAGTTTTCTATCTACAAATACCATTAGTGGAGCAATAATCTTCAAATTCATGACTCCAATACTTACCACCATTATCAAATATAAGACATTTTAATTTCTTACTAGTCTCATTTTCAACCAAGCATTTCCATTTCTTAAATTTTTGAAATACATCAGTTTTCTATCTAAGGAAATAAACCCATACTTTTCTAGTTGCATCATCAATAAATGTAACATAATAATGAGAGCCACTAAGGGAAGATACTTGAGCCGGTCCCCATACATATGTATGCACAAGCTCTAATTTCTCCCTTTTATTTTCCTTCCCAGTCTTCACAAAACTCACTCTCTTTTGTTTTCCATACACACAACTTTCACAAAAATCCATATTAACACATGTTAGACCTGGTAAAACTTGCTTTGAACGAAGTACTTTCATACCTTTCTCACTGATGTGCCCAAGTCTTTTGTGCCATAACATTGTATCTGAATTTACAATAGCTATTTGTTATCCTTGCTCAACTGCAACAACTGTTCTTGAACATTCATTTTTCTCTGAAACAATCAAAGTAGAAGGAACAATATGACCTGTACAAAGATATAAGGTGCCTACTTTCACACCTCTTGCTACTACAAGGGAACCTTTTGAAACCTTCCAATTTTTATCATTAAAATAACTACACAACACTCATCATTGAGTTGACTTGCTGAAATTAAATTTCTACTCAACTTTGGAACATGTCTTACCTCATATAGTAGCCAATGATTCCCATTCTACAACTTAATCTTAACTTTTCCCTTTTCAACAATTGGACAGGGTTCATTATCCCCCAAATAAACAAGCCCAAAATCCCATTGGACATAATCAATAAAATAACCTCTATGAGGTGTAGCATGAAATGAAGCACTAGCATCTAAAACCCATGAATCATCAACACTTTCTAAAGAAAGAAGCAAAGCATCCTCTTCAAATTTGTTACTTACCAAATTTTCCTCCTTGTCTTCATCTAGTTTATCTCCTTCATTTTTCTTTTGAGTCCAACAATCTTTCTTTTTATGCCCTGTTTTACCATAGTACCAGTAGTCGTTTGGTCCTCTTGATTGAGACCTCCTCTCCTTTGACATTCCTCTTGATTTCCCATGATTTTGAGAATTGTTTCCTCTCTCAATCATTCTACCTTTGCTTTGTGCATTCAAAACACTTTCTGATGTAGGTCCACCTGAGGATTTCCTACGAGTTTCCTCACTCAAAATAACACCGATCACATCATCATATCTTAGGGTATTAGATTGAGAAACAAAATTACTCATAGCCATTACCAATCCATTCCAGCTTTCAGGCAAAGAACACAAAATCAAGAGAATCCTAATTTCTTCATCAAAATTAATACCCACAAAAGATAATTGACTAGTAACAATATTAAACTCATTTAAATGATCTGCAATAAATCCACCTTTTTTCATTTTCATATTAAATAAATGCTTCATGAGAAATACCTTATTTGAAGTGGAGGGCTTTTCATACAATTTTGCTAGGGTTTCTATGAGGTGTAGCATGAAATGAAGGACTAGAATCTAAAACCCATGAATCATCAACACTTTCTAAAGACAGAAGCAAAGCATCCTCTTTAGTTTTCTTACTTACCAAATTTGCCTCCTTGTCTTCATCTAGTTTATCTCCTTCATTTTTCTTTTGAGTCAACAATCTTTCTTTTTATGCCCTATTTTACCATAGTACTAGTAGTCGTTTGGTCCTCTCGATTGAGACCTCCTCTCCTTTGACTTTCCTCTTGATTTCCCATGATTTTGAGAATTGTTTCCTCTCTCAGTCATTCTACCTTTGCTTTGTGCATTCAAAACACTTTCTGATGTAGGTCCACCTAAGGATTTCCTATGAGTTTCCTCACTCAAAATAACACCAATCACATCATCATATTTTAGGGTATTAGATTGAGAAACAAAATTACTCACAACCATTACCAAGCCATTCCAACTTTCAGGCAAAGAACACAAAATCAAGAGAGCCCTAATTTATTCATCAAAATTAATACCCAAAAAAGATAACTGACTAGTAACAATATTAAACTCATTTAAATGATCCATAATAAATCCACCTTCTATCATTTTCATATTAAATAAATGCTTCATGAGAAATACCTTATTTAAAGTGGATGCCTTTTCATAAAATTTCGCTAGGGTTTCCATCAACTCTTCTATCATCTTCACTTTTGTAATATTAAATGGCACTGATGGTGCCAGGCATAATCGAATGTATCTAAAAGATCCCAGTCATCATTTGTCATATATCCTTGATTCTTTGTTTTTCCTTCCAATGACTTCCACAAATCCTTCTGATAAAGATAGTCCTCAATTTTCATTTTCCATAACTGAAAGTTCTGCCCATTAAAATTTTCAACCCTTAGCTTACCCTTATCTACCATCGCTCCCACTCAATTGTGAGACTTTTCTACTGAGGATAACTGAAAAAAAAAACCTCGCTCTGATACCACTTGTTAGGATTAACCTCAGATAGAAATAATAGTTACATGCAAATATAACTAATATCAAAAAATTATAGATTGCACAGAAGAGAACACAAGACACCAAGATTTAATGTGGTTCACCCAATCCCTGGGCTACATCCACCAACAACAACTGATTATAATCTATAATCCCTTATAGCTCAATACCATTGCGAGAACCAATTTTTGCATCACTCCTTATGCATACCCCTAACCCTAAGCTCCTTTTATACAAGAATTTTTACTGCTTTAGGGTTATAATTAATAATTACATGTCGACCCAAAATCCCTATAAAATAGGGCCCAATTTTTTTTAATGAAGTATGTACAATAATATCCTGATTAGTCACCATGAACTAATAGTATTATTTAGAAGGAATAATACTAAGGTTAACTGCACAGTGGGCTCATTTGTACTCCTTTTAAGTCCTAATATGGTTGGCACAACTCCTAATTGGGTTAGAATCTCCTAACAGGGATTCAAAGTATCATAACAAGGACTCATATGTATTGATTGTATTTCATTGGTTCCTAATAGGGTCTATCCTCTAACAAGGAACTTTTATATTAGTACATCATTTTGTGGGTATCATCCTCACTAAGGTTTTCCCTTCGATCAAGGGTTTCCCTAGTTAACATATCTAGTGTTATTATGTATAGTTATCTTTATGATTTTGTTGTATCTATTGTTTCCATGTTTCAGAATTAATAAAGATATTGAGAGTTGTATTAAGTGCATATCTAATTCCCCCCCTCTTAGATATCTTGGTGGACTTTACTTTCTAACAATTAGTATCAGAACATCGGGTCCTTGAAGGGAAAGTTTAACAACTTAAGGAGATCTATGGCAATTTTGAAGAAAGATAGTCTAAACTTTGATGGATTTAACTATGAAAACTAGAAATAAAAGATGAATACACACCTACTATGCATGGGTCTAAAATTTTAGTTGATTACTACAAAGACTAAAGTAATGATTGAAGAAGATAAGCTTGAAGGTTGCGAGGAAACAAAGAAAGGTCTATTCATGCAGAATATGCTTGCTAGAGAAGCATTATTACTAGCTCTTCTTGAAACTAAAAAATCGAGAGGTAAAATCTTTAAAACTTGCTAATGAGATTTGAAATGCTTTACAAAGTAAATTTGAAGGTAATAAACATGTTAAAAAGGCTAGATTATAGAGTTGGATATGTTTATTTCAAGATGCTAAGATGCTGGAAGATGAAACTATAAGAGGATGTTTTTCTAGAATATCAAAGGTTGTCATTGTAATAAAGAATTGTGGAGGAGAAAAGTCAGAAGATGAAGTTGTATGGAAAATATTGAAGACCTTGAAACCTACTTATAAACATTCAACACAAATTATTGGACATGTTATTCCTTGCACACCTACCTTTACAAGAGAGACTCTTCTTTTGAGATTGTAGACATCTGAGGTCTGGATGAAACAAAGTAGAGAATCACCTAGAGTGGAAACTACTTTCAGCATACAAAGAGACATGCCTATGTTGACAAGAACTACAAGTACAAGTGGAGATGATGCTAGTAGTAGGCAAACAAAAGATGAAGAAGACAAGAAGATTGAAGGACTTGTTTTGCTTATGAAGAGAGAACCTAAAGGTAAAAAACTTCTTATTTGTTGGACATGTAAATAATTTGATCATTATTCCTTTAAATATCCTAAAAGAGAAAATAAGTCCAAACCTAGAAAGCCCTATAAATCAAGAGTGCCTAGGGATTACTTTTGTGTTAATGAGGATGGTAAATCTGATTTAAAAATGTTAGATTTCTTGAATTATATTAATGAAGAGGATGATGAAATTGGATTATTACTATTAAATAAGAGAGCTCTAAAATAAGAAATAAAAGAGGAAAGAGCATTAGTATCACAAGTTGGAAAGGAAAAGTTTGATTGTATTATAGATAGTGGTTGTTCTTATCATATGACAAGAGAGATGGACAATTTTTTTGAATTCAATAGTTATGAAGGTGGAATAGATAGAGTTGGAAATAATGCAACATGCCATGTAAAAGGAAAATGATCTATTACACTTGACGAAAAGACTAACACAAAAGATGTTTACTTTGTGGATGGTTTGAAACATAATCTTTTGAGTCTTGGGCAACTTGTCCATAAGGAATATTAGTTGCAGTTCACATAAAAGACTTGTATTATTAAGGATACGAATGACACATTGATTGGTATTAGTACAAGAACAATAGATAATGTATTTCAATTGAATCCTATTGAATTGACATGTTTAGTTGCTAAGGTCGATGCCATAATAGGTTTTGTCATATCAAATTTGATAACATTGTGAAGGTTAGTATTGAATTTATAGTTAGAGACTTGCCTAAAATTATGAAACCTACTAACATGATGTGCAAAGGCTGTGTGTTGGCAAAACAAAATAAAAGTTATTTTCTGAGCAAAAAGTTTACTACTTTATTAAATTTAGAGATTGTGCACATAGATTTGAGTGGTCCTACAATGACTATACCATTTTATGGTGAAAGGCATTTTAGGATTCTTGATGATGATTTCATTAGAGTAATGTGGGTTACATATCTTAGAGAAAAATATGAAGCTTTTGAGAAATTCAATATATTGAAGAATGGAGTTGAGAATTAATATGGTTTGAAGATTCAATAGTGAGATATGATAGAGTAGGAGAATTTATTTCAAATGAGTATAATAATTTTTACGAATATAATGGTATAAAGAGACAATTTTTAGCCCCTAAGACACTTGAGTAGAATGATATAGTAGCAAGGAGAAACATATTAGTGGTTGAAGCAACAAGAGCAATGATGTTAGAAAATAATGTATCACATATATTTTAGAGAGAAGTAGTAAATACAATAGTATACATTATGAATAGAGTACAAATTAGACAAGGTACTGATAAGACCCCCTATGAAGTTTGGTTTGGGCATATGCACCTACTATGCAGTACTTTAGAATCTTTGGAAGTAAATGCTATGTTAAAAGAGATGATGATATTGGAAAGTTTGATTCTAGAAGTGATGAAGGAATGATTCTTGTTTATTTATTGAAAAGAAAAGCATATAGATGTTTTAATTAGATATCAAAAACTATTATTGAGAGTGCTAATGTGAGAGTTGATGAAAAAATTAGAATTCAAGAAAAGGATACTTGATTATAATTTTAATGAGGAAACTAATCAAAGAACTAACAAGCAAAATGTGTAGTAGAAATTATTTTATGAAACTGACACTGATTTGCATATTGAATTAAGAGAAGAACCTAAAGTAGAAGTCTGAATTGAACAAGTGACAACCAACATAAATGTGGCAAAGAATCATCTCACTGAATAGATCATTGGGAATAAGGCCAAAGGAGTAATGATAAGGAACAAGGTACATGAAGAACTATGTTCAATTTCTCAATTTGAACCTAAGAATTCTGATGAAGCTTGCAAATATGATTATTGGATAAAAGCTATGAAAGAAGAATTAGAATAGATCGAAAAGAGAAAGACTTGGGAATTGGTTCCTAGACCTTAATATAAGAATTTTATTGGAACTAAATGGGTAGTTAGAAAAAAAATGAATGAGCAGGGTGAAGTTGCAAGAAACAAAGCAAGACTGGCATGTAAAGGTTATTCACAACAAGAAGGAATTGACCTTGAAGAAACTTTTGCACCTGTTGCTAGACTAGAGATAGTAAAAATTCTTTTAGCATATACAACTAACAAGAACTTTAAAGTTGATCAAATGGATGTCAAAACAACTTTTCTAAATGGCAAACTAGAAGAAAAGTTATACATTGAACAACCTAATGGGTTTCCTTTGATAGATGAAGAGGATATAGTTTTTAGATTAAAAAAGGCATTATATGGGCTAAAACAAACACCTATAGACACTTGATAAATTTTTTAGATTTGTGAAAGGTAATGTTGATAATAATTTGTATCTGAGAAACAATAACAAAGGCTTACTAATTGTTATAGTATTTGTGGATGACATTATTTTTGGAGCTAATGATGAAGTAGGTAAGGCATTTTCAAAATAAATAAAGGAATAATTTGAGATGAATATGATTGGAGAGATGAAATACTTATTGGGTTTGCAAATTACACAAAACAAAGATGGTATTTTTATATCACAAATGAAGTATCTTAAAGATTTGTTGAAAATATTTGGATTGGAAAGTTGTAAACATGTTGGAACACCTATGCTAATTGGATGTACATTATCTAGAAAAGATGAATTCCCTATTGTTGAACAAAAAAATTACAAATTTACGATTGCAGATTGTAGTATTACACCAGATCTGAATAGTTAATGTAGTTGGAATTGTGGCAAGATTTTAGGCATATCGTAAAGAAACACATTACGCAACAGTAAAAATAATTTTTTAGATATTTGAATGGCACACCTAATTATGGATTATGATATGATAGATCACATGATTTCAGTTAATTTACATACTCTAATGTTGATTGGGCAGGAAGTGTAGATGACATAAGGAGCACCACTGGTGGAGTTTTCTTCTTTGAAGGAAGATTGGTTTATTGGCTTAACAAGAAACAAGATTGCATTTCATATAGTACAATAGAAGCAAAGTATGTAGCAGCAACAAATAATTGTAATTAGATTATTTGGATGAAATAAATGTTGAAAGACATTGGGACAGAGTTCACTTAGTCTGTTATCATATATTGTGACAACACAAGTATTCTAAGTATGTCAAAGAATCCAATATTATACTTAAAGACAAGACATATATCTATTGAATATCACTTTTTGTGAGAGAAGGTTACATAAAAAGAAATTAGATTAGAATATGTTAGCACAAAGGAGTAAATAACATATATATATATATATATATATATATATATATATATATATATATATATATATATATATATTCACCAATATGTTTGGGTAAGGACATGTTTGAGTATTTGAGAGGATGCTTGGGGTTATGCCCCAACCTACTTTTGAGTATTTGATGTAGAGATTACATCAGTCCAACTGGTAGTAGAGCTCTATTTCTTTTCCTGGTCTAGATTCTTGATGCTTCTCCAATGGGGGGTATTTGTGATTGAGTTGAGTCATATAGGACTCTTGGTATTGGTATTCAATAATGTATTTGTACACTGGAGCTTAAACATATTATTTTGAAAATGATTAAACTTAGAGAATTGACATAATGATACCTTTTTCATTAATATCAATGGGGGGAGATGTACATGAAGAAGATTATTGATTGATGAAGAGGATTAAAGAAAGATGTTGATGTATGGGGGAGATTAACACCTTCCTTGTACATATTGGTTACTTGATGATAGGTTGTAGAGAATAATATATTCAAGAATGTATTGTTTGAGACTAAGATGTATGATTACATTTATGAACAACATGAATGGGGGAGCAAAGGCAGATGAGGAAGAAGTATGTTTGGTATTTGTGGAACATAGATGTTTTTCATCTATGTTGCCATCAATGCCAAAGGGGGAGATTGTTAGCATGAATGTTGATGATATTCCTATGGGGGAGTATATTAGGATTGTTGGGGACATGATTCAATGATTATATCTTACATTCATGTTTGTGTTTGTCATTGATGTCAACATACTAGTTATTCTATGAAGACTAACAAAGTTATAGAGGTAGAAGTATTTGGTGTGGCTTGAGGATTGAATATTAGCTTATATGCGCTTAAGGTTATGTTATAAAATATGTCTAAATGCTACAATTAAGAGCACATACAAAAATATGAACACTATATAAAGTTATGAGGACTTTAGGGAAGACAACTTCCAAATAACATTTCTAGAAAGCGAGTACTATTGTTTTGGTTTTATCTTATCATGGAGATGGAATTTTCTTAAGTGAACTAAGACAGAGGTTGAAGAAATTTTAGATATGCCTTGGTTAAGATGGGATAATCTTAAGATCATCGAGTGAAAAGTTATGAAGACTGCAAATCGACAATTTGTTTGTAATATTGGATAAAGTGTAAAATTGTAATGTAACATGTATTGTAATATCTTAAGATGGTCTTATATTACTATTGTAAATCATAAAAGCCTCAAGACTAGCTCAATAACTTATTTTAGGACTTGGTATAAAGGAAAGATGTTTTCCTTGGATGAAAAATATGATATGCAGTCATATCTTTGTAATATGCATTGTGTGAACTTGATATGCAAATTTGTGAAGATAGTAGAGTTTGGTGCGATTGAGGCACAATGATTTTACAAAGAACTATATCTAGAAAAAATAAGTTATTGGTTGGAAAATTGTTGTTTCACATTGTATTATTCAGAAGGAATAACACTAAGGCTATTTGGATAGTGGGTTTAGTTGTCCTCCTTTCAACTCCTAACAGGGATTCAAAGTCTCTATTGGCTCTTGATTTGATAGGGTTTTAATCACCTTTTGGAATGTGGAATGTACCTAGGATTTAGCTACAAACTAGGATAATTATATGTTAGAATATATAGTCCACTAATATAATTATTAATTAGTTATCAAACTATTATCACAATTATCAACCTTAAGAAAAATTAACCATATGAGTAATATAAACTGAAACCACAACAAGATACTCATACAAAATAGCACCAGATATGTTAACTAGGTAAACCCTTGATCAGAGGGAAAACCCCAGTGGGGATGGTACTCACAAGATGATGTACTAATATAAATATTCCTTGTTAGAAGATGGACCCTATTAGGAGTCTATGAATACATTCAATACATATGAGTCCCTATTAGGAGACTTTGTATCCCTTTTAGGAGAATTTGTATCCCTTTTAGGAGATTCCAACCCTATTAGGAGTTGTGCCAACCTTGTTAGGAGATTTGGAAGACAACTGGACCCATTGCCCAAACAGCTTCAAGGGAAAGATCAATGAACCCACTGTCCAAATGATCTTTGCATTATTCCTTGTAGAATAATAGAATTGTATTGTACTATTCCTTCCTCTTACTTTGTCCTATCAAACATACTTCTACTTCTTCTAATCTTGTAACTAGATCACAAATCTCACATCCAATAATCCTTTGGATCGCTTACACACATTTAGTAAGCACTCTACTTGTTTTCACACTTCATACTTCTTGCAACAATAGATACTCTCTTCAATATTTATAAATAAGGAAAACATCTTTCCTTTATACCATATCTTCATAATAATTCCTCGAGTCGACCTTGAAGCTTTCCCAATTAATTATAATAAGATAATTAATTAATTACATTTACAATAGCACTATTAGCTCATAGTCTATATAAAAATTCACACATGTGATACTAGGACTTGCGCACTTTCTGATGTCATCAGCTAACTATCTTTTGTCACTACTTAAATGTGTATCTTCTTACTACATATTAGATGTAATCTAGCAAACAAACATCAGGAACTGCTTTCTCAATACTTTGTCTTTGAACTACTCTTTATAAATCAGGTACATCTTCCATACATCCTCAACTTAGACTCTGTGTACTTAATCATGTCATTAGGACACTGTGCTAAACATGTCTGTAACTACACATCACTAGACAATCAAACATTGTCCATACCATCAAGATCTCTGTCTTCTCAACCAGTATTTACATAAACTATGCTATGTTGTCATCAATGACAAACACAATCATGAATGCAACACCTCAATACTCTCCAATGCTCAGGATACTCCCCCACTATCATCAAAATTCATGCTAACATTATATCCAATCAAACCAATTGGACCAACTGCCAAGACAATATAGTCTCCTTCTATTTGAACTCTACAAAGTTCAGGCAGGTATACCTGGGACTAATATGCACTTCTTCTATAACAACATATAAATATTAATCCCAATTAAGTAGATGTTTTTCCTTAATTCTTCTAACTTCAAATAAACCCAAAGAAATACAAGACAACTAATCTTCCATATTCAATAATTTTTAAGTCAAGTATAGGCAAATTCTTTTAGATCCATAGTAAAACATAAAATAAAAGGTATTTTTTTAATTGAAGAATCGTGAAGTTGTGTAAGCCTAGATGTTTACTCATAATGACACCATGATGAGTTCTTTATCCATTGGGATTTTATTTATAATCCTAACAGTACAACCTCATATCTATTGCTTTACTTTGTGAATAAGATCAATACACAATTAAGACCTCACACTTATCAAAATCTCCTCATGAAACCCTTCACTTTCCTCATAATACATTAAGCATTTACTTTAATCAATTAGATTGACAACAAAACATGAGATGGGGTGTAATCCTAAATGAATTATAAATAGAACTCAATTTACTTGCCATTGAACCATAAAAAATAAAGAACAAAATGAGAAGAAACAATATCCAAATTGGGCAACTCCAATGACTTCTTCGTGCGTGTTAATTTACTTGAAATAATACAATTAAAGTATTAGATATATGAATCAAACCATTGCAACTCTATTTCCCTCCATTCGTGAGTAAACTGAAAAAATACAACAATGTACAATATTGGAAAGACTTAAAATAGAAACATGTAATTTCATTCTTCAAAATTCAAACCCTTCTTAAGGATGAGTTGCAACAAGCTTCAGACTTGGAGGGAAAAGGCACGTCACTTAATCATTTTACAAAAACATTTTAGTTATAACAAAACATATGACTTATTATGGAAGGTGTGTGTAGCTATCCTTTTACTAATATAATATGACATTTCTTGATTCACATGACTCCTTGCTTCTTCTTCTTAACCAGATGTCACTATCGAAAGGGAATATCTTTGAAAAACATTGTTGTTCAGGTGGACCCTCATCGTTCAAGTCATCAACATGGATGTTGTTAGAGTGGGGTTGTCATTGCACCAAATAACCAATATTTCAATGCTCAATACAACCACTCAACTTATAGTACACAGGAGGTGGTTAAGCCCTTGCATGAATCTTGAGGGGACCACTAAACAAAATTCTAGCAATCTCCCCCTCAGTGTTACCTGAGGGTTTGAGGATTTGAACCTATGACCAAGCTCTGATACAACTTGTTAGTGGGGTTTTCGTTGCACCAAAAGACCAATCTATTAATGCTTGATACAACCACTCAGCTTATAGTACAAAGGAGGTAGTTAAACCCTTGTCACGAATCTCAAGGGGAGCGTTGAACAAAATTCTAACATATGTATCTTTTTACCCACTCCTCATACTCATCATAAGTTGACCATTTTTTTTCAAGGATCAGATCTGCCACATGTTTATATGTGTTATATTTTACTATGGCCTGTGTAACCTTTTTCTCTAAATTTTCATAAAACACCCAAGATTTTACCAATTTTAAAATGCAATATTGAAAAAGTATCATATTCATATCTTGTACTATTGGTTTTACCATCTCATTTACCTTAGTGATGGACTAAGTTCTCCAGTCAACAAACTCTTTTACTCTCTTCTCCTCTTTCATAATAGGTGGCACTAGTGTGTCTCAAAACCCTTCTAAATTATCCTTTAGCTCCATCATTTTAGTTTCAATATAATCTGGCAAAATTGAAAAAATTATTAAGTGATTTAACAATTTTAATGGTGGTCATAGCATCTAGAGGGGCATTTGGGTCCAACCTTACATAAAATTTAATTTGCTTCATCTTCTCAATTCTTCTCACCCACTTTTGATAAGTAGGTTTTATCAACTTCCTATCATCTTCTAGCTTGTTAATGGCTAAATATAACAATGAACATACTTGATGCAATCTGAACATTCTAGAATTTATTTTCTCATGCAAATACATCAATATAGTTCAAACAATAATCTCCTTGTTAAAATCAAAACTCCTTTTATCATTCTCAATCTTCAATTGTAAATCAACTACCTCCTTAATAAAAGAATTAACATCCTTATCCCCCCTAGGTGGAATCTACTAAAGTGGCACTATCGCACTAGTTGATGTAATTGGTATTATGCCCAACTATCTTGAAGAGCTTTCCATGTCTACTCTTGGAGGCGTAATTACTTCTCGTTCAACTACCTTTTGTTCCAACAAACTTACTTGAGTTTGCAGACTAGTAGTTATCTTTGATTGATTTTCACAGGCAAGAAAAATATGCCTATACTTTTCTTGTAGTTCTTCATATTTCTTCTCCTTTCCCTTGGCCATGTCATGCACATAAGAGACATGTTCTTTTAAGTTGCCTATTGATTCAGAGAGCTTTGCATCTTCTCTTCTTTGTAAGACTATGTTACCTCTGATACTAGTATTTTCATCAATGATTTCCTTTCCAAAAGTAGAGGTAGATAATGACCAAGTTGCTAGAGCAACAATATCATCACTATAGTACATCTGTCTGGTAGGTTTATCAAATTGCTTGATATTATGTCTCATTGATGTCATCTCTTGCATGATTGAGTCAAATACCACAACATCTACTATATTAAGATTTTGTAACAATAGGACCCCTATTTCCTTCACAATTTTTCTTCCTTCTTCTAGGGTGATATCTTCAAATTTAGTCATCATCTCCCCCTTAATTTCTTGTACTATCTGCTCAATAGTAGCTCTAGGACTTTGTAGCTTTTCTTCTTCTATTTTCTAATGACATTATGGCCTATAACATTGCCAAAGCAATTGCTTGAAGGCCATTGATCTAGTGAATTCATCATCTTCAAAAAATTCCCTATAAGCCTCTATTCTTACATCTCTAGGGAAAATTTCCTTTATCCCTTATGTAGTAATATTAGAAATAGGTGCCCTAGGCACTTGAATAAGTCCTTCATTTAACAATTCCTTTGGTATATAGATGTAATCTTCTTCCTCATCATCCTCCTTGGGGATATCCACTTCCCCTGATTGCTCCACATTCTTGAGTGGACATTATATTTCTTGGGGCTCCCTTTTCTTCAGGTGCAAACTTGTGGAGCCTACTAGATGGTGAACGTGGAGTAGGTGGCTTTGGAGACTATGGAGAAGGGGTTCTTCTAACTGGATCTTTTGCTTCCTAACCCTCAATAATTATTGGTTCCACTAGTTTTCTTACAAACTTCTTCCTGTGATATACTATTAGGCCACCTTCAATCCTTATCTTTTTTACAAGCTCATCACTTTGAGGCTTTGGCTCCTCTCTCAGCCTCTTTTGTCCTCTTCCCTCTTGGGGAATCATATCTGAGGCTTTCAAAAAATAAGTCTAGCCATTCAACATCTTCTACAAATGTAACTTTAGCTTTCTTGACTTGGCTAAGTTTCTCATTTATATTATCACATATACCAGAGAATTTTTTAAAACTTATTCTTAACCTTTGAGCCTAGGTCTTAGCATCTAGGAGCGGATCATAATTTGGGTCCACTTCATGCACCTCATCTAATAATTCCTAGTAAGCATGCCAAAATTTCTTCATTTTTCTTTGATATTTCATGTCATTATAATTCTTGATGATGTCTTACAAAAAATAAAACTCATGCTCACCCTTTGGTGTCATCTTTATCATGTGCATTAGCATTTGATAGAACCCTTTTATGTCATTCATTCTTTTGTAACTAACTTCCATGTTATAAAGTATGAGTAACTGAACTATATCCTTATGTCACCTTTTAATTGTTGCAAAATGATGAAATATTGCGAGGTATGGGAAGAATGTTCCCTTATTAGCCTTTGCTGGAAAAATAGTGTCTTGGAGTATACCAATTTGTCTCATGACCTTGATCCTTAATAGGATGTACCTCACCAATACAAAAGATCTCCTTGGGAAACCATAGATTCTTATAACAATTGTGTGTGAGTAGAAGTAAACATCTCCCCATTGGTGCCACAATTTTCGTGTAGCATTACAATCAATTGGCCTAAAACATATGAACAAGAAATGTGGAAAATATCTAACAAATGAAAGAAATCTCCTCCTAAGAGCCATTCCAAATTCATTTTCAAAAAATGTAAATTTGGCTCATTCTAATAAAATAATAGGATGCTTGATCATAATTGCATTGGTAACATCTAATCATCTCTTTCAAATTCAATGTACATATACTTGGCAAAGTAATCTTTGTTGTGGAAAATGATCATATGCATAAGTAGTGAATACCACCTAAAATTTGATGTTTCTTCCTTGTGTAAGGTTGTCATCCCTTCACTAATTATGGCCTCTAGGTATTGAGTAAATTATAAATCACTACATTCCACATTTCTGTATCCCCAGGCACATCCACAATGTTGATTTTATGAACTTCCCCTAATTAGTTAACCCTATCACTTGATATAAAGCAATGTGTGTGTTCAAAAGAGTGTCATCATAGTTCTCTACGTTACCCATAGTATATGACACAACTACAGGTGTTGTCTTTATCCCATCCACCTCTTTTAAGAAAGGGGTTATTAAATTTTGTACCACATATGGAATGACTTGATTGAAATCATCCTCAAACATTTTGAAATCAATTTCATCAATCACATTTAGGGTTGGATGAAGATCAAAATATTTTCTAATGAACTCAACATCAACTTTTCATAAAACTTCTCTATGCAAATCCGTAATTATCAGTGTAATGGAGTCATATTTTTCTACTAATTCCAATAGTAAATCTATATCTAAGAAAACTGTAGGAACCCCCAATTTCCCAAGGTCATACTACCACTCATTGTAGAAGGGACTTCCTACATTGGCTTGGCCATACCATATCCTAAAAACATCTAAGCCCTTATTTGACAAGAATTAATCATGGCTATTTCCATATTTATCTTTCAAACTTGGGCATATCTCATTCTTCAATATCTTCCATTCATCCAAGGTAGCCCTACCCTCCTTGGACAAGGGTAATTGGTTGATAGAATCATCTTGCAGGTACATATCCTTGTAACACCCCACCAAGGGATCCAAAAGAATTAACCTAAAGTTTAACTAAGTTTGCCAAACATTTTTTTTTTAAAGAACAACATACACATTGAACATAAAGTAGCGGAAGCAATTACATACAATCATACATAAGCAAACATAACAAATTACATTCCTTAAGGATCCCAAGACGTTGAGTCACATTTATGTTTAATTAATAATAGGTCTAATAAATACCACACCCACATGAAAGAATAATTACAAGTCCAAGTCCATTTAAACAATATACATTTATTTCGAATGCTACTTGGCAATAAAATTCAGAATACACAATCATCCACTGTACATGTCATAGGATATGAAAGGCTGAAATAATATACATTTATAAAATAGGTTACATCATCCCTTTTGGATCCATGAAACAAAGTACAATACAACTAGTAAAGATCATCCACCATAAATATATAACCATCCATCATAATACACAAAGATAGAATGAAAGGAAAAGTAGACAAGAAAATCCAGCCATGACATCAACGAACAGATCTCAATGGTAAGAGTAAAAAGTACTACCACTCGACCGTGTGGTAACCCAAAAAGGTCCTCTTCCACTATGCTAAGGAGATAGTCTCAAGTCCCAAATAGGATATCGATCCAAAAAATCAAAAGTAATATCTAAGTCAAGGAAACCCTAAAAGTAATCTAACCCAAAGGTTCCAAGATAAATTGACATCTAGACCCAGAGGCAAACACAAACATGGAGGAAATCTATACTGCTAGTGAGCAAGTGTCATCAAATGAACCAACTCTAGGGTTACCCAGCTAGTCTTTTAATCCTTCAGCCCCCTAATGACTCTATGCAGCACTAGTATCCTTTCGTACTGACAAAGCATACTAATGAGTCAACTCTAAGGTTACTCGGCTAGTCTTTTAATCCTCTAGCCCCTTAGTGATTTTTTGTGGTACAAATATCTTGTTAATTCATTTTGAACCCATTTAATGAAATGTTATCACTTATTAAATAGCCTATAATGGGTTACCTTGGCAGCCACTTTGGGCCCTGACCTCCATTGCAAGCCACTTCCCAACTTAACATATAGGTTACCTACCCTAAAGTCATAAAAGTAAAAATCAAAGAATCATAGTATATCACCTTAGTCCTATACAAGTGACTGGAAAGCATCAAAAGATAATTCAAAATAACTCATCAATTCTTTACAAGCAACTGGAAAACATCCCAAAAATATTGATCAAAGACTCAAGAAGGTTAAGTCAAATATGTCATAACATCCATCTCATTATCCCATAAGGATACTGAAAGAAATAACCAACAATATAATCAAACTCATCATAGAGCATACCAACACACTACCATGGTTGAGTTTAAAAGATCAAGATCAAACCATCATAACACCAGAATCACAGAACTTCCAAGCCTCTAGTAGACGTCCTAAAATTGGTCAACACTCTGGTCAACCCAAACCCAAAATACAGACAACATACATAATAGTGTATTTTCATAGTTTAGTTTGATTTGAAAACATGTAGCTGATAAGTAGGAGATAATTTCCACAGCTAGTCAAATTGTGATATTGCTATCAAGATTCAACTGTGTGATTTTTGAGTCAAACTCATTGACCCATGTTTCATGAGCAGTGATTCAACATGAATCCATCTCTCATGAGAATAAATGGAACACATAGCACTCATTGGATCTAGGTGATGCTCACAGGGGTGAAGCACCGAGAATTCCCGAGAGGTCACCCATCCCAGTACTACTCTAGCTTGAGCGCACTTAACTACGGAGTTTCCTCCATGGTTAAACCCAAAGCTTGCAACCCCATTTGCAAAACCTTCACAAAGTGTTGTGCCTTATGAACCATTCATTAGAAAGCCCCTTAATCTCATCAATTGATAAGTAGGAGATAATTTCCACAACTAATCAAATTGTGATATTGCTATCAGGATTCAACTGTGTGGTTTTTGAGTCAAACTCATTGACCCATGTTTCATGAGTAGTGATTCAACATGAATCCATCTCTCATGAGAATAAATGGAACACATAGCACTCATTGAATCTAGGTGATTCTCATAGGGGTGAAGCACCGGGACTTCCCAGGAGGTCACCCATCCCAGTACTACTCCAGCTTGAGCGCGCTTATCCTAGTGCTTCACCCCTATGAGCATCACCTAGATCCAATGAGTGCTATGTGTTCCATTTATTCTCATGAGAGATGGATTCATGTTGAATCACTACTCATGAAACATGGGTCAATGATTTTGACTCAAAAATCACACAGTTGAATCCTGATAGCAATATCACAATTTGACTAGTTGTGGAAATTATCTCCTACTTATCAATTGATGAGCTTAAGGGGCTTTCTAATGAATGGTTCATAAGGCACAACACTTTGTGAAGGTTTTACAAATGGGGTTGCAAGCTTTGGATTTAACCATGGAGGAAACTTCGTAGTTAAGCGCACTCAGGCTGGAGTAGTACTGGGATGGGTGACCTCCCAGGAAGTCTTGATGCTTCACCCCTATGAGCATCACCTAGATGCAATGAGTTCTATGTGTTCCATTTATTCTCATGAGAGATGGATTCATGTTGAATCAATACTCACGAAACATGGGTCATTGAGTTTGACTAAAAAATCACACAGTTGAATCCCGATAGCAATATCACAACACGTAGTTGAGTTAACAGTAAGGTTTAAGTATTTGTTTCAATATAAGTTTTCGAGTACATAAGATTAACACTTTAACCATTACTATTTAACCCCTTCCTATATTTGAATAAAAAGCACAATTAACCCTATTCGATTATGAGTCAATTATTCCAAATAATTTTAAGGGTAACTATTTATTTAAGTTATTAAAATAATAATTATTGATTTTTTAAAATAAAATAATTACAACTTTATTAAAATCAATAATAATAATAATAAAAATTCTATATCTTCGTTTAAACAATATTCATCATTAACTAAACTTAATTAAACTAATTTTAATTAAGTTAATTAACATTTATAGAAATAAATAATTATATTAATATCTTATCAATTAATTAATAATAATTAAAAAAAACCATTAATAAATTTATTAATTAAAATTAACTAAATTTAAATATATTTAAAAATTGATTACTAATTAAATTAATAATTAACAAGACACTTATTAGTAAAATTTATTAATTAATATTAAAATTTTATAAAATAAAATAAAATAACCCATGTAAGTTTTGAAAACCTGTCGACTTTTGAATGTTGCACGGCTTCCCTCCAGCTGTGCAGGGGGCCTGCAGCCGCAACAGTACAGAGTACTGTGACAGTGGCAATTAAGCCACCGGTAAGGTACAGTGGGGAGGTGGGGTAAAACTCCCTCCCCTTTCAATTAAATTTTTTTTTCTAGATTTTTTTTTTAATAATATTAAAACATTTTTCATAAACAACAATACCCCTCCCCTAATAAAATTTTAAAATATATATTTTTTATAAGCATTTGCAATTTAGTCTGATAGGAAAAATGTAATCAACCATTTGAATTTCTAATCTAAAATTTCCATTTCTTCAAAACCCTTCCCAATTTAAAACTAATCTCTTTTATCTACAGAATGAGGATTTCCTAATAATTTCAATCCTCACATAAACAAAGAAATGATATGAATACCAGTACATTTAGATGGAAGATTGAAAGATTCATTGCAAATGAACTTTGGAAGACAGATTTCAACAATCACGAAGAAGACAAGAATAATAAATAATGTAATTAATTCGGTGAATCAAAACACAAGAATATACCTGGTTCTGATGCTACAATTCGCAAACACCCAAAACATTGTGAGAGAAATATTTTCTCTCAAAACTTTCTCTTTGAAAATCCTTCTCCAAAATTCCCGATCCCTCGAAAATGAACCCTCAATTGTTGATAAGGAGTTCTCTCCTAAATTCGGGGCACTAATTTTGCGATCACTCGAGAGGACTCCTTGCTCACAACTTTTTAACTCTTTATTATCTTTTTCGAAACTTCATGCACACTTTATGCAATTTTAAATATCTTTATTAATTTAATTTTCTTTCTCTTTAAAAAAAAATTTAATTTATTATATTTTAATCTTATGCATACTTTATGCAATTTTAAAACTCTTTAATAAATTAATATCTTTTCAATTCTTTAATTTATTTTCAAAGCGTTAATTGATAAAATATTTATTAACTTAAGTAATAATATTTTTTAGCATTTATTTACAAAAGATCTCCTAAATATATTATTATTAAATTAAATAAATATTATTACACTGTAAAATTAAACTATAAATTTTTCTTTAAATTTAATTCCCTTTATTTAATTAATTTCCCAATTAATTAACTACAATTAAATATTGAAAATATCATAATAATTTCCATTAAATTAAATCATTAATTAAATCATTAATTTAATCTTTTAATTTGAATTAATTAATAGAAAAATCACCAAAGACCTATAAGACGAAATATGAAAACCAATCATAAATAACCACATACAAGATCAAACTAAAGGGTTATAATCACGAATTTACGTCATATGACACATTCAAAAGTTAAACATCTCAGATACTTGTCCTAATTTTCTAGGACAAATGGGTTTAAAGGTTAGGATTTGGACTCAAGAATTTATCTCCCCTCTCTTACCATGGAGATAATGCGACAGGGTACACTCATCTTGGCAATTAAGGGAAGTCGATACCTGGTATTTGCAATCTACATAAAACTGACGCATGTACAAACACATATATTCTAAGCTAAACAGGTAGTGGTAGGAAGTGGTGCATTGTGTAGATCCCAACTAGCAGGTGACTACGACTCCGTTAACCACATCAGAAACATCATACATAAAGAAAACATACACACACACACACACCATACACATGCAGTATGGGGTAAGTATTTATAAGAAAACACATATAATAATCCATCTAACTAATCATCATAAATTAACTAAAATCACTGTAATAATCATCATCATGCATACATGAAGTAAATAGTACCAAGTAGTCTCATCATAAAATTAACTGAATATGAAATAATATTTGATAATTTAAAAGATAATGCTACTAATCTTCAAGCATAAAACTGGCCTAAAAGAGTTCAATAATAATAACAAAATGTAAACTAGGGGTAGGCACTACAATCCTCATAATTGAATTGGTTAGAATATTTCTTGGGCGATGTTTTCACAATTTGGACTACTAAGAAGACTAGGGTTTCACAAGGGTTTTTCGATTAAGACCAAGGATTTGACAAAAATCAAATTTACGCCAACAAACCCCATAGTTTCAATCCTTTTAGGAAAATCACATACCTTGAAAATAACTAGAGAAAGATTGCTAACTTTCTTGTTATTTTTCTCTCATGGATTCTATGAAATTTGTCTACAGTCTCTAGTTGTGGATCAACTTGTTATTTCAATAAATCTTAAACATAGAAGATAGTGGCAATTGGCTGAAATGACTAGCTTTAAATCTTCCATAGTAGTATTAACACCTCAATTCATGTGAAATAACTTCAGTTATCAATGAGAAGCTTTTCCCTCCATCATAGTATATAACTTTGAACCTACATCATTGATCCTTACTTCTTTTGCATCTGACAACTATTACCTCTATTTGACTCACATTGACAATCCCTGTTATCACTTGGGGACCATTGTTCAACCAATGAGAAATGAGAAGAGATTCCACATAGACTTCTATGTAACTTCAATGGCTTTGGGAAGAGAGGCTATGTGTCCTCATCTCATGTTTTCATGAGACAAATGTTAGATTTTATGAAAACATGCAGGTCATCGATCTTTTTTCTTGATATCTGCTTAGTGTTGAATATTCATCAATGAACAATTAAGTTGCAACCATCGATTTAGTGCATGTGCATAAACCTCCTTTTATGTGGCTCAAACTTCCTTAGCATTGTGGGGACACATGGAGACATCTCATGATTTTACGTTCGATGAGAGAGAACCTCATAAAAACACATGAATCATCAATTCTTCTTCCTTCATGCATCACTAGCTACATTCGGGCCTACTAACACAATCAAGCTGTACCAATAATATTTTAGGTCCTTGCTGAGTCCTTAGGTCCCATTAGACATTTCCTTTGCATCAACCCTGGTGTCAAGATCTCACATTTTTGTGTGATTTTTTGCATACATCCCAAAAATGCATTGGATGTCTGATCTTCTCTATAGGGTCCCTCTTCAAACAACACTCCTCTAAACTTGGGGACACATAGCATCATCTTGTATTTTCATGCGAGTTCCTTAAGATCTTCCAAAAACATGATAGTTGTTCAATTTTCTCCTTTAGTATTTGTGCATTTTACTCACCATTCCATATTTGAGCTGGAGCTATATGGACCAATGAGGAAGGAAAAAACTCCATTGACTCACCAAGTCTCACCATAGTCAATCAATCTAAGGTCCATGCTATGTGGAGAAATATTGTGTTTTCCTCTTCAAGGAGAGAGAACATCATGAAAACACAAAAAACTACTGATCTTCCCTTGAGCAATGAGATGTCATTTGAAATCTTGGGCCCACCGTGTGACACACATACACATTTTTTTATTTTCATGTTTGTTTCTGTCAACTCTCCAAAAACACGATGGTTATTGGATCTTGGCCCCACTTCACTCACATACACAAAAGGTTAAAAAAATTATATACCAAGGTCCAAATATTAAGAATAAGGTATAGACCATGATAGAAGATCAAACCCAAGTTGTAAATGCCTAAGATCATAAAGGTAAAATAACAAATGACATGATGGCACTCATTTAAGTCACACTATTACAAGGAAATATTTCACACGGTAAAGAAAAATGGTTTAAAATATTTCATAGCATAAAGGCCCTCTTTTAAGTTACTTAAAAAGTTACTTTAAAATAAAAAAATTGAAGGGTTCTTCATCTTTAAGGTATTTTTTCTCAAGTATCTAGACACATAAATCCTAGCTATAACTAGGCATTAAGAAGGCAACTACTACCATAAAGATTCTGACAACCAGTTGAAAATAGTGCCAACAATTTCCTAACAGGGACTCATACGTATCGAATGTGTTTCATCAACTCCTAACAGGATTTATCCTCTAACAAGGAAATTTTATATTAGCACATCATTTTGTGGGTACCATCCCCACTGGGGTTTTCCCTCTGATCAAGGGTTTCCTTAGTTAACATATCTAGTGTTATTGTATATGGTTACCTTTCTATGGTTTTTGCATCTACTATTTATATGTTGTAGAATTAATAAAGATATTGAGAGTTATTTTAAGTGCATAATTGATTCATCCCCTCTTAGTTATCTTATTGGACTTTACTTTGTAACAAAAGATAAAACCTTATAAAATACAAACCTGAAAGTCTATTGTTGGAGCTGATGTAAGAATTTGTTGTAACCCAATATCTAGGCTAAAATCTGTGAGGTGAACAAAACCCAAAAAGCTTTCAGAGATCTATCAGGGATGAACTGGATCTCTAGGGGTGAAATATAATCTTTAGGTGTGTGGTGCACCCTTGATGTGTGTGATGTTGATTTTGATTTCACAATTCTAAAAAAAGTAAAAAAGGGTATCTAGATCTGTAACCCGTTCTTTAATCTGAGATCTGAAACCTACAAAAAAAAGGGATTGTTTATTTGTTGTTGTTGAGGGAGGGGGGGAGTGCCTCAATCAAACCCTAGTTAAGGAATTAACCTTGAATTGAAATGATTGAAATGGAATGCTAGCAAGTAGTAGTGATGGATCTAATATGAAGTAATGTAAATCTATGAATATCCTCTTAAATTCAAAATATGATCAAGTATGTAGATGTAATAGCTTTGACTCAACTTCAAAACCCTAAAAAGGAAATTAAAGTGAAATCAAAACCTTCTTGAATGTATGTGCTTGAAATCCCTCTCTGTAGTTCTTGAACGAATGGATGTAGAATATGAAATAAATGATCTTGAATGTATGAAGGAAGATCTTGAATGTTGAAAATTCAATATCATATCTAGCATATAGAGGAAAGATTGAATGCTTTCTTGCGATTAAATTGATTGTGGATGGATTTGAAAATGGAGCAAATGGAAGGGTCTATATAGAGCTCAGAATTAACTAGCTCCTATAGGCTGACCAACCTAGAAGTTAACATTCAAACATCATAGAATATAAGACCCAAAGAGGGAAGCAAAATAGGCACTCATTAGGGGTACACTATGCCCCTATTTATCCTATTAGGGGTCAATTGCACCCTTGATGATCAAGTGAGAAAAATCCTAGGTCTATCTTGGGGCTGCAAAATAGGTCTTAGGATTTAAAAATCAAGTTTAGATTCTAAGAAAATCTCATTTCAGTGCAAGGAATAGATTCTAAGCGGATAGATGGATGAAAATGAAGGACCTAGGGGGAATAGGTCCCACCTCAAGATTAACACCATGAAATAGGAGGTTTAAAGAGGATCTATTAGGTTTTACCCCAATTTCACCTAGGAGAAAGGATAGAAAAGGGAAGAAGAGATGAAAGAGAGAAGGCGATTGATGATCTCACATTAAATAGGTGCTAAAATTTCATTAAATTGGAGTGCTTCCAATTTAAGATGGTACAAACATTGATGGAAAAGGCGAGATTCACAAAAGATTATCTACATAAAAAAAACTTGGTTCTTCCAAAATAAAATGAATAAATCTAAGTATATCTACCAAATTACCCTTTAGGGATGCAAAGTTTGTGTCTAATATTTTCAAAAATAATTCCACTTGTATTTCTTCACAAATGGCATAGGCTTCTACTTCTACTACTTGAAGGGGAATGCCTCATGAGACTTAGATTCTTCTGGTAGCTCTAATTCCTTTTGCATGGTCTCAAGTTTAGGTGAGAGAAAACTTCTCAATAGTTAAAGTTGATCTCTCTCTCTCTCTCTCCAGCAAACTGATTTTTATCAAAACTCATGATACCTACCCTATCAAATACAATAACATTTTAATTTTATTTACCAAATATCTCACATTTTTTTCTAGGTTTTCTTCTTCTTCCTCAATTCCCTTATCAACATCTTGTACATATCTAAAAGAATTGACAAAAATAATGTACAATTGTTTCCCTTCCTCTGTACATTCCTTAATATATTTTATATTTTCATGGATTACTTTTCCATAATTTTTTATGTTAGCACATACCTTGAGGAATTTCTCTGGTATGGAATCATGTTATACTTTTACCTTACCGAATTCCTCTAGAAAAGTAAAGTAAGCATAAAAATCACTTAACACTATCTCTCAATTCTCAACAATGTCACTACTTTAAAATATCCTTTAAATAATTTGTGCAATCTATCTAATTCTTTATTAAGTATCCTTGTATTATTTTTAAACTTTTGCATTGATTGCTCCTTGTCTTTAGAAAAAACCATCAATGAAATTGTCATCCTTACCTATTCTAGAAATGAATTTTCTCAAGTCACTGGCCAAGAATATATGCATCCTAGATGAAGTTGGGGTATCTATTGCACTATCCTTTTTCCTTATTTCTACTTCTGCATTAGTTGTGATGCTCTCATGTGAACTTGTGTATTAATATGATGTAGTGCCTGCCCCTAAGTCGCATTTCAGTCTTGATTGCCAAACTCTTTTAGGCCAGTTTTATACTTGATGTTTAGTAGCATTACTTTCAGATTATTAGATGTTGTTTTACACTCAATTTATTATATGATGAGATGACTTGGTACTCTATATTTCATGCATGTATGATGATTATTCAATGTTTTCAATTATCAATGATGATTAGTTATATGGTTTATTATCACACGTGCTTTCTTATGGATACTTACCCCATACTGCATGTGTATGGTGTGCGTGTTTGTTTTCTTTATGTATGGTGTTTCTGATGTGGTTAAGGAAGGGAGTCGTAGTCACCTACTAGTCGGGACCTACACGATGCACCACTTCCTGCCATTGTCTGTTTAGCTTAGAATATTGTGTCTGTACATGCGTGAATTTTATGCAGGTTGCAGGTACCGGGTATCGACTTCCCTGAATTGCCAAGATGAGCGTACCCTATCACATTATCTCAATGGTAAGAGAGGGGAGATAAACTCTTAAGTCCAAATCCTAAACCCTTTAGCCAATTGTCCTAATTGATAATTAGGACAAGTATTTGAGTTAAGTACCCTCTGAATGCATCAAATGATGTTATTTCGTGATTATAACCCTTTTTGTTTGATTTAGTATGTGTTCTTCTATGATGGGTTTTCATATGTTGCTTTATGAGTCCTTGATGTATTTTCTATTAATTAAGTTTAATTAAAATGATTAATTAATGATTTAATTTAATAGAAAATTATTATGATATTTTAATATTTAATTATATTTAATTAATTGAGAAATTAATTAAATAAAAAGTATTAAATTTGGAAATAAAAGTTTTAAGTATAATTTTAGAATGTGATAATATTTATTTAATTTAATAATAATATATATTTAGAGTTCATTTTTAAATAAATGCTAAATATTATTATTAATTGAATTAATAAATATTTTATCAATTAAAGTTTTTAAAAGTGGAAAAGATATTAAATTATTAAAGGTTTCTAGATCGCATGATCTAAGCATGAGTTTAAATATAAAAGAAGTTTAATTAAAAGGATTAATTAATGATTTAATTTAATAGAAAATTATTATGATATTTTAATATTTAATTATATTTAATTAATTGAGAAATTAATTAAATAAAAAGAATTAAATTTGGAGATAAAAGCTTTAAGTCTAAATTTAGAACGTGATAATATTTAGTTAATTTAATAATAATATATTTAGAGTTCAGTTTTAAATAAATGCTAAATATTATTATTATTTGAGTTAATAAATATTTTTATCAATTTAGTTTCTAAAATAATTTAAAAAGTGAAAATATAATTATTTAATAAAAGATTCTAGTTCGCATGACTTATGCATAAGATTAAATAAAAGAAATTTATTAAAAGATAAAAATAAGTGAAAATAATAATGTTACTTTAATTTCATAAAGTGCGCATGGGTTTAAAAGTAATATAGATTAAAAATGGAAGTCAAGTGGATTATTAAATAAAGTTATTTAATAAATCAACTTAATGTGCATGAAAGATGAATGCAAAAGAAAAGAAAAGATAATAAAGGTTAATTTGGAGTTAACTGAGTTATGCAATGAGTCTTCTCGAGTGAACGCACAATTAGTGCCCCGATTTGAGGAGAATTTGCTTATCACAACTTTGGGGGTTCATTTTTGAGGGACACGAATTGGGACACAAATTTGGACAAGGAATTTGGGGAAGACAAAAATTTTGGGAGACAACTTTTGGAAGCGAATTTCAGAAGAGGAATTCTAGGAAAGATTTTTAGAGAAAAGTAATTGAAGAGGAGCAAATTCTCTCACAGTTTTTCGGGGGTTTCATGTTAGCATCAGGACCAGGTAGGGTCTTGTGCTTTGATTGTTGATTAAATACGTAATTTCTCTTTCCTGTCTTCTTCGTGTTTGTGGATTGTACATTTGAATTCTTTGTGATGAAAGCTTCAATATTTCAATATTGTAAATTATTAAATGCTTGTCAATATATTCGACATACGTAGAGATTAAAAGAGTGATCAGGAATCCTTGTTCGATAGATTAAAGAAATTTAGATTTGAACGGGGCAGGGTTGAATTTTAAATTAAAAAAAAAAAAAAAAAAAAAAAATTAAAATTATAGATTGAAAATTTGAATAGTTAATATTGTTTTCTCTATTAGATTACATATGTGAATGTTTAAAAAAAAAAAAAAAAAATAATAATAATAATAATAATTTTTTTAATATTAATGGGAGGGGGTGGGAATACCCACACCCCCCCGTACCTTTTTGGCAGCTCTGCCGTCCCTGCCTGCAAAGTACTGCGGCAGCGGCGGTACAGAGTACTGCCGGCGGCCGCAGGCCTCTGCGGCAGGCCGCAGGCGGCCTTTATGAATAAGCCGGCGGGCTTAAAAAAATACGCAACTTTTTTTTTTATATATTCGATTTTAAATTAAATTAATGTTATTCAAAAAGGTTTTATTAATATTTAAAACTTTTATTAATATATTTTAATATTTTTTTTTATTTAATAATGTTTTAATAATAATCTTTATTAATATTTAATAATTAAATATTAATGCATTTAATATAGTTTTTTTTTTGTGTAAGTATTAATTTATTAATAATTTTTGGATAAATATTAATAAATTAGTAATTAATGGAGATATTAAAATAAGTAATTAAGAACAGTAATTATTGATTAAATTAATTGAAATTAGTTTAATTAAATTTAATTAATAATGAAAATTGTTAATAGAACTGTAGATTTATATAGGATTGATTTTTAGTTAAATTGAAATTTCTTATTTAAAATAATAGGTCATCATTTCAATAATTAAATAAATAATTTCCTTCTAATTATATTGATTAATTGACTTAGAATCAAAAGTAAAGTAATTGTACAATTTTATTCGAATATCTATATGGGTTATATTTATATGTTAATTATGAGACGAATGTGTTAACGTGTAGGTCAAACTGTGAACTTATTTTCGTGAAAACATACATTAAACTAGAAACAAAAATATTACACTTAACCTGATTACATATGTTCAAATCAATCTAGCAGTGAGAATATGAACTATATTGTTTTGTTATATTGTCTATGTTTTGAGGTTTTGGGGTTTGTTCTAGTATTGACCAGTTTAGGTTGTTACCAGAGGCTTGGGGTTGTGAATGTGATGTTATGATGATTTGGTCTCAATCTTTCTTAACCCGACCATGGTAGTGTGATGGAGTGCTCTATGACATGATTGTATTTACTAGTTATTATTGCTTTCAGTCTTCTTGTGTGAAGCTGAGGTGTATGTTTATGAGATACCCGACTTAACCATTTTCGAGTCTCGATCAGTTATATTTGATAACCATTTTTGAGTCTCGATCAGTTATACTTGGATTGCTTTTCGGTCGCTTGAGAGGACTGAAGTGGTGGTTATGTTCTTGATGATGTCATGTTTTGACTTGACCATTTTGGAGTCTTCGATCAGTATTGAAATTTACTATTGGGATACTTTCTGGTTGCTCATTGGAGAACCATTGGATTTTGTGATTTATCATTGATGCCTTCAGTTGCTGATAGAGAACTGTCGTGGTCATATGATTATTATTTGGTGCTTATCTGTTGCTCATGAAGAACTGATGTAAGTTTTGTGGCTTATCTTTTATGATGTCTTTTCAGTTGCTTGTATAGGACTGAAGTGGTTTTATTATGATTCTTTGATTTATGATTTCATGAGCCTAGGGTAGGTTATCTATGTGCAGTGTCGGGAAGTGGCTTACAATGGGGATCGGGGCTCTAAGAGGCTGCCTGGAGTAACCCATTGTAATTTGTTTTAATAAGTGAAAACATTTACACTAAATAAGGGAAAATGAACCTAATAAGATAATTTTATGTTCTCTCCCATGCCTTGAGTGCTAGTACAGACTAGGATGGGGTAGAGAGAACGCTTGGTTACGACCTTGCATTCCATAGTATGCCTCGTCAGTACGAGAGGATACTAATGGCCGCAGGGATCAGTAGGGACCCGAGATTCCTAAGGGATTGCTCAGGTAACTTCTACGTGACTTTTGCGATGACACTTTTCCGCTTGCATATCAGGTTTCCTACGTGTCTTGTGGTACCTCTGGGATTTAGATGTCGATCTTTTTAGGAACCCTTGAGTTAGCATACTTATAGGATTTCCTGGACTTAGAGAGTATTTATGATTATAGGTTTTGTTATCCTATTTGGGACTTGAGACTATCTCCTCAGCGCAGTGGGAGTGGACCATTTAGGTTCCACGCGGTCGGGTGGTAGTGCTTTTACTCTTACCATTGAGATCCATTCCGTGGTCACCGTGGCTGGAGTTTTCATGATTGGCATTTACCTTCACTATGTTCTTGGATTATTATGATGGATGGTTATATTTTATGATAGATGTTTTATCATTATGGATGTATGGATGTATCATGTATGGTGAATAGTTTTGTATATATCTTTCTGTACTTTGTATCACGGATTCATGGAGGTTGATGTATTTCTATTATTACATATGTATATTCTTTTAAGCCTTTCATACCCTGTGACTTGTATAGTGGATGATTGAGCATTCCGAATTAGTTTGCCGAGAGGCATTCGGATCAAATGTATTATGGACATGGGACTTTCTGATTATTCTTTCATATGTATGTGATAGTTGTTAGACTTAGATTTAATTAAATTTAAACGTGACTCAACGTCTTGGGATCTTTAAGAAATGTAACTTGCAATGTATGGTTGTCGATGATTACATGTTATTGCTTCCGCTACTATGTGTTTGATGTGTATGTTATACATTCTTACTTTAAAAAAAAAAAAATGTTTAGCAAACTTAGTGAAACTTTAGGTTAATTCTTTTGGATCCCTTGGTGGGGCGTTACATATGATGGTCTGCTTGATGGAATGACACCTTGATCTACTACATCAATAGTGATGAATGAAGGTTTACCTTCATTTATCATCTTCCTCACCTCTTCTTTAGTTATAATCTCTTCCATCAGTTTCTTCTATTTTTCTTGATTCTTATTAGCTTCATTAAAAAAAATTGCCTCTTTTTTTGCTTCTAACACAATATCTTGGGTTTTATCATTAGATACAAATTTATCCATAAAAATTTTCTTTGCATCTTCATGTTCTTCCTATGAAACATCAAGAGTTATAGGTACACTAGATACGAATAAAATTGGTTGTTGGATTGTACTATATAATTGATTTATATCATCTATTTCATCAAGAGGATTGACTTTTTTTTCTTTGATTGATACTCCAACTAGTCTAGGTGTAGTTGTGTTTATTTAGTCAATCTCATTCAATACTTTTGTTATGGCTTTCTCTATTTCTTTTGTTATTTCTTCATATAGCCTTATCATTATCTTGACAGTTCTTGTTTTGGGTTTAGCTTTACCCAATATATACTTCATTTCTTCAACTATAAATAAAGTACATATATAACAAAATGTTTTGTCTCTTATCATTTGAACCTCTATTAAAGCTAATGATATTTTGATATCTATATTATCATATATGACTTCATGAATACTACCCTTGATCTCTAATAGGTTCCTTTGGAAATTTAAAAGATATCTTAAAAAAAAATTATCAATTAACACTTCATCACTATCCTCATACCATGCAAAATACTTTTCAAGTTGATCCAATTTTCCCTCTTTTTCAATCCTACACATGATTTTCTTCAAGTCTAGTTTCCATTTATTTCTCTTATCTTCCCTACTTACCTCTGTAACCTTTGACTTGTCCTTTTCTTCTACCTCTTCTTTGCCATTTTTCTCTATTTTATTTGACTCATTTTCATTCTTTGACTTGGCGACCTTAGCCTTCTTAGGCCTGGGTCCTTGTTCTTTTTCCTATTGTCTTGTTATCTTAATAGGTGTAGGCTTCCCTAGTTTTGCAATTTGACTAGAGGAGTTATCCTTGTAGCCTCGCGAGGCTATGGTGTAACCTCTATCTTAGTGAGATCAATGCTAGGTGTATCTTGAACCTCATGTGCTTCCATACCTTCTGCTACATTACCCTTAATATATTTTGCAGTTGAACCACCAATTTGTGCCTTAGAAACACCTTTGTTATTCTTCTTTAGTGTTACCTGTATCAACTATTTTAGCAATTGAAAATAGAATAATAAGATTAAAAAAGCACTCACAATACCAAAAAAACTAACACTTACGAGAGGACAAAGGGAACACTATGGAGGAAAGCATACAAAGAATGGTAAGCTCCTTGAGTGTGACCTTGATGACTTCAATGTGTCTAGATGTGGATCAATGTATGCTCAAGCATGCTTCAAGTTTCAAGTGGTGAGTTTGGGATTCAAGCATGGAGGTGGATGAAGGATTCAACAATGGAGTTGCGTATGGATTTTGACATGGTGATGATGTAAAATGGCTATGTTGTAGTGGTTAATGGGGCATTATAAGTTTGGATGAAAGTTGATATGAATTGTGAAGGAAGAGGGTTTCATTTATAGGCCAAGGGATAGTGAGATGGAGGGTCAAAATGCAAGGATGGAAGAATGGTGAGGGAGGGCTAGGATGCAAGGAGAGGGGAGCACATGGATTGTGCTTAGTCAAAGCTCTAGCCTTGTGACAAGTGTCACAATGGGATTGGGTGATCAAAATGGAGGGTCAAATGTAATTATGAGGGAGGAGGAGTATGGAAGAGGAATGTCAGAAGTATTTATGGGAATTTATGACATGTAAGAGCCATTAATGCTCTTGGATAGGAATGGAAGAGGATATGGGAGACTATTGACTTTGGCTTGGGTTATAAAGTCTTAACTCTTACTTAAATTTGTGCACATGTTTAGGAGGGGGTTAGGCTTAGCTTAGGAGGGGGGTTAGGAGATAAGTGACTTAGCTTTGATGGGATGGGTTAGTTATTTGGCTAAGCAAGGTTAGTATGGTTGAATGGGTTCGACTAGGGGTAGTGATAGGCTTTAGAGATATCTTAGGGGTTTTGGATGATCTATTAAATGATTTATTTAATAAAGGGGGGATGTGGGATTAAATTACATGGAATTTTTTGCATTTATATAATTTAATAGAGGAATGGGGATTTAATTGATAAGTTGATTTTGGGTTATCATTAAATTTTATCAATTGAACTATAGTTAATTAATTAAATAAATAAAATAGGGGGTGACAATTAATTAATTAAATATAAAATATTTAATCAATAATGTCTTAGAAGATGACTAAATAGAATTACCTAGTGATGTAATCAAATTTAGGTGTCCACATTTTACCCCTCTTTGATATTTCAAAGAAGTTCAAATATAAACGACGTGAAAAAGATTTTTAAAGAAGATGGTTACGTTAGTCTTGAGTAGAAGAGGAGAGAATGGACTATGTGATTCCCCCCTCCAAGAAGGTGACGAGGAGAGAAGAGGCTCGATGACTTCTTGAAATATTTCAATAAGTCAATGTGAGCAGACTGACGTAGAAGGACTATGAGAGTGTTAAAAATGATAAAACAATTGCAAAATAAACAAAGCTGGAGGAAAAGGGAGGCGCTAGAGGGGTCATAGAGGAAAATAGATCACTACAGGGGGCCTATAAGGGGGTCTAAGAGGGCTAGAAAGGGTTATTTGCTCTCATATTGACATCAAGATAATGTTGTTTGGAGCTCTGATTTTGACGATGCAATGACTGTGCAGGGACAATTAAAGCATTAGACAAATGTGGTATGATGAGTACAAGCACAACAAATACCAGATAGATTGGTAGGCTCAAAAAACTATGCTTAGTGATTTTTGCATTTTATGTTATAGCGTTCCTACAATTTTGAAAGTGCATTCCCAATAGCATGATCCAATGGGATCGCGCTAGGGATCAAAGGGACAATGATCCCACAAAAATGTCTAGAGGGTAGGGGTTAAAATAGAAGCAAAAAGCCATTTTTTCAAGATCGTGAATTTGGCTAGCAATTATCACGAGAATGTGAATTTTCTTAGAATTTTGTGCAAGTTAGCAATCTCACTAGTGGGAATGCGTTCTAAGTAGCAGGAATGTGATCTCATAGGGAAGGGTAGTTTTAGGAGCAAGTCAATGCGTAAATGGGGAAAGATTGATTGGGAGGGGTAAAGGATAGGGTACGTTCTCATAGTGCTTTGTAGTTGCGAGAATATGGGGGTGTAGGTTAGGTAGCAGGAATGCAAGTTAGGGTTTTTGTGGGATTAGGAAATGTTAAGGAGTGATCTTGCTGTAAAATGTAGTGGCAAGAACATAGGGGGTAATGATGGTTCACAAGAATATAGGAAAAAGGTAAAAGACTAAGGAGGTGGGAAAATGGAGGGTGATGAAACATGGGTAGATTGTGTTGGGAAGAGGAATATAAAATTGATGTGAGTGTTGCTTGGCTTGAATACAATGGTAATTAGATGCTTTGGTGTCATGAGAGAGACATGCTGCTGTGTTGCATGTTGGGGAGTAGTTTACACCAGTAGACTTGGCAAGGATCATTACTATCAGACTTGGGTACGTAGCTAGGTTACCTCATACACAGATGCACATGGTGTTGGATACAATTGTTCAATTGTGTGTTGTCTTTGATGTCACACAAATGTCATATCAGTCATCAGATAGAGTCCACTGAGCTCAGATGGTCAGTAAGGCAAAGAAGAGTGTCCACCGAGCTTAGAAGGTCAGCAAGGCAAAGGATAGAGTCTATTGAGCTCAGAAGGTTAGTAAAGAAAACTTGTAGTATCTATTGAGTAAACAGTTCTCACCAAGCTCACTCGGTCATCAAAGGAAATGTGGCAGAAGTAGTTCTTACCGAGCTCACTCAGTCATCAAAGGAAATGTGGCAGAAGCAGTTCTTATCGAGCTCTCATGAAGGAATTCAGTTCTTACTGAGTAAACTTGGTAGCCAAAGGATTTTACAGATATTGCAATGTTAACTAAGTCAAGAAGGTTAACTCAGGAAATTTTTGGAAGCAGTATTTATCGAGCAGAGTCGGCTAGTAAAGGATTTCATTATTTTATGAAATAATATTTATTTGTTTAGAGTAATATTTTTAGCCGAATGATGTATGGTTTATTGGTAAATGTAACATGTAATTAGGCCAACTTGACAATCTAAATGGTATAATTAAGAGGGCAAGTTGCAAATAAAAAGTGTGAAAGTGGAATTAATGTGATATGAGGACTGATTATTGTGGAAGCAAATTTGAAGAATGATCAGAGATCATCGAGGAGCAACAAAGCCATATTTGATCAAGGAGGATCTAATGATGCTGAATAGAGACCTGTAGTTAGAAAATTCAGTTGCATCTTGTTCAGGTCAATTCATTGTTGCTTTCTAACAATTGTAGCAGTGATTTCAAATCTCTTAACAGAGTTGGTTTAACAACAATTTTGTAAATCCTCTAACAAGGTGACAGTTTAGTTGAATTTTTCTAAAGACCTCTAGCAAGGCCAGTCCTAACAGGGTGATCAAAATCCTCAAACAAGGTCACACCTAACAGCGTGTATTGTAACCTTTAACAGGGTTGGCTCCTAACATGGCTCACTTCAGAAGAGTGAAAAATTGGTAACTAGTTAGTTGGTGGTTTTTCCCATATTGGGTTTCCACATTAAATTTGGTGTCTCTTGTGTTCATTTTGTTACATGCATAAATGCTTGAAGATAAGTAATATTTTAATTTACCAAGTTACAACATTTTTTTACCGAGTATCAATAGTAACTAGATCTTTAAGACATCTAAGGGATCTATGATTAATTTTTTTTGTTAGTAACTAATTCACCCCCCCTCTCAGTTACTCTATCTTTAATCCCAACACATGGCTATGGTGATAGCTTAATGTGAGAATTGACATTCCATCTACCGACAAGGGAGATGACAGTTACCCTGGAGGATGTGTATAGGATTTTTTGGCTACTTGTGCGGGGTATGCCAATGATTGCCAACAAGAAGGTTTCAAGAGAGGTGGTTGTGCAGTGACTGGTGGGGCCCAAAGTCTAGTTCTATATTTAGAGGGGCTAGTCTCCATTAGATGAGCATTTGGATTAGATGACATCAAAGCAGAGGATATACTGTTATGTGTGTGGACTAGTTTCAAGGTACATTTCCCCAGATATTGGTGGTACAAGAGTGACATTGGCACTAATACTGACGATCATTCAAATCATGGATAATGGAGTCCCTACTACATGGGGCTCACTGATGTTGGCTGAGCTATATCAAGATTTTCATTAGATAGTATACCAGGGTGTAGGGCACCAGGGGAGGAGTGTGGATTTCCCTACATTACTACAAGTGTGGGCTTGGGAGCACATCGCGACGTTTAGGCCAATTAGTCAGAGAGATAGATGGTCTTTGGTGTATTTTCTATTATAATTAAATGAAATTAATAAAATAATTAATGATTTAATTTAATGGACATTTTATAAAGAAAATTCAATATTTAATTAATTAAATAAAAGAACTAAATTTAAAAGATTTTAGTAAAGTTCTAATTTTGGCATTTTATATTAATTTAATTTAATAATAATTTATTTGGGAGTTTTATTTTAATAATAAACTCTAAATAACATTATTAATTAAATTAAGAATTGCTAGCAAGAGTGGAGGGAACAGAGATTTTCAAAATTTGAATTCATGTAAGGGTGAGATTTCTTTGGATCATCAGGATCAGATCCCTAGACTGGAACACGAGTCATGGGGGGGATGATTAGGCAGATTCAAGTATTGGGGACCAGTCAGAGATCATGGATGGGGACCCAGATGTCCCCCCCAAGGAAGTGGTCAAGATTCCTTTGTTTCCTAGAGCAGACCAGCAAGGAGCTACAAAATGGTCCTCTCTTTTTGGGGTCAAACCCTTAGGTAAGTCCTCTTTCCCGTCTATCAAAAATCTACCTAATTCTGAGAAAGGCTCTTGTGCCATTGCCATCTCAAATGAGATTGTGGATCATAGCATTCGATCCATGGCCTCAACTCTAATTGGGAAATTTTTGGGGCCTAGACCAAACATTGATGATGTCAGGACTTACATCAAGAAGCATTAGGCCCTCAAAGGCTAAGTCTCGATCATGGCTATGGCGAAGGGTTTCATGTCATTCAATTTCACATGCATGGAAGATTTGGCCAATATTCTATGTGAAGGATGATGGGCTTTTGGTTGATCCACTTTGGTGTTGTAGAAGTGGTCCTCCAAACTAAATTTGAGTGAATCCTTTTTTGTTCAAGCCCCTATCTGGGTTATATTACCTAGTTGTCTTTAGAATTTTGGAACGAGGATGTTTTTGTGGAGCTTGCGAGGACTTTTGGTGAACTCCTCTCTACAAATCCAATCACAGCTTCCAAGTGTCATCTCAACTACACTCGCATCTGCATAGGTGTTAGAGAAGGCACAAACATGCCTGAGACTGTGGCCTTTCATTCCAAACTAGGAGTGCACATCCAGAAACTGATATATGAAAATGTTCCTTTCGCCTTCTTTCTTTGCTTGAAGGCTGGTGACAAGGTTCATCAGTGCCCTAGGGCAGAAAAACAGAAGGCCAAGGAGCTAACCACCTTAGACAAAGCTAAGAATAAATCTATCCCTACTCACTCTTCTACCAAAGGAAAGAAGAAGCTAATCTGGAGGCACAAACCCTTCAAGCCTTTAGAGTCATGGGAGAGAAATGAAGAAAAGTAGATTGCATCCAGGCAAATCGATGCTAATGTGAGTGATCTAGCTCAAATGGTGTCAGCTGATGCAACCCCCCCTGAGGAAGTTGTAGTTGAAGAGGGAGGTATATTGCTGAAAGAGCTTGCACAACATGACAAGAGGCAGGAACCACCCCTCTCCAATGAGAGAGAAGCTCTGAGGATGGAAACCCCTTGCTCCAATGGCAGGTAGGTATCTCCTTAGAAGATTTCCCCCAGGCCTTTGGTTTCCTTGACCCATCCCTCTGGAATGGATTCTGGGCAGTAGATTGCCCCATCTGTTCCCAAGGGATTGGAGGCAAAACTCCTTCAACTCATCAACAATGCATCTCCTGACTAGATCTCTCATTGGGAAGAATGGATTGATAGTTGCTCTCCTGACAGCTTTAAAAGTTGGTGCATGAAAAAAAAGAAAAAGAAGAACCAACTTCGTGACCACCCTCCTTTGTCCCCTGTGACAGCTAGAAGCAAGGTTAGGGCTGATGTTGGGACAACCCCCAAGCAATAAGGAAGGAAGAAATCCAATCAACTATTGTAAGAAGAAACCAAAAGGAACTCGGTAGACGGGAGCCAGAGAACCATCAAGGAATTCTTAGGAAGTAAGAAATGAAGGTCATTTCTTGAACATAAGGGGCCTCAATGGGGCTCATAGACAAGAACTAGTTAGAAATTTGATTAGAGAGCAAAGACCCAATTTTTTGTTGATCCAGGAGACCAAGATGAAAAGGGAGTTGGTTAAAAATATTTCTTTCATCAAACACATGAACTGTGAGGCCACTGACTCAGTCAGTGCCTGAGGAGGGGTGATGATTCTTTTTAACAAGAGGGTGTTTAGGTTGATCCCCATCTTTAGTGATGATAATGCTCTCCTATGCAAGGTTTCTCATATCCATAGTGACAACTCTTGGTTTATCTTAAACCTATATGCCCCCAACTCTAAAAGGGAAATGAAAGCCTACTGGGATAAGATCTTTGCTGTCATCACCAACAATGACATCAACAAAGGGATCATTATGGGGGACTTTAACTCTCCTCTCACTGATGAGGACAAATGTGGTGGTCTTTCCCTAGATCAGGATAGCAAGGTTGACCTCTCCAACTTCATCCTCAACTTGGATTTCATGGACGTGGACCTCTAGGGAGGAAGATTCACTTGGTCTAACTGAAGAGTTGGTGGTGAATGTATCCAGGTTCATCTTGACAGAGCCCCCATCTATCCCAAGTGGCTACAAACACACTCCTGTAGACTTTCCCTTCTCCCTGGAATAGGCTTAGACCATTCTCCTATTTCTCTCTCTGTCTCTCCTTTTGTTGTCAAAAGGACGTACCCTTTTAGGTTTGAGAAAATGTGGATTACCCACCTGGCTCTGGAATCTAAGATCTCTTCATGGTGGAAAATTGAGGTTAAAGGCACTGCTATGTACAGAGTTGCCCAGAAATTGAAAAATGTCAAGAGAAACATTAAGATCTGGAATAAGTCAGACTTTGGCCACATTTTTTAGGATAAAGATGAGAAGATTGACCAGCTCTACATCATTCAAGAAGAAATTTAGCATTCTGAATATAATGACCAGAACAGGATGGAAGAGAGGGCCATCCTCTTTGACCTCCACAACATTATTTCAAAGGAAGAACATTTTTTGGAAACAAAGATCTAGAGTCAACTAGTTGAGAGAGGGTGACAAGAACTCAAGATTCTTCCACTTGACCACACAAGGCAAACAACGGGATCTCTAACATTAAGAAGGGCTAGGCTTAATTAAACAAGGATGATGAGATTGCGAAGGAAGCTGTTCAGTTCTTCTCATCTCTCCTCTCCAAGGACCCTTCTCTCTTAGCGCCTGATCAAGCAGACATTTTGTCTGCTATTCCTTCCTTGTTGCAAGCGCATCACCATTCATTGCTAAAAGCTATTTCCTCCCCAAAGGAAATCTTCTAGGCTCTCAAATCTCTTCTAGGGGAAAAAGCTCCTAGCCTAGAGGATTTCTTGACCTTCTTCTTCCAGGTCTATTGGGAGGTGGTCAATAGGGATGTGATTAAGGCTGTTCAAGAATTCTTTGGAGCCAAAAATCTTTTGAAAGAACTCAACGCCATATTCCTTGTTCTCATTCCTAAGATTTCAGGAGCTAACTCAATGGATAAGTTCAGGTCCATTAGCCTTTGCAATTCTTTCTACAAAATCATATCTAAGGTCTTTACTTCTAGGCTCATCAACATTCTTCACTTGATCATTTCTCCTCAGTAGACTGGTTTTGTCCTTGGGAGGCAAATTCTTGACTCCATTTTTATGGTCCATGAGGTCATCCACTCTCTCGAGGCTAGTAAGAAGGAAGGTTTTATGCTCAAATTGGATATGTCTAAAGCCTATGAAAGGGTGGACTGGAATTTCCTTATGGCTGTCCTTCAGGCTTTCGGGTTTGATGTTGAGGTTTGTAAGCTCATCTCTCAACTTGTTACTTCTCCTTCTTTATCTGTTTTGGTTAATGACTCCCCCTCTCTTTTCTTCTTCCCTTCAAGAGGAATGAGGCAGGTGATCCCTTATCCCTTGTCCTCTTTATCATCCTAGCTAAATGCTTGGGTAGACTAATCTAGAGGAAAAGTCAGGACATGAGTTTACAAGGGCTCAAGCCTTGTTCAACTCCCTATTCCTTCACTCATCAGCAATTTGTGGATGACACTATCTTGGGAGGAGAAGCCTCTATTGGAGAGGCTAGAGTTTTTAAGGATCTCCTTAACACCTATACCAGGGGCTCAGGCCAGGCTATCAATTGGGAGAAGAGCTTGGTTTACTTTATCAATACCCCTTTGGAGAGATAGAGGAAAATTGCTCGCATCTTGGGAAGTGGCATTGGGTCCCTGTTAGCTAGCTATGTTGGCCTGCCTCTCGGCACTAGACCTCCAGATTCATTCTGGAATAGCATCATTGATAGATTCAATAGGAAGCTTGCTAGCTGGAAAGGGGCCACCATAAGTCAGGCTGGCAAGTGTACTCTGGTTAAATCCATATTCTAGAACATCCCTACCTATGCCTTAAGCCTATTTGGTATCCCAACCAAACATGCAGCTAGAATGGAGAAGATTCAGAGGGACTTCCTCTAGTCTAGGTCTGAAGATGACAAGAGATACCACCTTGTTGCTTGGGACCTCATTTGTGTTAGGATAAACTATGGACAGAAATATAAAACTACATGCAAATATAATCAATAACAAAAAAATAATAGATCACACAGAAATGAACAAAAGGCACCAAGATTTAATGTGGTTCACCCAATCCCTGGGCTACGTCCACCAAACAACAAGTTCAATCTTATTACAATCCAGTGATTACAACCTGATTACAATCTGTAATCCCTTACAGCTCAATACCACCACAAGAACCAATTTCGTATCACAAGATAATGAAAAATACCCAACCCTAAGCCCTTTTAAACAAGTATTAAACCGCTTTAGGGTTATAACATGTCGGCCATAATATGTCGGCTACCATGAAGTATGTACAGTACTTTCCTGATCAGTCACCACAATCTAACAATTTGCCTTCCAAAATTCCATGGGGGGCTAGATATCAGAAAAATTAGACATCTTAATAATGCCCTTTTAGCTAGACAACTATGGCACATTTTTCAAAGCATAGGTGTTTGGAGGGATATCCTGTTTAAGAAATATTTGAGAAGACAATCCATCACTTTCCTGATTTATGAGACTGTGATTCCCCAGGGGTCCTACATTTGGAATGAGATCTTGAAGGCCAAACTCCTGGCCAAATCCAAGGCCAAATGGAAAGTAGGAAAAGGTGACAAAATTTTATTTTGGTAGGACAACTGGATCAGTCAGGGTCCTCTAATCAGCTAGCCCAACTACAAAAGATGGATGAAGCAATGCATAGAAAGGTTTGACACGAAATTTAGTGAGTACAGACTTGAGAATGGCTAGCACAACCTATTTGTGATATCCCTAGACCTTAACCCCCTGATGTTTTTACTGAATGCCACCTTCATTAACAATGATAGGGACTCCATTATTTGGGGAGACACCTTGAACGAACTTTATTCTATTGCTTCTGGTTATTTCTCTTTATGGGACAGGATGGAGAAACCTATTTGGGCCAAAGCCTAGATTTTTGGTCTCACACCTAAAATCAAGATTTTCTTCTAGCTCCTCCTGCAAGACAAAATTTTCATCTTGGATAATTTATCCAAGAGAGGCCAAATTATCCCCAACAGATGTTTCCTTTGCAAGCATGAACTGGAAACGGTCAATCATTTATTCATCCACTGCCCCTACTCTTCCAAGGTGTGGAACTTCCTTACCAAGGATCTTGGATTAAGTTGGTGCCCCTCGGCCAGTATCTTAGATTTCTTCTACCAATGGAGAAACCATCACTCTAGTTTGAACTCTCAGTTAATGAGTTCCAAGGCCTCTCCCACACTTCTGCTGGGGAATCGAGAAAGAGCACAATAATAGAATATTCAGAGAAAGAGAGTCTCTAGAGTTCATAATCACTGAGAAAATTGAAGGTCTCATTTTGGAGAACTTTGCAATAATGAAAGGAGGAAATATCAAGGAAGGTGGGATCAGAAAATCTAGTAAGAAAGATAGGGTAATGAGAAGACAGGAAGCAAGATGGTCTTTTCCACCTGAGGAATGACACAAAGCCAACTTTGATGGGGCAGAAAAGGGGAACCCCGGTTCGGTTGGAAGTCGAGGCATGATTAGAAATAGTTTGGGTGGAGGAATTGCAGCCATTTCATTCCCTCTTGGTCATTAGACAAACCACTTTGTGAAAGCCAATGCGGCCAGACATATTGTTAAGCTGGCCTTGGCCTTCGAGATCAAGCACCTGTGGCTTGAGGGCGACTCCCTAAACATCATCAATTGCATCAAAGGTCAATCTGCACCTTCCTGGATGATTGCCAACATCATAGAGGACATCAAATCTAACATGGGAAAGTTCAAAAAGACTCACGTCAGCCACACTTACCAAGAAACCAACTCGATTGCTGACTGGTTTTCCAATGATGCCGTCACTAAAAACTTGGTGATGATGTGGACGAATGGAGACAAAATCATGGTTATAGAGATTGAGTTGATCTGGCAGGATAGAATCTAGGGTACAAATAAAATCCCATTTTAATAATGAAAGGATTTTCTAAATCACACGTCAGAGGGGAAGTTATTAGAAATCATGTAGAGCCCTTTTCAAGACATAATTGTGCGTATAGAAGACACACTTCGACGGATGGCAAGAACAAAACCACTAATTATCGAAAAAATGTTTTCATTTTAAGCATTGAAAGGAAAATTGAGCACTGTAAGACAACTAGTGGTATAGGGTTTGTAGAATCGAAGGCAACCATGGTCAGAGAGAGGATCAGAAGAGAGCCCTGGGGGGAGTCAAAGAACTGGAAGGAGAAGAAGGTGGTGTGGCACAAACTCAAAAAAGGTAGCATCACCAGGTCCATGGAAAAGCTTCACGGCTTCGATGCTGGGGTGGCCAAGATCATGGTGGAAACATGGAGCAATGAGAGAGTCAAAATTTATGGTGTCACCCATCAAATTTTTGATGGCTTGATCATGGAGGTGATGGACATTCCCCCGAAAGGCATGAATTTCTACAGGGACAAAAAGATGTTGGCCAATGCAGTTAGCATTTTTGTCAAGGACAAAATGGAGAAAGATAATATTGTCAAGATTGACACCTACTATGACATAGAATCCATCAAATTTTTTTGGAGATATGTTCTCAGGATCCTCATTGAGTATATCACTCTCGACCCCAGGTTTGACAGGATAAGAACACACCATTTTGTTTTGTTAAACCATCTTAGGCATCGTGTTAAAATTTGTCTTCCCTTTTATCTTTACATTTCCATGTCCAAGAGTATTAAGGGTTTCAAGAAAAAACCTATTACCAACCCTACTCTCCATGAAGGCCTTCTTCTCCTAGTTTACGAGTTTTTGAAAACTCAAACTAGAGGAAAATCCCTTGGTGACCCGAGTTGTGCTTCAGAGGACACTGCTAGCTCCGATTCTGGGGATGTTTAGGTAGTGAAAATTAAGAATGAGGAAAATGCCACCAATGCCATCTCTACCTGCAATCCCCCCATTCCTAGTAGAAAGAGCCCTAGATGCCTCCCTCCCCCTCTCCCCAAGCCTAAGCCTCAGGAGGTGGATAGTGAGAAAGATGAGGAGACTGACACAAACTTTGAGGATGAGGATAAGGATCTAGGGAAGGATAATTTGATAAAAGAGGAGAAGAAAAGATGACCAGGCCCTACCCCAGGTAGACTTGAAAGCCCAGAGTGCTGAGACCCCCGGCCTTGTCCCACCCACATCACCGCCTAAGGAGATGATTGAAATTATGGTGGAAAAAAGTGGGGAGGTGATTAGGAAGAACAAGAGGAGGGCTTGGGAAATTTCAACTTGGATAATGCAAGTTTGGGTTGTTAGAGAGCCAATGAACATCTAGGTGTTGGAAGACCTTGACAACATAACCCACTATGATGAGCTAATTGACCTTTCTTTGTTGGTCATTTCTAACAAGGCATGGGAACTTAGCCTATACCTCTTGAACAATGTGAAGAATAGATTGATTAATAACTTCTATTCCATCAAATGGTTGTTTTAGGAAATTGAGGCTCTAAAGGATAAGAAAAACTAGGACAGCAGCCAGAACATCCGCAGGGACCAGGTGACCACAAGAGGGAAGAGAGATCAGGAAGGCAGTCAAAATATCTATAGCAGCTAGGACACCAGAGATGAATAGGAGGACAGATTCACCTTGGTTGAACAAAAAGTCTAGAGGTTTGATTCCATCCACCAGATCATGACAAAACAAATCATGGACACTCTGCACACCCTGAATGAGAACATTATCAATCTGGGGGATTATCTGATGAGAGTTGGCCTTGGTGGGGACACTATGTAGAAGATCATGCTGGACTTTAGCCAAGAAGAGACTGTTCGGATAGACTCTAGGGACCAGGTGAACCAGGTGGAAACCCAAAACAAGAACCAGGAAGGAACAGACAATTAGAAGGATAATGAAGTTGCAGAAACTCTATAGGATCTAGATAAGGACAACCATTAATCTATTTCTCTTTTGGTTTTTCTCATAGTTTTGTTGGGTGTTGGCTTTTGCCTCCTGGCCTTGTGCCTTATGTTGGTTTTGGCTTTCCATAGCAATTTTATGTTAGCTAGAGTTTTTTAATTTCTATCTTTATGTTGTAAAACTTTTGGGTTTTAGGATCCCTGTAAAACCTGTTTTACTTAATCAAAAACATTATTAATTAAATTAGTAAATATTATATTAAAAATGTCTCAAAAATTATTAAGAGAGTAAGCATTAATTTAATAAAGTTTATTTTAATTAAATTGCATAAAGCTTATGCATGAAATTAAAATATAATAAATTAATTAAAGAGAGAAAGGAAATTAAATTAAAAAACATATATTTTAAATTGCAAAAAGTGTGCATGAAATTAAAAGAAATTGATTAGTGAGTTCCCTCGTGTGACTGCACAATTAGAGCCCCAAATTAAAGGAGAACTCTTTATCAAAGATCTAGAGCTCATTTTTCAATAATGGGGTTTTGGAGGAACAATTTCAATGAAGAAAGGTTTTCAAGAAAAAGGGGATTGTTTGCGTGCTTCGTGCATTTTTTCATATTATCATCAGATACATAACTGAAGAGAATGGTATGACTTTTCTAGTGTAACCTTTTGAGTCTTCGATCAATTATCTGTGATTGCTTCCCAATTGCTTGTATAGGACTGAGGATATTAAATGATTTGTTTTTGGTGATGTCATGTTATGACATGTATTTGGTTTATGTGTACTATATTTTGGATTAGTCTTGTTAGGATGATCATATTGGTGGTATCTGCGATTATGATTAGTAATATTTTAGTACTTTCCAATTTCTTGTTTAAGAGCTGATGTGTGGTTTATAGTCATTTGAGATATTTTTATTTTGCTGAGCTTAGGGTAGGTTATCTGTATGTCATGATGGGAAGTGGCTTGCAATGGAGGCCGAGGCCCTAAAGAGGCTGATGGGTAACCCATTGTAGGATATTTTAATAAGTGATAACATTTCATTAAATGGGTTTAAAATGAATTAATAAGATATTGGTACCACAGAAAGTCACTAGGGGTCCAGAGTATTAAAAGACTACTATTGTAACCTTAGAGCTGACTTGTTAGTATGCCTTTTCTGTACAAAAGGATATTAATGCAGCATAGAGTCACTAGGGGGTCCAGAGTATTAAAAGACTAGATTGGGTAACCTTAGAGTTGGCACATGTGATGATACTTGCCCACTTGCATAGTAGATTTCCTACATGTTTGTGTTGCCTCTAGGATTAGTTGATACTTGTGTCTTGGTACCCTTTGAGATAGTTTGCTGTCAGGTGATTCCTTGAACCTAGATGTTGGTTTTGACTTGTGAGTTTGTCCTGTTTAGGACTTGAGACTATCTCCTCAGTGCGGTGGGAGTGAACCTTTCTAGGTTTCATGAGGTCAAGTGGTAGTACATTTTCTTATACTATTGAGATCTGATTGTTGGATGCTATTGCTGGATGTGTTTGTGTAGATGTTCTTTTTTTGTTTAATCTTGTATTTCTGTGATGCAAGGTTATATTCTAAGTGTATTGTATTTAATTTCATAGATCTTAAGAGATGTTGTAATCTATTTCATGATGTATATTATTTCAGCCTTTCATACCTTGTGACCTGTACAGTGGATGAATGTGCATTCTGGTTATTGCCAAGTGGCATTCAAGATAATTGTATAATGTTTTAGTGGAATTTGTACTTGTAGTTATTCTTTAATATGTGGTTGTGTTACATATTGGTTTTAGTATTAATTAAAGTTAAATGTGATTCAACGTCATGGGGCCCTTAGGAGATGTAATCTGTTTATGTTGGTTGTTATGTATGTGAGTTAATTCTTTCGCTATTTTATATCTATTGTTGTTAAGTTATTATCTTTCAAAAAAAAAGGTTTGGCAAACTTAGTGAAACTTTAGGTTAATTTCTTTTAGGTCACCTGCTGGGGTATTACATAGGTGATTAGAGAAGAGCCAAGGAAATGGGATGGAATGTGGATGGTATGATAGGAGATGTAGGGATGCTTTTTAGGAATAGAAAGTGTGGAAGTAGGTAGGATAGATTTTTACAGTAAGAACATGTGGGAGATGATTGAATTTTTATTTTTATTTTCATGGAATAGGGTGATGGGATGATGGAATTATGCTTGAAGCTTGAAGGTGGGGTACTTTGGAAAGAAGTACCACCATGTAGTTTGAGCAGCCAATTTTCTATATGAATATTAGGTATATTACAAGGTTACCAAGAACAACAAGGTTGTTACCCCAATATTATATAGGACTGACTTGAACAAGCATGCAAGGATTGCCTTAGAATCACACATGAATCCTAGAAGAGTCAAAGTGGAAAGAATACTGGGTGATCCACAAGCAAACAATATTTCCCAATTGCATCATGTGATCACGAATGAACACATGTTTGGAACATGCAAGGGTCATACCTAACTAACTCACAACCAGGAAAAGTCTTAATCAAAACCTTACTCTCTAATTGCCTCATTCGCAGTGCACCATGATATAAAATATTGTGGCAACCTTAAGGAGGGAACAACCAAATTGCTTAGAAAAGATATATTTTAAGAACCAAAAAGTGGAATCCAATATCAAGAGAAAGAGTAAACCCATGATAAAGTAATCTTTTGCCAAAGAGATCGGTAGGGTTGAATACTAATGGACAAAGGTTTTAGACATGAGGACTGAAGCATCCTACAAGAACCTATTGGTAGTATTGGGGACTACAACAAAGTTGGCAACTATAACTTTCTCAAAATAACTTCTTGATGACACGAGTTTTTGCTATAGGGTTCGAAAAAAATGACTTGCATTGGGAAGAAATATGACTTAAGACCTAAAAAGGGGAACATGAGGCATGTTCAAAGTGACTAGATGAAGAAGGACCAAGAATGTACATGTACTGCTATACAATTTTTAAGGATGTTTTGGACATTTGGTGTGATATGTGAGTGGTTTTGCATATAATGGGAAAAGCTCAGGATGAGGATGTAGTGTGGTGTGATCATATATAGTACATTGTTGTTACAAGGGTATAATACATAAAAATGGTATAAGAGATAAAAAGAAAAATGATCTGATACATGTGGTAAGGTACAAGGGGATGATAAACATACTAATCATGGTATTACCTTGCAAGCTTACGCATAGGGATAATATGTCATGTTTTGTGATAGTGCGATGATGGAATCTTTGGAACACCTTTTGGAAAATGGGGAGATGGGAAATGAGATGTGAAGGATGGTGTGGGAGGTGTAGATCATGGATAGATAGTGAACCGACCAAGTACAAATGGTACCTAAGTGCTAGGTTTTCACCAAGGTACCTATCCAAGGAGCTTGAATTGCCAAGTTTTCACTATTGGACGCTTATTTTTCTTTATGATTTCCTCTTTTTGCTTTTTTTTAGGACTTCTTTTTGATTTTTTGGTGGTGTTTTCCATAAGATTAGTGGCATACACTGAGGATCTTAGGCATATCATTTCTTGAGGTGAATTATGTTGGTGGGATCATTCAGTGTTTCTCCCTTAAGTGTTGATAGCTGATAGGCCCCTAAGCCAAAAGATGTTGCGACATCATATGGACCAAGTCATGTGGGCTCAAGCTTGCCTTTCTTTTCTCAATTTGCTTGGACCTTCATGTTTTCCTTGAGGACCATATCACCTACTTGAAATTGGCACGGATGAACCTTCCTATTGAAGTTGTGCTTTAGGCAATTTTGATAGACCATGAGATGGTCATAGGCCTGTTTCCTTTTTTCATCAAGTAAATATATATGGGTGAGTCTAACTACTCTATAATCCTCATCTGATATCTACCCTTGCAAAGAAATGTGCAAGGATGGGAGTTCAACCTCAATAGGAAGTACTACTTTGGTACCATAGACTAGGGAGTATGGAGTTATGCCTGTGGATGTACGAAATGAAGTGTGGTAAGCCCATAGGACGAGGTTGATTTGTAAATAGCAATCATGACCAAAATCATTGACAAATTTCTTTAGGATTTTGAGTAAGGTTTTGTTAGTTACCTTAGCCTAACCATTACCTTGTGGAAAGTAGGGGCTAGAAAAATGGTGATGGATGTGAAGGGAGGTACACAACTCTTACATATTAAGTTTTTTAAAGTTACCTCCATGGTTGGTGAAAATGGTGACTGGGATACCAAAGTGACATATGATATGATAGAGGATACACTTGGAAACTTGAACTCTTGTGGCGGTGATAAGTGGGACTACTTCTACCCACTTAGTGAAATAATTCATTGTAATGATTATCCACTTGTGTCCTTCTGAAGAGAGGTGCTATAACACCAACAAGGTCAAACCCCCAGCATGTAAATGACCATGGCAGTACAATAAGTTGAAGATTTTGAGCTAGGGCTCAGATCAAATTTGAATGTTGCTGACATGATAGACAACTTTTGACAAAGTCATAAGCATCATGCTCTAGAGTAAAACAAATAATATCCAGCTCTAAGTATTTCCTTAGCTAGGACTATATCACTCATGTGAGCACCACAGAGTCCAACATATACCTCTTTGAGAGCCATTGCAGCCTCATTTTGATCCAAACACCAAGAGAGAGTTTTATGATAACTACGATGATATAGGGTGTATAGTGTAGTGGGATGCTCTATGAATAAGGTTTTGGCATTAGGTTTTTGTGAGATGGGGGGGGGGGGGTATGATACCATTTAGTAGGTAAGCTTAAATTTCATGGTACCATGGGGATTGGGGACCAACCAAGATGCATATCTGTATTGATTCATCATTCTCGTATGTGGGCTTGTGTAGCTACTCGACTAAAAATACATACTATGTAGCTTCCCGAGGGATCTCCAAAAGTGAACCAATAGTATCCGTGATGTCTGTAGCCTTGTTTTGCAATCTAGGCACTTGTGTGAATTATATTTGAGTAAAGTGTTGCTTCAACTGATCTACCAATTCTTTGTAAGGTTGAAGCTTATCATCCTTAGTTTGATATTCATCCACGACTTGCTTGATAATAAATTGTGAATCTCTAAAGACCTAAAGTTCTATGATGTTCCACTCAATTGATATTTTGAGCCCGACAATAAGAGCCTCATACTCTAAGATGTTGTTGGTGCACTGGAACTGGAGTTTAAAAGACCTAGGAATGTAGTCACCTTGAGGGGTGACCAAGAGTATGCCAGCTCTGGAACCATGGGATGTGTAAGATCCATCAAAATATAATTTCTAGGATGGTTGTTCCTCTATCAGGAAGAGATGTTCATTTGGGAACTCCATAATGAGAGGATGATCAACAACCAAGGGTGCATTAGCCAAATGATATGCTATAGCTTGTCCTTTAACAACTTTTCTATCGACATATTGGATGTTGAATTCACTGAGAAGCATAACCCATTTGGTGAGGTGCCCTGTGAGTACTGTGCATGACAACATATATTTCAATAAATCAACCTTGGATATTAGTTGCACAATATGACTCAACATATAATGACATAGCTTTTGAGTGGTGAAAACCACAACTAGGCAAGCTTTTTCCATGGGTGTATAATTAAGTTCATACCCAAGTAGAGTGCAACTAATGTGGTAAATAGCTCTCTCTTTTCCTTTATCATCAAGTTATGCTAGAAGAGCACCTAGTTCTGTTGGGGTAGGTGTGATGTATAATATGAGAAACCTTCCTACAATTTGCAAAACCAAGATAGGTGAATTAGCCAAGTATTGCTTGATCAGTTTAAAGTTATGTTGGCAAACAAGATCCCACCTAAAATTTTGATCCTTTTTAAGCAAGTGTGTAAATGGTTGACACTTATCAACTTGTTGTGAGATAAATATTCTAACTAATTGTAGCTTCCCCTAGAGAGAGTGAAGATGTCTAAGTGTCTTAGGAGGAGCTATATCCATGATGGCTTTGACCTTTTTAGGGATAATCTCAATATCATGCCTTGATTTAATGAACCCTAAGAGCTTTCCAGATGTGATGCTGAAGACACATTTCTTGGGGTTGAGCATGAGATGGTACTTATTTAGTCGATCAAAAACCTCCTTCAAGTGAGATAACTGATCAAGGGCATTAAGAGACTTGACTAGAATATCATCCACATAATCCTTAAGAGTTTTGTGGATGAGGTCATGGAAGATGACCATCATGGCTTGCTAATAAGTTGCCCTGGTGTTTTCAACGCGAATGGCATCATGTTGTAACAAAAGGTCCCCCAAGGGGTGGTAAATGTTATCTTATGCTGATCTGCTTCTACTATCTAAATCTGATTGTATCTTGAGAAACCATCCATTAGTGATAAGAGCTCATGGCCTGTAGTGAGATTGACAATCATGTCTATATTTGGCAATAGGAAATCATCCTTTAGAAAAGCCTTATTGAGGTCTTTGAAGTCTGTGCAAATCCTAATATCACCAGAAGGCTTTGTGATAGGTACCATGTTGAAGATCCAATTTGAGTTTTCAATTGGGCAAATGATCTTCACAACTAACAATTTCTCTAATTCCATTTTGAACAATAAGGCAACTTTGGGGTGCATCTTACAGAGTTTTTGCTTGACTAGTTTATCCTTTGGATCTACAACCAAGTGGTGTACCACTAACTTGGGGTCCAACCCCAACATGTCTTTGTAGGACCATGCAAAGTGACCTATATTTTCTAAAAGGACTTTGATGAGAAGTTTGACTTGTTTAGGTGGTAGAGATGCAACAATGTACATGATCTTTGGTATCTCTATTAAATTGAGATTGATTGGCTTGATTTCCTTTGTTAGGAGTGATGATATTGCAAGCTTATGATCTTGTAGGGGAAGGATGAAATCCCCATCCTCAGGTGCCTTAGAAAGGTTTTCACCATTGGATATGTCCTTTGTTTTTGTTTCATTTTTTTAATAATTTGATGGCGCTCCAGAAGAGTTTTCACAAGGAAATACTTTTGTTTTGATTTTTTTTGTTTTGTATTGTTTTCTTTGTTCATTTTTGTGATTAGATATTTCCTCCTCCCCAAAGTAACCTTTTGGATCCAACTTGTAGACATAAGCTAACTATGGAGGTTGTTTCTTGATTGGTGTTTCAACTCTCATGAATCTAAGGAGCGTATGCTCCGTGGAGAATTCATCGACACAGATAACACTTGGTTAGTCCCAATAAATGAGTTTGGGATGAGCGAGTGGTAAGTCTATGAGGCTAATGTAAAGTTCATAGAGCATAGAGGCTCCTAAGATACATTTTCCACAAAAAATATCATCGTAGGCTTTCTTTTCGACTTCCTCAGGAATGTCTTCAACCTCAACGAGATTGTTTTGAATATTTATAAAGGCATGACAATATTTTGTGGTGCCCCTAGTTTTAGGGAGTCTATAACCTAAGCCTTTCTTTTTCTTCTTCTTTGTAGGATTCTATAGGTTGTCTAATGCCTGACTCTTCATGGCCTAGACCACCTCCTTGATAATCCCATTGCTCGGTAGCAAGGCGATGTGACTGTGGATATTTCTTTTTGAAATAGTCAAGGATGTTGAAAATATAAGAGGAGTAACTAAGAAGGGAGGGGTGAATCAATTACCACTAAAATAAATCCCATATACCTTAGATGTTAGTGCAAAATAAACTTAAAAAACTAAACTATGTTGATGCTCAGCAAACACATAGAAAAATGTTGTAACTTGGTAAACACTGAAAATGCTTGGAAAATACTTAACATGAAAACCTTAAGATGTTATCTGAGATTTACTATTACTTTAATTTAGGTGCAAACACATAAGAGAAATAACATGAACACACTTGACACTAAGATTTAATGTTGACATCCAATTTGGGAAAGACCACCAATTGTAACTAGTTATTGATTTTCACTCTTCTAAAGTGAGCCCTATTAGGAGCCAACCCTGTTAAAGTTTACAAAACACATCATTAGATGTGACCCTGATAGAGGATTTAATCACCTTGTTAGGAGTGGCCTTGTTAGAGGCATTTGGATAGTTCAATAGAAATGTCACCTTGATTAGAGGATTTACAAATAATTGTTAAGAGAACTCTATCAAGAGATTTAGATCACTGCTACAATGGTTAGAGAGTAATAATGAGATGACCTAATTTCATATGCAACTAAATTGCTAATTATAGATCTCAATTCTGGCTTGTATACTTGATCCTTCTTGATCGAATGTATCTTTTCAACTCCACAAGGATATTCTACTTATCCTTCTAATTCACTTCCTCTTAGCATCCTTAAATCTTCAATTATCTTCCATTTATTCATTTTTCTAATTCTTAACTTGACCTTATATTTATATCTTTCATATTGTCAAGTTGGCTAGAATATAACTTAGAATAATTAATATTCATCTCCTAAGTCGGCGAGAACCAATAGACAATCCAATTGAACTTAATATGCCAAAACAAGAAAATCCTTTATCAGTTGACCCTGCTTAGTAAACACTAACTCAAAAATGATTTTCCTGTGTTAACCAAGTGAACTCAGTCAACACTGTATATTCGCAAAGTTCCTTTGGTAACTGAGTGAGCTTGGTTAACACTGTTTCTATCCAATATTTCCTTCATTAACTGAGTGAGCTTGGTTAACACTCAACTTTTGCAAACTTTCCTTTGATGCCTGAGTGAACTCGATAGATACTGTCTTCTATACTAGGTAAACTCTGTAATGCTCGATAGACACAAAAAATTATCTTCGATGCCCTAGTGAGCTTGACATACACTGACTAGTAATGATATGACATTTTGTGTAACATTAAAGACAATACACAATTAATCAATTGTTCCAAGAATCTCCATCTTTGGCATTGATGACAACACAACATGTCATAATGCAATGAAATTTTTAGAGAAAGAATAAGGTAAATAACTATCCTTAGTTTCATTCTAATTCTCATCCATGAGAACTCCTTCTATCAATGTGAACTCTTCTTACCTTCAATTTCTCCCTCTGTCAAAAAACTTCTGTTTGCTACAACTTCTTCTAATAGAAAACTCTACCTTTGATATCAAACCAAGTTCATTCTCCCTTTTTACATCTGTTTCTCTTTTTGTTTACAAAATTTCTATGAGACATGATAGAAAACTTCTCCCTCTTTGACACCTCATGCCAAAGTCAATATTCAATGACTATCATTGTACCTCAAGTACTGATTAATTTGCAATATGTCCTTGTCAATATTGTACCAACTGATTGATTTTCAACATGCTCTAGTTGATGCATCACTAAAATTCATTTAGTGAGCTTCAGATAGGGGAATGACCCCTAGCTTACCTCTTAGATACAGAAATGCATCCTTAGGTAATTTCTTGGTGAATATGTCTACAATTTATTCTTTTGTATTCACATATTGCAATCTTACTTCTTTATCTTGTACCAATTCTCTCAAGAAATGATATTTTATAGCAATGTGTTTTGTTTTGGTATGCATCACTGGATTCTTTGATATATTGATTGCACTGGTGTTATCATAGTATATAACTACTGGATCCTTGATCTCTATCTTCATACCTACCAACAATTATTTGAACCAAATAATATTAGAACAATTGACTACTGCTGCCACATATTCTGCCTCTACTATAGACTGAGAGACAATTTTGTTTCTTGCTTGTCCAAGACACTAGTCTTTTATCAAGAAAGAATGCTTTGCCACTAGTGTTTTTTCTATCATCAATACTTCCTACCCAATTAGTGTCTATGAATACTTTTTAATCCAAATTGCCTCCTATTTTGTACCATAAACCATATTCTTCAGTACCTTTTAGATATCTCATGATTCTTTTGATTGCGATCATGTGATTTTCTTTGGGATTTGCTAAGAATCTTGCCACCATACCGACTGCTAATGCAATATCAAGTCTTGTATGCACTATGTACTACAATTTTCCAATCATTGATCTGTGTGTGGTTTGATCTACCTCTTTGGAATCATCATTTTTGGAAAGTTTATGTCCATTAGACATAGGGGTTCCAACTGGTCTTGATTCTTCCATTCCAAATTTCTTTAGTATCTCCTTGATATATTTAGATTGAGTAATGTAGATACCATCTTTCTTCTACTAGATTTGCAATGCAACAAATAATTTTATCTCTCTAAACATAGACATTTCAAATTCTTTGCTTATGTCTTCTGAAAATGCCTTGCAAAAGTCATCATTTCCTATGAATAGAGTGTCATCCATGAATATTTCTGCCAACATAATGCTTTTTTCTAGTCCTTCTTTGATATATAGACTACTGTTATCATTTATTCTTTGAAAGCCAATTTGTACCAAGTAATTATGAAGTCTTTCATACCAAGCTCTGGGAGCTTGCTTGAGACCATATAATGCCTTGTGTAATTTTTAGACCATGTCTCTTTTGCTAGGATCTACAAAACCTTCAGGTTGTTCAATGTAGGCTTCCTAATCAAGAATTCCATTTAAGAATGTAGATTTTACATCCAATTGATAAACTTTAAATCTTCTGTCAGCTACATATGCTAGTAAAGTTCTAACACCTTCTAATCTTGCAATAGGAGAAAAAGTTTCACCATAATCAATACCTTCTTCTTGAGAATAGAATTTACATGCTAACCTTGCTTTGTTTTTGGATACTTTTCACCTTCATTTAGCTTATTTTTAAATAACCACTTTGTGCCAATTACATTTTTCTCCTTGGGTCTAGGAACAAGAGTCCAAGTTTTATTCTTCTCTATTTGTTCTATTTCCTCATTCATTGCTTCAATCCAACTTTTATTATCCAAAGCACCTTTAATATTTCTAGGTTCAAATTGAGCAAGTAAATATGTACCTTTCAATTTGTTTCTTGTCATTATTTGATCTAATTTATCTCCAATGATTTGGTCAAGTGCATGATGTCTTCTGACATATCTTGCTAGCATAGGTTCTTTGGATTTGGAGTTTGTTTTACTGATTTCGTCATGAACTTCAGTATTAAGCTTGGGTCCCATTGTTTTTGACTAGGGTCCATTAGACTTAGTTTTCTCTAGTAATAGCTCGGTAGCCTATGACTGTGACTCGGGCCTTTAGACTACGACTCAAGTTGCATAGATTACAACTCCCTAGCTATTAGAGATTTTAGGGACTCAGGAGGTGAAGCCTCCTATCTACCAGATAGATTTGGTAGGGTATTAGGTTCATAGTAAAGATATCTTCTGTAATCCTCAAGCTCTTTGTTGCTCTCTTCTTCACTCTTTTCTGCAAACTCATCAACTCTCACATGTGCACTTTCTATGATTTTATGAATAGAAAAATTCAAACATTTGTATGCTTTACTTCTGTAGGAGTATCCTAGGAATATGCCTTCATCACCTTTGACATAAAATTTACCTTTCCTAGATTCTTTCAAGATATAACATTTGCTACCAAATACTTTTAAGTAACTTACATTAGGTTTGTAGTCATACCATAGTTCATAAGGAGTTTGATTTGAATCTTTCTTCAATTGTACTCTATTCAAGGTATGTACTGTAGTGCTGATTACTTCCTTCTAATATTTGATTGCAACATTCTTTTCTATCATTAGTGTTCTTGCACAATCCATGATGGATCTATTCCTTCTTTCAGTTATACCATTCCACTAAGGTGTACCAAGGACTAATACTTGCCTTTTAATTCCTTTTTTAATGTATAATTCATTGAATTCATTATCGATGAATTCACCACCTTTTTCTAATCTCAAATATTTTAACTTCTTTCCAGTTTCTTTTTCTACTCTTGCCAGATACCACTTGAATTTTTGAAAAGCTTCAAATTTTTCTTTTAGATACATTATAGTCATCATTCTAGAATAGTCATCAACAAAGAGAATGAAAAACTTATCTTCACTGTAACTCTCTATTCCAATAGGTCCACATTAGTTTGTATGCACAAGCTCTAGGACTTCTTTAGAATGATAGTTCTTGCTTTTGAAACTAGTCTTTCCCATCTTACCAATTTGACAGTTTTTGCATAGACCCATATTAGGTTTCCTCAAGCTAGGAATACCTCTTACTCTTCTATTTTTGCTTATTTTAATCAAATTATCAAAGTTCACATGACATAATCTTTTGTGCCATAACCAACATTCTTCTACTTGAGCAATAAAATACGAAATTTCATTGAGATCTAGATAGAATAGGTTACCTTTTGTTTGTTTTCCAAATCCAACTAGATTTTCTTTTCCATCTAGCAATTTGGCCTTCCCATTCATAAGTTCTACCTTGAATCCAATATTATTCAATTGTGCCACACTCAGTAGATTGTGCTTTAGTCCTTCAACCCAATAAGAATTATCACATATAAGTTCTTTGGTCAATGAGATACATCATTTTCCTTTTATGCAACAAGGTTCATTGTTTCCAAATCTCACACTACCAACATCATAATGTTCCATCTGCTCAAATTTTGTTTTATTTAAAATCATATGATGTGAGTAGCCACTGTCAATAATTCATGTATCATTTTTGCTAACATGAGTGATAAGTGCCATCTTATCTCCTTCATCATCAAATTCATCTTTTACAACAATATATACCATTTCATCTTCATTGTTATCAGAATATTTAGCCATAAAACAAGATTTCTTACCTTTATCCTTGTAGTCCTTGTAGTTTTTGAATTTCTTCTTGCATTTGTACTTATTAATTTTCTTTTCATCCTTTTTTTCTCTATTTGAACACCTTATAACAATATGACCAACTTCTTTACAAGAAAAGTAGATTAGAGGAAGCTTACCTTTGTATTTTCTTCTACCTTAAGAATATTTCCTTGCAAGTAGGGCTTCAACAACTTCAAGATCACTATCTAAACTTTCTTCTTCTTCTTCTTCACTTCTTGATTGATTTGCCTTTGATTTCTTACCTCTTTTCTTGAGTGGAAGTTTGTCTTCAAATGCAAACTCAATACTTTTGGAACTAGGAACATAGTTGTCATAGTTACCCAACTGAAAAGTTGTCAATCTTCCAACTAGAGCATCTAAAGTTATATTGCTATCTAGATCACATCTCATCTCTTAAATAGAAGACACTCTAATTACATAGATAGGAATAAGGGTTCTGAGTACCTTGCTTACAACTATTTTATCATCAATGTCTCCTTAAGATGCTTTGATTACACTCACACTTGCTTTGATTCTTTCGACATATTTTGCAATGTTTTCATCTTCTCTTATCTTCATCTGATCAAATTTTCCTATGAGACTTTTTGCTTTGACTATTCTTACATTTTCATATCCTCCATAGATGGCTTTTAGTTTGATCCACATATCATGAGCTGTAGTACAACTTTTGACTTCATCAAATTTAGCATAATTAAGAGCAAATGCAATGTCAATTGTCATGATGTTATGACTTTTTTTTTCAACAATATCTTCAACTAATAATGTTATAGTGGGAGTCTTGTATTTAGGATTAAGATACTTACAAATTGAATCACTAATAGTTGCTAGATGTAACATCCTAAGTCCTTGCCATGCTGCAAAATTGTCTTGGTTCAACTTGGGAATCTCTTTTCTATAAGACATCCTGATCTTTAGCTTATGTAATGCCCCGCCCGAAGATCCTTGGAAACAAGGATTCAAATCAAGCCAAGATATATATATTTTTTACAAGTATGAATGCACATGACAACATCATACAGGGATCACAATGATCGCAACGGAAGACTTCAACACAATCCCGGCAACCAACGAATCTCCGAATGCCACTACCCAACTGAAACACCCAGACAAAAGCCAACAACCACCACAACAAGATGAGGGCACAAGAAATGACCACTCATCAACAAAACACCAAGCTGGGGTAATATGCAGAATCTCAAAATTTGGCTAAGCCTAAAATCCTAAAGCCTTGAAAATTGGCTAAGTCTGGATTTTTGAAGCCCTGAAATTTCCTAGAATCCATAACTTATCTCCGAGAGGTCTGAAACCTATCTCAAACGATTTGTCGCATATATTAAAATATATCTTAAGTATAAGGAATTAAATATACATCAACTTATACTTAAACTATATATTTTAAACCCCTAGGAAATCTGTTTTGAACCAGGAAGGTGTAAAAACCAAAAGGGTGTCCAAAACCAACTTTAGAACTTTCATCCGACAAGCCTAGATAGCCCCTGTTTCTCACGTGAGAAAGAAAACTGGTCTCGAGTTTCACATGAGATCTTTCACCGCTTCGCGTGAGAAAGTGCACACTTTGCGCGAGGACTACTAAGCTTCACGCGAGGATTCACATTCTAGCGTGAGGATTCCTATGCGCCGCGCGAAGATTTACATTCTCGTGCGGGAAGTGTATTCTTTTGCGCAAGGAAGAAACAGTCTCACACGAGGAAGAAACAGTCTCACATGAGGAAGAAACAGTCTCGCACGAGGAAAATACAATCTCGTGTGAGGAAACAAATCAACGCGACACAAAACACAAACAAAAAGCTAAACAAACAAGGAAACCTCCACACCGGAGAGTACTAGATCCACGTAAATCGAGGAATGAACACTCGAGAGCACTAACAACAAGGAAAGAGGAATATCTAGCCATCTAAAACATAAAAGCAAAGCACATACTGAAATAAACATCGCAATGAAAAAAATACATTTCAGAACTAAACAACCAAATAAGTGCGCGGTTCCTCCCAACCGTCAATAGCATCATAAGACCATCGTGGGTCCTAGCCATCCCCCACGCGTAACATCCCAAGCCATTGACCAAATCGTCAGTACTGTCGTAATAGGGATGTCACTACTAAAACATGCACAATAACAACATAAGAAAATCTAACATGCTAGTGATAACGCATAAGATAATCCTACGGTAGATAACATCACCTATCACATGCTAGATAGTAGTAAGCAACAGATATACTACTAAATCAAATAACATCTTCTAATCATACACTAACCTAAGACAATGCAAGGAGTACAGGTCCTGTTCAAACACTCAATAGGCTACTATGTAGGGGCTAACATCCTAGAGAGTCGCTTGGCATCAAAAATCCCAAGCTCGGATTGTGTGTCCTCAAACTTAAACGGGTGCTCACACATTGTGTCCTCGAACTTAATCGGGTGCTCACACATTTTACTTATCTTAAGTTTTATTAACAATCACACATTTTATTTAGTTATCACTTATATAAAGCTTCCTCTGCCAACCCATGATGCCATGATCGTCGGGCTACGAGATAGAAGCCCCCTCCAGATGCTACCCTACCCTACCCATGCTCATCCTACAACAAGTGCCCGTGGGCATGCATACTCCCATCCCAACCCCAATGATCATAACTTCCGGAAAATTCACGGAAGATAGGGCCTCGCAAGTCACCTAACAAATGTACGCGCATGTACTCGTGTGTGGCGCACCACCATCATGAAGATCATAACACAAGGACAGGAATGAGAACACAATGCAAAGAAAACACCCAACTGAAAGCAACACGAGAAGGACAGATTCTACACGAATCCCAAAGCCAATAAAATCATACATCATGAAATCACTCAATCAGCCTCAATCCGAGAGTATGGATTCTACATGAATCCTAATGATGTAACAAGACCAAACATCGTGAACTCACTCAACCGGCCTCAATTCGAGAGTATGGATTTTACACGAATCTTAGCGTTCATGAAACAAAAGCAAAGGTCTAAAAGAAACCATAACAGGTAACAAATCACTCAATCGAACACGTCAAGAGTACGGATGCAACACACATCCCAATGCAACAAAAGTACAAAAGTGGTCTGACTGATATCCAAACAGATCATCCAGGTCCACGACCCACATTGTGCCAAGAAAACTTGAGAAAATAGGGCAGCACACAAAATGAGGTAACAATCTCAAATTTTGGAAAAACTTCAAAATTAAAACCCATTTGGCCTTTGGGTTCAAAAACTCCAAAAATCCAAAAATAAATGGAATCGGACACCGTATGCAAAAACGACCAGCATAACGGCATAAAATCCCAAACCCTCATCCCAAAAAATAGGAAAATGTTCATACCCGCCCAACCGGGTAGAACTAACATACAAAAACAGAGGAGAACACTAGTTCTCAGCCTCCAAACAAACGACTACCAAAAACAGAAGCTGAAATGGAGCAGAAACAATAAAACGAGAAAGCCCTAACTCACAGCCAAAAGGGCAAAATGGGAATCTGAACCATAAAATAAATATCTCGCAAAAGTAGCTGAAAATCGTGACAATCCAAGGTTTCCCCGAGCTGGATCCAACGAGCCCAACCTCGCGACGATCCCATGCCTGTAGCTCGTACAACGAACAAAACAGTAAATCCTTATGAAGAGGATTTTGGGTTTTACTCTCCAACTTTCCAATTCAAAAGTGAGAAGTGAGGAATTAAATTCCTCTTTGGATACTTATTCACTTTTTGAGTGAATAATTGATTAGGGCAAATAACCAGCCAACCTAGTTAAATCTCGAATCGACCCAAACGAAAATAGGATATTCTTATAAATAGGAATTCATCTATGGCAAAACTGCCAGAAATTAAAATAAATCAATTAAAAAGCCCAAAAATTGAAAAACACATAAATCACCTTAAACAACTTTCGCGACAATGCGAACCTCTAAAAGCACAAACATGCTTACTGGTCTAATCACATAATGCAATGAGTTTGGATTTAATAATCACTAAAAGGTTTAAATTAAACATTTTAATAAAGGATACATTGACCATACAAGGACGATATTGGTAAAATATGAAAGGCTAAATCACTAACTCCATGCGCCACTGCCAGAGATATAATCCTGCACACTAAACAACACGATCAAGTGCAATTGCATATAATAACATAGCCGAAGCAATAATGCGTTAAATCACCTAATTTAACCATTTATTTAATTATATTAAAATAATCTATTTACATCACTCACATTCGCACAAAGCATAACAACGCAGGAATGAAGTAAATAACCATAGCATTAAATTCATCACATAACATAATCATTGGTATGTCCAAATACCAAATCACCAGATATCATCATAAAACACACTGTCATCTCAAAATAGCATCATCATGCAATATGATTAACTGAACAACATAGTAGTCTAATATATATGATACCGGAATCAAAGAGTAACATTTGACCCTCAGGTCATCTCAAATGTAAAACATCACATGAGTAACAAATATCTCTCTAATCAGAAATATAACAAGGTAAATGTCCACAGCACATAACCAAATAATCTCACATGAACAATCCATTTAATTACTTAAGCATTTAATAATGATTGATTACTCTACATTAAAAAGGCATTTAAAACATATAAACAACCATAGTCATAAACATGACTAACCACTACTACAGGAACCTAGTCCAGTGTAGCATGGTAATAGTACATAGTGCAATCTCTGCACACATCTCGGGGTAATCACGGAACAACCTCATGATACCACATCAATCCTGGTAACCACCGACACAAACCTCAGTGAACCAAAAATCACATCATAATCTCAAAGATCAGTCAAAAGCATAAACAAAGCAATTGATACAGAAACATAAATCCAAATACCTCAATGGTGTAGACCACTCAGGGTCACAATCATGATCCATCACAACAAAAGATCATCAAGGTCGCATCCATCAGGACGACTTACAAAAGTCAAATGGGAGAGGCACTACATCATCCCCCCCAAAGACTAGGCTTACTCCTGGAAGCCTACAATCCAAGAAAAGAAATCAAAACACACATGAACCAAAATCAAAAGTGAGCAATAGGAATGACTCAACAACTCTCTACAAGTCAAACCCAAATCACTCCAACATTCTCAAACCATCACGTTAACCCCCAAATAGGTTAACCATAAGAGAATGGGTGTCACACAGACACAAGGTCCTCCAACAAGGATCCTTCTATGTGCTAGGGAAAAGTCATCTACCATAGAGTCAACAATACAAGGTAAGGAAAAACCCTCTCTACCTCGTCAACAGGTGCCCAACTACAACATGCACCAACTAAAAGACCACAAAAAGGTCAAAACAAGACACACTTCCAACAAGAGTTGGAATCATGCAGAATAACCATCCCAAACTCCCAAGAATACTATCATGTCACACATGATCATTCTGGAATCCACGTAAACTCACCCTTAGAACAAAGAGGATGAAAGTTTACCAAAAAAAGGACACACTCCAAAGGACTACTCACCACCAAGCGTAGGAGCACGACACCTCGCCAAGGCACAAAAACTCAACTACCACTGGGAACTAGGGTAACACAACCCAACTAGACAAGATATCACCTTCTCACAAGGTTCAAAGACTTTCGTCAGTAGACACAATCATGAAATGTCTACATACCAACTCACGAGATGGTAACATGTGTCCAACGATACCATGTCTCTCTAGCACCATGCTAGGAAAACTACACCCAAACTACCACTAAACTCAATCTCCAGCCTCAAGTCAATGATTTAAGAGAAAGCTTGACTGAGACAGTCCACATGAAGATATAAGCTTAGGGAGAAGGATACTGCAGAGTATAGGACTGAGAGGGAGTCACTCTCAACCTCTGCACAAAATTAGCCCAAGATGCATTAGGGAACTCACAATTTCCCCTAACCATCAACATACTCACAAGAGAACATTAATTGAGCTAGTGGCATAACCACACTAGCCTACTCTCTCAAGAGAGAAAGAATATAGAGATGTGCCAAGGTCAACATCCAGAAAGGAGAATGTAGACTCATCAAAGAACTGAGTCACTCCCAAACAATAAGGCAACATCATCCACAACAAGGAATGCTCACAAACCACACTACACCTCACAAGGGTGAGTCAGTGCAATAGGAAACACAAAAACCCAAGCACGATCTCCAACAAGTACCTAGTAGATTATGAAGACAAGATAACTCTTCCATTATGAATAACATGAGGAGTTAAAATTCTCCAATGGCCATAAATATGATATGTCATGATTGAATTGGCCTCTACTCAAAAAGGTACTCAGAACATCGATCAACAACTCCAAAAGCCATAACCTCACAGCCGGACTCAGATTGAATCCATTTGAAAAGCGTCGAAAAGATATTGACAAGGACTACAACAAGAAGAAGGTAAGAGAGACCAAGCCCTACGATATGAGCCACCACTCAAATAAAAACAACAAGGACAAAACCAATAGCCTTGGTCACCAAGACAAGCAACGGACGAAATGTCCAAATCCACACAAGAGCACACATGCCCAAAACAACATAAGACATGGAATGAAAGGTAAATCATACATTGAAACCATCATCACTCCTCTTTCATAATTTCATTAATTAAGTATAACATAAGCACTAATGCATAAAGAACTAAAAGATTTTCAAGCAAGGGTCCAAGAGTCACTATAGAACAAGTACATATCTTTCAATTTCTTTCAAAAATAACATTAAGTTTAATCACCATTTAAACCATTCAATAACAATAAAAAATTTAACTCTAACAAAGACACACTAGCATGTTCTCCATGATATTATCCCTTGAACGTACTACCAGAGGTTCGAGATGAACATGATAGAGTCACAACACACAACTGGGCAGCAGTAAAACACATCCAGAATAGTCATCATGAAACATAATAAAAAAGCCCAAGTGGGGGAATTGTCAATTCCAACAATAAGTACCAAAAAGAGCTCATTTCAACAATAAGTCAAATGTGACAACTGTCACAAAGAGAGTGATAGATAAAATTGATGACTACTCCAAGAAAGGAAAATATTAAAAACCAATGCTAGCCCAACAACATGAGGAAAGTACCTCCTACCAAATAAATTAAGGCATCAAACAAATCACATTATAGGTGATGACTGAGTACAGTCACACAAGAGGGATAAATCATCACACAATGCTAAGGAATACATCATCCTAGCAATGTTAGAGAGCACATTCACACACATCAAACAATATACCATCAGTAATCTCATGCATATGCAGACAACAATAATTTCCATGCAATGCAACATTTAAATATTCATCAAATTAATATAGTTTTACATAAGCTTAAGAAGCAATCAGCTTTGGGAGTTAAGTCATTAACCCAAATATATAATGCAAAACTACAACTTTGCAATGATTCACAATAAACACTCATTTTCAATGAAAGGAACCATTTCATCATTATAACAACAAAATAAAGAATCACAATTAAGATTCATTCATTTACTTGCAATAAGGAGAAAACAGGGAAACAATGCACCTTACTCCACGAGGAGAAACGAGAAGAGGCACACAAGGCCAACACATAGACACCAATTAGTGGTTCCATCCAAAAAGGGTCACACATGCAACCAACCAAACAAGGCACATCGACCCCACCTACAAGGCTAGGAAGACTCACTTCCTTCTCCACACACTGCTCTAGTTGCATCTACTGGACAAGCAAGTCCATCACGAGTAGATACCAAAGCAACAAGGATCACGAGTTCTCACCAAGACACTCGCACTCAACCAACGCAACAACAACTACATGGGCAATATAAACACAGAGATCCCAATGTTTGAACATGGGCTCTGATACCAGATGTAATGCCCCACCCAGAGATCCTTGGAAACAAGGATTCAAATCAAGCCAAGATATATATATATTTTTTACAAGTATGAATGCACATGACAACATCATACAGGGATCACAACGATTGCAATGGAAGACTTCAACACAATCCCGACAACCAACGAATCTTCGAACGCCACTACCCAACTGACACACCCAAACAAAAGCCAACAACCACCACAACAAGATGAGGGCACAAGAAAAGACCACTCATCAACAAAACACCAAGCTGGGGTAATATGGAGAATTTTGAAATTTGGCTAAGCCTAAAATCATGAAGCCCTGAAAATTGGCTAAGTCTGGATTTCTGAAGCCTTGAAATTTCCTAGAATCCATAACTTATCTCCGAGAGGTCTGAAACCTATCTCAAATGATTTGTTGCATATATTAAAATATATCTTAAGTATAAGTTGATGTATATTTAATTCCTTATACTTAAACGATATATTTTGAACCCCTAGGAAATCTGTTTTGAACCAGGAAGGTGTAAAAACCAAAAGGGTGTCCAAAACCAACTTCTGAACTTTCATTCGACAAGCCTAGATAGCCCCTGTTTCATGCGTGAGAAAGAAAATTGGTCTTCAGTTTCGCGCGAGATCTTTCACTGCTTCACGTGAGAAAGTGCGCACTTCGTGCGAGGACTACTGAGCTTCGCATGAGGATTCACATTCTTGCGCGAGGATTCCTATGCGCCGCGTGAAGATTTACATTCTCACGCGAGAAGTGTATTCTTTCGCACGAGGAAGAAATAGTCTCGCGCGAGGAAGAAATAATCTCGCGCGAGGAAAATACAATCTCGTGCGAGGAAACAAATCAGCGTGACACAAAACACAAACAAAAAGCTAAACAAACAAGGAAACCTCCACACCGGGGAGTACCGGATCCACGTAAATCGAGGAATGAACACTCGAGAGCACTAACAACAAGGAAAGCGGAATATCTAGCCATCTAAAACATAAAAGCAAAGCACATACTGAAATAAACATCGCAATGAACAAAATACATTTCAGAACTAAACAACCAAATAAGTGCGCGGTTCCTCCCAACCGTCAATAGCATCATAAGACCATCGTGGGTCCTAGCCATCCCCCACGCGTAACATCCCAAGCCATCGACCAAATCGTCAGTACTATCGTAATAGGGATGTCACTACTAAAACATGCACAATAATAGCATAAGAAAATCTAACATGCTAGTGATAACGCATAAGATAATCCTACGATAGATAACATCACCTATCACATGCTAGACAGTAGTAAGCAACAAATATACTACTAAATCAAATAACATCATCTAATCATACACTAACCATCATGATAAGGGAATGCATCAAATAAACTAACATCATCTAAACATGATATCCAAGCATTCCAATGAAAGCATAAATCACAAGAAAGCATACTCCGAAACTCGAAGTACCAAGTGAAAACATCTAGCAACGGTCGCACTAGGATAAGAGACCGTCTCTGTACACCAGTCCCTAGTAGTGGTGAAGGTAGCTATGCCTCCCAACCACGTGGCACCCATAGGTCCACACCCGCCGTGCTAATGGAGATAATGATCCAACCACAAACACACAAAAATCACAACATCCATGGCTAACACTCACGCCAGACAGTATGATGGCTGCAACCAAGAACCTAAGACAATGCAAGGAGTACAGGTCCTGGTCAGACACTCAATAGGCTACTATGTAGGGGCTAACATCCTAGAGAGTCACTTGGCATCAAAAAGCCTAAGCTCGGATCGTGTGTCCTCAAACTTAAACGGGTGCTCACACATTGTGTCCTCGAACTTAATCGGGTGCTCACACATTTTACTTATCTTAAGTTTTATTAACAATCACACATTTTATTTAGTTATCACTTATATAAAGCTTCCTCTGCCAACCCATGATGCCATGATCATCGGGCTACGAGATAGAAGCCCCCTCCAGATGCTACCCTACCCTACCCATGCTCATCCTACAACAAGTGCCCGTGGGCATGCATACTCCCATCCCAACCCCAATGATCATAACTTTCGACAAATTCACGGAAGATCGGGCCTCGCAAGTCACCCAACAAATGTACGCGTACGTACTTGTGTGTGGCGCACCACCATCACGAAGATCATAACATAAAGACAAGAATGAGAACACAATGCAAAGAAAACACCCAACTAAAAGCAACACGGGAAGGATGGATTCTACACAAATCCCAAAGCCAATAAAATCATACATCATGAAATCACTCAATCGGCCTCAATCCGACAGTATGGATTCTACACGAATCCCAATGATGTAACAAGACCAAACATCATGAACTCACTCAACTGGCCTCAATCCGAGAGTATGGATTTTACACAAATCTTAGCGTTCATGAAATAAAAGCAAAGGTCTAAAAGAAACCATAACAGGTAACAAATCACTCAACCGAACACGTCAGGAGTACGGATGCAACACACATCCCAATGCAACAAAAGTGCAAAAGTGGTTTGACTGATATCCAAATGGATCATCCAGGTCCACGACCCAAATTGTGCCAAGAAAACTCGAGAAAATAGGGTGACACGCAAAACGAGGTAAAAATCTCAAATTTTGGAAAAAATTCAAAATTAAAACCCATTTGGCCTTTGGGTTCAAAAACTCCAAAAATCCAAAAATAAATGGAATCGGACACCATATGCAAAAATGGCCAGCATAATAGCGTAAAATCCCAAACCCTCATCCCAAAAAATAGGGAAATGTTCATACCCGCCCAACCGGGTATAACTAACATACAAAAACGGAGGGGAACACTAGTTCTCAGCCTCCAAACAAACGGATACCAAAAATAGAAGCTGAAATGGAGCAGAAACAATAAAACGGGAAAGCCCTACCTCACAGCCAAAAGGGCAAAACGGGAAGCTGAACCATAAAATAAATATCCCATAGAAGTAGCTGAAAATTGCGGCAATCCAAGGTTTCCCTGAGCTGGATCCAATGAGCCCAACCTCGCGACGATCCCATGCCTGTAGCTCCTACAATGAACAAAACAGTAAATCCTCATGAAGAGGATTTTGGGTTTTACTCTCCAACTTTCTAATTCAAAAGTGAGAAGTGAGGAATTAAATTCCTCTTTGGATACTTATTCACTTTTCGAGTGAATAATCGATTAGGACAAATAACTGGCCAACCTAGTTAAATCCTGAATCGACCCAAACAAAAATAGGCTATTCCTATATATAGGAATTCATCTATGGCAAAGTTGCCAGAAATTAAAATAAATCAATTAAAAAGCCCAAAAACTGAAAAACACATAAATCACCTTAAACAACTTTCGCAACAATGCGAACCTCTAAAAGCACAAACACGCTTACGGGTCTAATCACATAATGCAATGAGATCGAATTTAATAATCACTGAAAGGTTTAAATTAAACATTTTAATAAAGGATACGTCGACCATACAAGGACGACATTGGTAAAATATGAAAGGCTGAATCACTAACTCCATGTGCCACTGCGAGGGATATAATCCTGCACACTAAACAACACGATCAAGTGCAATTGCATATAATAACATAGCCGAAACAATAATGCGTTAAATCACCTAATTTAACCATTTATTTAATTATATTAAAATAATCTATTTACATCACTCACATTCGCACAAAGCATAACAATGCAGGAATGAAGTAAATAACCATAGCATTAAATTCATCACATAACATAATCATTGGTATGTCCAAATACCAGATCACCAGATATCATCATAAAACACACTGTCATCTCAAAATGGCATCATCATGCAATATGATTAACTAAAGAACATAGTAGTCTAATATCTATGATACTGGAACCAAAGAGTAACATTTGACCCTCAGGTCATCTCAAATGTAAAACATCACATGAGTAACAAATATCTCTCTAATCAGAAATATAATAAGGTAAATGTCCACAGCACATAACCAAATAATCTCACATGAACAATCCATTTAATTACTTAAGCATTTAATAATGATTGATTACTTTGCATTAAAAAGGCATTTAAAACATATAAACAACCATAGTCATAAACATGACTAACCACTGCTACAGGAACCTAGTCCAGTGTAGCATGGTAATAGTACACAGTGCAATCTCTGCACACATCTTGGGGTAATCACGAAACAACCTCATGATACCACATTGATCCTAGTAACCACCGACACAAACCTCAGTGAACCAAAAATCACATCATAATCTCAAAGATCAGTGAAAAGCATAAACAAAGCAACTGATACAGAAACATAAATCCAAACACCTCAATGGTGTAGAACACTTAGGGTCACAATCATGATCCATCACAACAAAAGATCATCAAGGTCGCATCCATCAGGACGACTTACAAAAGTCAAATGGGAGAGGCACTACAGCTTAGGTCCTTGAAACCTTCTATGAAAGCACTGCAAGATCTAATACCAATTGTTGGAAATATAAGAGAAGTAAATAAGAGGGGAGGGTTGAATTATTTTTCACTTAAATAAATCCCAGATCCCTTAGATGTCAGTACAAAATAAACTCTAAAAATTGAATTCTGCTGATGCTCGACAAACACCCAGAAAAATGTTGTAACTCAGTAAACACTAAAAAAGCTTGGAAAATACTTAACATGAAAATATTAAGATGTTATATTAGATTTACTATTACTTTAATTTAGGTGCAAAGACATAAGAAAAATAGCATGAACACACTTGACACCAAGATTTAACGTGGAAGCCCAATTTGGGAAAAACCAACAATTGCAACTAGTTACTGATTTTCAGTCTTATGAAGTGAGCCTGGTTATGAGCCAACCCTATGAAAGGGTACAGAACACATTCTTAGGCATGACTCTATTAGAGGATTTAATCAACCTACTAGGAGTGGCCTTGTTAGAGATATTTGGAAAATTCAATAGAAATGTCACCTTGTTTAGAGGATTTACAAATAGTTGTTAAGCCAACTCTGTTAAGAGATCTAGATCATTGCTACAATGGTTAGAGAGTAACAATGAGATGACCTAATTTCAGATGCAACTAAATTGTTGGTTATAGATCTCAATTCTATCTTGTATACTTAATCCTTCTTGATCAAATGTATCTTTTCAGCTCCACAAGGATATTCTACTTATCCTTCTAATTCACTTCCTCTTAGCATCATTAAATCTTCAATTATCTTCCATTCATTAATTTTTATAATTCTCAACTTGACCTTATATTTGTATCTTTCATATTATCAAGTCAGCTATAATATAACTTAGAATAATTAATATTCATCTCCTTAGTCGACTAGAACCAATAGACAATTTAATTGAACTTAATATGCCAAAAAAAGAAAATCCTTTGTTAGCCGACCTTACTCAGTAGACATTAACTCAGAAATGATTTTCCTATGTTAACCAAGTGAACTTGATCAATATTGTATATTTGCAAAGTTTCTTTGGTAACTGAGTGAGCTCGATTAACATTGGTTCTATCCAATATTTCCTTTATTAACCGAGCAAGCTCAGTTAACGCTCAACTTTTGTAAACTTTCCTTTGATGCCCAAGTGAACTCGGTAGATACTATCTTCTATACTAGGCAAACTTTAGAATGCTCGGTAGAAACATAAAACTATCTACAATGCTTGAGTGAGCTCGACATACACTAACTGGCAATGATATGACATTTTTTGTAACATCAAGGATAATACATAATTAATCAATTGTTCCAAGAAAGTATTTATTCACTTTTTGGAGGTGGATCTTTGTATAACCATGTACTAATATTAGGAGTTGTTTACTCTCCATCGAGGATCCCATTAGCAATAAATGTAGTGTTCCCAAGTTTTGTGAGCTGAGGGATTGTGTCTAGCCTTGGTCCCTAATAGATCAGGTGCCCTCTATTATGTGGATCAAGTGGTAAAGCACTGACAACAAAAGCATCTGAAATATTGTACTATCCACAACCTTAGTAATTGATCTTAATTGTAGAAAGAGTGGAGGCTAAAATTGATGTAGACAAGAGTAATGAATAAATAGGGCCAAAGGCTCATCCAACTATCCAAACCACCCTGCAAGAGTTAACAAAATGAAAGAAAACATAAAAAAAAACAACCAAAGGAGGAAGAAGAGTGAAATACTTTTATTGATTGACCAAAATATCTTCAGACATGCCTAGCTATAAGGCCTTCTAGGTTACAACCAATTACAAATACATTCATATTCAAAGATCCAACTGCAAATTCACACTTTTAGTTCTGCTCCCTAATTTTCTTCCCAAAAACTTCTTCTTATTCTTAAAACTTACCTAACTCTAAGCCTAAACACTCTATATATATATACTTGCCAAAATGGCTTACAGATGATTCTAGAACATAGAAAGGCTACAAGTTGGTTCTTTAGAAATATTAGCTTCCTAACATAAATTAAATGCAAGCAAAGTCAGCCCAAATTGGAACTAGACACAGACGACTTGGCAAATGAAAATTGGCACTCAACATCCACATGAATTTGACATCCAAAGAATCCACTTAGCAAGAAACTACAAGCTCGACATTCTCCAACATTCGTCAACCAAAGGAAATCACTCAGCAACCAAAGGCACTCGACAACCAAAGGATTGACTCAGCATCCAAAGAATCCACTCGGCAACCAAAGGGACTCGAAAGCAACTAAGAATGACTCGGTATCCAAAGAGTTCACTCAGAAACCAAAGGAACTCGACAATAACTAAGAACTTGGCAGATATTGGTAGAAAGAGTAAAAGTGCAAGATTGTAAAGAAACACAGGATGCTCCTACATCAAACAACCAGGGTTGGAGAAAAATGATTCTCTTAAATCATGCAAGTGTCACAACCTGAGCTAAATCCAACTCAAATTGAGAAATCCATGTAGTATCTTCAATAGGTCTATTCTTCCACTTCACCAAATATTCATAGTAATCCTTTCCTCTTGTGCTCTTACAATTTTTTTGACTCAATATTTGTTCAACTTCTTCAATCTGCTTCTTAAGATAATCATTAGATACAACAACTTCATCCTCTGACTCATGATACTTATACAAATCAGAAATATTAAATATAGGAGATATATCCATGTCATCAGGTAACTCAAGTTCATAAGCATTACCATTGTCAAACTTTTTCAAGATCTTACAAGGTCCAAATTTTTTCATCTTTAGCTTATTGTATGTTCCAATTGGGAATCTTCCTTTCTTCAAATGAATCATCACCTCATCACCAACTTGAAAATCATGGTGTCTTCTAGATTGATCAACATTCTCCTTATACTTCTGATTACTTTGTTCCAACCAAAACTTTACTTCCTCATGCAAAGACTCCATAAATCAAAAAATTCTTCTGCTGAAACAATTTTCTTTTCTTCACCAGCAACATCTCTCAAATTTGATATACCTTTAGGATGCATTCTAGTAACAATCTCAAAAGGTGTCTTCCCTGTACTCCTATTCACAGAATTATTATATGCAAATTCAGCTTGTGCCAATACCATCTCCCAATTACTTGGCTTATTCCCAACTAAACATCTTAGCAAATTGCCCAAGCTTCTATTCACAACCTCTGTCTATCCATCTATTTGTGGATGAAATGTAGAACTAAAATTTAATTTAGTACCCATCTTCTTCCACAAAGTCTTCTAAAAATAACCAACATACTTACTATCTTTGTCAAAAATAATACTTTTTGGTAATCCATGCAATCTCACAATCTCTTCAAAGAAAAGTCCACCAACATGCTCAGCATTTGATGTCTTCTTACATGGTATGAAATGAGCCATCTTAGAAAATTTTTCCACTACAACAAATATGGAATCATATCTCTTCACTGTCTTAGGCAATCCAAGAACAAAATCCATACTGATGTTAGTCCAAGGTTTCTCAAGAATAGTGATAGGTGTATACAAACCAGTATTTTGACTCACTCCCTTTGCAACTTGACAAAGTGCACAACTCTTTACAAATTTTTGAACATCCTTATACATTTGTGGCCAATAATACTTCTCTTTTAGCAAACTCAATGTCTTATCAATTCCAAAATGTCTAGCCAATCCACCACTATGCTTTTCCTTAATAAGATTCACCCTCATAGAGCTTCAATGAATACACAATTGATACCTTTGAACAACATACCTTCTTGAATGAAATACTCATCATACTTACTTATGTGATTTGTTAGATTTGGTGCTCTGCACTCTCTTCATGCCTCAGAAAAATTAGGATCAACATTATACAACTCTTTTATTTCATCAAAACCAAGAACTTCAACCTTCATTTCTGTCAGCAAGGAACATCTCCTACTTAATGCATCAACAACTCTGTTAGTAACTCCACTCTTATGCTTAATGACAAATGTAAAACTCTGTAAATACTAAACCCACTTCATATGTCTCTGATTCAATTTAAGTTGACTTCCCAAGTATTGTAAAGCTTTATGATCAATATACAACACAAACTCCTTAGGAATCAAATAATGTCTCCACTTCTTCAATGCTTGAACAATGGCATAAAATTCTTGATCATACAAAAAATAATTCCTTTTAGCATCATTCAAATTTTTACTAAAGAAAGCAATAGGCTTACCTTCTTGACTTAATACAGCTCCTATTGCATTACCACTTGCATCACATTCAACTTGAAATACTTTGCTGAAATCAGGCAAAGCCAATACAGGTAATTCAACAACCTTTTGTTTCAAAGTCTCAATACTCTTATCAGCTCCATGTGTCCACTTGAATTCTTTTTTATCTCACCTCATTGTTTTAGTCATAGCATTACAAACAACATTGAAATTCTTTATAAACTTTCTGTAAAAATTAGCCAAAACATGAAATGATCTTACCTCACCCACATTCTCAGGTGTAGGCCATTCCAAAATTGCTTTAACCTGCTTAGGATCCATCTTCAAACCATCAGCTAAAATCAAAAATCCTAAATACACAATCTCCTCTTGCATAAAAGAACACTTTTTCAGATTAATCAACAACTTTTCCTCTTTCAACCTCTGCAATACTTGTCTAATATGCTCAAGATGTTCTTCCTTAGTCTTGTTGAATATTAGAATATCATCCAAATAAACAATCACAAACTTACCCAAGAATCTTTTCAAAACTTCATTCATCAACCTCATGAAAGTACTAGGTGCATTAGTCAAACCAAAAGGCATAACCAACCATTCATACAAACCATCTTTTGTCTTGAAAGAAGTATTCCATTCATCACCTTCTCTAACTCTAATATGATGATAGCTACTCTTCAAATAAATCTTGGTAAAATACTTTGCTCCACTCAAACAATCCATTATGTCATCCATCCTCGACATAGGAAACCTATATTTCACTGTTATCTTGTTAATGGCTTTGGAATCAGTACACATTCTCCATTCTTCATTCTTTTTAGGTGCTAATACAATAGGTACAATAGATGGACTCAAGCTTTCTCTAATCAAACCTTTCTACAATAACTCATGCACTTGTTTGTTAAGCTCTTCATTCTCTATAGGTGTCAATCTATATGGTGCTTTATTTGGCAAACTAGCTCCAAGAATCAGATCCATACAATGACTTATACATCTTACTGGAGGTAAACCATCAGGAATATAATTAGCAATAATATCTTTATACTCATTTAGCAATTCTATAATTTCTACTGGTACTCAGCTATCACTATCTGTTGTCACTCGGTCATTACTAGCTTCTGCTGCTCGATCATTACTACCAACACTCAGTCCTCTAGGAACTATGGCAAAATAGACTTGATTCTTTTTCATTTCCTTTTCAAAATTTTTCCCATTAACCATGCAAATTTTTATAGTAGTACTATTAACCTCATCTGGACTTTCAATCAAAGGCAGCAATGTTTGTTTCTTCCCATTTACCCAAAGAGTATATTGATTCAATCTTCCATCATGTACAACATATCTATCATATTGCCAAGGTCTACCCAAAAAAATATGACAACAATCCATAGGCATAATATCACACAAAACTTCATCAAAGTAATGTCCAATTTTTAACTTCACAAGGCATTGCTCACTTACCAATATCTTATGCTCATATTTGATCCATGAAACATGATAAGGTTTGGGATGTTTCAGCCTCTATAACTACAACTTGGTAACCAACTTTTTTGATGCTAGATTTGTAGAACTTCGACTGTCAATGATCACTTTGCAGCATTTTCCAGCCATCTTACATCTTGTCTTGAAAAGACTTCTCCTTAAAATAGGTTCCTCATCACTTCCCTTATTACATAAGGTTCTTCTCACCATCAAATTTTCTCTAGCCTGAGGTCCACTTGGTGAACCCTCATCATCTCCTTGAATCACGACATTTTTGTTACCTTGCCTACTTTTAGAGGATCTACATTCAAAAGATCTATGTCCCTCTTTACCACATCTAAAACAATTACCATGAAATCCACCTCTAGAATAGGAATTACCTCTTCCTCGGTAAGAATTAGTGCCTCCTCGATAAGAATTACCACTTTTCCATTCAATCTTTCCTTTTTCATCATTCTTCCATTTAGATTTACCTTTATCCTACATAGATCTGTTAGATCTGCCACTTTCTTCATAAGATCTACCTCTACCACTCTGGAATCTACCACCTCTACCTCTTTGTCTTTTTCAAGATCTCCTCAACTTTCAAGGCATATTGATATGCTTCTTCTACACTTTCTAACTTCACAAAAATTATTTCATCTTGAATTCTAGATCTCAATCCATTAATGTACCTTGCAATTTTCTCAACATCATCATCCACATGTTTAGATCTGATGTCCAATCTATAGAATTTCTCAATATATTCTTTCACAATCATGTCTTTTTGTTTCAAATTTTGCATCTTTCTCAATGGGCTAACTTGGTAATCAGCAGGTAGGAATTTGTTCTTTACCTTGTTCACCATCTTTGGCCAAGTTTTGATCTTCTCCTTTCCTCTCCTTTCTCTATCAGTTTGCAAGTGCTCCCACCATAGTGATGCATGTCCTTTCAATCTAGTAACTACAATCTTCACCTTTCTATTATCAGAAGTGTTTTCATACTCAAAGAACTTCTCCATATTAGAGATCCAATCCAACACATCATTGGTATCTAATTTTCCATCATAAGGAACAACTTCTATAGTAGGCTTTGAATTTTCGCTAGACAACACTCACAACAATCTTTCCTCATCTTGATCTTCTTCAGGTTCTAGATTATGGTTTGGTGCTACTACTTCATCATCACTTACATCATCATGATGTGCTCCTCTCCTCTGGGCTATCTCCACAACATCTAATCTAGCTGCAATTTGTCTCAACTGATCCAATATAGCATCATCAACATTTCTTCTACCATGAATCATCTTTACAAATTAGGTTCCTACAAGATCGTAACCCTCTGCAAGTTATAGGTCAAATCTGTTGATCTATCACCCTACAACCAAATCCAAATTAGGGCTCCACATGATCCAATCTCCACAAGGATGAACCTCAGGCTTTGATACCAACTGACACAGGCAAGAGTAATGAATAAATAGGGCCAAAGGCTCACCCAACTATCTAAGCCACCCTGCAAGAGTTAACACAACGGGAGCAAACAAAAAGAACAACAACCAAAGGAGGAACAAGAGTGAAATACTTTTATTGATTCATCAAAATATCTTCATACATGCCCAGTTGTAAGGCCTTCTAGGTTACGACCAATTACAAATACATTCATATTCAAAGATCCAACTACAAATTTGCACTTTTAGTTCTGCTCCCTAATCTTTTTCCCAAAAACTTCTTCTTCTTCTTAAAACTTACCTAACTCTAAGCCTAAAAACTCTATATATATACTTGCCAAAATAGCTTACAGATGATTCTAGAACATAGGAAGGCCACAAGTCAGCTGTTTACAAATATTAGCTTCCTAACATAAATTAAATGCAAGTAGAGTTAGTCCAAACTGGAACTAGAGACATACAACTCGGCAAATGAAAATTGGCACTCGACATCCACACGAGCTCGACATCCAAAGAATCCACTTGGCAAGCAACTATGAGGTCGACATTCTCCAATGCTCAACAACCAAAGGAAATTTCTCGGCAACCAAGGGCACTTGGAAACCAAAGGATTCACTCAGCATCTAAAGAATCCACTTGGCAACCAAAGGGACTTGGCAACAACTAAGAATGACTCGGTATCCAAAGAGTTCAGTTGACAACAAAAGGAACTCAACAAAACTAAGAACTTGGTAGATACTGGCAGAAAGAGAAAAAGTGTAGGATTGTAAGGAAATGTAAGATGCTTGTACATCAAAAATAGTGTTGAGATTGTGGCAAGTGCTAGAGGAGCTAGCCATGGTGTTTCCGATCTCGATTCTAAGATAATGGTTGGTGTATGAAGCTTCCACTGCATTGCAATAAGCAAAGGGTTTAGGATCAACATGGATGGTTATCTCAGTACCATTATGTAGAAATTTGATGCACTGATGATATATGGATAGAATGACCTTAATTGTGTGAATCCATGGTCAACTGAGGAGGATGTTGTATGGAAGGTTAAGATTGACTATATGACAAATTTTTTCTTGAATGGCTGGGCCAACTCTGATAGGTAGAAAGATAGTTACTTTAGTGATCTATTCCTGATTGTCATATGCTTTGATAGTGATGACCTTATTTAAGATATCTACCTTAGTGTATCCCTCTTGTTTGATGAATTTCAAAGTAGATAGATTGAAGGCCAATCCATTATCTATCATGACCCTTTTGATAGCAAAGTCAGAAACCATGATGATTATGCAGAGTGGAAGTATATGATTGGGCTCAATAGTTGGGATGTTTGAAATTTTGAAAGATAGTACAATTGATGTAGATAAATGGCCTACTAGGTCATGAAATTTGGTGGCATTGATGTCAGTAGGGATGCATGACTCATGAAGAGCATTGTGAAGGATCTCTTAATAAAGTGGGCTTGTGCGCTATAGATCTAAATGGGGATTTGAGCTTGCATATTTCCAAGGTGTTCCAAGATGTTATATTATAGTCCTGATGGGGGTGGTCCTAATAGAGGTGGTCTTGATGGGGTAGTTACAGACGGGCCAACTATGTTGAGTCGAGCTCTTCGAGTAGTGACTGCACATTGGGTATCTGGGCCTTTGATATTTATCACATTTATTGAAGGTTTGACTTGAGATATGCATCCAATCAAGTTTCCATAGTCCAAGTAGGCTGACAAATAGTTCTGAGACTTGTCTTGGTTATCACTCTATTTGTTTTGAGCATTGTTTGGTTTGTTGGTGAGAGGATTATTTGTAGGGGCTTTGCCTATGTTTTTGTTGTGTGGAGGAAAATCATTTTGATATATCAACACTCCTGCATTTGGAAAGGCTTGTGCCCCCACTATGATCTCTTTTTGATCAATAAGGTCTTGGACATAGTCCTTGAGCTACATGCATTTGAGGGTGGTATGCCCCTTAACATGATAGAATTTGTAGAACTCATTTTCTTTATACCTGGATGCCCTAGACTGATTTTGTTCTAATGGTAATGTTTGTGGGTGCCGAATAAGGTTATCCTTGGTCAATTTCTCAAAAAAAAATCAAGGGGTTCACCTAAAGGGGTGTATACTCATGATTTCCTTTGAATGCATGGTCTTGGTCTAGTTGAGAGTGTGATAGTGTTGGTCTGATTTTGAGGATTAGGTACTTGGGTATTGTGTTGATTGTTTTTTTACAGGCAGTCATTGATAGATCAATTGTTGTTATTAATAGGATTATTATTGATAAAATGTGTTGGGTGTGTCAGATGCTGCTCCAACAACATGAACATGTCAAGTGTCCATGGCTCCATCGGTAATGATGTTTTTATTCTTGTTCCAATACTATTTTTTGTCATTTTATTGACCTCAATCTTGGGTGTTTTCCTTATAGATCTTAATGACACCATCTTTAATAAGTCCTTTTTTGAGGTCCATACCATTTTCCTTGATGTCTTTGTATATTTGGAGACAATTCATGACCATGTGATGTACAAGACTAAGATGAGCATTGTTGATGAATAATTTAATAAGGTGACACTCTAGGATAGTACAAGAAATCTATGTTGTAACAGTTTTCCATCTTTGTAAGTAATCTACAAGGCTTTCTCCCCCTTTTTCTTTGGTGTGAACTAAATCAACTATGGACAATTCAGTTTCAATTAGGTGAGTATACTAGGATACAAAGGTCCTCTGATAGTTCAACGAAAGTTTTGATGGTGCCATGAGGGATCTGATAGAACCACTCAAGAGTGGGCCCTCCTAAGCTCTTAGGAAAGAGACACATGAAAAATAGGTCTTAGTAAGCCACTTCTTGGTAGTACATATTAAATTCCTTGACATGTGTAACTAGATCTCCCTTTCCCCTAAACTTATCAAACTTAGGAACCTCAAAATGTTTGGGAAATGGCATCATTTTTATTGCTTTATCAAATGGATATGGGTAGACTATTTCAAATTTGAAAGTTTTGGAATCTATTCCATCTTTGCATTCCTTGAGAGAATTTTTCATCTCTTCCCATTCATATTTGAGTGGTGCCAATAGTGGTGCCCCCAGTCCTAGTGCCCCTAGTGCAGGGTATGTCTCAGATTGCACAATTGAATATGGAGAGTTTTTCTAGATGTATTGTGGTGGATTAAGTGTGGATTGAATGGTGTTTTGAACAAGATTTATGGTCTACTAGGGTAGTAGTTGGATGTATTGCTACATCTGCTGAGAGGACTGTTGCTGAGGTAGGTAAATATAGGATTGCTACCCAGATAGATAATTTTGTGTTGGTACTTGGACATAAAATGGTAGGAGTGGTTGTTTCTAGAGAGGTGGTGGTGGAAATATTGAGGCTATATTGTGAGATGGTACACTTGGTCTAACATATGACAATTGTGCCCCTACTTGAGAAGGCAACTAGGTGGTGATGGGTGCCAAATAGTTGGTCAAGGGAATTATCCCTATTGCTAGTGGTTATTATTGTGGGATTGTTTGGCTACTTCCTAAGGGTGGCATAGTGAAGTAGTTAGTGATAGGTGGTAATGGATTGATTGGTGGTGGTATGGATTGATGTGATTGAAAAGTTGGCATGAAAGGAGTGCTAAATAGAAAGCTTGTGATAACCCCTTGTGTTTGTCCAAAATCCCAAGGACCAAGTGGAAATGGAGTGGCAGTATTTGGCATAGATGCAAATAGATTGGAAGAAATGAAAGGTGGATTGGTGGGCTTGACTGATGACATTCTCATAGTAGATTGTGATGTGGGTTGGATGTTTCACTGAAAAGTGTCAGATGTACTACTATTGGGTATGTTTGAAGTGGAAGCAATACTTTGGGAAGTGCAAGATCCTGTGATATTGAATAGAACAGATGCAAATGGTCAAGTAGTGGCAACAATAGTGATAGAGATGATAGGTTGTTGAGGTTTTGTGTGAACTAATGATTGAGTGATAATGGGTTGATTGTTTGGTGGGATAGGAGCACTAAGTTGGGTTGATGAGATATTAGGGTCCATAGGTTCTAGTTGTGTTGTTTGATATCCCCCTTGTGGGATGAAAAAAGGTCAATTGGATTAGACATACCAATTGGTGGTGATAATCTACCAAATAAGGGGTGAGTAGGATCATATATATCTAGAGGTGGTGGTCTCCCAAAACCAAAAACACCAACATTGTCCCCTAGGAAATTGGCCATGATGGTTTCTTTATTCTGGTCTATGATGGCATTAATGGTAGTTACGTACCCTAGTTGGTTCATAAATGCATCTATATCTAGTGAAGGACTTGATTCTTCTAGATTTTGTGGTGGTGGATTATATGTGATTGAAGACATTGGAGGGTAAAGTTGTGTACTGGTTGAACTACCACTAAGATTAGGATCCATGTCTATAATATTCCTTTGGTTCTTAGTGAGATGCGTGGTAGGTGTCATGAAAGAATGATGTTCCTAAGGATGAAGTGCATGATGCTTGGGGTAATGAGTGTATGTATAGGTAAGTGAATGGTGTCGCTAAATGCTCTTAAGGACAACGACTATGATGCCAATGTGTTCTAAGATTCAAAAGGATGTATGATAGATGAGAAAACATGATTAGTGATATGAAATCTAGGAAGCCTAAAGCTTAGTGATATGACAAAAAAGTAAAAGAGAGGATGTTTTCCCTATGTGCAAGCTTGAGATATGGTAGTGATATCAACCCTAAGGTAAACTTGTGACCTTTTGCTCAAGGTGTTGAGGGACACAAATGAAAAAGATAGATTTACCATAAATAATGCTTAGTTTGAGGGATAATCAAGATAGTGTGATGGATGTAGGATGTAGGGTAGACAATTCTCAATAAAGTGACACCAAATGCTTAAGTAGAATGGGGATGATGGAGGATGCTTTGGTCTATGTTTGTTTTGGGTAAATTTTGGATACCTAAAGCATATGACCTAAAGATGATGAATCTATAAAATGCTTAAGGTAGGATGAAAATCTATGTGAAGACCTAACTCTATAAGATGGTAAGTACAAAGTGTGTGGGGACAAATAAGAACTTAATCAATGTGGGTATTGATAGTATATTCAATAAGGCTTATGTTAACTCTACGTCTTAGGGTTAAGTTTTGCATTTTTTGATCCCACTAAGTTTGTAGAGAAACTTCAACACCTTCCTTCTTAATTTGATCTAACTTGGCGAGCCTTGGGTTAGGTGTATACTTTTTGCGTTATGCTTCTATCTCTCTATAAACTGTTGTTTGTGGAAGCTTAACTTCTTTGAACTTAGATTTTGGTGGATCTAACATGAGATATCTCTACTAGGTTTATCACAACTGTGGGTTGAGGTAGTGACTATGCTAAGCATACCTTTCACTTTAGGGTGGAAAACATAGATTTTTTGGGTAACAAATAGGTCTAAGAAATGATGTTTTATTCAAAAGGACAAAGTGGCTTGAGTTTAGCTATAAGGAGTGAAGTGGGATAAACTAGGTCTAAGATTGTTTCAAATGGACAAGCTAACAATCTTCTTGATATAGTGAATGTAAATTTTATTTGAAGATAGATGGTTTTGAGTGTGGATAAAGTGATCTTTACCAAAGGATTGTGTAACGATGTTTATTTCAAAATAGGCGAGGTAAGACCAACTAGACTACTAACAACTATTTTGACACAACAAGAATCTTTTGTTTTTGGAAATGTCAAAGTAAAACAAACTAGATTGAAGTTGTTGTGAATAGACTTTCTAGCAACTTCTTTGAAATAACAAGGATAAGACTCTTTCGAATAAGGTGTATTGTGAGCAAAAAATCTCTCAAAGAGCAAAGCAACTTTGAGAGAGACAAAGAAATGATCTCTTTAACAAAAGGATTTGATAGTAACTAGAAGATAATGTATGTTAAATTTTTTTTTTTTCATGGGTCTTCTACACAAATAAGATAATTGAAACACACTTTTTATCCCTAAGGTCACTTTGGTTTCAATGTATTACTCATTAGGCTTGCCGGGAGGAGCCCATCTTGATGTTTTCTAGAACTAGTGCGACATTTCCCTCTAATCAAAGAGGTGAGTTAGTATAGTTGATCGAAAGATTTACATGTCAGAGATCCTTCAAGGTATGAAAAATAGAAGCCCCCCTTCTATGGGGACAATGACTCTTGGAGATGAAACCCAAGTAGCCTTATGCATCTACCAGGGAAAACACATATGTTAGGTAACTTTAGAGAAGCCTTACATTCTCTTGTACCATGAGTAATACAAAAAGGATAAAAGGGTAGCTACTAAATTGTCTTGTAATTAGGTTTGTGGAGTCAACCACTTAGTTGTTACATATGTGATCCACTTAAGAATCCATTTTGGACATGCTGAAATCATGGGAAATTTTTCCCACCTCAGGCTAACACCGGAAACACACCACCCAAAATTTCCAAATGGAGTGAGAAGGTTTACCCCTCCCCTTATTTATATACTAACCAAATTATTTACTAGTTTGAGCTTCTCACCAGAGTGGATGTGCTTTCCAGAGGTGGATGAACTCACTAGAAGCACTCCTAGGTTGTTGTGAATGATCTTGCTAACAAATTTTGGTACATGTGTCACGTATTTAATGGTCCTAATTTGCAAAAATAGAGAAGACAAAGATGTGCTAAAAGACACAATCTCAAGACACAAAAGGCACTTGATTCATTCTAGTTTGGAAGCTTTAGTGTATCCTAATGACAACTTTGAAAACACACGTGATTAACATAAAAGGTTTATTTCCAACTTACAGTGATGGCCAACATGAGAAATCGTAACAACAAAAGGAAATCGAAACATTGAAAAAGATGGGAATAAGAGAAAATTAGCTCGAATGTGTTTGAGATTGAGTTTTGTTTGTTTTGAGCCCAAGAGTTGAAGTGTTCACACATAATGTTTATTTGCACTTAAAAACTGAATGTATATTGCATTTATTCATTTTAGTACTCAACATTCAAGATTTGGTTTTTTGATTACCTAGGCTTTCATTCCAATAAAATATATGCTTAATTATTCATTCCATTTAAAATATATTTTTAAAAAATCTTTAAGCATTCAAGAGTTGATGTTTTAAATAACTACACTAAGTAAACCTACAAAAATCAAATTGTTAGACTTCCAGCAAGGCACCTACAAGCTACCTCCTATAAAACAAAAGTAAAAAAACCAAGATGGTTATTTAAACCAGCGAACCCATGGGTGTCAACCTGCGATCCTGTAGTGTGGGAATGTGGTCAAACAATGTGGATTCGTGGTGCACAGATTGGTGAAAAAGAAAAGAAAAGCGGGCCGCGGGAAAAATACTTATAGAGCGATCTTGCGATGGAGCGATCTTGTAGGTTTATGGAATGAATTCCCACTGATAGGTGTATTTGTGGGTTTAAGAATAAAAAATAAAATTGGGTTTCTTGGCTCGACTATTTTGGTCAATCATTCTTGCAGGTTTTTCCACCGATCCCACTAGTAAAACCTTGCATTCTCACAAGAGGATTGGTCTGTAGGAATGGTGGGGAGGGTTTTTACTATCATGTGGTAGTGAGGGTCCATTATGAATATGTTCCCATCTGCGTGGGTTCACAATCATGTTGGTTTGTCTCCGTGAACTCGCAACTGCAGGTTCATGAATATTTGTTTTTTTGGAATGTTATTTATAAAAAAACCAATTCTGTGGCTAGGAGCACAATTCCTAGTTTGTGATTTAGGCACCTACAATTTTTTTTTAAAAACCTAACGCATACAAAAATAAACACAATAGATTAATTTTAGTTAGTTAATAAAGTAGGTGCAAAATTTATCAAAATGACCTGAATGCGGGGTCCCACTGCGCGAGCCAAAATGTATCACCTATTTTAGTAATTGCAAATAGAATACTAATATTAGAAAAACACTCACAATGCCAAACAAACTAACACTTATGAGAGGACAAAGGGAACCCTATGGAGGAAAGCAAACCAAGAATGGTAAGCTCCTCGAGTGTGATCTTGATGACTTCAATGTGTCCAGATATGGATGGATGTATGCTCAATCGTGCTTCAAGCTTTAAGTGGTGAGTTTGGTATTCAAGCATGGAGATAGATGAAGGATTAAATAATGGAGTTTTGTATAGATTTTGACGTGTAATGATGTAAAATGGCTTTGTTAATGGGGCATTATAAGTTTGCATGAAAGCTAATATGAATTGTGAAGGAATAGGATTTCATTTATAGACCAAGGGGTAGTGAGATGGAGGGTCAGGATGTAAGGATGGAAGATTGGTGATTGAGAGCTAGGATGCAAGGAGAGGGGATCACATGGATTGTGCTTATTCAAAGCTCTAGCCTTGTGACAAGTGTTACAAGGGGATTGAGTGGTCAAAATGGAGGGTCAAAGGTAATTATGAGGAAGGAGTGTAGAAGAGGAACATAAGAGGCATTTAAGGGCACTTATGGCATATAAGAGCCATTAATGCTCTTGGATAGGAATGAAATAGGATATAGGAGACTATTGACTTTATATTGCATTAGAAAGTCTTAACCCTTGCTTAAAGTTGTGCACATGTTTAGGAGGGGGATTAGGCTTAGCTTAGGAGGGGGGTTAGGAGGTAAGAGGCTTAACTTTGATGAGATGGGTTAGTTAGTTGGCTAAGCGAAGTTAGTATTGGTGAATGGGTTGGATTAAGGGTAATGATAGGGTTTAGAGATATTTTAGGGGTTTAGGATGATCTATTAAATGATTTATTTAATAAAAGGGGGACGTGGGATTAAATTAAATATATTTTTTGCATTTATTTAATTTAATAGAGGAATGGGGATTTAATTGATAAATTGATTTTAGGTTATCATTTTATTTTATGAATTGGACTATAGTTAATTAAATAAATTAATTAACTAGGGGATGATAATTAATTAATTAATTAAATATAAAATATTTAATCAATAATGTCCTAGGAGATGACTAAATAGGATTACCTCGTAACTTAATCAGATTTAGGTGTCTACATTGCCCACTATTATTTTGTTATACCTCATTTCTCATTATATTCTCCACAAAATTTTCAACTTTTTTCATTCTAAATACCTTATATGATTCTTCTCTAACCTGGCTAATCTTTTATTTGTATGTCCCCATCTTTAAGCACTAGTATCTTTGGGTGAAGCAAGCATAGCCTCATCATATTATTCCAACATCTCATAACTAACCTCACAACGTAGTATATGTATCCATATCTATCTTGGTTTAAATGCTTCCATATAAGAAAAGTGTTAGATAGCTAAGAGGGTGGGGATGGGTGGGGTGGCATGGGGGTAGGGGTGAATAAGTTATTACTAGTTATCCTACACGCCTTAAAAATACTTTTCACTAGCTTAAACTTTCACATCATTAACATGGTAACCCAGTATAACATCATAAATCAAATTGATATAAATTTTGCATCAAACTATCAACTTAATATTCCTCAATATACTGAGTATTAGAATAATCATCCAAGATATACTGAGTTGCAACATTAAATAGTTAACATGAAATAAACATGTAACACAAGAAGCATTCACACATTTTGACATAGGTATTCAACGTTGAAATCCTCTAAAGGGAAAAACCACCTAGGAATTGACAACCCAAATACTTTCACTCTTTTGAAATGAGCTTTGTTAAGATCCAACCTTATTAAAGGTTACATACACATTTTTAATGTGACCTTGTTGGAAGATTTACACTAAAGATCATCTAGGCCTTATCACTCGACATTTCTAAATAGTGGCCTACTATAAAGGACTTAGAAAACATTCAAAATAATGCTACTATGTAGGAATTTGAATTCAAAAGAATATTGGGTCCACTTAGTTAAGAGATTTTTCTGCTACAATGGTAAGAAAGTAATAATGAAATGATCTTTTAGGTTTTTAGCACTGCCTTGCTTGTTCAAATATCTTCTTTGTTCAATCTCTTTTTTCTGATCCCTTTTTGGTTAATTCACACACTTTACACTTCAATTTATCACTTCCTTTACATGATCTTCACAATATTATTTTTTTGGGTTCACCTTATCCTTTCATCAAATTGACTAGCTTTAATCAACAGTAATAAACAACGTGTTTTATCCCTTAAATAGAAAACCTTTTCCATTCCTCTAGAACCTTCCAAGTTTTTCACTTAATCATAATTGTGAGATCTTCATCAACTTCAAATTCATTGAATCTAGTTGCTCAAAAAATAAACTCCCACCTTGAATTCTGTGCTCCATTTCAAATTGATAAATCTTCTCGATTAGATCTTCTTTGCATTTCTCTAGCCATTGATCTCATAACTAATTTTATCTTTATTATTGAAACTTCTCAAACATTCTTAATTTTCATCAAATGCTGGCCTCAGATTAAATCTTTCTTAAACTTTTTCTTGTTGTTCATGCTTGGTGAACATTACATCTCGCTCAGTCAATACTAGACTTAGTTAACATTAAAATTTCCTAGTTAACACTATGTATTCTTCACTTATTTATCACATGCTCGGTGACAACTATAGTGGTTCAATTAATACTATAATTCTTCATTCACCAACCGCATTATCCTTCTTATACATGATTTCATATATCTTTGTTCATAGTTGAAGATCATGTAAAAAAATCAAACTAACATTATACTATTAGAGTCTAACTCATTCAAGTGCTCATTCAATACCATACATTTATAAAACACTTACATCATCGTACTTTCTTCAAATTCTCTTCATCAATGAAATAGTATGGCACTCTGTTGAACTAGCATAATGTCTAACCAATTAAGGTTTGACATTAATGACAACATAATAACTGACATGACTCTTTCACATACATTAACATTATTATCAATTAGGGCTAACAATCTCCCCCTTTAGCATTCATTACAACACATAAACATATAAGATACTATATTACATTACATTATGAAATATCAAATTCCAATCACATTTTTTGCTTTGTGAATTCATTTAGGTTCATTGCAATAGGTTTAACAGTTCTAGCTCATGTCCACTTTTATAATTTCTCCCTCTTTGGGCGTACTTCACTTTTAAGAAACTTCTTCAATATTTATGACTCTTCCATTTGAAAAAAATATTGAAATCACTCTATTCTATCTTATCTCCATTCTTACTCATCTCCACTTTGTATTGATTATTTTGCTTATTGCTTCTCTCCCTTATTTCTTCTCTCTCTCTCTCTCTCTCTCTCTCTCTCTCTCTCTCTCTCTCTCTCTCTCTCTCTCTCTCTCTCATTGCTTCACTCCTCCTTTGACAACAATGCCAAATGTACCTATAAGTTCTAACAAGAAACTTATAAAAACTTGTAGCAATACCTTGCACCTTGCATATACTTATTACATCAACTTCATTATAGTCACTTTCACAAACTTTAGGAAATAGTCCCCAAAGAGTGAACTCTTGCAACAACTCCAGAAAGATACATCAGATCATCCATAAATTGATGCAATATGCATCCTTTCTAAGTGAATCTTGGATAGGGGAAGGACCCATAAATTACCTCTCAGATACTCAAAAGAATCCCTAGGCAGTGGCTTTGTGAGTAGGTCTATAATTTTCTCCTTAGACTTCACATACTCCAATGTTACTTATTTCTCTTGTACTTTCTTCCTCATGTAATGATACTTGATAGATATATGCTTGGTTTTTGCATGCATCACAAGTTTTTAGATATGTTTTTTATACTTGTGTTATCACAATAGATAGTAATAGGCTCAATAACTTCCTCTTGCATTCCTTCCAACAATTGCTTAATCCAAACTATGTTTGAACATTAATAGTAGTAGCAACATAGTTAGCTTCAGCTATAGATTGTGATATACAAATTTGTTTCAACCATATAATTAGTATTTCTCCTAAGAATAAAGCTCTATCACTAGTGCTTTTTCCATCATCAAAATTTCTAGTCCAATCAAGATTAGTGTAAACTCTAAGTTCAAAATCACCATCTTGCTTGTACCACAATCTATAGTCCTCTATTTCTTTTAGGTACCTAAATATCATTTTAATTGTAATAATGCGTGTTTCCTTAGGATTAGAGAAAAACCTTGCAAAAATACCAACTACATGTGCAATATCAGGTTTACTATTTAAAAAATATTGTAACTTTCCAATCATTGATTTGTATTGTGTCTCATTTACTTCAGCAGTAGTGTCTTCCTTAGATAATTTGCATCCAATAACCATAGGCGTGCCAAATGGTATTGAATCGTCCATACCAAATGTCTTCAAGATCTTCTAATTTTTACACTGAGTCACATATATACCACCTCCTATTTGATGAACTTGTAAACTAATAAAAAAATTAATCTCACCAAACATAGACATCTCAAACTCTTTGCTCATCTTATTTTTAATTTCACTTTTAAAGTATAGGTTACTATTCTCAATTGTTCTAACAAATACAATCTTGATCAAATATGAATGTAACCTTTCATACCATGATCTTGGTGCTTGCTTCAATCTATGTTGTGCTTTGTTCAATTTATATGCCAGGTGCTTCTAATTTGGCTCTACAAATCCTTCAGGTTGTTCAATGTATACCTCTTCTTACACTATTCCATTCAAGAATGTGTTGACAATCAGCTAATTATGATATGTAATTGTTGTCATTAATGGCAACACATGATGTACATTTTAATAGGAAACCTCAGAAATAAAGATACTTAGTGGTTGGCAATTAGAAAATTTCCTAAGTATAGAATTTGGTTTACAACGATGTTTTATTTTGTTTATAATATGTTGCAAAAGTCATATTATGATAAGCGAAGTTACATGGACATAGTATACATGTTGATGATGATGTGTATAACCTCAAAAGTTTGTAGAGTCTGTACAAAACAAATATAATCATGTTTTGATGATGCAGGACAATGGAATTGAAGGAAAATAATTGTTTTCTTTACAAAACAATTACTTGTCCAATTAGGGTTGACATCCTAGATGTTTACTCTAACTTAAAAAGTGAATTGTGGTCGTAGGTAACCCAATAATAACTTATGTAAAGGAATTGTATTTATGCAAAAGACTTCTTGCGATAAGAAGTGTGCTATCTTGATATTACGAGGAAGCGAAGTGCTTTTATGTGCTTGTGAATTTATTCAAAGTGAGTGAACTTTTGTGTGAGCTATTTGGTGATCCAAGATCGAGTTGAAGATCAGAGATCAGACAAGGAAGACAAATAATAGTAAACTATTTGTTTGAGCAGTGAGCTCTTCTTGTAGTTGAAATTTCATGTTTGGGCAGTGGGCTCTTCTTGCATACATTGTACTACAACTCCTAATAGGGTTGGAATCTCCTAATAGGGATTGCTTATACTAAATTTTCTCATTGACTCCGAATAGGGTCCATCCTCTAACAAGGAACATATATATTAGTATATTATCTAGCGGGTAACATCCTCACTGGGGTTTTCCCTTGGCTAGGGTTTTCCTAGTTAATAATATATGATGTTATGAGTTATCTTTGTGCATTTCTATTGTTATTTTTCAACATTACTTTATTGCTTGGTTATGCATGGTTTAAAGTAAGTAATAATATCCAGTTGGTGACTAAAGTTTGTAGATTACTGTTTCACCTCCCTCTCAATAATCCCTACTTCTAATAATTCGTATCAGAGCCTAGTTACTTTGAAGATGCTTAACAACTTAAGTAAGATCCCTATGGATATGGAACAATTGAAGAAGAAGCTTGAAGAAGCTCTTGAACAAATTGATCTCCTTACTAAAGAAAGAGATAAGTTGAAGGATAGATATGAAGATTCTAAAGTATACATTGGTCAATTGAAGGAAAAGATTGAGCATCTGAAATCCAAGCTTGAATCTACTGAATCTGGAACCACTGATGATGACTATTCAAAGTTGATGATAGAATACAAGATCTTGAAGCATGAATTAGAAATTACAAATTTGAAGTTGACTCTAAGAAATGATCCTAGCAAAATTGAATATGATTTGAAGATTGAAAATGTAGATCTGAGAGCAAGTCTGGAAAAGAAAACATTCAACTTGAAACATAGAAAGAAGATCATGAAGAAATCCTTAAGTACAATACTATTGTCAAAGGTGAATTGACACAGTGTAAACAATAGCTTGAGAAACTTCATTCTAACAGAGAAAATCTTGACGACTCAATGTTTATATAGATACCTTCTTATGAAAAGATTAGTCTTGGCTATCTAATTAACATGTCTGCAAAGAAACCTAAGATTAGATTAGATTTGAAAGGAAAAGACAAATCTGATGACACAATTGAATCTAGTCAATCTTCTAAAAAACCTAAAGAACTTGAGCAAAATAAGGAAGTTGAAATCTTGGATGAACCTAAGCATGTGGAAACTCTTAAGGAAACCATGTATGAATTTAGAGGTAAGTGTTTCTTATGTAATAAAATAGGTTATATGAAAAGAGATTGTACTAATAAGTTATTTAATCATATGAAGGACTTTTATTGTTATAATTGTCATGGTATGGGTCATAATGCAATTTATTGTAGGAAACCTAAGTATGATAATGATAGGAGAAACAATAGAATGTTTAGATATACTAACCCTATAGATAGAAGAAGATCTACTGAAAGGAAATTGAGAGAAGGAAGATCTTATGAAGATAGAAGACATATCATGTGTTATAAGTGTAACAACCTAGGACACATTGCTTGGAATTGTCATGCACCTGATGATCAACAAAATCCTAGAAGTAGAACACCTGTATGTTAGTTATGCAACAAATTTAGACACACAATGAAGTACTACATAATGGATAGAAATTTTGGAAATAGAAGAAACAATGGAAGAAATTTTGGGAACATAAGAAATGATAGAAGGAACCATGAAAGGAACTCTAGAACTAGCAAAGACAATGAAGAACAATTAAACATTGTGAGTGAACTTTGAGAAGAACTTAATGAAGCATTTCTGAAAGGAATAGATATCTCATAAGGAAAGTTAGATGATGATGAGACAGGAAGATTGAAGTCAGTTGTTGAGTTTGATTCAATTAAGTTAAACTAAGATTGTTCACAACATTAGAATTTGAGAACTTCAGATAGAGACTAAATTAGAGGTAGCGAAGTTGGGAAAAGATGAATCTTGTTATGTTTAGATGGTACCTAAACTTTCTTATGATTTGGAGCTCATCTAAAGAAGTTATGATGAAATTCATAGTTATTGGTATTATAGTGAAGATTAATTCTACAAAAAAAGATGAAAAGTAAGTTTTTGCAGAGAATTTTGTGATGCAAAGTTTTAAGGATATTCGTCATAATGAAAGGAGACTATGGTAAACCTCCGGTGACATTTGAAGATTAGATAGATTATTTTGAGTAGTTATCTGATTGCAGAACACAAGTAACAACTTTTTCATATTTGTGAAAGTATGCAATTAATGCAAGTTCAAGTTGAGGGATAAATGGAGTACATAATTGATTTTACTTCATTTCGAATACATTCAAAGTGAAGAGAATTCCAAAGCAACTTGTTAGAGTGATTTTGAAGCAAACCCTATTTTTGGAAAGAGGTATTTTTATCATTTTTCTGCAAAATTTATTTGGTTAAAGATATTGTTGATAAAGAATTATGGATATGTCAGTTGTTCACAGTGTTGAGAATGAGGATAGACCTAAGTTTAAGATAGTTTTCATAAAACCTAGCAAGGAAAACCCTAACTCTGCATTGTCTATCACTCTAAACAATGTAGTCTATCTGGAAGACGTAGAAAATTATTTAAATTGCAAGTTTGAGTTCACTGGTAGTGAATATATGAATAAGGATATGGAACTAGTGTTTAACCTTGACATGACTAAGAAGCCCAAATTTGAACATTTAAGGGAATTAGACTTGTTTAAGTTTTCTACTGTGAGCTAGATATAGATGAATGGAGTCAAATCATATTAAGTAGGATGCATGATGGAAAATTATGGATGCAAGATAATGTAGTAGACATTTCTGTTGACCTTATACATGAGGTAACTGGTCTTAGCAAAGAAGGTAGTGTACCCATAGGTGAAAATATGGTTAAGAAGAAAGTGGAAAGTTACACCAAGGTAGTATATAATGGGAAGCCTATGGTAATCAACTCCATGAAGCAAGATGATGTGAGATTTATTAGTAGAATTATTGCTTATTCAGATTGTGCAAGTTCTAAGATAGATGAAATTTTAGCTAGATTTATTTATGTAGCTTATAAGATATGTGTTGAGAAAGAATAGGTAAATCTAAGTGAAATACTGAGGATGCAACTCTTGGAGAACCTTGAAAAGATTAAAAGAACCAAGAATGGTGTGTTTAGATTCCAATAATTAATTAATCACACATTCTTTCATGTACTGAAGAGATTTCCCTACTTATTAGTAATAGATATAATGAGTACTGACAAATGCACTATGGAAAAGATTACAGAGGTATGCAAAAGGCACCTTGCAAACAAGGTATTGGATAGTGGTAATTTGATAATAAAAACATTCCAAAATGAGATGAAACAAAGATTTAGGATCTCACCTACAATTGTGGATAGGTTCAAGGAAGACATATGTATTCTAGTTGATATAGATTATACTTACATTCAAGCAGTGAACCATTGGGAAACATTTTTGAATTCTTTGAGCTAAGAGTTGAGTGATGATGTTGTTGTTGGCTACATTGACTTGTTGTTGAACTCAGAGAAAGATAAAGCTAAGTACAAATTTGTCACATTTGATGAGATCACATAGCATGCTCATCAAGCAACCTTGGAGAAAGAATCTCACAAGAAGGTTGAGTCAATCATGAAGAAGGCATTATCTGAGGTCAGAATGTCAAAAAGTGAGTTTGAGGTTGTGAGACAGACATTGAAGCAAGGTGTATTAAACATACAACCCTTGTCAATTTTCATTGTTGAGACATCTTTGGAATAGAGCATACCATATGTTGTATTATCCAATGTTTAGCCCAGTAAACATAAGAGAAAATCATAGAGATTGGTCAAAGCAATGACTATAAAGGCAAAGAGAGTCAAACACATGACTATAGGACCTGGCAAGGGGTAGAAAGCATTGTTGACAATTGAATCCAGTGATGACAAAGTGATTGAGGAACAAGAAACCAAACAAGCTAAAAAGGTGACTCCACTTAAGTAAGCAATAGGCAAAGCTCAATAACCATGGAAATCGAAGATTGAGAAGATTAACACAACGATTGCCAATGAGGGAAACTTTGCTCAGATGAACAAATTTTATGACTTATATAATAATTTTAAGAAGGACCAGATTGATATATCTACTATGAGATATATTATAAAAAATGATCTTAGTATGAAAGATATCAAAGGAGTAGTGAACCAGAAAGTCTATGAGAGACTTATAGATACGAAGACTCTAGCAAAGGAAGAAGACCTTGAACTTTAGAAGTCTATGCTAAGGAAAATTTGTAAGATTGATGATGAAGATGAGATTAAGAGTTTATTAAATAACATCACTCCATAATTGAGGAAAAAATTGAGGTCATTTTTGTTCATGGTTGGTGAGAAGGATAAGTTGAAAAAGGAGAGAACAACAACTATCAGTCAGATGTTGTCACAAACAACATCTCCTCTAGCTCCTAGAACCTTGGAAGTATCAGTAAGTGGTGATACTATGAAGATTGATCAAACCAATGTGACTCTTAACATTAATGATACCAATCCATTTGGTGGATCTGAACTAAATGTACCTAACACCAAGGATGTTGAAGAAAAGTTGAAATAAATTAAGGAAGAGAAGAGACTAATAGAAGTTGAAAAGAAGAAGATAGAAGAAGCCAAATATTAATTTCTTGAGGAAAATAGAAAAAGAAAGGAAGATGAAGATAATAAAAGAATTGTAGAAGAAAAAAGGAAAAGGAAAATTGAGGAAAAAGAAAAGAAAAGAGTAGAAGAGAAGAAAGAAAGAGAAGAAAAGGAAATGAAAGAAGAGGAAGAGAAGAAAGCTAAAGAAGCAACAAAGAAGTAGAGGGAGGATGAAACTAAACCATCTAGTTCATCTACTCTGCTCTCTCTTGCTAGTTTGGCTATTGATGATGATGATCTGAATAATCTAATTTTATCCTTATCTAAACTTTTACAAAAGAATAAAATGGTGAAAAATTTACAAAAATCACTAATGGAAGTGACTGATAGATTGCACAATACTTTGAAAGTACAACATACTGAGTCAATCTCAAATTGAGAGCACAAGCAGTGCTAAAGTTATTCGATGAAGAGTTTACTAATTTTTTGTAGAGGCAAAGGCTCAAATTTCCCATGATGCTAACTTGTTTAGCACCATCTACTAGAATATCAAGAACGACTTAGTCAATCTTGATACATGCATAAAAGAACTTTAGAAATGTCAGTAGGAAGGGAAAGCCTTGTATGTTAAGTGTACCTTATCATACAAATTGACTAAGCATTTGGATAGTCAGATAGAGGCAAAGATAAGTGAGCTTAAAGCTTTATCCAACCAGATCTTGCACCCTTCTAGAAAAGTTGATGATTTTGAGAGTCAAGTTGCTAGTGTTCACAATGAGATCAGGAAACTGGAACTTCAGAAAGAGAAGATACTAAAGAGAACATTTGATTTTAGAGAATCTATTACTCTGAAGTTATCTTTTGTTGAGAAGTAGCTAGAAGAATGTGTCAAGGCCAAGGACACATATACAAACTTTTTGTATTAAAATATCAATCCAGTTGAGATTGCATCATATGCATTATGTGCAATTCTCTCATCAGTAGAGTCTACCAAAGAGACATGGAACAAAGATATGGACAACTTGAAGACCATTTTTGATGATTGTATAAAGATTATTTCATCATAAGGAAAGGACAACAATTTTGATAGTTTTGGTTAGCATCTTGACATTTGGACCTTTTTCATTGATGTGAAAGGGGGAGTAGTAACATAAGAAAATTGGAAAGCAAAAAAATTGGATAGTAAAGGGGAGAGATGTGAAAATAATATACATGTGTAGTATGAAGTATATTGTAAGGGGGAGCATATATAAAAAGTTATAATAGATGTAATGTTTATTTTGTTAAGTTTCGTCACTTAGCCAATTTTCCCTATTTGGTTGCCATCAATGCCAAAGGGGGAGATTGTTGACAATTGGCTAATTTTGATATGTAATTGTTGTCATTAATGGCAACACATGATGTACATGTTAACATGAAACCTCAAAAATAAAGATACTTAGTGGTTGGTAATTAGAAAATTGTCTAAGTATAGTATTTGGTTTACAATAATGTATTGTTTTTTATAATATGTTACAGAAGTTATATTATGACAAGTGAAGTTACATGGAGGTAGTATACATGTTGGTGATGATGTGTATAACCTTAGAAGTTTGTATGAACTGTAAAAAATAGATATAATCATGTTTTGATGATGTAGGACAACCAAATTGAAGGAAAAGAATTGTTTTGTTTACAAAAAAATTACTTGTCCAATTAGGGACAACATCCTAGATGTTTACTCTAATTTGAAAAAGTGAATTGTGGTCTTAGTTGACCTAGCAGTAACTTATGTAAAGGAATGGTATTTATGAAAAAGACTTCTTGTGATAAGAAGTGTGCTATCTTGATATTATGAGGAAGCACAATGCTTGTATGTGTTTGTGAGGTTATGCAAAGTGAGCAAACTTTTGTGTGAGCTATTTGGTGATCTGAGATTGAGATGAAGATTTGAGATCAGACAAATAATTGTAAACTATTTATTCGAGCAATGAGCTCTTCTTTTAGTTGAAATTTCATGTTTGGATAGTGGGCTCTTCTTGCATATGTTGTACTATAACTCCTAATGGGGTTGGAATCTTCTAACAAGGATTCAGAGTCTCCTAACAAGGACTACTTATACTAAATTTTCTCATTGAGTCCTAATAGGGTCCATCCTCTAACAAGGAACTTATATATTAGTATATTATCTAGTGGTTAACATCCCCACATTATCTGCACTAGGGTTTTCCCTTGGCCAAGGTTTCCCTAGTTAAAAAAAAATGGTGTTATGAGTTATCTTTGTGCACTGCTATTGTTACTATTTAGCATTACTTTATAGCTTGGTTATGCATGGTTTAAAGTAAGTAATAATATCCATTTGGTGACTAAAGTTTGTAGATTACTGATTCACCCCCCCTCAATAATCCCTACTTCTAATAGAATGTAGATTTAACATCCATTTGATAGACTTTGAATCTCTTGTAAGTTTCATATGCCAATAGTGTTCTAACTCCTAGTCTTGCTATAGGTGCAAAGGTCTCACCATAATCATTTCTTTCTTCTTGGGCATAACCATAACAAACTAATATGGCTTTGCTCCTCAGAACTTCTCCATTCTTGTTTAGTTTGTTTTTGAAAATCCACTTGGTTTCAATTACATTCTTGTCTATGGGTCTCGAAACCAATGTGCATGTATTGTTTTTCTTAATCTGCTCTATCTCTTCATAGCATTAATCTAATCTTCAGTATCAAGTGCAACTTTCACAGTTCTTGGTTCAAATTTAACAATCAAACATGTATTATCCTTCAACTTACTACTTTTCATGACTCTAACACTCTTATCTCCAATGGTTTTCCCTAGTGAGTGGTTCCTTACATATTTTTCTAGGATAGGTTTAGTTCTATAATCTCCAACATTGTCATTGCTTAGCTAGGGCTCAACATTCTACTAAGATTATTCTGTTTGTGGCTTGGGTAATGCAGGTTATTTCTCAAAATCTTTCTATTATTGCTCACCCACTATACCGGTGATGTAGGAACATCCTGGGTGTAAGGGAAATCTTGCATCACGCAAAAATATTTCTATATCCAGTTTTGTGTTTTCAACAAGGGATATTATTGTGTAGAGTTGCTATTTGTAGCAACTTACTAATTTTAGTAAGTTGGTCTTATATGCTTAGATTGTTCTAATCTCATATGTGGAGGTTCATATTATACATATCATCCCATCAAATGAGTTTCATTTATATGTCATATGTATTAGTGCAATTAGTGCAGATTTTTGTTATGAATTTTGGCTATCCAAACTTCAGGTCCCACAAAAAAGGCCTAAATGACTCAGAAATGAGGTCAAACCTTGAGTAATGATCACTTGTGTAATCATCTACTATTGAAATTTAGCCAAGGATTATAGAATGGGATTATTATTGGAATAAAAACACCACTAAGAGGGGGAGTGAATTGGTAGTTTAAAATACTTTTCAAAACTTAAAACAATTACACATTATAAAAATTTAACACATGAACAAGATAGTTAATGAATAAAAAAGTGGCACAATATTTTAACATGGAAAACCCCTTAGGGTAAAAAATCACTTTGAATCTAAAACTTTATTGGCCTCTTAGGAAAAAATTTTAGAGCTACAACTCCGGGAAGCACCAACACCCTATTTTAGAAATACCAATTTCAAGGAACACCAATCCCTTACACCTGAAGCACCACCTTCATGAATACAAGAAGCACAAACTTCCAAAATGAACATATGAGATATAAAAGTAGAGGATCATCTCTATTACAACAAAAATCATGAATCACTAGTTTCAACTTCTTGTTGAAAACATAATGCAGGATATACTTCTATTTTCCTCAAAACATCCAATATCCAAATATAGTTTCTTTTTCCATTAAAAGATCTGATCAAATACTTATATGAATGAATAAAAAAGAAATATATAACCCTTATTCTACCTTTGATAAAATTCCTATAGAGAAAATCAAATCACAAATATGAAAATAGAAGCATAAAGCATTACCCTCTTCTTTGTTGCTAAAAATTTGCTTGCAAACTGTTTGGTCTACAAGGAATTCCACACCAATCCTGTAACTTCCATCAAAACCTCCTATTGGATGTACAAATTTCTATCAAAACCACATCTTCTAAAGCCATTTTTGATAATATACTGATCCAACCTAGAATACCAAGCCCTCAGAGCTTGTTTCAAACCATAAAGGGCCTTTTAGCATGTAGACATGATTAAGATAGTCTTTGTTTTCAAATCCTTTATGTTAATCCATATAAACCTCTTCATCAAGATAACCATTAAGAAATGCTATTTTAACATGCATTTGGTACATTTTAAAGCCCTTGAAAGCTGAATATGCAAGAAAGATTCTAATTGCTTCAATTCTAGCCACCGGTGCAAATGTTTCATCAAAGTCCACAACTTCTATTTGTGCATAACCCTTACAAACCAATCTAGCCTTGTTACTTGATATCTTTCCATTTTTATCAAGTTTATTTCTAAAGAACCATTTAGCACATATTTAATTTTTTATCTTTAGGTCTAGGCACTAATTCCTAAGTTTTTTTTTTTTTTTTTCAATCTGACTTAGCCCCTCTTTCATAGCATTAACCCAAAACTCATCCATAATAGCTTCTTTATATGATAAAAAATAGAGATTATCACATTCATTAGATGTATTTCTTGTTCTCGTTTGAATACTTGCATGTTTATACCCAATAATCTGTTCTTCAGGATGATACTTCTTCAATCTTGTTCCTGTAGCATTTGTACCTGTGGGTTCTAGTGTTTCTATTTGATCTTTTATCTCTTCTTCACCTTCAAAAAATTTATTATCTAATTCTTTCAAGTCTTTATCATTGTCTTGTAGGAAAGTATTATCCATTCTCATTTCCTTTTTATCTTGCACAACTTCGTCCACTTTCACATGTATAGTTTCAACAAGTTTATTCAACCTTTTATTAAAACATTTGTAAGCTTTAGTTTGAGAAGAATATCCTAAAATGATTCCTTCATCACATCTTGAATCAAAGCTTCCTATTTTATCACCATAATTCTTAATGAAACATCTACTTCCAAAAATTCTAAAATTCTTAATAGATATAGGATGTCCATACCATAACTCATAAGGAGTGTACTTAGCTTTTACCCTTAGTTGTGCCCTATTTAAAATATATAATGCTATTTGATCTGCTTCTTTCCAATACTTGTTTGGTACTTTAGATTCATCTAACATTGTCCTTTCCATTTCTTTCACTATTCGATTCTTTCTCTCAACAACTCCATTTTGTTGAGGTGTCCTGGATGTTGCATATTTTCTTTTAATGTCACATGTTTTACAATAATCAACAAATTCATCTGAATTAAACTCACCATCTTTACTTGATCATAAGCATTTAATCTTCATGTCTGACTCATTTTCAACCATTTTCCTAAAAATCTTAAAGTTGTTAAATGCCTTTGATTTATGCTTTAAGAATGTTACCCATGTCATTCTTGTATAATCATCTATAAAAAGTATGAAATACTTTTCACCATTTAACGACATTATCCTTGTAGGACCACATAAATCAATATGTACTAATTGCAATGGTTTAGAAGCAAAATATTCTTTTAAGGAAAAGATGCCTTTGTTTGTTTACCATATTGAAACCCTTCACAAATAACATTCTCTAGCTTACTTATACATGGCATACCTCTTGCTTTCTAATGCTTAGTAACTTTTACAAAGTTGTCAAAATTCAAGTGCCCAAGCCTTTTGTGTCATAACCAACTTTCATTCACCTATCCTATAAGACAAACATCTTCATAATTGTTAGTATTTGTGATATATTTTAAATTGTATACATTCCCTTTAGATCTTTTACTTGATGCAACCAACTATCCATATTTTAATTTGATTTGGCAACCATGGTCATAAAAAACAACTTCATATCTATGATCACAAATTTGACTAACACTTAGAAGATTGTACTTTAATCCATCAACATAATACACATCATGAATAGACATTTTTTCACTAAGCATCAAAGAACCCAAACCTTTAATTTGCCTTGAAGAGTCATCACCAAAACTAACATTTCCACCTTTGTAGTTAATCAATTTGTCAAACTTCATTCTATCTCCTATCATGTGTCTAGAACAACCACTATCAATTATCCAAAAGTCCTTTTCTTTAGAATATAGATCCATTTGAACAAACATAGAATTATTAATCTTAGGCCTCCATATCTTTGTCACTTTAGTATCAAATTCTTTATCAACTTGTAGACTAGCATAAGATTGATCATTCTGAATTGACTTAGTTTTTCAATTACTCATAACATGAAGAAAGAGATTGCATTTGTAACATCTTAGACCATTCATTTTAGGAAAGGAATAACCAAAATGAAACTTTGAATACCTCCTTGACACATGTCTACAATTACTTATTCTATGTCCATATTGATGACACATGAAGCAATACCCACCAAAGAAAGAAGTGAACCTGTTTGAGTATCTTTTACCCATGAATGAAGTACTTGATATAAAATGATTTCTATCATTATAAATTTGATTAAAATCTTAATTTTTACTTGCATTTGAAGTGGTAGCATTCTTCTTTGTATCGTTACTTTTAGATTTAAATGTCTCGAATAAAGATTTATCTTTCTTGTCACTAGAACATTGTCCAAGTTCAAAACCAATTCCTGTTAGATCATCAATTCTTCTTTGTTTCCTTAACATATCATCCAAAGTAGTGTTCTCATATTTTTATAAATTTCTTCTATATGATACTACTTCATTCATTAACCTTTTAGATTCCTGATCTTTAGAACTTAACTCTTCCTTAGTGACAAAGATAATTCTCTTTTGTTCCTCAACTTGTAATTTCAATTCTATAACTTATTGATTTAAGTCCTTAGTTTCTTTTTCAAAGTTATATTTTTCTTTTAAGAATTGATTTTCTTCAACACTTAAATTTCTTTTTAATTCCTTGATCTTTTTAAGTGCATAAAGAAATTCACATTCTAAATCAGCCTCAACAAGTTCAACATCATCATCACTATCTAATTCTTGACAAATAGTTCCTATAGCCATGAATGAAACTTCATTTTCATCACATTCAGAACTACTAGATTCACTGTCTGATACATCAAAAATCAAACTCTTCTTCTTCTTAAAGAATTTCTTTTTGTTATAGAATTTCCTTTTACTTGATTTTTCTTTCTCACCATCTACTTCATCATGACTATTATAAGGACATTTAGATGTGAAGTGTCCTATTTTACCATAATTAAAGAATTTGAAAGGAAGTTTACCTTTGTATTTACCTACTCCTTTATTTAATTTCTTTGATAAATTCACTTCAAGAACATCAAGATCTTCTGATTCTAAAGAGACTTTCTTCACTTTCTTTTCCACCTTGAATGTTGCTTCTTTGCTTGTGGATTCCTACTTGCCAAACTTTCTCATTTCATAAGGTACAAGTGCTCCATGAATATCTTCCATTGTATACTTGTTAATATCTCTTGTTTCTTCTATAGAACATATCTTAGAATCGAGCTTATGAGAAAGAGCTCTCAAAACTTTCTTTACAACATCAATATCATCAATTTTTTCACCAAGTCCTCTTATGCCATTACAGTTTCATCTATCTTAAGGAGATAGTCTTCTACCTTTTCATCATTACCACCCTTAAGATCTTAAAATCTTGATTTCAAATGTTGTATCTTGGCTTCTTTGAGTCTATCATTACCATGATATGTGTTTTTTAATTTGTCCCATACTTCTTTAGAAGAATTGTAATGGATTACCTTAACAAAAACATCTTTAGATAAACTGTTAACTATAGCAAATTTAGCTTTTATATCAATTTCATGCTTCCTTTTTTCATTAGGATCTATAGGTAAAGTATTAGGAACTTTATAAACATTAAAAAATGAAGCCCAAATATCAACATTAATAGATAACAAATATGTTTGCATCATTACTTCCCAAAAAGCATAATCTAATCCATCAAAAATAGGAACCTTTGAAGAACTATCTTGAGCCATAAAAGATAAGTATTCCAGTCAACCAAAATCTAACCAAAGTTTTTAAACTTGATATAGGGAACCTTTCTCTAATACAACTTGTTGGAAATATACAAAAACCACTAAGAGGGTGGGTGAATCAGTGGTTTAAAATACTTTTCAAAACTTGAAATGATTACAAGTTATAAAAATTTAACACATGAGCAAGATAGTTAATGAATAAAAAAGTGACATAATATTTTAATTTGGAAAGCCAATTAGGGTAAAAAATAACTTTGAATCTAAAACTTTATTGGCCTCTTGGAAAAATCTTTTAGACCTACAACTCTAGGAAGCACCAAAACCCTATTTTAGAAACACCAATCCCTTACACCTGAAGCACCAACTTCATGAATAAAAGAAACACCAACTTCCAAAATGAACATATGAGATATAAAATCATATGATCTTCTCTACTAAAACACAAATCATGAATCACTAGTTTCAACTTCTTGTTGAAAACATAATGCATGATATACTTCTATTCTCCTCAATACATCCAACATCCAAATATATTTTCTTTTTCCATTAAAAGATCTAATAAAATACTTATATGAATGAATGAAGAAGAAATAAATAAACCTTATTCTAACTCTAATAAACTTCCTGCAATGAACATCAAATAATAAATATGAAAATAGAAACATAAAGCATTACCCTCTTCTTTGTTGTTAAAAATTTGCCTACAAACTGTTTGGTCTACAAGGAATTCCACACCAATCTTGTAACTTCTATCAAAACCACCTATTGGATGTTTTAGAGGAATGTATTCTCTACTAATAAACTAAGAAAGTCATAATTTTTGAGGTAGGTACATACCCCAAACTTCCATAAGCCCAAAGCCTCTCAAAACTGCTAAAATTGTCATAACAATTTGGTAGCTGTTTATGATAAATACACTTTTTCTCTTTCCATGCATGTATTATGAAAAAACTAACAAAGGGCCATTTTAGATATCTCAAAAGCCTCTTCAAAAAGGTTTGAAAGTTGGGGTCTATCTAATAAAATCTTGTTGACTTTCTCATAGACCAAAACTAATTTTTTCATAACCGTTTTCTAAACCAATTGAACATCAAGTGTTAATTATATATCACTTAAGTGTTTGTTTTGAATATGTTTTGAATAATATTTAAGGACATAAAATAAGATAATTACATGATGTTAACCATACCATATGATCATTATAATTAGATTATTGACATCAATGACAATAATCCAAGCCCAAACACCAAGGGTTCAATGGTTATAATAGCCCATTGGGTAAACATTTGATTAGTTATGGTCTACAAAAGTGGTTCATCTAAAAATTTAATTTATAAATTATCTTGAGCCAATTATATGTAATAAATTTTAATAAAATAATATCAAATGAGCTTGATCGACCTCAAGGGTTAGGGCTTAGTGTCCAGTACCTTCTTGAGTAGTGAAAAATGCCTATATAAGGAAGGCCCGTAGGTTGCCTAGGGCAGTTTTGGGTGATAGTTGCAACTCTGTGTTATAGATTGATGTAAGGAAGGTACTTATGTGGGTTTATATATTGTAATTATGTAATTCCACATTTGCAGTAATAATAAGAAGCCCATATTTTGGTTCTCTCAAATTATTGTTCTCTATTTCTGTGTATTTTTGTGGTATTAAGGGGAGCGCCCTTCATCAAGTGGTATCAGAGTGAGAGTTCCTGAGCGTGTAAATAGGTTGTCGACTATGAGGTAGTTTGCACTAGGACTATGGTTGGGCTAAGAATGTAGACAAATTGATGATTGTGAGACAATTTACATTAGGATTTCAATAGAAGCACAAAAATGCCTCCATGAAGAGAGCATGGAGCTGGAGGTGTGATACCTGAGGGTTTTAGATCCCTCTAAAGAAAAATGAAAGGCATTGAAAGAAAAAATACCTAGAGGGTTGAATCTTTCTAAATGAGGTGAGAGTGAGGATGGAGGAGAAGGAGGAGGACACATTGATTAGGAAGAAAAGGAAGTTTTGAACCCAGAAGAAGAAAAGCTTTTTAGGGCCATTTCCAAGATTGGAGAAAGACCTAAGTTTGAGGTTGCCACATTTTTGGGAGATCTTAATCTAGAGGAATTAATTGATTATATCAATGAATTAGAAGAATAATTTGAGTATGAATATATTGAGGATCTTGATAGGGTCAAGTTTGCGAAGGCCAAATAAAAGGGTCACACAAAGATCTGGTGGCAAGAGATTCAATTGGAGTGAAATAGAAGAGAGAAGGATAAAATTACTAGATAGGATCAGATGATAGCTAAATTGAAGTGATAATTCATTCTCATGGATTATGAGTTTGATCTACTAAAGAAAATGCAAGGGTTGAAGCAAGTGGGAAGATTAGTTCAAGAGTATATAGAAGAGTTCTACCGAGTTCTCATTAGAATTGACTATGTAGAAGATAACAAGGAGAAAATTTCCCATTATTTTAGTGGGTTGAGGCCAATTATTCAAGAGGAATTGAGTCTAGTCTAAATGAATAATATTGAAGAGGCAAATCCATTTTCCCTAGGAATTGAGGAAAAGTTGATCAAGAAGTTTGATAACAAGAATAGTGGAAGAGGTCATGGTGGAAGATCTAGTAGCGGTCTCATGGAGGTTGAAATGAAGATTGGAAGAAGAAGGATGAGGTTGGTAGTAGCGATTATAACCAGAGGGGAAACAATTCCAATCATTTCCATGATCATAATAATAGATATCAAAGAGGAAGAGGAGGAAGGAAAGGATCTGGTAGAGGACATTTTTGTGGAACCTATTTTCACTATGGGGAAGAAGGGAACATGACCTTTGAATATTCCCAGTGCCAAGGAAGGACATATAGAAGAACTAAAGGCCAAGCCAGAGTTGCACATGTTGTTGAAGATGCCAAATTATCACATTCTAAAGATGCTAAAAGAGGAGAAGTCCTAGTTAACTTAAGAAGAACCTATTTTCACTATGGGGAAGAAGGGAACATGGCCTTTGAATATTCCTAGTACCAAGGAAGGACATATATAAGAACTAAAGGCCAAGCTAGAGTTGCACATGTTGTTGAAGATACCAAATTATCACATTCTGAAGATGCTAAAAGAGGAGAAGTCCTAGTTAACATAAGAGTCCCATTGAGTGGTGAGAATGAATGTGATCAAAAGAGGAGCTTGTTTCACACAAGGAAACAATTTAAAGATAAGTATTGTAATATGATTATTGATGGTGGAAGTACTAACAATCTAGCATTAGAAAATATGGTCAGAAAGTTAAATCTAAAGAGGCTAAAACAATCGTGTCCATATAGTATTTCCTAGGTACAAGAAGATCAAAAGGTCATGGTAAATGAGTAGTGCTTAGTGAAGTTCAAGATTAGAAAATAATAGGATGAGATGTGTGATATCATATCTATGGAAATATGTCATATATTGTTGGGTAGGTCATGGTAGTTTGATAGGCATGCTATACATGATGGGTTTGCAAATACCTATACTCTTACAAAGGATGGAGTAAAACATAAGTTGAAGCCATTAAAGGATACAAATGAAAAGGTATGTAGTGTTGTTAGAGTATGTTTTTTTAATGGAAATAAGTTTGTAAAGGGCACATGGTGTGAGCATATGTGTTTTTTTGTAATTCCAAAATATAGAAAAGAAGAAGTAGAAGAGGAACTTGTAGAAGTTGCAAATTTGTTGGAAGAGTTTTGAGATATTGTATTAGATAGTGTACCTAATGGATTGCCACTTATAAGGAAGATCAATCACCAGATGGACTTGATTCTTGGAGCCAATTTTACAAATAAGGAGACACATAGAATGACACTAGGAGAAAGTGAAGAGTTGAACAAATAAGTGCATGAGTTGTTGTAGAAGGGATTGATTCGAGAGACTCTAAGTACATGTATGTACCAATAGTATTAACACTAAAGAATAATGTAGAATGAAGGATGTGTACATATTCATGGGCTATTAACAATATCAATTTCAAGTACATATTTTCACTACCATAGATGGATAATATTATGGATTTTTTGAATGGAGTTTTTTATTTCACAAAGATAGATTTAAAGAGTGGGTACCATCAAATTCACATTTGAGAAGGAGATGAGTGGAATAATACCTCCAAGAAAAGAGAAGGATTGTATGAGTAGTTAGTAATGCCTTTTGTGCTAACTAGAGCACCGAGCACATTCATGCAACTCATGAATGAGGCACTAAAGGAGTTTCTTGGTAAGTTTGTCATTTTTTACCTAGTTGATATTTTGATCTTTAGTAAGAAATTAGAGGAACATTTGATGCACATTTGTAAGGTGTTTGATAAGTTGAGGGAAGTAAATTTGTTGATAAATTTGAAGAAGTGTAGTTTTCTGAAGGAGTTGGTGTACTTGGGATTCATAGTTTCAACATAAGGTTTAAAAATGGACCCTGAGAAAGTGAAGGCCATCCTTGAATGGTCTACTCTAAGGAGTGCGATTAAGGTAAGATCTTTTTATAGAATGACATTTTTTTATAGAAATTTTATGAGAGGTTTTAATAGTATTTGTGAACTCTTGATTGAAATAATGAGAGGGGATATGAAATAATTTAAGTGGGTTGTAGGAGCTAATAAGAGTTTTAATATGTTAAAATAGAAAGTTATAGAGTAGCCTATTTTAGCACTTCCAAATTTTAATAAGGTGTTTCAAGTAGATTGTGATGCTAGTGGTATTACAATAGGAGTTGTTTTGAGTGAAGAAGGTAGAAATATTGCTTATTTTAGTGAGAATTTGAATGATTCCAAAAGAAAATATTATGTTTCTAATCAAATGTTTTATGCTATAATTCAGGCATTGAAGAAGTAGAGACACTATCTTCTTCCTAAGGAGTTTTTTTTTGTAATATTGATCATCAAGCTTTGCAATATTTGAATAGTCAAGGAAAATTGAATTAAAGGCATTTGAAATGAGTTGAATTTTTGTAGAGTTATACATTTATTTTGAAAAATAGGAGTGGGAAGTCTTATAGAGTTGTAGATGCTCTTATTACAAGACAAATTTTGATAACAAATATGCATATTAAGGTGGTTGGGTTCAAGGAACTCAAGAATTTGTATCTAGAGGATCTTGATTTTGGTGAAGCTTGTAAAACTTGTACAAAACTTGTTACACTTGAAAAGATAAAGTGGTTTCATTTCACAATCCAAGATGGATTGTTGTTCAAAGGAAGTCAATTTTACATCCCAAGAAGTTCTATGAGAAATAATCTAATCAAGAAGAAGCATAATGGAGGATTGGCTAGACATTTTGGTAGAGATAAAACTATTGCTTTGGTTGCTAAGAATCATCACACACCATAGTTGCAAAAATATGTTAATGAGTTTGTATAGAGTTGGAAAGTATGTTAGATGAAAAAATGAGTGGAGCATAATAGAAGGTTGTATCAACCATTACCTATACTAGAGAAGGTGTGGGATGATGTTAATATGGATTTCATTCTTGGTTTACCAAGGACACAACAAGAGAGTGACTCTATTTTTGTGGTAGTTGCCATGTTTTCAAAGATGACACATTTCATTCCTTGCAAGAAGACTAGTGATGTTTTTTTATGTGGCAGAGCTATTTTTAAGAGAAGTGGTGAGATTAATTGGTCTACCAAAGAGCATAGTTTATTATTGAGATAGTAAGTTTTTTGGGTATTTCTAATGTACATCGTGGAAAAAGTTAAAGAGAAATTTGAACTTAAGTTCATCACATCACCCAAAGACTGATGGACATGTAGAGGTTGTGAATCATAGTTTGGGGAACTTATCGATATAATTGGTTGGAGACAAACCAAAGGGATGGGATATGATTTTACCATAGGTAGAATATGTATACAATAATTATGTTAGTAGGAGTATTGGTAAATCACCATTGCAAATTGTATATGGGAGAAGTCACATAGATGCTTCCGAATTGAGGCAATTGTATAAAAGAGAAATTAGTGTTGAAGTAGAGGATTTTGGTGAACATTTGAAGAACATCCATGAGGAGGTGAGGAAGCACATCACATGAATGAATACACATACAAGGCTAAGGAAGATGTAAAAGGGAGGTATAAGGAATTTTAGATTGGATATGAAATCATGGTTTATTTGAGGAAGGAGAGATTTCTAGTAGGTACATATAATAAGTTGAAAATGAAGAAGTTTGGACCATGCAAATTATTGAAAAGATATGATACAGGAAATGCTTTCTACTAAACAAATATTTCACCAGTATTTAACATTTTAGATTTGATAGACTATCATGAAGGAGGTGATGGAGATGAAGTTGCAAAATTAGAGTGGAGTATTCCAACAACTACTTCAACTACAAAGGAGATTAAAGAGATATTAGATAGTCATGTTGGAAGGAGCACAAGGAATAGAATATATGAAGAGTATTTGGTTACATGAAAAGGAAGGCTAGTGGAGGATTCATCATGGCTAGAAAGGGAGGAGGTTGACCATCTTAGTTTTCATTTGACTACTTGAGACATGATAGGGTCACTTCTCAAATTACCTTGGGTATCTGATGTAGGAGCATCCTAGGTGTAAGGGAAATCTTGCATCACCCAAAAATATTTCTATTTCTAGTTTTGTGTTTTTAACAAGGGTTATTCCTATATAGAGTTTCTATTTGTGGAAGCTTTCTAATTTTAGTAAGTTAGTCTTATGTGCTCAAATTATTCTAATCTCACATGTGGAGGTTCATATTAGACATATCAACTTGCTAGATGAGTTTTATTGCCATATCATATATATTAGTGCAGTTATTGTAGATTTTTTGGTATGAATTTTGGCTATCCAAACTTTAGGTCCAACGATGAAGGCCTAAATGGCTCTAAACCAAGGTAGAACCTTAGTTGATGGATGTTTTTGTGATCAACCTCTATAGGGCTTATGGCTTTAGAATGGGGTTATAATAGTGAATTGAGTCAACAATTGGTTAGTTATGGTCTCTAGTTGTGGGCCATTCAAAAATGTAATTTGTATATTGTCTTGAGTGGATTCTATGTAATAAAGTTTAATAAAATAATATAATATGAGGTTGGTTAACCTCAAGGGTTAGGGATTGGTATCTAGAACCTTCCTAGGTGGTGAAAAATGCCTATTTAAGGAAGGCTTGTACGTTGTTTAGGGTAGTTCTAGGTGATAGTCAGAGCTTTGTCTTGTAGACTAATGTAAGGAAGATGCCCATGTGGGTTTGCATATTGTAATTATTAAATTTTGCATTTGCAGCAATAATAAGAAGCCCATATTTTAGTTCTCTCAAATTCTTGTTCTCTACTTTTGTGTATTTTTGTAGTATTAAGGGGAGCACCCTTCATCAACCAAGCTCATCTTCATATACATATACAAACTTATTGTAATCATCAGGTTCCTTTTTGCTTTCCTCATCATTCTCATTTGTAAACTCATCAATTCTAACATTTGTGCTTTCAATCATAGTGTCAGTTTCTTTATTCAAACATTTGTAAGCCTTGCTCCTAGTAGAGACCTACGAATATCGTACATCACATTTTGAATCAAATTCCCATTCTGTGCATCTTTATGAATATACCACCTACTTCCAAATATTTTGAAATAAATTACATTTTATGTATAACCATATAGAGTTCATATGGTTTCTTGCTTGTTGCTTTCTTCAATTGAAATATGTTGAGAGTATATACAATAGCTCGTATAGCTTCTCTCTAGAATATTTGTGTAACTCCCTTTTCAATTAGTAGTGTCCTAACACAATTAACAATCAAAATGTTTCTTCTTTTTGCATTCCCATTTTGATGTGCTATTATTGGTGTAGATAGCCATCTCTTAATTCCATTCTCAACACAAAATTTAGTGAATTCATTAGACATAAACTCACTACCTCTATCAGATCTCAAACATTTTAATTGTTTACCAATTTCTTTTTCAAGTCTAGCATTATACCTTTTGACTATTTAAAAAGCATCAAATTTCAACTTCAAAAATATAACTGTCATCATTCTAGAATAATCATCAACAAAGAGTATGAAATATTTATCTCCACAATAACTCTCAACTCTAATTAGATGACACAAATCAATATGAACTAACTCCAGAATATCATTACTTGAATGTGTCTTGCTTGAAAAAATAGACTTAGTCGTCTTATCAAGCTGATATTGCTTGCACATAGCATTCTCAAGTTTATGCAAATTCAATAAGCCTCTCACTCACTTATTTCTACTTACTTTAACCATATTCTCAAAGTTAATTGACACAATATCTTATGCCACAACCATAAATCTTCAGCTTTTTCAAATAACCATGTACTAATAGTAAGATCTAGGTAAAATAGATTACCTCATGTTTTCTCTTTGGTACCAATCAGATTTCCATTATCATCATAGATCTTTATTTTTCTATTCTACAATTCTAGCTTGTGACCCATATTATTCAACTATATAACCCTTAACAGATTATACTTTAGTCCTTGAACCCAATATGCATCCTTGCATCCAATTTGATCATTTAGCATCAATGAACCTCTACCTTTCATAGGACATGGAATATCATTTCCAATTTGAATAGTTCTACCTTCATATTCCTCTAGCTTTATCAAACTTACTAATATCACTAGTCATGTGATGTGAACATCCACTATCAATAATCCATTCATCACTTTTAGTAACATGAGAAATGAGGGTTTTTTCTTTCTCATACCTCTCCTCATTTGGATCTTCTTTAATAGCAACATATACCATTTCTACTCCTTCCCTCTCATCATCAATGTCTAACTTGGTGTACTCTATCTCAATAGTGTATCTTAACTTCTTCCCTTTGTCCTTATAGTCCTTATTCTTTTTGTATTTGTGCTCCTTCTTGTCATTTTTGTCACTCTTGTTCTTCTTAGGACATCTAGTAGCAATATGATCAAATTTATTACATTTAAAGCATATTAGAGGTAGTTTAACTTTGAATTTTCCTTTACCTTTTCGTAGCCTCCTTCCAAGAAGTACTTCAATCTCATCTATATCTCCCTCTGAGTCTGAATCACTTTTATGCTTACTTCTCTTTTCTCTCTTTGAACATCTAATGGTTAGTGATGACTTGAAAGCATTCTCAATCTTAGCCACACTATCATAAACATTACTTAATTCAAATTTAGTCAAACAACCAACTAAACCAGCAAGAATAAGATCATTACTAGGCATAACTTATAAATTCTTGAATAGAAGATACTTTTATAGTATAAATAGGCAATAGTATTATGAGAACTTAACTTACAAATTATTCATTAATGATGATTCCTCCAATAACTTTGATAGCACTCACAACTCCTTGATTTGGTTCACATAATAAATAATTTTTTTTTTCTTCCTTCATCCTCATCTTATCATATTTATCATTTTTGTTTTGGTTCTCAATACATTTTGATCTCCACCATGCACAAGTATCATCTTGTCCCACATTTATTTATCATTAGCACAATCTTTGACATCATCAAACTCAACATCATTTGGCACAAAATCAATCTCAATTATTGAATTGTTATGTCATTTCTTCTTGTTGATATTATCAACTATCATAGGAGGGTTATGATGTTATTCCTACTGGGACTCAAAATTGCCTTCACAATTTGAGTACCATTCCATGCTTTTGAGCCCCTTAAAGTGCATTTAATGCATATGGACCTAACTGTCCTTGTGAGGCCTAAGAGGTGTTTAATATTTCTAACACCTTGCATTTAGCATATCCACTCATCCCATGAAGATAAATTTCCATTCCGAGTCATTCTGTGAATTTTTGTTTTGAGTAATGTCCAAATTTGTATTTTTGTATGTGTCAAACAACAACATGAAGCCTAGTTTGCAATTGAATTTCTTGCACCCAGTATGTTTCATGACTTTTTTCTTTGGGAATGTTTAATATGCATATCAAAGAACCTATGTTTTAGATTTAAAGTCATTTTGACATGTTTTGACTAGGTTTTGAATCCCTCAAAATCAGTCATTTATTGTTTTCTTACTGAAGTAAATTGTTTAGAATTCTGGGATGCCTTGTTTGATTGGTTATAACTTTGACCCAGTTGACCAAAATGAGATAATTCCTTTTGCTTTGCATTCTAGAGGTCAAATAATTGTTATTTTTCTGATTTGGACTTATGACAAATCTGTTTGGTCATTTCTCAAACGCAATTCCATATGCAATTTGTAAAGTTTTATTGCTATCAAGAAGTGCAGATTGATCGGTACCCCTATTCATGATATCATAACTTTGAATCCATGATAGGTGAGATCAAATGGATTGTACACTATGTTTTGCTCTAAAAATAATTTAAGTGTACCAATTTCCAAGTCTTGACAAATTCGTCGACACACTTACCTAGGTCTGTTTCATTTGCAAAAATCACTTTTCTGCAAGTGTTTCTAGTCCTACAAATCCAAGTAGCCCACTTTGAGCACTTGCCAAATTCGTCCAATTATTCATCATGAGCCCAAATCCTAGATTTATACTTTTATCATGACAAAAAATTAATGCCCCAGTTCCCATGGCCTCAAGTGTCTGTTTGCTCTATTTTCGAAGCCAAAATTGAATGCATTTTATGGTTTTCTGACTTGTTTGCTTGCAGGCAGTTCTGAGAAGGCAACTTTGATAGTCAATATCTTTTGAACAAGATTTTGTCATGAGACGAGATTCAACAAGGTAAGAGAATGTGAAGTAGAGAGTTAACATCTCAGATCTTAGGGCCCAATTATTTGTTTTAGTCAATTTTTAAAGCCAACCTATAGGCCTCTCAGTTAGAGAATCTCACTTTGCAGATAAGAGGTGAAATGAGTTTTTAATGAAAAATCAATGCTTGAATTTGGATCCAATCAGTGCAGGATGTTTAGTAGGTCTATTTGAGATGTTAGGTGTTTGAGTTTGAATTTTTTTTAGTCAAACCCACTTTGGGGCCCAACTAATTTTAGCAGATTTACAAGGAATTTTAGATTTGAAATAAGAATTGGAAGATGAAAATGTTGACACTGTCAGGAAGGATGAAAAATTTGTGATTTCCATTTATATTCTAGATCAATGAAATCAACAATTGTCCATTTTTAGTTAAAATCTTGCTTAGGTGATTTCAAGGCATGTTGCTTGCCAAGTGAGGGATATGCATGGGGAGCCCATTATCAATGCTCATTTTGTTTTACTGTTAGACCTACAAGATGGTGAAATAAGGGAAACAAATTTTAAAGAAGGTCAAGACTGAATGGAGGATGTTCTTCATTGTCAACAATGAACAAGAAAATTTTATTCAGAATTCAAAAAAAGTTTAAAATCATGCTATAAATATTGAAGTTCCTAGCATTGAGAAGTGGATAGGCATTTGTTCCTTTGAAATTTTCCACTTTGAAGTTTGAAAGAGCAATATGAAGGCTTGCTTTAGAGTCACATTGGCTTTAACTTTTCAAAAACATGGGTCATAAAGTGATTGCCCAAATTGATAGCAATGGTAAAAAAGGGTAATAAGCCAATTTCAAGCTGTTTATATTCCTCTATTCTAAGAGCAAGACCAACAAATGGAAAGAGTAAAATGTGCCATCAAGGGAGCCTTGTATAAACTGCATGCCATCGAGTCTCACTTTTTCCTCAAGAAATAAAACTTTGATATCTGTGGGCATTTCTCTATTGATGTTAGAGGGCAACAAGGAAGCATTGTACTCTTGTCACTTTGTAGGAGTAACTGCCTCAGCCTAGCCCCATCCATCCATGATCTCTTGCAGTGACAACTTCTATCCATACAATTTATGGAGGGAGTGATTGTTGAAAGAAAGGCTCCATCAACAGGCCTGCAAAGAATTTTCAAAGAAAGGCATCATCATTAATGTTGGAATTTACAATAGGAAAGGTAAACTTCTAAGAGGGGGGGGGGTGTGAATTAGTTCTTTAAAATTTGACCCATAAAACATTCACCACACATCCATCTCATACATTCAATAAGTAAAATGAAATACCATGTAAAACATGTACATATAAATCATGTAAATAAGTAAACATTCACACATATATGACACATATATGATTACCAAAAAACCCTCCAATAAGAAGGTAAAACTGGGGTGGGGATGAGACCCACAAATCTTCACTACTATAGTAATAAAGTGCATCCAATGAAGGTTACAATGTTTGATCATGAGAAATGATCTACCCGATGAAAGTTTTTCCCCGTTCAAGGCTTACAAAGACTTTTAGGTCTTACCTTGTTAAATGATTTCAACACCCTATTAAAAGTGTGCCTTATTAAAGTACTTCAACTCACAATTAAGTAAGCATCTTGTTAGAGGATTTCAACATAGCTTTTTAGGACTACTCTATTAAGAGATTTAACTGATTCACCTATTAGAATGTCTCAACATTGATCCTACGATTACCACTTTGTTGCTTGATGACAGATCACCTCTAAACTAATGTATTCTTGATCAGATGTCTCTTTGCTATTTACTATTTCTTTCCTCTCTTCTTCTTTAACTGATTTTGTAATGCAATTTCAATTCACAACTCCTTAGCCACCATAAATACTCTATTTGCACATGAAAAATTCTCTCTTCACTCCTTCCATACACACATATAATTTTTAGGGTTTGTCCTCCTTAAGAAGACCTAGGTGACTTAAGGTTAGATATGAATCAATTACTGTGATTCATCTATTTTTCTGCTTAAACCTTCCATTTACATGATTGGATGCATGTACTTCATAGGGATTCCAACTTAAGATTTGTCCTTATCACCAAAATATCATAATTCAATCTATAAGTCGGCTAAAAAATCATTTACATAGTAGTTTGTGCCAATACAAACAATTATGAAAAAATTGTGTTACTTAGCATCTAAAGTCTCTAATGCTTGGTACATACTGATTTCTATACTATCACTCAACATTTGAATGACTTGGCATGCACTACTTACTTAGCTCCTGAATCACTCGGCATATACTGTCTGCTTGGCACTTGAGTGACTTGACACATGAGTGACTCAACACTCACTATTGACTCAACATGCTCTATCTTATACATCTTGTGCTCAACATACACTACTTGTTCGACATGAACTAAGTAAATGACTTAAGTGTATAGGCACTCATTAGTCAAAAAGAATTGAGATCAACAATATCACCCTTTGACATGAGTGTCAAAATCACTTGGTCATGCATTAATACTTTTATTCTTACGAGCATAACATATCTCTTATTCAACTTCTATACAAAATTTCAAAATACAAAAATTTGCAACAACTTATACCTCAAAATATTATAACTCCCCCTAAGTTGTTAGATTAGGTTTTGTACTCAAAATGTTACTCCTACTGAGTAGATGTACCTCAACTAATACACCTTTACTTGCTTGCTATTCTTTATTTGCTCCCCCATGCTCTTCCTCTTCCTTAGCTTAGCTCTCTTTTTCCCCCTTTGTTTAAGCTAACTTTCTCCCCCTTTTTGACACTGATGTCAATGGGTGATACACTAATAGTGTGTTTGTCCAAGAAATATTTATGGACCTCAAGGATAATCTTAAGAGCTGCATCCCAATTGTCACAAGCTACCTCCAAAGCCTTAATTTGGATGGCCAACTCGGTAGTAAGGTGAACTAGGCCATCTAATGTAGAAAGATTGGGGTCTTTCTTCATAACAGTTTCTACATAGCCTAACTCCTTGTAAAAAATCTCCATGTGAGGAGTCAATGTAGTTTGGATGCTTATTAGTTTGGCCCTTATGTTGGCTTCATCTGAAAATAATGCTGCTAATTGATTCTAGGTTTGCAATAAAGTCCTAAAATGCTTCTCACTTTGAGCTAGAGTCATGGGAAATTTTGCACCTCACGAATTTATTTGACTTTCCAAGCTCAAAATGTGACTCATTGTCAATTGTGTGAAGAGTGTAGGATTACACAGTTTGGTGTGTAGAGAGAAAATGGTCTCAAGTACCTTCTTCACACTTTCTACCTTACTTGCCAATGCAACTTGTGTAAGTGCTATATCATTGGATATTTTCTCATTCACTTTACTTTGAAATCTATTTTTAGACCATTCTAATAATTTTGCATTAGTATCAAGGTTTACATCACTTATCTTTTCCACTATATTTTTCAATTGTTCAATAAGTGGCTTTGTTTCATCTAGAGTAGGCAGACTAAATGCATCTAAGAAGATGCCTTTAATATCAAGAAAATCTTGCTTCTACCTATGCTCCCTTCTGAGCAGTTCTTGATGTTTCTTTCTAGCTAGGGCTTCTTGAAGTATACCCATCTGCTCTATTGTCATTGTGGCATAATCGTATTTTGGGAAAATAATTTCTTCATCTAGGCCTTCATCTCCATATGTTATTACCTCTTGTGCCTTTGATGAACTTGGACTTGGCACTAAGAATTACAAAGGTGTTGCATCTGTGCTTATCCTCTGAAGAGTGTGATTGGAAGGAGTGCAAGATTCTAGTAAAGTTACCAGTGTTTGAACTGCTGCTAGCTCCTTTAGCTTGGGTGTCAAGTTAGTCTCTTCAGCCTTGTCCTTTTCTACCACATTCTCTTGAATTGCACCTTGAACTTGTGTTGGAGGTGCAGATGAATTTATTTGACCTGTTTGACTCTATGTTTCAGTAGTGGCTTGAGTTTTCACTTTATCCTCTCCAATTTTATCAACCTTTTCTGGCATAACTTTTGGTACATTATCTGAATATTTTACACTAGTAACTTGAGGGGTAATTATAGGTGGTTCTTGTGTTTTCACCTCTTCCCTTGTAATGTTAGTCATCGAATTTTGAATTTCATCTACATTCACCAATATGGGGTTGTCACACAATTTAGCCTGTAGTGTAGATTGATCAAGTATCTTTTTCAAGTCTTCCTTTGTTAGGGGATTGATTTTTTGAGCAGTGAGATCAGAAACATCCTTTACTGTGATAGTTTTGGTACTCACACTTGTTATTTGTTTAGGGTTAACATTTGGCAATTGTGTATCTTGTACACTTTGTTCTTGTTGCTGCTCTTTCTCAACTGTTTCCTGATCATCTACATTCATTTCAGTACCTCCCTCAATTGTGTCTTCATTATTGTCATATTCTTCATCATCTTTAAGCTTAATAGTCTCTTGTTCTCCTACTTTTATTGTAGCTAACCCATATGTAACTTTCCACATCTATGTAGTCTTCTTTACAACATCTTCTATGTTATTCTATAATTTGCTAAAGACTCTTTATTTAGGAACAAATCTAAAAACATATTTCTTTATGGCTTTAGCAATATGTGCCTTATTGAGTTCAGGCATAACTTGAGTGAGGTATGTCTACTTAATTTTCCTTTCTAAGTTCAAACAATAATGTCATTTTTTCTCAACTCTTTCATATAAACTTTTAGGTATGGAGTTGGCAATCTCTAGAGGAGCTTTCTTAAAATTGGCCATCATGGCATATATTGCCTCCTCCACTTGATTCTTTTGAACTTTTCCAAGATTTTCAAAATCAATGTGAGAAAATCATGACAAATCTGCATTGTTTCTAACATTCTCACATAAGTTGTCTAAATCTGATGATGGATTATGACACACCACTTGGAATTGGCTATTATCATTAGATTCAGCTTTAGCAATGTATTTTCTCCTTGGTCTTTTCTGTGCTCCTCCTTCCTACTCTATAGGTTTGGCTTTCTCTTTAAACATTTGTGTAGTGACACATGCACTAGCCCTTGTGGTAGGTGCTTTGGATTTGGGCTGGCTTAGTTTAGCAACCTTCTTGGGTCTTGTCACTATTTGTGTGTTAGCCTTTCTCTTCTTTTGATCAATAGGAATAGGTGCTTCCTCTACTTCTTCCTTGGAACCTTCTATAGTTTCTATTTCTTCCTCTTGTTGATCTTCACCCTTTCCTTGTGTCAATGCAAGTGGTGCTTGAATTTGAGTGTCTTCTTCCTCTTCATCCTCTTCCCACTCGACACCTTCACTAAATTTTTCTTTCAATTTCTTTACTAATTTCTCCTTTTTGATGACACAAGTAGTCTTTAATTCCATAGTAGTCTTAGATTCAACCATCTCATAATTACCAAATGCTTTGGCATCTTTGTCTATTTCTTCTGCAAGTAATGCTGTTATTGCTGTAGAGGCCTCATCTACGTTAATTTCATAGCCTAATGGCCCTAATCATATTAATCTTGGAGTTTCTATTTGAACAAATGTATAATTAGCATCAACTAGGAAACAAACATCATCATAATGTTTTTCCACTAATGATACTAGAATCCTCAATATCTTCTTCATGGATTGCTTGAAGTCTTCAAAGTAACTGGTCATTACTGACTCAAAATTTTCACCTAACTGTTCAATGAACTCTCCTATTTGAATTGTAACAGGCCTATTTGTCTCCCATGCCATAGTGCCAAATGTAGGAAATGTGCTATGAACATAAAAGAAGATACATATCAAAATAAATCCAAATTTATACTTAGCAATCTTTATTTTCCTTATTGCTCCTAGGTTTTCAATCAATTTTTGTAGCTGTAGCTTGGCAAGATCATATATATGATCCTTCTTCACAATCTTGTAACCCACATCCACTACAATATAGGGTACACTGTCCAATCTGCTTGATTGGTAAAACTTATGTGAAATTACCCTTACTGTAAAATCTATTAGAAGATCTGTGATGGTGTCTATGGTCATTCCTCTCTTGTTCCACATGGCTCCCATATTCTTTTCAATAACTTCTTTGGACTCGCTCCTCATAGTCTTTGGCCGATCTAGGGTTGGATACCGTGTTACCCTATAGATTATTCTTTTTGTGATTTTGATTGGCCCATTATCTAACCATGGTGAACTATCATGAATCCTATCAAAATAATCCTGATCCATTCAATTTTGAAAATGTTAGGGAAATCTAGGGCATGATTTAACCCTTTCTTTTCTACAATCTTGAATTCTTCCCTTAACACACTATTTGACATAGTCTATCATATGCTTCTCTGATTTCCATGTCACTAATACTCCCAATTTACAATTATAACATTTTTTGACATCCTGAATCATTAAAACTTTTGGTGGTATCATAGATAATGCACTAGAGGAATCTTGTTTATATGCAATGTCTAGTATGGCTTTGATAATAGGTTTTTTTACTTTGTTGCTAACCAACTAAACAATCAAAACCTCTTTTCCTTTTACACCTTTTTCCTTCAAAGAACTAGATGCCATTTTACAAAACTAGGGTTTATGAAATTATAAATAGCATAGCTCAACATGTGATAAATACCTTGCAAAATATGATGAAATGATATCAAATAGCTATTCAAATCTCTTGCAATCACTTTAGATGAATTTGTAGATCACCTCTAGCTCTTCTTGCTCTCTCTCAATTTCAAATGATGTTAAATGAGTAGAAATTGATCAAATACCCCTTTGAAATACTACAATTAATGCTAAGGGCTTATACAGCTGTAAGCTCGACATCAATTAATTTTTGGTTCACTCAACATCCACTAGTCTTTTCATTCATTTGACAACCATTATGAGCTCGTTAACAACTAGCTAGTTTATTAGCTCGACATCCTCTAAAATTTCACTTGTCAATCATAGGAAACTTTTCATGTCCAATAGTAACATAAAAAACTTAAAGATTTTTCTTTGATTTCTAATAACACCTTGCATCTTTATTCATGCTTATGTAAACTTTTCAGAACTAAATCCTTTTGAAACTAATGTATGATATAAATTTTGAATATCAGTTCCACATGCCTCTTGATTATTTAGTTTGATGAGTTGTGATCACCTGACTCATTAGGTGAAATGATCCTTTATCCACTTGATGTGTTGCAATTCTCCATTTTCTTCCATGTCTTGTTCATTTCATTTCTGACATTTTCAATATTTGCCTTGCCTTTGCCTTTATTGAACTCACAACTTGGTGCCTTTGACCTTGTTGGACAATATCGACTGATGTGACCAATCTTCAAACATGTAAAACATGTGGTTTGACTCAACCACCTTTTTTAGTCACTTCCAAAGTGTGTTCTAATACAATTCTTAGGAAAATTTCCATACTCTTGACAATAATGACAACTATACCTTGTATTATAATCCCAGTTATAAGAGTTGCCATTGTTCTTTACCTTTGTTTTCTTGTTTGATGACCACATGGGTTTGGATCTGCACTCAAAAGCTCTATGTCCATACTTCTAATAGTTATAATAATATCTTTAAAATCTTTGAGTGTGCATGGTCTTAGTTCTACATTCATGTACTTGATGACCTTATTTGTTGCACTTATGGCAATGACCCATGCTCTTTTGCTTAACATTTGGATTTACAGTTTTGTTCATACATACATTTGTAGTGTGTTATTTCTTACCACAATTATGAAAAATAGGTTTGGAATTCTAACCTTTGTTACTCCTTTTTTCAACACTTTTGGATGACTCTCCTTCAGTACTTGTGTATCCCAATCCAGATTTATCATTATTGGATCTAGGGGATCTCAATAATTGCTCAAAGTATTTGATGGCTTCATTAGGTTTATTAAAATTTTCAACAAATTCCTTTTCCCTTTTTAAGCCATTATTCAATTGCTCATTCTGCAACTTCAATGTTGTTATCTCAATGTCCTTGGCATTCAATTCATAGTTGACATTCATCATTTGACCCAAAGTATCCAATTGCATGTTAGTAATCCTAGTTAGCTTTGATGATTTCTCTTCCAGTCTTCTGGTCAAAACTCTTATGTCATCTTCAATCATGGCTTTTTCTTTCATAACTTTTTTTTTTTTTTTCTATTCAGTCACCACACATAGTAGTATGGCTTGTGATTCTTGCTCTGACTTGAGATTTTTGATCTATTCTACTTGAGCTCTGTTCTTTTCTATTAGATCTATAATTTTTGCATAAAATTCATTGGAATCTCCATTATCAAATAAATTAGTAGTGTCCATCTCTCTATATTGTGTGTCATTCTCCTCAATGGAAATTTCCTTCCTTCTCTTTAAATATTTCTTTAAATCTTCTCTTGCTTCATTTAGTTGATGTAGAATGAGTTGTATTTCAATTCCCTAATTCTCAATGATCTTTCCCAACTTGTAGATTTGATTTTCTTTCAGAGAACCAATGCTCTAATACCAATTGTTGGAATTTACAATAGGAAAGATAAAATTCTGAGAGGGGGTGGGGGGGGGAGGGGAGCGTGTGAATCAGTGCTTTAAAATTTGACCCATAAAAAATTTACCACACATCCATCTCATACATTCAATAAGTAAACTAAAATACCATGGAAAATATGTACCTCTAAATCATGTAAACAAGTAAGCATTGACACATATATGACACTAGATATGATTACCCAAAAACCCTCCAATGAGAAAGTAAAACTGGGGTGGGGATGACACCCACAAATCTTCACTACTATAGTAATAAAGTGTATCCAATGAAGGTTACAATGTTTGATCATGAGACATGATCTACCCTATGAAAGGTTTACCTTATTAAAGGCTTACAAAGACTATTAGGTCTTACCTTGTTAAAGGATTTCAATACCCTATTAAAAGTGTGCCTTGTTAAAGGAATTCAACTCACAATTAAGTAAGCACCTTGTTAGAGAATTTCAATATAGCCTATAAGGACTTATTTGTTAAGAGATTTAATTGATTCATTTGTTGGAATGTCTCAACATTGATCCTCCATTTAGCACTTTGTTGCTTGATGACATATCACCTCTAAACTGATGTATTCTTGATCCTTGTTGATCATATGTCTCTCTACTATTTACTCTTTCCTTCCTCTATTCTCCTTTAACTGATTCTGCAATGCAATTTCAATTCACAACTCCTTAGACACCATGAATACTCTGTTTGTGCATGCAAACTTCTCTCTTTACTCCTTCCACACACACATATAATGTCTAGGGGTTGTCTTCCTTAAGAAGACCTAGGTTACTTAAGGTTAGGTATGAATCAATGGATGTGATCCATTTTTCTATTTAATCCTCCCCTTTACCTAATTGGTGTTGGTCAAATAAATATTATTGACAAATAAGTGTCAACAAACTTAACCATTTTCATCATACATGCCGAGTCACAGTTAGTGCCAAGCAGATTATAGTATAGTATGTGCCAAGCAATATAGGAATTTTTCATGTGCCGAGTAACAAAATCATTCAGATGTCGAGCAACTCAGAACAACATATGCCAAGTGATACAAGATAAAATAGGTGCCAAGTGAACTAAAAAACATAGTTGATGCCAAGCAATCTAGAAACAATATGTGCCGAGCATCAATAATGCTTCATGTGTCAAGCAATGCAAGATTAGCATAAAAGTTTGTATTTGCACAAACTAAGATATAAACCATTTTTGGACTTGACTTAGAAAATTTTTGAAGGAGAAAAAGGATAAGGATGAATCATTTACATTCCCTATGCAATTTGCATGCAACCAATCAAAAAAATGGTGAAGGCATGCAACCAATAAGAAAAATGCAAAGTATAAGTGGGAATTTGAGATTCAATTTGGATCATAGATCCATACCTAAGCCTAAGTCTTCACATTCTTTATAAGGAGGATGAATGCACCATTGTATGAATGGAAGAAAAGTTGCATAAGGAGAGATTATAGTGAAATTTTAGTGTGAAGAGGAAAAGAATTAGTGGAAAGAATATAATTTATCCAGTTGATCAGAGCAGAATAGGGGACATATTTAGAGATCAGATCAAGCAAGGATCAAAAGAAAAAGAGCAGATCAAGTTCCTGAACCCAGCAATTCAAGATTGCATTCAATTAGGTCAAATATTCTAATACTCTCTCACAATTGTATTAGAGCTTGAAATCCTATGATGATAGGTTAGCTTAACAGCTAGGTAGGAGAGACTTTGGAGAAGGTCAAGAAAATCCTATGTATTAAGTGGGTTTAACAACCTTTATGTAAATCCTTTAACAGGGTGACACTTCTAGTAAAGTGTTTGTAAATCCTTTCAACAGGTCATTATTGACACAATGTAAAGCCTTTAATAGGGTAGGCCTTTAATAGGGCAAACCATCAAAAGTGGTTGAACTCATTGCTGTAGTAATTTTTGTGGGTGTCATCCCCACCCCAGTTTTACCTTCTTATTCCTGGAGGGTTTCTGGGTCACCAAAATCTCTTGTGCTAGGTGTTGATGCATGCTCTCATTTTATGTTTGTTTACCTTCATGCATGTTAATTTTAGTTATATGTTATTAAGAGTTTGAAAGGATAACAATTGGTACTTCTGATTCACCCCCCCCCCCCCTCAGAAGTACTCTTCCCATTTGAATATTCCAACAATTGGATACATGTACTTCATAGGGTTTCCAACTTAATATTTTTTCTTGTCACCAAAATATCATAATTCAATCTATAAGTTAGCTCAAAAATGATTTATATAGTAGTTTTTGCCAATGCACACAATTATGAAAAAAATTGTGTTACTTAGCATCTAAAGTCTTTGATGCTTGGTATATATTGATTTCTATACTATGACTCAACATCTAAATGACTCAACATACATTGCTTACTTTGCTCTTGAATCACTTGGCATACATTGTCTACTTGGCACTTGAGTGACTCGACACATGAGTGAATCAACACTCATTGTTGACCCAACATGCTCTATCTTATACATGTTGTGCTTGGCATACACTACTTGTTCAACATGAACTAAGTAAATGACTTAAGTGTATAGACACTCACTAGTCAAAAACAATATGAGACCAATAATTAATCCATCAGGCCTGCAAAGAATTTGCAGAGGACCATGTGGAAAGAAAATTGCATGGAGATCAATGCAAGCTGGATCTTAGATCCTCCCCACTCCCTTCCATTGGCACTACAAAAGAAGAGAAATGAAATAGTGAATGCATCCTAGTGGAAATGCAAGGAAAATATGATGGATTGGGCATTTGAAGCCCCATGGTGTAATGTGTTTTTCATTGGCAATAAAGAAATGTGGTGCTCTGCATATATGATGATTCATCTTTTATAAGAAAGGTATAAGGTACTAGCCATTCTCCTTGGCTTACCTACAGAATCTTTCGCAAGCACTGCCATTGTCCTGAGCTTCTTTGTTTTCAAAGGGAGGTAAAATATATATCCCACATTGCTCGTGTGTGGATGTTTTTGTTCTTTTTATACACAAAAACTCTAATGGATTATGTCTTAAGATATTTTCTTTATGAAAAGTGATAGACCCATGCATGGTGGGCCTAGCTAGTTTGATGACCATAAAGAAATCTCAAAAAAACATGTTACCCAAGATGATGGTGTTAGCTGATGATGTGGACCCAATAACCAAATGAAATGTGACATGTGGCAGAGACAACCCAAGCTTGGTGCAAAAATTGAGGTAATGACATGGTAGATAGTGCCACATGTTGCAATGTCACTATGTCATGATGACATGGCACCATGCTGAGGTGGAGAATGACACAGTGACCAATGATGTGGTAGGATGATGTGGCATGATGATAAGGCATTGATGTGGCAAGATGATGTGGATGGATAGTGCCACATATTGTGATGTCACTATGTCGCAATGATGTGGCATTATGCTGAGTAGGATGGTGACATGGCAACCAAATCAGAGGTTGCCACGTGGTAGAAGAAGGACCAATATATAGTGAAATGTGGCACCAAGGTCGTAGGTGTCAAATGAATGTGCAAAAACTAGGTGAATCACAATGTGACACGTGTCACAGCTCGGTCAAATAGGTTTGACCTGGATGGAAAAGTGGTAGAAAATTTCAAAAGTAAAAAATTAATATTTTATTAATTTTTTCTTGGTGAAATCATGTGTAGATGGTTTTAAATAAATTTTGATTTAAATCTAAAGTTTTGACTTTAGGTTAAAATTGAATATTTGCTAAGATGCAGACTTGAGACCCTTGCTAGGTAGCTTGATTTTCAAAATGAGATTCTAGGCATTTTTGATGTGCCAATATAGCAATATTATATATCACCAGAACTAGGAGAGAATGAACTTTCCATTGTTGGAGTTTTTTTTTGCACAAGAAGCCAGTTGATCAAGTTATTCAATGTTTTGTCTTAAATACCCACTTTTCAGTTTCATTCAGTTAGATAATTCAGATTTAATGTATGATGAACTAGGTGAATGCTAGAGGTAGAAAAAATGTAGATAGGGGTGGATTTTGTCATCTCCAAGTTAGTTTAGTGGATGGAAAATTGGTATTTTAGATATTTTGGCAACACAAGAGTTTTCATCATTGAATAAGAGATATTTCAAGTTTGTTACATAACAATGATAAGAATCATATCAAATTTTAGTTATAGAAAGATGAGAGATATTTTATAACAAGAAGGAATGGAGATTCAAGTGGACACATGTCACTTCTAGATTAGATTTAGGATTTAATTCCTTTCCTATATCTTTCTCTTTCTGATTCATGGTAAGGGTTCTAGTTTTGGAGAAAATTTCTCATTGCTATGATACCATAGGGGTTCCAATCTTGAGTTTTCTCAATATTGTGAGACCAGAGTTCCAATTTTGATGTGTTTTCATTACTATGATACCAAATTCTATAGAATATTTCTCTTGTATGAACAACATTAGTTAAGCTAATATAGATAGTTCTGATCTATTTAGTGGTCTTATGAATTGTTTGCATGCATCTTGAATATATAGTTTCAAAGAAACAAATAAAAATGAGAAAGAATTTTCTTAGTTTCATTCTCATTCTCATCTCCTATCTCTATACTCTACAACATTTTGAGGTTTAGGGACAAAGAACTTAAATCCTTTTGCATCCCTTTAAAGTTATATTTCTGATATGTTTTTTTGTTGGAACAAAGGGCCAAGTAAATGCTTGATGTATTTGGCAGGGTTGCTGGTTATTTGAGACGGATACTTCATGAGAATGAGGTCTTTATGAACATTGATGTCTAATTCATAAAGTGATAAGATAGATATGAAATCTTGATGTATAGATATTTCACTGATATCATATATGTATGTGTGTAATTCTTGGAATTGCCCAATAGATAAGGCATTGATTAGCTATAGGATCAACTTGTTCTTACTGTTGCATATTTGGGGTTTGCTGAAATCAAAATTATAATAATCCATTTCCCTTTCTATTTAAGACCTAAAAAGATGTCCTCACTTAGCTTATCAATTTCTTAGGTCATGTCATTAGCTATTTCATGTCTATGATCTTTGCATAAGTGCAGAAGATATAAGGGTTTAATCTGCTTTGTTTAGATTTAGTCTATGCTTTGCATATTGGTATCGTATGAAGAATCTAATAGGTCCACCTACCTAGGTTTTGTAGAGCCTGAAATAGAAGAAGAGTATAGCCTTATAGTTGGCACAGTGTCTGAAAATATATGTTACAGATGGGAAGTAGCTACCCCTAGATGTATTCCATTCTCAATAGGGTAATTTGAAACCATGACATTTCAAGACACCAACAAAATGACAACTCTGATGGGGACTATATTGAATCTGAATGGTAGAAAAACCTTGAGAATTTATAAAAAAAAGGGAGATTCAATACAATAGGAGAAGTGCATGAAACAATTTACAGTATTAAGTTTTCTGATGTGTTTTCTAGTTAGTTACTCTAAGTTATGTACCCTAGTGAAGTTTTATCCATTTGCAATAGTTTCTTTGAGGGTTGGGTGCAAATTGTATTGTTACTAGGTTTTATATTCAATCAATTCAGCTAGATCTAGTTTTCAAGGTGCTATTGTAAAGTCAAAGTCAGAATTGTTCAAAAGTATTTTCTCTTTTCTAAGTGTCTGATGATTTGCAAGTTTTACAAGTTGAAAGTTCAGTTCAGATTTGTCAAGTGATAAATCATGTCTTAAATCTTTCTCACGATTGTGAGTGGTTACTCTCTAAAAAATATCTATACTAGTGTAGATTGGTTCTATATAAATGTTTTCAAGAGTTTTCAACTTAGTTGTGTAGATCTGAAAGTTTTGTAAGAAGATTTAGGCAAGAAGAGAGAGTATGCAAGTTCTTGACTGATAAGTTTTGAAGTGTTGTATGTGATCTGCTATCATAAGAAATTCAAATGTTAAGAATGAATCATAGTAGTGATTTCATTTTGTTCTCCTCAAGGGGATGATGACTCTATATAGTTGTGATTGATGGTGTGAAGAAATGAAGTTTGCACCCATGTCAAAATGTGCACAATAACTAAGTCATTATATTGCCTAAGAAATGAAGGAGAAAATGGATGAACATTATAGTTGTACCCAAGCACAAGTTCAAACCGAGTGATACTATATCTACCCAGTAGAGTCTACATTAAGTGTCAGCATGAAAGAAAAGAATAATGCATTTATCGAGTAACATAGAGGTGACATCAAAGTTTGAATTTGCATAGAATCTAATTTGACATGACTAAACCAAGTAGGAAAAATAATTTACAATTATTGAGGTAAAGATTTGATAAGATTTTCTTAAAGGATGTGAATTGATTATTTATGATTTCAAGGAAACCCAAACCAATGAAAATGAAGTTGGCATAGAAGGAAAGAATGAATGCTTCCAAAACCATTGATCATAATCAGAGGACTATTCTAGAAGGTTTTGAAACCCTAATTAGGTCAAGTTGTGAAATGACAAAATAATACTATAAAAGAAGCATTTAAGAACTATTTGAAGTTGTTACAAATGGTATGGTCGAGGTTATTTTAATGATAAATGAATGCTTCCAAGTAAGGAATTGAAATGACAAGATAGAATGAAGGGAAAAAATCAAAGTTAAGGACAATAAAGGAAGGAATTACAAATATGTCACAAGAAGGCGATGACCATTGAGAAGAAGAAAAATCTAATCAATCAAAGTAGGTTTCTACTATAGGTCATTGTTATTATTGTTTAACCACTGTAGTAGTTTTCTAAAACCTTGAAAAAGGTGGACTTCAAAATTTTATTTATGAATCCCTTAACTGAGTACACACTTGATAAGTGTTTTAAAATCATTGTAAAAGATAGATCCTTGTGGATCTCATTGTCTATTACTCCTAACCAGGTAAGTCATCGGAAGTGACTAAACATTGTAGCCCTAAGAAGAACCTCTCATTATAGTAGTGATGGATTTGTGGGTATCATCCCCACCGTAGTTTTCCCTCTGACAAAGGGTTTATGCAATACCAAATAATTGTGTTATGTGTTATGTTTCATGACCTTATATGTTTTACTTTATGGATGCTAAAATTTGTTATGTTAGTTTCATTTACAAAGTAATGTGATGATAGAATAGTTATTATCGAGTTACAATAGGTGAAGGAAGGAAATGACTAAACTCATTTGACTGTGAAAGTTTTAGAGAATATTGGTTCACCTCCCCCCCCCTTAGCATTCTATATATCTTGTATTCCAACATAGGAGGGGTGTACTAGTTGTCCAAATAATATAGTGCATTGTCTCCAATCTTAGATAGATAAAGCCTCATCTTGCTTTGTCATGAAGATAAGCTTTTCTTGTTTAATTTTGGTACCTCTCTCTTATACATCTTCAAATATTTAGCTTAAGTCCCTTCAAATATATTCCTTGAAACACTCATCTCTAATACTAATTATTAGATAACTTGGGGGGTGGGGGTGGGGGTGAATTAGTTATAACCATTTATCATATAGGCCTTAAAAACACATTTCACCAACTTAAGCTTTCAAATCATTAACTTGGTAACCAAATTTAACACAATAATTCAAACTAATATAAATGGTGCATCAAACTATCAACTTAATATTCCTTACCATACTGAGTATCAAAATAATCATCCATTTTATATCAAGTTGCAACATTAAAGAGTTAACATGAAATAAACATGCAACACAATAAGCATTCACACATTTTGACACAAGTATTTAACATGGAAACCCTATAAATGGAAAAACCACTAGGGAATCGATAACCCAAATATTTTCACTCTTCTAAAGTGAGCTCTGTTAGGAGCCAACCTTGTTAATGTGACCTTGTTACATATAATTTTAGAATCTTCATCCACTAAATTTAATTGACCAGATAAAACATAAAGATCTCTATGTTTATGAACAAACCTTTTCTCATGTCTATTTAGAGCTTCAACTATATCCTCAAGACCAAATATAGGCATAATATTTGCCAATGATTTTCTCCTCATTTCCTTCTCATTATTCAAGGCATATTTCCATCTACTATCAATCTTTTGATATAGCTCATTAGGAATTTGATTACTAATTTTTAATGGTGCATATTTGACTCTTGTCATCATTATTATCACCTCTTCTTCAACCTTTCTCTTATCCTCTTAACTCGTTGACTCATATTTAGATTATTTGAATTCACTAAAACCTTTACCATTCATTATTTTATTGGTTATCTCATCAATTATCTTTGGACTTTTGGGCATAGGATCTTTAGATCCTCCTTGTTCACCAAATTCTATATGCTTATCATCTTCCTTATCATCTTCTACTTCCTCTTTCATCATCTTCTTTCAAAATCAAATTTCTTCTCCTTTGATTTGGTCTCTTGACCTATTTGCTTAAGGACTTTGGGGCTATCTTTATTTTTTGGGAATTCTTTTATGATTATGCAATGGGCTTAGTAATTTTCACAACACCTTTCTTTACTACGGCCTCTTGAACTTATCATGTTGTAGACTATATGACCTTGGGGTTTGTAGGGGTAGCAACAATAGTCCTCTTCTTGCCTTTGGATTATTGTGGCTCGAAAATAAATATTGCCTTGCCTTTTCCCTCTTTTTCAGCTTTATCTTCACCCTTCCCCTCAATGATCATCAGTAGTTCATTTCATTCTCCTTCACCTCATGCAGATTCTAGCTTCTTCATTATTTTCTTAGCCCCTTCTCTCCATCTTTGGTATAACTAGATCCATAGTGATGTTTTTCTTTGCAACTTCATAGATCCCAAAGTTGTGAGCTTTAGTATTAATATGTCCATTTCATAATATCTCAATTTATGTTGGTTCTTGGTAAATATTGACTTCATATTCTAAGGGTTCCATCCATACACCACTAGGCTTAACATTGTTTACTATATTATGGTTAGTATCAACTAGGAAAAAAATCTTATCATTGTATTTTTCAACTAGGGTAGGGGTATCCTATATCTCTGGTTCATCCTCTCCTTAAAATTATCAAAATATTCATTCATAACACTTTCAAAATTATTACCTAGTGTTTGAATGTACTCATTAATTTGATAGATGAAGGGAGTATCAATTTTCCAATTTACTTCACTAATGTCAGGAAATTAGTTTTGCATGTAAAAGAATATAAATACCAAAAGAGAACCAAACTTGCACATGTTTGACTTAGCAACTTGGATAATGTTCATGTTATAAGTCAACTCCTTTAGCTATAATTCAGCTATATCATATTTCTGTCCCTTTTCACAATTTGTGACCTAAGTTATCTGCCATGCAGGGAACACTATTGAATCTGCTCGATTGAAATATCTAGGGTAGGAATCAGTCCAATCAACTCCAAATGTTTAAAATCTTCTTTTAATTTTCTATCCATACACATTTGATCATAAAATTCATGCAGTTTGAGGTCTCCCATTTCTCCAAATTTTCAATGATAAAATAATTGCAGATCATTTATGAGTAAAACCTTGGTGGTATAGAAGATAGGACACTCACCTTATTTTCCTATAGACCAATCTTGGGGTGTAATTTGTACTTTGATTCTTCATATGCCTCATTTCAGATCAACTTGACTAGATTTGCATTCACCTTTGTTTATCTTTTCACATTTTTGGAGTTGGAAGCCATTTTCATGAATTAGAGTTTCACCAAGTACTTAATCTACTCACTCAATTACTTATAACTCACTCTACTTTCAAATTCATTGATGAAATTCTTTTGCATCTGATTCTTCACTCTAATATATCAAACCTTCTCTTATCTCTTTGTATATAGGGTAAATAATGAAAATTGAAAACTCCATCATATATAATAAAATCACCTTTTTGACATTTAGGGCACATTGAATGCATTATACATCACTATCTGTTCCATTAAATGAACTTAGTTACTTTTAGTAGCTTGGTCATGACACACTTCCATCATTACTCGGGTGACATAGTGAACTTGATTCTAACTTAAGTAAAGTGCATTCACATCATAGGTATTGTTAACTTAGTTATCTCTACTGGCACATGGTTGTCGACTAGCTTAGTTAAGCTTAATTGATTGCAATATTTCCATACTTCATAATTTTCCTAGTACATCCAATGTAGTGTAGATATGGACTTGTTTCCATATCATTATAGGAACTAGTGTTAGATTTTTCAACGATAATACAATTCCTAACCTCCTTATGTATTTTAGTTAGAGGTGGAGGTTTCACCTAATCCATTGGATGAGGTGTCCTCATTTTTTGCACTTGATATCTCATTTTCTTGAATCTTCCTTGCCCATTTCTTGTTTATCTATTTACACATTTCATTTGCACCCAATTTTCCTTTACCTTTAGAATTTTTATCATTTGGTGTTGAGACTTAGTTTCTATAGTTCTTTCTTAGATGGTCGACCCTGTGACAATTATAGCATGCAGTACTAGTGTTTATCTAGTTGCTAGATCTTCCTCTAAAATATAATTTGATGTAGCTTGCAACAATATGACCATGCTTTCTATTGTGATGTGGAGCCTAATTAGACTCATAGGTTTATTTAGTGTATTTTCTCCCCATATTATTTCTATGGGGGTTTGGGGCAGCACCCCTTTCAGTGTCCTAGGGTAGCACCCTAGGTCTCCCTATCGTAGTATAGGGTGGGTTGAGGGGCAACACCCTCGTGAGGGTTTTTGGGGGCAGTGCCTTTGAAGCCAAAAATGACTCTACTATTATAAAAGGTGTCGACTACTATTTTTCTATTGGATGACTTATTCTAGCCCTAATTTTGTAAGCAAAAAAGCTTGTATAAAGTGACTTAGGGTTAGGGATTTCATAATATATGATGATATTGTAGCTTCTTGTGGTGGTATTAAGCTATAAGTGATTGAAAATTGTAATCATTGGATAATAATGATATTAGACTTGTTATTGGTGGATGTAGCCTAGGGATTGGGTGAACCACATTAAATCTTTGTATTTTGTGTTCCCATTGGAAGGAAAAGCCAAGAAATAGGGAAGTTAGACAAATGAGGACTTAGAGATTCTAGACAAAAACGCACTTGGAAGTATTTGATTATGTCTAGTGACATTAGTGAAATTTAACATTACAAAAGCAAAGATGACATAAAAGTTGAGCCCTGTTAGGAGTCAACCCGATTAAAGGTTACAAAACACGCTGTTAGGTGTGACCCTGTTAGAGGATTTAATCACCCTGTTAAGAGTGGCCTTGCTAGAGGTCTTTAGAACAATTCAACTAAACTATCACCTTGTTAGAGGATTTACAAAATGGCTGCTAAACCAACTCTGTTAAGAGATTTTGAAATCACTACTACAATGGTTAGAAAGTAATAATGAATTGACCTGAATATGATGCAATTGAATTTGTTGATTATAGTTCTCTATTCTCCACCAATAGATCCTCCTTGATCAAATATAACTTTGCTGCTCCTCAATGATCTCTGATCATCCTTCAAAATTTGCTCTCACAATAATCAATCCTTCACATTTATTTCACATCAAATTCATCACACACTTAGAATTCGCAACTTGACCTCTTATATATACCATTCAGATTATCAAGTTGGCTCATTCACAAGTTACATTTACCAATAAACCATACATCAGTTAGCTACAAATATTACATTAAACAAATAAAATTTATTTCACAAAATAATGAAATCCTTCATTGGCTGAGCTTGCTTGGTAAACACTGCTCCAAAAATAATTTCCTGAGTTAACCATCTCAACTCGATTAACATTGTAATATCTGCAAAGTCCTTTGGTTATCGAGTGAACTCAATGAGAACTATTTTCCTTTATTGTTCATGAGAGCTCGGTAAGAACTATTTTTTGCCATATTTCCTTTTGATGACTGAGTAAGCTTGGTAGACACTGAATTGTCTTGCTTAACCTTGAAAGCTTGGTAATAGCTGTCTGCACAAGGTAAAGCTTGAGAATGCTTGGTAGGCACCGTGAACCTTCTTTGCTAACCTTCTGAGCTTAGTAGACTCTGTCTTTTGCCTTGCTAACCAATTGAGCTTAGTAGACTCTGACTAATAACTGATATGACATTTGTGTAACATCAAAGACAACACACAATTGAACAATTGTATCCAACAATCTCCCTCTTTGGCATTGATGGCAACACAACATGTCATAGCAGAATGAAATTTGAAAACAAGTCTTCACTGACAGAATGCTTTACCTTCTTTCATTTCAATCCACAAAACTTCTCAAATACAGTAATCTCCTTCTTTCATAGTAATTGCTCCCTCTTACATAAAATCTCTCTTTTTTGCAAATTTTAGAAAGATATGACAGTAAACTCTCCCTCTTTGACAACACATGCCAAAGAAAAAACAACTTCAAACTTAAATAAAATTCAATGTATGTTAAGTATTGATTCATATGCAATGTCTTCATTTCTTTGTTGCATCAACTGATAGATCTCCAATTCTATTGCTGTTGATGCATCACTAAAACTGTATTTTAGTGAGCTTCAGATAGGGGAATGACCCCTAACTTACCTCTTAGATACAAGAATGCATCCTTAGGTAAAGGCTTTGTGAATATGTCAACAATTTGTTCCTTTGTATGGATATATTCTAGTCTGATCTCCTTATCTTGCACCAATTCTTTGACAAAGTGGTACTTTATAGCAATATGCTTGGTTTTTGAATGCATCACTAGATTCTTGGATAGGCTAATTGCACTAGTATTGTCACAAAATATAACAATAGGTTATTTGATTTCTTCCTTCATACCTTCCAATAATTGTTTGAACCAAACAATGTTTGAACAATTTACTGCTACAACAACATATTCAACCTTTGCTGTGGATTGGGATGTACAGTTCTGCTTTTTACTTGTCCAAGAAACCAACCTCTTTCCAAGAAAGAAAGCTCCTCCACTTGTAATTTTTTTGTCATCAACATTCCCTACCCAATCTGCATCAGTAAACACTTTTAAATCCAAATTTCCTCCAAGTTTATACCATAATCCATAATCTTCAGTTCCTTTCAAGTATCTCATGATCCTTTTGATTGCCATCATATGATTTTCTTTTGGTTTTGCTGAAAATTTTGCTACAATACCAACTGCAAGAGCAATGTCTAGTTTTTTATGCACTACATACTGCAACTTTCCAATCATAGATCTATACAATGTCTGATCCACTTCCTTTGATTCATCATCCTTGGTAAGTTTCAATCCAGTACACATAGGAGTTCCAACTGGTTTGTAGTCTTCCATACCAAAATTTTTCAGTATCTCCTTGATGTATTTAGATTGAGTGATATAGATGCCATTCTTATTATGCTAAATTTGAAGACCAACAAAGAATTTGGTCTCACCAAAATTGACATTTCAAATTCCTTGTTCATTTGTACTGAAAATTCTTTGCAAAGATCATCATTTCCTATGAACAAAGTATCATCTACAAATATTTTTGCCAAAAAAATCTTATTATCTGGTCCTTCCTTGATATACAAGCTACTATTATCATTAGTTCTTTGAAAACCAATTTGAATAAGATAGTTGTGCAATCTTTCATACCATGCTCTCGGGGCTTGTTTTAGACCATACAAAGTTTTATGCAATTTTCAGACCATGTCCTTCTTCTCTGGATCGACAAAACCTTTAGGCTGTTCAATGTAAATCTCTTCATCTAGTATACCATTGAGAAATGCTAACTTGACATTTATTTGATAAACTTTGAATCCTTTGTATGCAGCATATGCAAGTAAGGTTCTGACACCTTCCAATCTTACAACAAGAGAAAAATTCTCTCCATAGTCTACAACTTCTTCTTGAGAGTATCCTTTGCATACTAGTCTAGCTTTTTTCCTTGACACCTTACCATCTTCATTTAACTTGTTTCTAAATACCCACTTAGTTCCAATCACTTTTTTGTCTTTAGGCCTAGGCACAAGAGTCCATGTCTTGTTTTTCTCTATTTTCTATATCTCTTCATTCATAGCTTCGATCCAAATTTCATTTTCTAGTGCATCTTTGACATTTCTAGCTTCAAAATCATCAAGTAAACAAGTGCCTTTCAACTTACTTCTTGTCATAGTTCCTTCAGATTTATCTCCAATGATCTGATTTGGTGCATGATGTTTCCTTAAATACTTGGCTAATATAGGTTCCTTTCCTTTTGAATGCTTTGCATTTTCATTCTCTTGCACTTTAGCTTTAGGTTTTGGTTGCTCGGGCTTGGTAGCTATCAACTCAGTAGCTTCTATTTGCAACTTGGGTCCTTGGAGCTTGGTAGGTATTGGCTCGGTTTGAACTTCCTGCGACTCAGTTACTAAAGACTTGGGAGTTGAAGATTCCTAATTGATAGGTGTATTTGGCATTGTATTAGGTTCAATGTAAACAAATCTCCTATAATCTTCTGGTTCCCTTTTGCTTTCTTCTTTAGTTCTTTCTACAAACTCATCAACTTTCACATGTGCACTTTCTATGACTTTGTGAGTAGAAAAATTCAAACATCTATATACTTTATGTTTGCAAGAATATCCCAAAAATATTATTTCATCACCCTTTACATCAAATTTACCTTTTCTAGATTCTTTCAAAATGTAACATTTTCTTCCAAATACTTTTAGGTAACTTACATTTGGTTTGTAGCCATACCATAACTCATAGGGGGCTTTGAAGGAGTCCTTCTTTAGCTGTACTTAGTTCAATGTATGAACTATAGTGCTAATAGCTTCATTCTAGTATTTGATAGCAATGTTCTTTTCAATAATTAAGGTTCTTGCACAATCCATGATAGAACTATTCCTTCTTTTAGCTATTCCATTTTTTTTAGGAGTTCCAGGTGTTGAAACCTGTCTTTTGATTCCCCTTTCAATGCAAAAGTTATTGAACTCATTTGAAATGAATTCTCCACCTCTGTTTGACCTTAAACATTTTAGTCTTTTCCCTATTTCCTTCTCTACTCTGGCCAAATACCATTTGAACTTTTCAAATGCTTCTGATTTCTCTCTTAGGTACATGATAGTCATCATTCTTGAGTAATCATCAACAAAAAGAATGAAGAACTTTTCACTAGTATAACTTTCAATTCCAATAGGTCCACATAAATCAGTATGCACAATTTCTAAAACTTCTTCAGATTGATAGTTTTTACTTTTAAAGCTAGTCTTTCCCATCTTGCCAATTTGACAATTCTTGCATAGACCAACCTTAGGTTTCTTTATGTTAGAAATGCCTCTTACTTTTTTGAATTTACTTATTTTCACCAAATTATCAAAGTTCACATAACACAACCTCCTATGCCATAACCAACTTTCTTCAACTTGAGCAATAAAACATGAGCATTCACCAAGTTCAAGATAAAACAAGTTACCTTTTGTTTGCCATCCAGTAGTCTTGCTTTACCATGCATGAATTTCACTTTGATTCCATTATTGAGTAGCTGTCCACACTTAATAGATTATGTTTTAGTCCTTCTACCCAATATGCATTATCACATACAAGTTCCTTGGTTAGTGAGATTCTTCCTTTTCATTTTATGTAGCAAGGTTCATTATTACCAAACCTTAGACTACCACCATCATAATCTTCAAAATATTCAAACTTAGTTTTATCACCAGTCATGTGATGAGAACAACCACTATCTATAATCCATGTATCATTTTTTCTTATATGAGAAATAATCGCCATTTCCTCATCATTATTAGACTCATCCTTTATAGCAATGTAAACAATTTCTTCTTCTTCTTCATCATCAGAATCATTAGAATCTTTAGCCATGAAGCATGTTTTCTTACCTTTATCCTTGAATGATTTGAAGTCTTTCTTGCCATTGCACTTGTGACCTTTCTTCTCATCCTTGTTCTGCTTATTTGGGCACCTAGCAACAATATGTCCAATTTCTTCACAAGAAAAATAGATTAGAGGAACCTTACCTTTGTATTTCCCTTTGCCTCTTGAATATTTCCTTGCTAGCAGAGCTTCAACCACCTCAAGATCACTATCTGAACTCTGTTCAGATTCTTCATCAGTGTCTGACTGAGAATCCTTTATCTTCTTGCCTTTCTCCTTGAGTGAAAGCTTGGCTTCAAATGCTGATTCAACATTCTTGGTAGCTGGAACATAGTTATCATAGTTATCTAGCTCAAATGCAGTCAATCTTCCAACTATAGCCTCTAAATTTATCTTATGATTTGCTTCACATCTTCTTTCTTGAATTGCAGAAACTTTGATTGCATAAATATGAAGTAGAGTTCTAAGAACTTTACTTGTTAATGTTTCGTTCTTGATATCTCCTCTAGATGCTTTGATGGTACTAACACATGCTTTAAATATTTTAACATATTTTGTAATTTTTTCATCTTCTCTCATCCTCTTTTGATCAAATTGACCTCTCAAAGTTTTTTCTTTGGCTCTTCTCACATTATCATCACCTCCATAGATCTCTTTTAGCTTGTTCCACATTTCAAAGGCAATTTTGCAATCCTTGATGCCATCAAATTCTTAATAACTTAGGGTAGATGCAATATTTATCATCATGTTGTTGTGAGTCTTCTTTTCAGCAATATCATTGACAGATAATGTACCAGCAAGTTCTGCATATTTTTCATCAAGGTATTTTAGCCCTGTATCACCAATAGAAGCTAGATGAAGTGTAATATACCCCTGCCATGCTGAGAAGTTGTCCCTGGTAAGTCTTGGAATTTTCCTCTTATAAGACATCCTAATATTTGGCTTAGATCCTTGAAATATTTTTTTGAAAGCACCAAAAGCTCTGATACCAATTGTTGGAATTATAGATGGAGTAACTGAGAGGGGGGGGTGAATCAGTTACCACAAAACAAAATCCATAGATCCCTTAAATTTCTTAAATAACTAGTTATTACTGATACTCAGTAAAAACTTCACAAAATGCTATAACTCGGTAGATTAATTTGTTACTAGTCTTTAAGCATTCATAGTCATTAACATGCATGCAAAAGTAAGTAACATGAACACAAGAGACACAAGATTTAACGTGGAAACCCAATATGGGAAAAACCACCAAGTAACTAGCTACCAATTTTCACTCTTATGAAGTGAGCCCTGTTAGGAGCCAACCTGGTTAAAGGTTACAAAACACACTGTTAGGTGTGACTCTGTTGGAGGATTTAATAACCCTATTAAGAGTGGCCTTACTAGAGGTCTTTAGAACAATTAAACTAAACTGTCACCTTGTTAGAGGATTTACAAAATGGCTGCTAAAGTAACTCTGTTAAGAGATTTTGAAATCACTGCTACAATGGTTAAAAAGTAACAATGAATTGACCTGAATATGATGCAACTAAATTTGCTGATTACAGATCTCTATTCTCCACCAATAGATCCTCCTTGATCAAATATAGCTTTGCTGCTCCTTAATGATCTCTGATCATCCTTCAAAATTTTCTCTCACAATAATCAGTCCTTCTTCACATTTATTTCACATCAAATTCATCACACACTTAGAATTCACAACTTGACCTCTTATATATACCATTCATATTATCAAGTTGGCTCATTCACAAGTTACATTTACCAATAAACCATACATTAGTCGGCTACAAATATTACATTAAACAAATAAACTTTATTTCACAAAATAATGAAAACTTTCATTGGCTGACCCTACTTGATAAACACTACTCCAGAAACAATTTCTTGAGTTAACCGTCCCAACTCAGTTAACATTGTAATATCTGCAAAATCCTTTGGCTGTCGAGTGACCTCGATGAGAACTAGTTTCCTTCATTGTTCATGAGAGCTTGGTAAGAACTATTTTTTGCCATATTTACCTTTGATGACCGAGTAAGCTTGACAGATACTAAATTGTCTTGCTTAACCTTGAAAGCTTAGTTACAATTGTCTACACAAGGTAAAGCCCAAGAATAATCTGTAGACACTGTAAACCTGATTTGCTAACCTTCTGAGCTCGGTAGACTTTGTCTTTTGCCTTGCTGACCAACTAAGTTCGGTAGACTCTGACTGAGAACTGATATAACATTTGTGTAACATCAAAGACAATACACAATTGAACAATTGTATCCAACAATTTCATTTTGCAACCCATAGAGGTTATTTTATTGATTATGTCCAAGGGGATTTTGGGCTTGTTTATTTGGGAGATAATGAACCCTCTCATATTGTTAGAAAGGGAAACATTAGGATTTAGTTTCAAAATGAGAATCATTAGCTACTACATGAGGTAAGACATGTTCTAAGGCTGAGTAGCAATTTAATTTTAGTGAGAAAACTCGGTGATGAGGGTTGTGTAGTTACTTTTAATGATAAAAATTGAAAGGTTTCAAAAGGCTCTCTAGTAGTAGCAAAAGTTGTGAAAGTAGGAACCTTATATCTTTGTACAGGTCATACTATTTCTTCCACTTTAATTGTTTCAGAGAAAAAAGAATGTTTAGGGATAATTACTACAGTTGAGCAGGGAGAACAAATAGTTGTTATAGATTATGATACAAGGCTATGACATAATAGACTTGGGAACATGAGTGAGAAAGGTATGAAATTACTTATTCAAAGAAAGTTTTATCAGGTCTGAAATGTGTTAATATGGATTTCTGTGAAAGTTGTGTGTATGGAAAATAAAAGAGAGTGAGTTATGTGAAGAGTGGGAAGGAAAAGAAAAATGAGAAATTAGAGCTTGTGCATACAAATGTATGGGGACCATCTTAGGTATCTTCCCTTGGTAGATCTCATTGTTATGTTACATTTATTGATGATGCAACTAGAAAAGTATGGGTTTATTTTCTTAGAAAAAAATCTGATGTATTTCAAACTTTTAAGAAATGGAAATGCTTGGTTGAAAATGAGTGGTAAGAGATTAAAATATCTTAGATCTAATAATGGTGGTGATTATTGTAGTTATGAATTCAAAGATTATTTCTCCACTAATGGTATTTGTAAATAGAAGACTATTCCAAGGACTCCATAGGAAAATGGAGTGACTAAACACATGAATAATATAATAATGGAGCATACAAGGAGCATGAGGTTGCATGTTGGGATGCCCTTAAACATATGGGTGGAGTCTATCAATAATATTTTATATTTGATTAATAAAGGTCCCTCTACTCCTTTGAGTTGTGGTATTCCAAAGGAAGTATGAACTGCTAAGAAGGTGAGTTATTCTTTTCTCAAAACCTTTAGTTGTGAAGCATTTGCCCATATATATTCTAAAAATAGAACCAAGCTAGAAGCTAAGCCAAAGAAATGTGTATTTGATGAAGGGTTCTCCCCTTAATACCATAAACCATAATAGAAAACAAAGAAATAAAAACAAACTCGAGAACAAAATATGGAATTCTTATTTGCACCGCAAATGTGGAATTATAGAATTCACAAGTACAATATGCTAACCCACATGGGTGCTTTCATTAAAATAATTTGCAAGAAAAGTTGTGAAATATCACCTAGAGCTATCCTAGACAATGTTTGAGCCTTTCTTAAATAGATAATTTTATGCCACCCAAGAAAGTTCTAGAAAATGGGCCGATAGACCCTAACAATACATATAAAGTTGGCCAAATCACCATTCTATATTGTATAGGGGAGTAGTCCATAATTCAAAAGCATTTCTAGGACTACTCCCATATACAATCTAGAATGGTGATTCTTGTGGTAAAATCATATCCCATCCTTTTGGTTTATCTCCAACCAAGCATCTAAGAAAATTTTCCAAACTGTGATTCATAGCTTCTATCTGTCCATTAGTCTGAGGATGATGTGATGAACTAAATTTCAAATCTATCTTTAACTTCTTCCACAATGTACACTAGAAGTACCTAACAAATTTGGTATCTCAATCTAAAACTATACTCTTTGGCATATCATGTAGTCTCACCACTTCTCTAAAAAATAACTATACCACATGAACAACATCACTAGTCTTCTTGCAAGGAATAAAATGTGCCATCTTTGAAAATCTTTCAACCACCACAAAAATAGAATCATGCCCACATTACGATAATCTAAGAAAAAAATGCATACTAACATCCTCCCACGACTTCTCTGGTATAAGTAATGGTGGATAGAACCCTGTATTCTTCTTTACTCCTTTTTCCATCTAACATACTCTACAACTCTATACAAACTTCTTCACATCTTGTTGCAATTGTGGCTAGTAATAATTCTCAGCAACCAAAGCTATGGTTTTATCTTTGCCAAAATGTCCAACCAATCCTCCATTATCTTCTCTTTGATGAAATTATCTCTCATTGAACTTTTGGGAATGCAAAAATGGTTTCCTTTGAACAACATACTATTTTGGATCATGAAATCCAACCACTTTGTCCTATCAAGTGTAACAAGTTTTGTACAAGCCTTCCACACTTCATCAAAATCAGGATCATCTAGATACAAAGTATCGAGTTCCTTGAACCCAACCACCTCTATCTATATTTTTGTCAATAAAACTTATCTTCTACTATTTGCATTTGCAACTTTGTTAGACTTCCCACTCCTCTGTTTCAAAACAAATGTATAACTCTTCAAAAAATCAACTCACTTTGAATGCCTTTGGTTCAATTTTCCTTGACTATTCAAATATTGTAAAGTTTGATGATCAGTATACAAAAAAAACTCCTAAGGAAAAAGATAATGTCTCCACTTCTTCAATGCTTGAACTATAGCATAAAATTCCTGATCATAAACATAATATTTTCTTTTTGCATCATTCAATTTCTCACTAAAATAAGTAACATGTCTACCTTCTTGGATCAAAACAACACCTATTGTAGTGCCACTAGCATCACAGTCTACTTGAAACACCTTGTTAAAATTAGGAAGTGCTAAAATAGGCTACTCAGTAACTTTCTATGTCAAAAGATTGAAACTCTTATCATCTCCTAGAGTCCACTTAAATTCTTTCCTATCCCCTCTCATTGTTTCAGTTAAGGGTCCAAAAATACTGCTAAAACTTCTTACAAAATTTTTATAAAAACTAGCCAGTCCATGAAAAGATATTACCTCTATCACACTCTTTGGAGTAGGCCATTTAAGGATAGCCTTCACTTTCTTTGGGTCCATTTTCAGACCTTCTACTGAAACTACAAATCCCAGGTACACCAACTCCTTCTTTACAAAACTACACTTCTTCAGGTTTATTAGCAACTTTTCTTCCCTCAAATTATCAAACACCTTGTGAATATGGATCAAATGCTCCTCCAGTGTCTTACTAAAGATCAAAATATCATCTAGGTAAATAATGACAAACTTATCCATAAATTTCTTCAGTACCTCATTTATGAGCCTCATGAAAGTGCTCAGTGCATTGGTTAGCCCAAAAGGCATGACTAACCACTCATACAATCCTTCTTTTGTCTTTAAAATAGTCTTCCATTCATCACATTGTCTGATATGAATTTGATGGTACCCACTCTTTAGATCTATCTTTGTGAAATACTCAGCTCCACTCAAACAATCCATAATATCATCCATCCTTGGCAATAGAAATCTATACTTGATTGTGATCTTGTTGATAGCATGAGAATCTATGCACATCCTCCATTCTCCATACTTCTTCTGTGCTAATACTGCTAGTACAACACATGGACTCAGACTCTCTCAAATCAACCCCTTCTACAATAACTCATAAACATGTCTGTTCAACTCTTCACTTTCTACTAGTCTCATTCTGTGCACTGCCTTGTTTGGCAAACTAGCTCATGGAACCAAATCCATTTGGTGACTGATCTTTGTCATTGGAGGCAATCCATCAGGTACATTATATGATACAATATCAAAAAATTCTCCCAACATATTTGCAACTTTTGTAGGTACCTCCTCTACTTTTTCTTTACTATCTTTTGGAATTATAGAAAAACACATATGCTCATGCTTCATACCTTTGAGAAACTCTTTTCCATCAACAAAACATATTATTTGAGAAACTCTTTTCCATCAACAAAACATACCTTTTCTTCTCTATCCTTCAATGGTTTCAGCTTATGTTTCACTCCATCCTTGGTCAGAGTGTAGGTATTTGCTCACCCATCGTATACAATATGTCTCTCAAATTGCCATGGCCTACCCAATAACATATGACATATTTCCATAGGTATGATATCACATAGTACCTCATCCTGGTAGCTTACAATCTTGAACTTCATTGAACACTTCTCATTGACCATGAGCTTGTGGTCATCTTGCACCCAAGCAATACAATATGGACGCAGGTGTTTCTATCTCTTTAGCTTCAACTTGGTGACCATCATTTCTGACACTAGATTATCAGTACTTCCACCATCAATGATCACATTAGAACACTTATCTTCACATTTGCATCTTGTGCAAAACAAGCTCCTTCTTTGATTAGGTTCAGTCTCACCACTCATAAGGACTCTTCTATTAACTAGGACTTCTCCTCTTTCACCATCTTTAGAATGTGAGGATCTAGTATCTTCATCAACATGTGCAACTCTGGCCAAGCCTTTAGTTCTTTGATCTGTCATTCCTTGACACTGGGTACATTCAAATGCTCTATGCCCTTCTTCTCTGTAGTGAAAACATTTCCCACAAAAGCCTCCTCTTGAAAATCCTTGTACTCTACCTTGTCCTCCTTGATCTCTATTGCTTTGATCATGGAAACAATTGGACTTGTTTCCCTTTTGGTTCTAATTGCTACTTCCAGCCTCATCCTTATTCTTTTGATCATCATTATGGCCACCATAGGATCATCTGCCAAATCTTCCATCATGACCTCTTCCACTATTTTTGTTTTTAAACTTCCTACTCAGTTTCTCCTCAACTTTTAGGGCAAATTGGTATGCCTCCTCAATACTGTTCATTCAAATTAGACTCAGCTCATCTTGAATGCTTGACCTTAACCCATAAAGACAATGGGCCACTTTCTCCTTATCAGCTTCTGCATGGTTGGTTCTAATGGGAACTTGGTAGAACTCTTCAGTATACTCTTGAATATATTTTCTTGCTTGCTTCAACCCTTACATTTTATTTAATATATCAATCTCATAATCCATGGGAATAAACTGTTGCTTTAGTTTAGCTATCATTCAATCCCATCTGGTGATTTTGTCCTTTCCCTTTCTATTTCACTCCAACTGAACCTCCTGCCACTAGATCTTTGCATATTGCTTCATTTTTTCCTTCGCAAACTTAACCCTATCGAGATCTTCCATATCTTCATACTCAAAGTACTCCTCCAGTTCATTGATCCAATTGATCAGCTCCTCTAGGTTAAGATTTCTAAAAAATGTGGAAACTTCAAACTTAGGTTTTTTTTCCAATCTTGGAGATGGCCCTAAAAAACCTTTCTTCCTCTAGGTTTAGAAATGCCTCTACTTTAGCATTTTCTTCTACTTTGTCCTCATCCTCACTTTCATCTCTTACAGGAAGATTTATTCCTCTAGGCATTTATTCTTCCAATGCTTGTATTTGTATTTGGAGGGCTCTAAACCCCTCAGTGTAACACCTACAACTCTTCTGCCTCACTCTCTTCATGGAGGCATTTTTCATGCTTTCACTGAAACTCTAGTGCAAACTACCTCATAATTGGAAATCTCTCTACACGCTTAGCCCAAAACATGGTCCTGGTGCAAACTACCTCATAGTTGGCAATCTGCCAACACACTCAAGAAACTTGGCTCTGATACCACTTGATGAAGGGTGCTCCCCTTAATACCATAAACATAATAGAAAACAAAGAAACAACAACAAATGCGAGAATAAAATATGGACTTTTTATTTGCACCGCAAATGTAGAATTATAGAATTTGTAAGTATAATATGCTAACCCACATGGGCACCTTCATTATAATAATTTGCAAGACAACCTACAAACTATCACCCAGAGCTGTCCTAGATAATGTTTGGGCCTTTCTTAAATAGGCAATTTTATGCCGTCTGAGAAGGTTCTAGACAATAAAATTTAATACCTAGGGCTGACAGACCATAACAATACATATAGAGTTGGCCAAATACATCTTTAACAATTATTTTAGGAATTTCGGGTAGCCCAACTTCAAAATACCATAACTCTCAAACCATTGCTCTGATTGGCTATTATAACCACTTTTTTGAAATGCCAGCTAGTGATCTACAAATTTAGGATAGCACAAGTGCCCTTTCGTCAAGGTTTCAGACCTCATCTGGGCACTCTAAAGTAGGGTATAATTTAGTGGCTAATTTTAGAATTTTTTGGCTAGTAATTTGGCTAATAATTTAAGATTTGATACAATCTAAATTGCCATAGTTATATAAATTCAGGTCTAGAATATTTAAAGTTGCTCAATAATTTATTTTATTAAAAAATTTAAACTCAAATATTCGCCACAATATTTGTTACATGAATAGATTTGAGTTACCTAAATATAATATATTATTATAGAAATTAATTTGAACTAACCAATAATTATCATAATTATTAGTTAGTTTAGGGATATATCACCAATATTTATTTTTCACTATTGATTTAAAGTATATGTAACGATTCTCATAATATTCCACAAGGTAAAAAAATGTTCAATTTTGATTTGTAATATTCCATGGTGATTAATGAACTTCCTATTATTATTGAGATTTGTCAATATTTTATACAAAAAAAAATTATGATTCAAAAATAATCGCCAATATTAATCATATTTAGAATAAAAAATTGAGAGATTTGCCAATAGAAATAATTTTGTTTTTTCAAAATAATGAAATTTTTTCCAATATTTTATATCTTTTTTTGGAGGTGGCTTTCTTAAAGTTTACCCTGCTCTAAAGCCTCCAATGGTGAGCCTAAAGATTTTTCTACAAATCTTTCCATCAAAAACCTGCAATAACTTCTCTGATACTTATGCCTGATCAATGTAATTTTTAGGTAAAATGAACCTTCCTGTAGAAAATGAGAACATTCTGAGCTCATATGAAAAACTTACAAAAAATAGTAAGTTCCCATAAATAGTAACCACCCTATCTACTAGTTCTTATTAAAATAGAAAAGACTAAAAAGAAAATATTTTTTGGGTGATGCAAGATTGCTCTTACACCTAGGATGCTCTTGCATCAGTATTTATTGGATATGGAATTGTTGGGTGATGCGACGTGCTCCCCTGCCCACAGGTGGTTAATTATGTGGTGTTCCATGTTCACTAACAGTCATGGCTTTTGGTGCAATGGCAAATGGGCCCCACAATTGGTATCAGAGCCTGGTTTTGGCCTAGTCATGGGTTCAAATCTCCCCGGTGCCTTCCCGACCCGCGTAAGCACCTGGTATGCGTGTCGAGGGGGAGATTGTTGGGTGATGCGACGTGCTCCCCTGCCCACAGGTGGTTAATTATGCGGTGTTCCATGTTCACTAATAGTCATGGCTTTTGGTGCAACGGCAAATGGGCCCACAGGAATTTGATGAATTTGGTTATAGGCTTTGAGATTTTGAAAATCATAAAATTGTAGGAAGGAGGGATGTCATATTCAATTAGAAAGCATTGTATAAAGATCTGTTGTTGCAACATGAGAAGAAAGAAAATAATTATGTAATGATGGATGATACTCCAAAGGAAGATGTTCTAGTAGTCTTTCATGCTCTACCAAAATTGAAACAAAAAATTACCACATAGCCTAGTGGATGTTAGACAATCAACAAGCTTAAGTAGACCTCTAGAAAGATTTTCTCCCTTTTTGTACTCTATTTTACTAAATGATGCTGGTGAGCCTAAATGTTATGATAAAGTTATGAAGTTGATACTAATATTTAGTGGGAGTTTGTAATGATAGAAGAAATAGACTCGTTGTTGAAAAATCAAACTTGAGATTTATGCAAGTTGCTTGCAGGTAAAAGGGCTTCATAAAATAAATGGGTTTACAAGTTGAAAGAAGAGAATGGAAGTAAGAAAATATTTAAAGTTTGGTTAGTTGTAAAAGGATTTGCACACAAAAAGGGCATTGATTTTGATGAGATATTTTCTCTTGTTGTTAAAATGACTTCTATTTGTATTGTTTTAAGTATTATGGTTACTAAAGATTTGCATTTGGAGTAGCTTGATGTTAAACAACCTTTCTTCATAGTGATTTTGATGAAGAGTAGATATGGCATAACCAAAAGGATTTGAGGTCAAAGGTAAAGAGAATCTACTATGCAGATTGAAGAAAATTTTGTATGGCTTGAAGCAAGCACCTCAGCAATGGTATCTTAAATTTGACAGTTTTATGCATGAGCAAGGTTACATTCAGTGTCATTCTAACCATTGTGTTTATTTTAAGATGTTAGATGATGATAGATACATAATTTTAAATGTTTATATGTTGATGATATGCTTGTAGCTGGGTCTAACATGAATCACATTATGGGGATGAAACAATAGTTAATACATTCATTTGCCATGAAGGATTTGGGGGCAATAAAACAAATCCTTGGTATGAATATTTTCATGTTAGAATAATAAGATATTGAATTATTAATTAAATAATTTGTATTTAATTATTAAGTCACTTATTATCTCTAGTTTACTTAAGCTAAACTTTAGGCATATAATAATTAATTATTTTATTAATTACTATTATGCAACCTAGGTTTATTTCCTGTTAGGGTTTTTATCTCCTTTTATAAGGATTGATCTCTTTGTAATTTATTGGTTCAATTTTGATAATAGAAATTTATCTTTTTGCTCATCAAGAATGTCTCATCTATGGCTCTTGGAATTCCAGCCTCCATATCTTTTGCTTCTCTCTTTCTTATATAGGTTTTTGTATGCAGGTGATTCTAGGGAGTTGTGGGGTTGATCTTCCAATTTTTGTATGCAGGTGATTCTAGGGAGTTGTGGGGTTGATCTTCCATCAACTTCAACATGGTATCAGGGCTCCATATTTTCGTGGCCAAATTCTATTTATGAGAAGTTTGGCTTGGCTTTTAGATCTATGATTTTTTTAAGATAGTTTTAGTTCTTTAGAATGATTTTTTTTGGATCTGGGGTCATTGATTTTTGGGTCACTTTGAGCCAAAACAGACCTCACCGTTGAGCTCAAAGCACCCAAAACCCCCTATTTTTACATAAAATTATCCTATTTGGATATAGTTTGAATTTGAGGCAAAAAAATATTGCTCCCTGATTGGGCACATTTCTCAATTCGATGATTTTAAGATTTTTTGGCTTGAAAATCAAGATTTTTGGTATAGAAATTGAGATTTTTTTAGCACAAAAATTGAATTTTTTGACCCAAAAATTAAGATTTTTTGGTGCACAAATCAAGATTTTTGGCACAATAATCGAGATTTTTTGGTACACAAATTGAGATTTTGTACGCAAATCAAGGTGATTTTTGGTACATACTTGCACACTCCCTGAGAAAATTTTGGTATGAAACTAGTGCATTTCTTGAGGTGATTTATATACTAGTAGACAAGATTTCCAAGACATTTTGACATGGATCTTGAGGCAGTAATTTTTTTACTTTGTCCTTCTAGCTCTTTTATAACCTACATGTGGTTTTTTGGCTGTAACTTGCTCATCTAGACTCCATTTTTCGCAAATGAGATAGTGCCAGAAAGCTAGTTTCGAGCCCATTCTAGTGGTGTAGTTTATTTGGAATTTTTATTATGTTTGACTTTAAATTTATGAATTTAAAGTTAGAGTTTCTATTTTGCACTCTTGGAGACATATATTGAGAAATTCCATTTTCTAGATTCTGCTCCAGGCACATACCATTCAATTTTTTTGCCTTTTTGCATTCTGGTGGATATCTTGGTTATTTGAGGTTTGGAGATCAATTTTATTTCTTAGATGATTTTTCATGGCTTCTACTATCTCTTGTATCAGCCTCATGTCTCTTTTGATCTTTGTTGAGATCTTTTTGTAGTATTTTTACAAACACATTGAGATAAAGTGCCACTCTATTGCATTTCAAGATCCTGCACATCTTTGTGTTTTTTTGTACTTGCACTACATTATAAAGTGCCTTGGGGGGTTTCATATTGGCCATATTCGCCATCATCCTTTGTCAAGTGAGTGTTCCTTCCATGACATTAGCCTCATTATGTATCGATGACATGTGTCATTATAGGTGTTTGTACTTCTTTTGCACTCTTGATGTTCTTGATTCTTTTTTCTATAGGAGATATTAAATTTAGTTTAAGTTTTTATGTCTTACTAGGGGGGTTATGTTGGTTCTATTTCTTTTTTAGTTTGATGGAGTGAGCTATGTATTTAGTATTTTATTCTATGTACTAGGTGATTACAATGGCTGGATACCTATGCATTTTGATGAGATGAATATTTTACCATATAGACATTCTTTCATTCATATTTTTGGAGGCCATGAAGATACCTTGCATCTTCAATTGATCATCTCTTTAGACTTAGTATTCTCTACCTGGTCATGTTCAATATGGTGGAGGTTCTTCAGATCAATAGTTTGGCAATGTTTGCAGCTTCATGCTTTAGTGGTGTTCTTCATGATCATCTTTTGTTCCTATCTTATGGGACATTCCCTAGTTTGGATGCTTCTTCAGTCCTTCACTAGTTCTTTTGGCATTCTTTCCATATCTTTTTGGAGTAGAGTTTTTCCCATGTGATTTTCTTTGTTTCTCCTCTTTTCAGAGATTTGGTTGTGCTTGGATAACTAATCAAACTTTGTTTGCCGAGACCCAAATTTACTTTCAATAGTAGTTTCTAAGTTTTTAGCTACTCCCTAAATTTATCTAGGGGGGGAGGGGGGGTGTTATAATAATAAGATATTGCCTTATTAATTAAATCATTTTGATTTAATTATTAAGTCACTTATTAACTCTAGTTTACTTAAGCTAAACTTTAGGCATATAATAATTAATTATTTTATTAATTATTATCATGCAACCTAGGTTTGTTTCCTCTTAGGGTTTTGATCTCCTTTTATAAGGATTTATCTCTTTGTAATTTATTGATTCACTTTTGATAATAGCAATCTATCTTTTTTCTCATCAAGAATGTCTCATTTATGGATCTTGGAATTCTAGCCTCCATAGCTTTTGCTCCTCTCTTTCTATGACAGGTGTTTGCATGCAAGTAATTCTTGAGAGCTGTGGGGTTGGTCTTTCATCAACTTCAACATTGTAGAGATAGAAAAAATAGTAAATAGACTTTATCTTAGGCTGATTTTATTGCAAAGGTGTTGCAACGTTTCTCTATGGAGAATGCTACAATGATCAGCACACCTTTACCTAGTCATTTAAAATTGAATAAGGAGACGTATCCCGAGGAACATGAAGAGGAGGAAAAAATGTCGAAGGTACCCTATGCTTCAACTTTAGGAAGTTTGATGTATCCCATGGTATTGTTAGAATATATAGTCCACCAATATAATTGAGAGCAGGAGGGGGGGGGGGAGTGTGTGTGAATCAGTTATCTAAATAATATCACAATTATCAACCTTATTAAACTTTAACCATATGAGCAATATAATTAGAAACCACAACAAGATACTCATGCACAATAACACTAGATATGTTAACTAGGGAAACTTTTGATCATAGGGAAAACCCCAGTGGTGATCATACCCACAAGATGATGCACTAATATAAATGTTCCTTGTTAGAGGATGGACCCTATTAGGAGTCTATAATAACATTCAATACATATCAATCCCTGTTAGGAGACTTTGAATCCCTGTTAGGAGATTCCAACATTGTTAGGAGTTGTGCCAACCCTGTTAGGATTTGTAGAAGACAAATGGACCCACTATCTAAATAACTTCAAGAACAAGACCAATGAACCCACTGTCCAAATGATCTTTGTATTATTCCTTGTAGAATAATATAAATAAATAGTATTTTCTTCCTCTTTCTTTGTCCTGTCAACTAAACTTCTTCTCCTTTCAATCTTGTAACTAGATCACAAATCTAACATCCAATAATCCCTTGGATTGCTTACTCGCATTCATCAAACACTCTATGCTCCTTTTCACACTTCGTATTTAATACAATGATGATACACTCTTACAAGCAAAGAAAAAATCTTTCCCTTATACCGTATCTTCAAAATAATTCCTTGAGTTAGTCTTGAGGCTTTCCCAATTAATTATAATAAGATAATTAATTAATTCATCATTACAATAGGACTTCTGACTCACAGTCTATACAAATTCTCACATGTGCGATATTAGGGCTTGCACATTTGTTGATGTCATCATTAGACTATCTTATGTCATTGGCTAACCACACATCTCTAGATTATATTTCTATTAGAAGATATAATACACACATCAGAAATTGCTTCTTAGGTACTCTATCTTTGTACTAATCTCTGTAAATTAGGCATATCTTCCGTACATATTTGACTCAGGTACTATGCATTGAACCTTAACATTAGGACACCATATGAAATATGTCCATGAACGTGCATTACCAGATAATCAAAACATTGTCTGTACAACTAAGATCTCCATCTGTTGCTTTGTCAATCTTTATAGACTTACCGCTATGTTGACATCAATGACAAACATAGTTATGAATGCAACATGTCAATCATGATAACAATATCCCCAAGTATTTTAGAAATTCTTAGGATACTCCCCTAAAGGAATACCATCAATATTCATGCTAACAGGTATGTATTAGGCTAAATATTGCACATATGATGGGGGTTTTTAGCAGGTATATAAGTCATCCCAAAACTAAGCATTAGAATGTAGTCAAATGGATTCTCAGATATTTGAGAGAAACATCTAGTAAGTGTTTACATTTTGGAGGCTCTACTATTGATTTAAAGGGCTATGTTGACTTAGATTTAGTAGAGGATATTGATACCAGGTGGAGTACTATAGGTTATGTATTTACTATTGGTGGGGCAGTAGCGAGCCGAGTTTCTCAGTTACAAAAGGTTAATGTTTTATCCACTATAGAGGCAAAGTATGTTTTTGCTACAAAGGTAGCCAAAGAGATGATATGGCTTCAGTTCTTCATAGAATAATTGGGGTTATTCACACATAGAAAGAGTTCCATTCATGTTGTGAATAATTCTAATCTATATTGAAAGAAAAAACACATATACTTGTGGTACCATTTCATTTGATCATTTTTGGATGATGGACAATTAAAGATAGAAAAGATACATACAGATGATAATCCACTAGATATGTTTACCAAGGAAGTAACAAGGGAGAAGCTAAAATCCTCTTTAGCTTTGGATGGTCTTCTAGACTGAATAGAATAAAAGAATATCAGAGTCTAGGGTCACTAGTAAATTTAGGCCTAAATTTTGATGCGAAAAGGTCAAAATTTCAACAAGAGTAGGTCGATAAGGTGACCAAGCTTGCTGTCAGTCTTTTTTGGTCAATTTTTTTCCACATAAATTTTGAGTCAAAATTTTGACTTCATAAAGGTGGACTTATGGACGCAAATTTTGTCAATTTCCCTAGTCCAACTTGAACTGTTATTCCCTCATTTGCGGGTGTCGCTGGTCAAAATTTTGACGTAAACCTTCACCAATTTGGCATCTAAATTGTGACCAAAACACCTTACTTTTCTATGTCGGTACCATACAAGTGACATCAAAGGCGACTAGCTTGGTGTTGAAATTGTGACCAAAAAACCTTACCTCTCTATGCATTTGCATCAAAATTGAGACTAAGATATGTAAAAATTTTGACAAGTTGTGCCAATTATTGCAAAAGCTTTGCTCTCATAGGAGCCTTCTAAACTGTTACCCATTTTTTCCCCACCTCCCACCAATAATTTGAATTCAAATGCCTAGCCTGTCCAATGGTCACCTCCCAAATTTAATATTATTTTAATGGCCTGGAAATATCACAAAAATGAATGAAAAAACCTTATGCTTTATTACTGCCAGCGTGCAGCTTTCCTTGCCATTAGATCTTCCATGATCTACGGTTCCCCGTTTCCTCGCATTTTCCAAATGCATGATCTTTAAATAATGCAAGAAAGCCCCTTTTGGCCACATGGAAGATGGGCCCATGTTTCACAAGACAGTCAAAAAGTTGATTCTGTGGCAAGGTTACAGCACCGGGGCACTATGGCGCTATCGAGAAATTGGTTCTTCTCGCCATTCGCAACATAGCGCCCAGTTGAATACAGTGGGTCCCTCCTTCTTCCTTGATTATTTTTTGGCATCGAATTTTGATAAGTCCTCAGAGGGCACCATGGCGCTATCAAAAATCCATGTCCCTCACCCATAGCAACATAACACCTTGGTGATGCGTGTCCCAGGTGATGTCACGACGGATGGTTGCAGAGGTCCAGAAAGTAAAAGTTATGAGCACTGTCAAATCTTCACAAATCAAGGGCTGAGGCTTTCCCACATTATCAAGATGCGAGGAAATTAAAAAATGTGGGGATATGGTTTGGTGACACCTAGCACAAGATGACGTAATGGGCCCACCCTTCTCCAAGTGTTATTACGGCTCATCCTCGATGGTAGTTGTCAAGTGAGTCAGAGTATGACGAAGGCATCTCATTGGCCCATCTAGCTTACCAGGTATGTAGTTCTATAGATCTCTGAGCACCTTTCGATGCAAGCTGATCTACGGTCCCCACTTCCCTGCATTATGGAGATGCAAGGAAATTAAAAATGTAGGAAAGGGGGTGGAGGGCACGTGTCTCTGCGGGACCAATTTCTCTGTGGGTCGCTAGCTAGATGCCATGTGTTGCTAGGCATGATACAGATAATGCCAAGTGTGTTGACAGTGTTTCATGGGCCCAAAAGTTTAAAGGAAAAGTGCAAGAAATGACAAGTCTTCACGATCGTCAGATTAAGGAAGATCCACAGTGGGCGCTATCTCGCTATGGGAAATTGCTCGAAGGATACCCATAGCGACATAGCACCTAGGTAACATGTGTCCTTACGGGCCCGCCTAAGATTAACAGTTAAGGGGGTGGCGGTTATGTTGTAGCCATCATGATTAGGGTTTAGGAAGATGGCGAGGTTAGTTAGAGAAAGACATGGTTAAATCGGGGAGACTTTGCAGGGTGGCGAAAGATAAAAGACTAATGGCCCATGTGGCTCATCCTGGTGCCAAAGATAGGTCGACTAGGTTGACCTGTTGATTCATGAGACAGGAACTAGGGAAGTTGAGGGTTTCTTGTGTGATTTGATCTTCATGATCATTTCCAACCACTAGAAGTGAATGCAAAACAAAGAAGAACAATCTACCACCCCAATCTAGCTATCTACTTGGTCAGAATAGCTTAATGGTGCCATTTCTGTCTTCTCAAGGTCCTGTTCCAACAAAGATCAAAAATCATTGCATCTGGATCTGCATCTAGATTAGGTTTTCCCATGATTGTTCCTTGTAGGACTTGATGCCGGTGGTTGCAGGATAGTTTTGGAGGGAAAATCTCAGTTATGCCTAAACTATAAAGGCAAATTTTGTAGATTTTGTTAGGGTCAACCATCATTTGTTATTCTCTATTGTTGCTATGCAATTTTAGTGTAAAATTTCCTTTGCCTCTAAATTGTATGATTTCTGCCTTATCTCCTTCATCCATTGGTGTGAAGTGCAAGAACTCTTTGCCTCCACTAGTGTTTTGTGGAAATCTATAATCTGCATGACTATATCTCCTTGGCCTATGAATGATAATATAAGAGAATATCTCTTTCCTTGTGTCATTCATCCTAGTTTTCTAATCTGCATGTGATCATTAGATTAAAGCAAGTCTGAATGTGTATATCCTTAGTTTCATTTTGGTTCAATAGTGCATATATGGGTAGAGATTGGTCTGAACACTCTATTTTGGTACATCACCTCTTTAGATTAGACTAGGTAGATTTTCTTTCATGCTCTCCTTCTCCCTTTTCCTCTCCAAGAGTAGTTTGGTGCATCTTGATAGTAAGAGGAAGCCAACCTTCTCCAAAGACTCAACCTCACAGTCCAAGTCCCACAGCTTGGAGGTTGTTTCCATGTTTCACTAGGTTGTCCTCATGCATAGGCTTTGGACAAGGGTGAAAACCTAAGTGACAACAGTTTTTGGCATGCTCGGTGGGACAACCTTTCAAAAAATTTCAAGCCTACTAGTGTGAAAAGAGGAAATTTCAAGATCAATACCGAGGAGATAGTACTGGCTTCGGTGTTTAAGCCTTCAAGAGGCTCATTCTTCAAAGTATTTGGCGACTCTAAGCTTCAAATACATATCTGGTTCCAGACCAAAGTTGTAGTGATTCATGCCCAGAGCTGAAACAAGGGCATCTTCTAGAGGTAAGTTTCAGTACCAAGAGCTTTCATTTTCATACCCTAGAAGAAGGAAGACTACAATATCTTTATCACCAGTTAGGAGTGTAGTAGTAACAAATACACCTACAAGATCTATCTCTACTCCTCCTGCTATTAGATCTCAGCCTAGATTGTCATCAATACACATCAATAGATCACTTGTCTATATGGTGTTTCCTAGAGCTTATACTTTTTCCACCTTTAATGGTGGGATCCCTCTCTTATTAGCCCAAAGACATGACATACCAATAGCTGCCCTCAAAAGTCTACCAGAGTTTACTGGTGAAACTTCTATCTCCCCCTCAGAACACATTCAAGAGGTTGCAAATGTCTACAATATCCATGGTATTACAGAGGATTATGTTGTAGTTAGGCTCCTAGCCTCATCCTTGAAAGGAAAAGCACTACAATGGTATAGAGGTTTAGCTAATGGTTCTATAATAGATTGGGATGGATTAGGAGTAGGATTGTGCAAACATTTTGAGGATAAAAGTGACTATTTGTCACTTTTAGAACAGTTGACCACTATAAAAAGAGCCCTCCATGAATGTATGACTAATTTTAATTATAGATTTCAAAAGACATGGGATAGAATACCTACTTCAGTGAAGCCTATCCTTGGTAATGCCTTCTTGCATTATCTTAGAGCTTTTAATAGTGATATTGCCACTACAATCCAAACTATGGAAGGAGATACCTTGCCTAATGCTTATGACATAGCAATAAAATCAAAGAACATCCTAATACAAGGAGGTAAACTATCTCCAAGGCCTCCTATGCCTTTCTTCCCTGATGTTCCAAATCATCAACCAGTAATGGCTCCTCTTCCCACAACTTCTACATCACAATCCCTTGTCCCAGTCCCTCAAGCTTCCACATTTTCAAATGGGATAGATGAAATCAAAGAAATGATGCAATCTATGATGCAAAACATAGATAAGAGATTGCAGGGTGAAGAGAAGAAGCTAGAGGATAGCTTCTCTATGATGCAAAAGATGAGCAACAAGGTGGTGACTTTAGAAAGACAAGCTCAAGGTAGTAAAGCTCATCAATTGCAATATCAAATGTCAAGTAGTGGTAGGCCTCCAAATCCTAATCATTGGAACAATTCTTTTGATCAGAGTAGGCAAGGTGGCCATGCTTCAACCTCAAATGTAAAGCAAAGTAGGGCCATAGTCCCTTGAAACAATATGGCTCAAGATCAAGATTTCTGCCCTCCTGTAACTACTCCTATGCCTATTGTATGTGTCAGAAGGCTGAATCTTTTATGGCTTTGACAGTCCAAGAACCTGTAGCAAAATAATCATACAAGGAGGACCAATTTAAGGATGCCTCAGATATGCAAAGATAGGGTGATTTCTCTTTTATGAATTACTAGATGGAGGAGAATTGTAATGTAAACCAAGATTCCATTGCTGATAACACTAGAAGCAAAAGAAGAGCTATGGAAGATGTTGTCCCTCCTCCTCCCAATTAGGCCTCAAATTCAAATGCAACATCTCATGAACAAGCAACAAATAATCAATCAAGTACCTTTTAGCAGCAAAGGCAAAATCATGGCAGAAAAGATACAAGTGATCCTCAAGTTGTTCCATCTCAACCCCATACAATTGCAGCTCCCAAGGGTTATACCAAAACACTTGCTGTGCCATTCAGTGTGGTAGAGAAAATGAAGAAGACAAACATGAATATCTCCATGTGGGATGCCGTTGCTACTATACCCATGCAAAAGAGGTTGCTGCAACAAGAATTGGAAAGAATTGAACCAAAGGATCAGCCACCTAGCATGGAAAGTGCCACAAGCCTAGTAAAACCATCAGTGGAGGTAGATACAAGTAAAAAGGTTAGAACTCCTCCATTCTATTTATCTAATAATAGGGAGAAAACTAGTCCATAATTGCATGATTGATTCAAGGGCTAGCAGTTTAGTGATGCCTAGGTGTGTTGCTGATGCTTTGGGAATGAAATATGAGACTATTGTTAGGGATGTATTAAAGTTGGATGGTAGTACTGTCAAGACTGTAGGGATCCTTAGGAATGTGGAGATGGCCTTACATGCATGCCCTGGTTGTATTGTAACCCAAGATATCTCTATTGCTAATGTCAAGCTATATTTTTCCATCTGTTTGTCAAGAGACTTTACTACCCAAATAGGTGGTTTCATATCTTTTGATTGGTCATATATGTCTTTTAAAATGAGATATGGAGCCAATGCTTCAATCAGAGCAAAGCCTCAAGCCCTCCATCATACTGAATCTTACACCCCTAATCTCATCAACATGAATTGCCCTATTCTAGAGATGGATGAGAATGACATAGTGAATGAGCCCACCACTTCCCTAACAGAGATACCTGATTTTTTCTTGGATGAGTGGGATAATGCATATCAATTTGACCCTATGTCAAAAATCCTTGAGACAGGCCTTAGTACATACTGTATATTAGAAAAAAATGCTTTAGTTCCAAATCTTGTGGAGGCCAAAGTAGATATGAGTGGGATATGGAGTATGTACTTTGATGGCTCAAGGAATAAGAGTGGATCAGGGGCTGGTGCGATGTTGATTTCTTCTGCACAAGTAAGGTACTACTTCTCCTTTAGGCTCCAATTCAGTTGCACTAATAATGTAGCCGAGTATGAATTCTTGATTTAAGGTCTCCTACTTGCTCAAAAAAGAGGAATTCAAGCCTTAAAGGCGTATGGAGATAGTGAGTTGGTGGTTAATCAAGTGAGAAATCAGAATATCACCAAAAATGGTTTTCTCAAGTCTTATAAATATAGGGTGTGGGATTTTCTTGAAGGTTTCAATGCATTTAGTATTCAAAGCATCCCCATAAAAGAAAATAGACATGCTGATAGACTTGCAAAAATAGGTGCATCTTATGATGTGCTAGGGAATCTTGAGGAGGAGAAGACACAAAAAATTAGAGTGATAGTAAGGCCTTCCATCCTCGGTAACAACATCCATTGACAAGTGTTTGAATCTGATGAGCAAATTGTCAGCTTCTTGCAGAATGAGGCAGAGTTTTCAGGTAGGAACCAGTTGAGATTGCAAGATCAATATGGTGATCAAATCATTCATCTTAGTTCTAACAAGTTTCCTAAGGGTCTCATTACCTTAGAAAGTGTTTTCAATCTTGATGACCAAGCAAGAGGCAGGGCCCTGAACCTAGTTGCTAATGAAAGTGGCTACACTCTAGTCATGATTGCTGATGGAAAGTCCTTAAACATGGATAAGGTATGTTTTGAAATTGAACAAGAAAATTTTGTTCATCTATGTCAATAATTTAATGATGTATTTTCTTGGACATATGATGACTTAAAGGGCTTTAACCCAAGGTTGTTTCAGCATACCATAGATTTAATTGATGATGTAAAACCAGTAAGAAAAAAATAGAGACCAGTGAATCCCAAGATTGAACCCCTAATGAGAAAGGAGCTATCCAAATTGATTGAGGCCAATATAATTTTCCCTATCAAGCACTCATCATGGCTAGCGAACCTTGTCCCTGTTAGGAAGAAGAATGAGGAAATTAGATTGTGTGTGGACTTTAGGGACCTTAACCAAGCTTCCCTTAAAGATCACCATCCTCTCCCTTCTATGGAACAAATTTTGTCCAAGTTTAGTGGTTCAAAGAGGTTTTCATTTCTTGATGGATTTTCTGGTTACAATCAAGTGTTGTTTAAGGAGTCTGATAGATACAAAACTGCATTTACCACCAAGTGGGGTACCTATGCTTATTGTAAGATGCCATTTGGACTAACTAATACAGGTGCTACCTTTCAAAAGGCAATGGAGATGGCTTTCAAGAATATGATTGAAAGGTTTGTATTAGTACATGTGGTAATCATAGTACCACATAGGGGAAATATGTGGATAGATTACCTGACCCAATGATGAAGAACATGCATTGATAAAATTGAAAAAAAAAAAAACCATTTTATGGTTTCTTGTATTATACAAAAGCTTGTAGATTAATGAAGAGCATAGAAGCATAATCCCTCACTATCAATGTGAGCATCATTAACTTTCTAGATATCTTGATATCTATTTGTAGAGAAATGAGAGCACAAATTTGGTAACTGAAGTTGAGAAATGCATGTTTTGGTTTTTAGAATCATTTTCAAGATAGATTACTCACAAGTTAACTAGATAAAAGAGTTTGATAACTAAAAATGGCTGATCTAGTTATGGTAGTGAAAGATGTAAATAGTAAGTACAAGATATCAGTAAATTCTGATGTTTATTTTTTGATTGATAAGAGGTCGAAGCTAAGATTAATTATTATTGTATGCTTTTATTAATTACTATTATTATTATTTATTAAATTCTATTAGATTTTAACCCAAAATCATAAGAGGCTCACAATTTTATCCTTGTGTTGTAGGTTCTTGCTTAAGTTATGAAAATAGTATATCCATGTATATGACCATATGTTTATATTCTCTAACAAATTCTAGCTAAGAGAAAAATTTAGTATGCTAAATCCTTCTTTCATGAAGTTATTGTTGGATATTACAATAATTATAACAATAAATAATGTTGATATAATGTCTCAACAGATACAACAAGCACATATAAAACAATAATAAATTGTGAAACCATTATATATCTGAATGATATAAGTTTTAAATAATATCATAGTAAGGTGCAACACAAATTCTCAAATATAAATAATAGTCAACTGTCATTTTACTTAGATCCCTATGAAAATGTAGCACTGAAATACAATATACATTGGAGTTAGGAAAAATCAATTGAATTGAAATAAGAAACTTCACCAAAGAATCAACTAAATATGTATCTTTAAGCATATTTTGCTACTCAAAATGTTATGAATTCTTTCTTCTTGACCTTAAACTCATGACATTTTCTAGTTTTATAGGGGGAAACACAATCTCTCCAACTGTTAGTTCTAAATGGCTTCCACCTTAGGCACGTAGAGTGTTTGAACTAGATAGATAAAATACACAACCATGCTGAAGACCATGGAAATAGAGGATAACATGGAAAATACCAAACAAAAAGTTGGATGATGATGAAGACTATAGTGAAGGTAGAAGATCCCAGACATCATCAATTAATACCAAACTACCAAATGGAGTATACAAACTTGAAAACATAAGACACACCTTACAACTAAATGAAACTCTAGAAGCTACCATCAAATGGTATGACATTGAATCATTACCAATAAATGAATACAACATAAAGAAGTTACTAGATATGGTATTTCTATTCATTTTTCAAATGAAAGAGTGCAATAGGTATGCAACCACAACTAAGGAAAGTGCAATTTCACACCATTTGCCATGTTCTAATATGATGATAACAGATGCCCAATACCCTAATCTAACAATATTGTATTGTCACCCAAAATAGAAAAGTAAATGATAATAGATGCCCAATACCCTCTTTCAATTTGTGCTCTTCCCTTAAATCAATATTTAATTCCAGCAATCAATCATAGGAAAATGTTTTTTTTTTATTGAAATTTGTTGGTCATTAACTCCTGCCATGGTATATGCTTTAGAAATTGCACTTGCACATGCAATCCTTATATGTGTCTAATTTCTCACAAATAAAAACCATTTGTTATATTTTTTTATGTTATCTTTATTATGTAAGACTTCCATTAAGAACAAGTGCTTCCTTGGAAAAATAATTATACAAGGCTTTCTGCATTTAAGAATCAAAATAATAAAAGAACTTGAAAGCATGATTTTATTAGGAACTTAGCCACTTACTCATCAATGAACTGGAAAAAAATATAAAAGAAAGTAGCTTTGGCTTCTCTTGCCATAGCTTATCCAATCATCATTTTCCTAGTACCCTAAGAGAAAATTAAATGTACTTTATTGTAAACAAAAATGAATTTTCAACATATAAAGAACAAAGAATAAACCATACCGACTTACAGGAGGGCCAAATAAGAGGAGCCCTTTGCCTGCAGAGTGACAGCCTTGAAAGATGTCAGGTCGCAATAGAGGCCATATGACCATTTCCATCACACACTTTTTGGCATGCTCTAGCCCAGCTTCAGTATAATTTTGGAAAAATAAATATTAATGTTAATGGGTACATAGAAATAAACATGAATAATATTATCATCAATTCATTCAGCCATATCAAATTTACCAATATCATCCCACCAAACATTGGGATCCTGGTCCATTATCTCATTGCTAACATGCTCTATCAAACATGGTTCCAAGTTACATAGCTTATCAGGAAGCTCACCATCAGGACCAACAAGCATTTCTAAATTGAAAATATAGGACTGAAAAGAAACAACTGTTAGCATGCTTCAGACCAAAACTGCTAGAGATGGTTATTTATTTAGTTAAAATCAAAATTAGTTGATCCTATTAAAAAAAATGGCTATGAGTTATTGTCAAACTACCTTCAGATTTGGAATACTTATCTTGGAAAAAGATATTTTTATAACCAAACAGTTTGAAGGATTGTGACCAGAGAAAAAGGCCCAAGAAACCAAGGTTACCAAAGACAAGCAAAGGTAGTCTGCTATGGAATATGGATGTGGATAGAGTATTTCCCAACCTTTCTGAACATTTGAGCTACAAAAAGATGTTGATTATATACTTTACACTATAAAAAATTAGTATACACATACAAGGTTGAATAGGCACTATAGCAACATATTTAGAACTAGTCAAACATCCAAATCACCATTAAAGAAAGGAATCATACATGAATAACTTTACTGCCATCTTAAGATGAAACATAGTTGTCTCATCTTTTGGCTTAGAAGAATCGCTATCGTTGCCTAACCAAAAAATTATTGTAGTATTCAACTATGTTCTTCATAACCTATAAAAGCTGACTAATGTTGCAATGTTTATAATGACTATAGACAAAAATATAAATTAAAACAAGAAATATTATCATCAATATTTTTAAATGTAGAATGAAATGGTTGTAAGTATGCATTTCTACCACATGCAAATGATGTTGAGATACAGACCTGTGCAATCCAATCTCCCAAGGAATAGACAACACCACTTATCGCCATCTTTGCCAAAATATGATTTGTCATAAAGTAATGTTAGAATAGTTACTAAAATGGTCATTAATTATGTTGTTATAGTAAATGAATACTTTAACTTAAGAAAAAAAACTATACAATATTAAAACATGACATCGTGCTTTAAAAACTAAAAAGGTACCTGTAACGAAGAACTTTATTTTGACTTGCTAATTGGTTGTCACTATTAACTATAAGCTTCTCTTTAAAGTTTGAGCTTCACATTCAAGAGTAAGTCATTCATGAATAATTCATTAACACAATATTCATTAACACCCAACATTAATGAATAATATTCATTAACAATATTCAAGAGTAAGTCATTCATGAATAATCATATTTTTTTTGCTTTCTTGCCGTTTCTTTTTTTCATAAAATTTCTAAGAGGAATATCAATGTCCTCATCATCCCCCTCCTCTACTGGTTCTAACACATGTCTCCTCCTCATCCATTTAGGAACATCATGAGGCCGCTACACCAAAGGGGGGTCCGTTGCAATAACAAGTACTTCATGAGTTAAATTTGCACCATTTTATATTAGTGAATTACAAGTTTTTATTTAAGTAAAAGAACTATAAATCAAAAAATTAATTTAAAAGAACAAAACATAGATTTTCTTTACTTGAATGTGTGACATGATCTACCTGCTGATCAGTCTAAACATCCTCTGGCACTCACTCAATACGACATGATTCTATATCCTCAACAAAAAAAGGTTACAACAAGTTCAATTAAAGATGTTAAATTGTATTAATAATTATATAATTAGTTTTAAATAACAAATGAGCACCTCCATCAAGAGTATGATGCACATCAGGGGCTTCATGATGCTGTGTATGATCTGTGTCACGATTAACAGGCTGCATTGCAATGTCATGCACATTATTGTCAAATAAATTGTTGCTCAAGTATTCAATTTATAATATATTTTTTGGCATATTTACCTGTGCACATGATGCAGGAGACTGTTTGGTTGCAGAAATGGAAGCTTGCTGTAGGTGTTCAACCACTGCTGCATAGCCTTGCTTGAAGGAAATTTTTTTGTGTTCTTCCATGGCCTCCAGATTAAAATCAGTGCCTTGCATTTTTTTATTAATTAAAAAAATTATATGAATTTTAAAAATAATTTTTCTTTTCAATTCATTTATTGCTACTTACAACGTGTGCTTTGATTTTCGAATATCCCCCAGAGCCAAGTTTGTGCTGCCCAACCTTTTCCAGCCTCGCCTTTGTTGCCTTTGATGTGTCCTACAACCTATGAAAAGTTTGAAATATGTTAGGTGATATAGATATAAAGATCAATACTAATTAGTGGATTATTATATATTGGTATGAAGGTTTTGGCATAAAGTAGCATGTTCCACCAAAAATATGAAAAAAGGGAAGAAATTATAGTATCATACCTTTAATTGACATGTGTAATCATGCTATTTATCCATGGATTTCGTGACGTATAGGGGATAATTTTTGGAACAATCTATAATAAAAAAATAAAAAAAATTGATCCAATCTCTTGCAATTGCATGACTTGTAGATTGTGGGAAGTGAACCATTACAAAGGATAAGTATCTTTTGAGAGCTCAAATCCTACAATACAATTAGAAACACAATCATTGGATTTCAATTAATTATAAGATTATGGTTTAATTTAGGAAGTCTTGGAGGTTTCTATTTGTATTATGATGATTGAATATGATCTTTCCGTAGTCAAATCACCACTTTGGTGTTCCCACCTCCATGGACGACGAAGATAGATGGAGATACCAAATAAAAGGCAAGTATTATCACCTAAGAAAGCTTCAAATGTGCAAATTACTAATCCTTTAGAAGAGGAAGACCAAGTGTCCAAGGACATAGTTGCCTTCATAGAAATGCTGCAAGAAAGAAAGGGCAATCTCAAAACTTCAACAATAATCTCAATGTGGCAATAAGAATTCTGATGTGTTGCTGCATGTGGGAGAGGAGCAACAATGCAAATAAATGCTAGAGCAGTTGTGAAGGAGCTTTAGAGAGTCTCAATCAATGATTGAATAGTAGAAAAATAGAGGTTTTACCATCAATATAGCAGGTCTGGATTCATTTTTGATGCCTGAGAGGGTTGACAGAGGTGTTACACTACCAAAACACTTGAAAGTGGAATGTTTCAACATTCAACCCAGTTGCAGATTTTTCGCAAGATGCTAGTGCCACATGTAGATGTTTGTATGTGGTACATTTGTCCAAGAAATAATTGGGATAAGAGGTTGGGGAGTAAAACATATTTTGATTGAATTAAGGAATATTCATGAAAGGGTTTTTACAGTATGGTTTATGAGAACATAAACTAAACAAAACAAACATATAAATAGAAAATTAACAACTACCATCTACATATCATTTCTCATCTTGATAATGAATCTAATAGATCATAAAAAGTGAACCAAAACATTCATGCCAAAATCATATTCAGTTATTTTTTGATAGCATTTTTGCCACCATATGGATTACAAACAATGTTAGTTCTTCTCTTGCCATCTTCCCTGATGACGAATCATAGAATTTGATCCAAAATGTAGGCAACAAAAAATCTAGATGGTCTAATACAAAAGGGAAAAAAATCTTGAAATCATGACTGTGGAAACTTCACAAATTTGATATTAACTCTCACCCATTATTTATCTTTGTTTCACATAACTATATGATTGGTAGACCATCAATCAAATAGTATGCATCTTAGTAGATATCAAGTACCAGTGTAGCCAGACAAAATACATCTTAGACACCTACAGGTACAATACCAGTTTAGCTTCCTATAACTTAACTACACCATACTGTCAGGAGAGTGCTCAGTTGTCATTAACTTGTGTTTCTGGCATTGAACGTGATGCTTATTACTTTTAGGAGAGTGACCATTAGTAAAATTCTTACAAAGTTTTTCAAAAAAATTGTACTTGTCATTACACTGACTGAATATCATTTATCATATATATACTGCTAACACATACAACTATGGTACATGTAGTTGAGCATTACTATATTTTCAAGACATAATATAGCTATATGTGAAGTTATAAGCATACTATTTATATCTTATGTAAGATTTATACCCAGATTGAGATATATATAGTTGTATACAGGCATTCTATGTGCAATCAACCACCGCAATTTATTAGATGCCCAAATTTTAGAGAGCATTCATAATAGGGTGAAAGCAATTGTGTCAGCATATGAATTACATACCTTTCATCAATAGATAGATTAAACTGAGCTAGTTGAAATTGTTGATACTGAAGTTGAACCCTAAATTTGATCATTAATGTACTAGTAGTTAATACTATTGCATACCTTTTTGGATTTTCTGGTGTACTTTCTTTTGGACGTTCCCCTTTCTCCTTTGCATCCAAAATGAACTCATTCCAATCCCTCACTAAAACAAAGGGAGGGCACTCGTACTTCAGGTTTATGACTAGACTCTTTCTATATGTGTCCCTCACAACCTTAAGATGTCTGAAAGGTTTTTGTAACAATTTATTATGATAAAAAATATTACTACCAAACTCATGCTCTCTATCTTTGATGAGCTCATCTTTTAATTTTTGATCTTGGTAGTTCCATCTTTTAAGAAAAAACACAAAATTGTTAGATATAGCTAGTATAAGAAAAGACCCGAATGAAAGGAAAAATATTGCACTAATTAATGATATGAAAAAAAATAGTGGGATAAAATTAGTTCAGTTATGATGTTCCACCTTTTACGTATGGTGGGCCCGAATCTTTGCAGCGTGAGGTCATAAAGCCTCCTATAAAATGTATCATTTCTTGCAAAAAATGTCATGAGATAATTAATAGTAAGAACCATTAAAATGAATCATGCAAAGAATAATTTTCATAGTGAATAAAAAATACATAAAATTAGATACATTTCATCTTTTTAGTGATCTATTTCAGGGTTGGAGGATCAACTTGACCAAAATTGACCAAAAAAGAAGTTTGGAAAAAATTTAAAAAAGTCTAAAACCAGTCAAACTCTACCAGGGTTCTGTTGCTGATGTTCTAAAACTAAAAAATGTACTGTGACTATATTAATCAGTATACCTTGAAAAAAATATAGTTCATAATACATATAACTTGCCATGACCTTCATTTTTTGTCATTCTTAATTGATGTTGTCATTGATCATATTGCTAAAATAGATAGTGAAGCTGAAAGGGAGCACTTTAAAACTCTAATAGGCAATAGCAATGATGCGGGAAATCATTGAAAACTGAACATTGACTATGAAAGAAGACTCCCACTTTTGGTTCTCTGTAGAAAAATTGGTTAGTATCTTCAACTGAAAGCATGAAATTGCAATGTACCAAATCACTAAACTAGAGAATTACTGGTATAGAAAAAAGGCCATTGATAATTTAGATGATCCTACCAAACTCCTAATAAAAAGGAATTCTAGAATAATTAAACAATTTGCACAATACGACATACTAAAGAAGGTCATGAGGCATCACTCCACATCAAAAGCCCTTGCATTCACCACTCCCTATCATGTTTATGTCTTGCAAGAAAATCCTTATTACAATATAAAAAATAATTATTTAAAGTACCTGGAATCTTAGGACATTTCAAAGGCATTGATTCATCATCATCAATCAACAACGATGTCTGCATAGCTCCCGTGCTAGAAACATGGGTAGCTCAAAGAAATGATGGTGAATTACCACCAATACATGCACTATGATCCACATTTGGCGACGTACCAGATGGTGCATCTCCTACCACAAAAAAAAAAATACACTATGTGATGCACCCAAGATTAAAGTACATATTATGAACTCATAATTAACACAAAACCAAATATAGAAAAATAAGGATTTACCAGCTAGACATCCCCTTATTGTCGACATTGTAGTCGACAATCTCGTATGGGCGTCCGTCAACCTCGTAGGAGTCTCTTGCACTGGATGACTTGAACAATACATTGTTAACAAGGACATTCTGAAATAATAAAAGTAAGAGTTAAGAAGTTTTGAATGTTTGAAATAAAAAATTCCGTCTAATTTTTCAACTAAAAGATTATTTTACCAGTGGCAGTTAGAGCTTTGCTACTACCGGCCTCACGGCGTTGTCCTTGACCAAGTTATGGATTAGTTACCAAAAAATCCTGTATAACAAAAATTTAGTAGTTGAAGTTTCTTACAACTCTTTAAAAAAATTGCATCAATAAAGTATTTTTGCACATATTACATATTTTACTTCACAACATAAAATAGTATAAAATATAAATCTTTATTGAACTTTTGTTATAACTAAAGATTCATTGGAGCTTACTTCATAATGATGAGCTTGCACTCTCAAATCTGATAGCCTCTTCATCATCTCCTGGGATTCCATATTTGCCTCATCCAAAATTTTCATTACTTCTAAATTAATTTTTAAATTTTTTTTCTTCAACATTTTTGTGAAATTGGGAGTTTCAACAATATCCTCATTAGAAGGCATAGCTAGTGGCTCGGTACATACTACTGGTGCTTTACCCTTATCCTGAACATCAAATTGTGAGAGGAATATCAGTAAAACTATCATAAAAATTCAAAAACCATAAATAAAATAACGTAATAATATAACATTTTTCAACTATCTAATTTGTACAATTTCAAAAAGGTTTACCCTCATTGAAGAAGGGGTGGGAGTAGCATCCTGGTGACCTCTATCATTTGTTGGATCCATATCATCTTGTCACAAAGATTAAACATAAAAAATTCAGCTAATTGAAAGCAATACACAACAAAAAAAACTTATTAACAAAATGGTAAATAGCACTTACAACCCTCATGATAGTAACTTTGTTTGTATCTATGCGATTTAAATGGTAATCGATTAGCAGTTCTTCCCCTGCACTTATTGATTTTATTGCACAAAAAAAAACTTCATTCCCCTCATGTGCCTCAAATATGCAATTGGGTTGCTTACTAGTTGAAGAAGGTCACGTACTATTTATAAAACCTGCAATATTACCTATTGCTTTTGGTCTCTCATCAATGTACATAGAAAATCTTTTACTTTGATCATTTTCTTTCCGTTGTATATAATTAGCTGATACCCCATACCTACACATACTTTTTTTATATCAAACAATCCGCATCCAATCATTGTAATTGTAACATGGACCGACATACTTGAACAATTCAACAACTTTGTTGTAACATACCTTTATCCCATCCATGGAAAATAGGCCCAAACCATGTAATGAGGATGGAGCAATGCGATATATCCTCTCATTAACACAAAAAATTGTATTAATTGGAGGTAGCTCATTGGGTACCCATTCTTTCTCAATGTGTGTGTACCAAAAGGGCACCTTGATGTCACCTTTGGTCCCATCATCATAAGAACATGACCCCCCATTAGCAAGGAAAAATTGCATGCATTTATCAAAATTTTTTCTATTCTTTTGACCTCTAGTTGATCTTCCTATTTTAACCATACTACATGTAGAGCTTTCATCTACCATTTCCTCATTTCCCTCATTCGATGTAGATAGATTTGACAAGTACCTATTTGGTGGGTCCTGCAATCCATCAAATGGAAAGTGAAAGTGACAAATATAAAATGTAGTAAGTTGAAAGTGATTATACAATTATATTTATATACGGACCTTCTTTGTCTATATATACATTATATGATTATATAATATGTCTATTTATAACATACGTGCTCAATGATAAACAAGAAGAATATAAGAAAATTATGTCTATTTATTGACTTATACCTGCTGATCCATGTCACTGTGCACAATCCACGCCAAACGGGTAAAATTTCTTGCATATGTTAATCATTTTTCCTAAGTTAGCTAAAAAATACATGATATGTGTAAACATGAACAAATTTACCTTATATATGGAATGCAAGATCGTCAACAGAAGGGGTGACGATGTACCTATAGTCAATTGACTATTTGCAAAAAGGGTGACAATCAAACACAATATAAATATTGGTAATTATAAACAACATATGTTGTAATCATTAGAAATGAACACAATAAATATGTAATCAAATTTCCTGAATATGTTAATCATTTACCTTAAGTTAGCCAAAAATTACATGATACGTGTTTGCTACAAATAACTTAGAAGAAAACATGAACAATAGGCAACATCACAAACATGAAAAAATTTCCCTTATATATGGAATGCAAGATCATCAACAGAAGGGGTGATGATGTACCTGTAGTCAATTGACTATTTGCAAAAAGAGTCATATTCAGACACAACATAAACATTGGTAACAATAAATAACATATGTTGTAATCATTAGAAATGAACACAATAAATATGTAATCAAATTTCCTACATATGGTAATCATTTATCTTAAGTTAGCTAAAAATTAAATGTTACATGTATGCTACAAATAACTTAGAAGACAACATGAACAATAGACAACATCGTAAACATAACAAATTTACCTTATATATGGAATGCAAGATCGTCAATAGAAGGGGTGATGATGTTTGTAGTCATTGATTATCTTCATCATCATAATCATCATCATCATCGCCATCAACACCATCATCATCACCATCATCATCGCCATCATCATCGCCATCATCACCATCATCATCACCATCATCACCATCATCACCATCACCACCATCATTATCATCATCACCATCATCATCATCATCAATATCTTCTTCTTCCATAACATTATACTTTATTAGCCTTCCTCTTGGATCATGTCTAACAACAAATGACCAACCCTATTTATGTGGAACCTCTGAGTAAAACACTTGCTTGCATTGGCTTGGAAGAACATAGGGCTCATCTCCAACTAGCTCAAATGACCTTGTATTGATCATTGTAAATTGATTATCATGTTGAATAACCATTCTATCTGGATCATTTTGATTTAGTCATAACCTGTACCATTTGATGACGAATAGAACTACTTTGAAGGTTTTAAATTAGCACTCAATTATATCATCCAAGATGCCATAGTATTGATTTTGAGATTGTTGAGGATGTATGTCATTTTTAGATGATATATTGGTGACCTCAAAAATTGCAGTTATCCCAGAATCACAAGTTGTCTTTGTGTCATCCAACCTTTTTATACAAAATTTGTGGCCATGATAGTACATAGCTTTGTGGTGCTTGACCTACAATTTTTGAAGTGTGTGTAAATTATTTTCATCATGAGTTGATATGAAACATATGTCAAGTTATGATCATTAATAAATTTCTACGTATCTCTCCACCTCTTAAACCCTTTACTAGATCAACTACTATCGATATAACATTGGAATCTCCATTACGATGAGCTTCTATAACCAATGAAGCAACACCTTACCATGTTAATGAGCAACCATTTTGTTGACATCGTTCAATCCATTCCATCATCCAATCAAGATTTTTTGCAATATACAAATGTATTGCATCCCACTCTCGACCACCTGTTTCAAAAAAATACACCAATTAAAAATAACTTATATTGAAGATTTATAAGAATTAATTAACTAAAATAACATCTTAGATTTACATCTCACTTTCCTCGATCTACCTTTTCCTATCAAGTACTCCCCTTCAAATTTGTTAATTGAGTTGGGATCCCAAATACGATCTACATGGATCTTTGCTGCAAACTTAAGAAGATATTCACTAATGTACACCATGGTCTGGTATACCATATATCCCTCCACCATAGAACCCTTGGGATGTGCTCTCTATTGAACCAAGCCTTTCAAAAATTTCAAGTGCCTCTCAACCATCCACATTGACCTGGTTGGTACAGGTCCACACAATTCAATCTCCTCAACTTGATGTATGAGCTCGTGTTCTTGTGCATTGAAAAAACTTGGAGGTAGACACTTTTGCATTTCAGTCTTCAGAAGAGGAATTTTTCTCTTCCAATATTTTATATGTTCTTTATTTATTTCTTTAGATGATAACCACCTTGTGTATTTTCCAAGATCATATATAACCTGTTTGACATTGTTGGTGAAGTGGTGTGGGAGAGATAGAGGTAGAACGTACTGCAATATTTGTAAAATGATCTTGTCAATATTTTATAAAAGAATGCAATTGAAACTAAATGCAGTATATAAATATATAGTGAATACAAAATAACATGAATTACCTTAATAAATGTATGCCAATCGTGTGTTTTCAACCCTGGTCCAAATTCACTTTCATTTGATATGAGATTGTTTATGTTCGCAACAAATCCTGTGGGAAATCATTTTCTTTTTATGACTTCTTTTATAGCATTGCTCTGCTGCCTTGACAATAACCAAGGGAACTTGTATCAATCTGGTCTCCATTTTTATTTGATCAAATGCCATTTTTAATTGCATGGTTGGATTCTTCAATGTCACTACAATTTTTGACAATTTGATCTTTGTCACGCCTTCCATCCAAGATTTTCCATAATGTCTTTGTTACATTCTTTCCAATATGCATAAGATCAAATAAATGCACAATTAGGAGTTTCTCATAGTACAGAAACCTAGTACGTTGCATAGGATAAATTTTTAGTCCTTTTGGAAGTTGGTTATTGATGCCTTGACAACCTTCACAAGCATCAATCACATTATCAGTAAACAAAACACAATATCGAAATATAAATTTGAAACAAAAACCATCAAATTGAATGACATTACCTTGACAATTTATTTTATTGTATGCCAACTTCAATAGGCGAGGTGTCATTCTCTGTGGCTTTGACGTAGTCTCTTCTAGACCATTGAAAAGATGTTTTTTGGTAATTCAGTACTTATGATTTTTGTGCAGAAAGTGTCTATTATCATCAAACACCTGCTTTCTTAAACTTATTGAATGATGAGATTTCGTCTTTGGACCACAAACTGGACATGCAAATTTTCCCTTTGTTTGAAGACCTACAAGATCGTGTATAATTGGATTAAATGTGTTAACTTTGACATACCAAAAAAGAGGTGTCAAGAAGAGAACATACCACAAAAATGTGTTAGCCCAAGGGCATCATGTATTGTCCATACAAGCACTGCATGAAATTGAAATTGTCTTTGTCTTATTGGTCTACAGATGTCATACATAGTAACCCCATTCCATAACACCACCAACTTGTCGATAAGGCGATCAATATATATGTTGATATCTTTAACTTGGTGCTCACCTAGTTGAATGAACAAAAACATTACATAATTATTATGACCATTTGATGGATTAGTAATAATAAATTAATTTAGATGACCACTAAATCAAAAAATACCTGGATCAATCAATGTCAACATTATGTGCTCTCTCTTTATGGGCAACCAAGGAGGTATGTCATTGTTGATAACAAAAGCAGGCCACACCAGTAAGTAGATCTCATCTCTCTAAAAGGATTGACACTGTCTACTGCCAATGAAAGCTTGAGATTACGAGGTTCTTCTTTAAAGTGTGGCCATTTTTCCTTTATTTCCTTAAATGCCGAACCATATATAGGAATTCATCTTGCATGAGAAAATTTAAAAATTATTAAAAAAATAATAATAAATTGTGGAGGAGAGAGAAAGTGACGAAAATAGAAAGAAAAATAATAAAAAATAGAAAATGGAAAAAAAGGGGAGAAAAGAGGAATTTCTACTTTCAAGGTGCAAAGGTGTTATATATAGAAAAATAAGAAAAATAGTTGTCATTCCATTAATCGAGGTGTGTAGGAGTTCCTAAGTGCACAAGCAGATTGCCAAAGTGTGAGGCAGTTTGTACTAGGACCTTGGTTGGGCAAAGTTTATCAGAGCAAGAGTTCTTGAGCGTGTAGACAGATTGCCAAAATTGAGGCAGTTTGCACCAGTACCTTGGGAGGACATGTAGATTGATTGATGGATGTGAATATGGATGATTAAACTTGTTGAGGCATGATCGTAGAGAGTTTTTGGATTACAGATTCATTGTCCTAGACTTGTGATGCGATTCTTGATTGTTCATGCGAGATGGTAGGTTGCAATCTGACTTGCAAACAATTTGAGGTTGTCACAAGGAGCATGTGAAGGATTTGTTGTAGAGGGTTTACGAAGATCTTAGGAGATGGCTCCAAGAGGATTGGACCCTAAGATGATTGCAAAAATCCATGATATAGTGGAGAGGAATTTTTGTAAGATGTTTTCTTGGTTGGATGCTAGATTGGCTGATCAAGCTAAGAAGATCAAGGTGGAAGAGGTTGGTTTTGCTAATTAGTTTGTGGAACCTGATGTAGAACCTGTAGAGAAAATAGAGGTTGTTGCTGAGGATATTCCTAACCTTGTTGATGTTGAGATGGAGATTGGTTTTCATGATCAGTCGATTGAGTCAAACATGGAGATTATGGAGCACTCAGTCATGGATGATCCAATTGTTGTTGTTGGTGACTTGTATCTTGCAAAGCATCTTGTTGTGAGCAATGAGGTTGCTAGTGTTGAGAGTTTGGCATGTGTTGATGGAGATCTACATGTGGTTGTTAATGTGGAGCTTGTTATTGCTGGTATGGATTCACTAGTTGTTGATGTGAATGGGAGTTTTCTAATGAAGGATTATGTTCAGTTTGTTCCTGGGAATGAGCATGTTCATTGGATGGTTGAGATTCTAGTGTTTGATAGTAATGCAGATGTGGAGGATTTGCATGGTGGCTTTCTTGTCCCTATTGAGGTGGAAGCCTTTGGTGAAGATGAAGATGGTTGTATATCTTTCTTTTGGGCATCAAAGTGTGGGACACACTTTTCTATCTACCAGGGGAGTCTAATGCAGAAGCATCTTGCATGAGAAAATTTAAAACTTATTAAAAAAAAAAAATTGTGGAGGAGAGAGAAAGTGACGAAAATAGAAAGAAAAATAATCAAAAATAGAAAATGGAAAAAAAGGGGAGAAAAGAGGAATTTCTACTTTCAAGGTGCAAAGGTGGCATATATAGAAAAATAAGAAAAATAGTTGTCATACCATTAATCGAGGTGCATAGGTGAATCTTAGAAGCTTTTGGAAAGTTCCTTAAATCATGCATTTAATATTTGTTGTGATCCATAAAAGAAATGTAATTTTCTAATTGGGCCATGTGGTGGTGCTTAGTTGTATTTAGGTGGAATTCTAGAAAGTTGTGGATATTGTAGAAGGTTGTGGATATTGTAGGTGGAATTCTAGAGGGTTGTGGATAAGTCATGCATTGGGTGGTAAGTGCCTATTTAAGCAAGGCATATGAGCATTTCTAATCAAGCTCGAGAAGGAGAAGCTTGGGAAGGTGAAATCTTTGGAAGGTGAAAGCTTCGAGCTGTGAAAGCTTGGGAAGGTGAAAGATTTGGAAGAAAAAGCTTCAAGGTGTGAAAGCTAGAAGGTGTGAAGGCTTCAAGGTGTGAAAGAGAAGGAGGAATTGAAGAGTGATTTTTTCTGAGTCTATGGATAGAGTGTCGAATGTGAGGCAGTTTACAGAAGGATTGTGTTGGAGTTATGAGTGTGTAGACAGAGCACTAGATGTGAGGTAGTTTACACTTGGATCTTGGATAAAGTTGGAGAAGAGCTAGTGGCCATGGTTTAGAAACAAGGAGATTTCTTGGTGGCTTGTGAGCACAAGCTGAGATCTCAGAGGTTTCTACTAGAGTGTGGATCTGGACTAGCTTGGGCTTGGATTGGATCTTGAGGGATCTTGTAGACATGTTATTGTAATTAATATTGGATTTTCAAGTATAATAAAATTGTTTGAAGCATTTTGTCATATTGTCTCCATATTTTTGCACTCTTGGTTATGAGTTGGTAGGGTGGTGTGGCCCTCCATCAAGTGGTATCAGAGTGTACCTTCATTAAGTGGTATCAGAGAAGTTCTTGAGTGTACAAGTAGATCACCGAAGTGTGAGATAGTTTGTACTAGGACCTTGGTTGGGTGAAGTTTATCAGAGTAGGAGTTCCTAAGTGTACAAGTAGATTGCCAAAGTGTGAGGCAGTTTGTACCAGGACCTTGGTTGGGCAAAGTTTATTAGACAGAGAGTTCTTGAGCGTGTAGACAAATTGCTAAAACTAAGGTAGTTTACACTAGTACCTTAGGAGGACATGCAAATTGATTGATGGATGTGAAGATGGATGATTAAACTTGTTGAGGCATGATCGTAGAGAGTTTTTGGAATGCAGATTCATTGTCCTAGACTTGTGATGTGGTTCTTGATTGTTCATGCGAGGTGGTAGGTTGCAATCTGACTTGCAAAAAATTTGAGGTTGTCATAAGGAGCATGTGAAGGATTTGTTGTAGAGGGTTTACGAAGGTCTTGGGAGATGCCTCCAAGAGGATTGGACCCTAAGATGATTGCAAAAATCCATGATATAGTGGAGAGGAATTTTTGTAAGACGTTTTCTTGGTTAGATGCTAGATTGGCTGATCAAGCTAAGAAGGTCAAGGTGGAAGAGGTTGGTTTTGCTGATTAGTTTATGGAGCCTGATGCAAAACCTATAGATAAAATAGAGGTTGTTGCTGAGGATATTCCTAACCTTGTTGATGTTGAGATGGAGATTGGTTTTCATGATCAATCGGTTGAGTCAGACATGGAGATTATGGAGCACTCAGTCGTGGATGATCTAGTTGTTGTTGGTGGTGACTTGTATCTTGCAGAGCATCTTGTTGTGAACAATGAGGTTGCTAGTGTTGAGAGTTTGGCTTGTGTTGATGGAGATATACATGTGGCTGCTAATGTGGAGCTTGTTATTGCTGGTATGGATTCACTAGTTGTCGATGTGAATGGGAGTTTGCTAATGAAGCATTATGTTTAGTTTGTTCTTGGGAATGAGCATGTTCATTGGATGGTTGAGATTCTAGTGTTTGATAGAGTAATGCAGATGTGGAGGATTTGCATGGTGGCTTTCTTGTCCCTATTGAGGTGGAAGCCTTTGGTGAAGATGAAGATGGTTGTATATCTTTCTTTTGGGCATCAAAGTGTGGGACACACTTTTCTATCTATTAGGGGAGTCTAATGCAGGAGCATTTTGCATGAGAAAAATTAAAACTTATTAAAAAAAAAAAAAGTTGTGGAGGAGAGAGAAAGTGATGAAAATAGAAAGAAAAATAATAAAAAATAGAAAGTGGAAAAAAGGGGAGAAAAGAGGAATTTCTACTTTCAAGGTGCAAAGGTGGCATATATAGAAAAATAAGAAAAATAGTTGTCATTCCATTAATTGAGGTGTGTAGGTGAATCTTAGAAGCTTTTGGAAAGTTCCTTAAATCATGCATTTAATATTTTTTGTGATCCATAAAGGAAATGTAATTTTCTAATTGGGCCATGTGGTGGTGCTTAGTTGTATTTAGGTGGAATTCTAGAAATTTTTGGATATTGTAGAAGGTTGTGGATATTGTAGGTGGAATTCTAGAGGGTTGTGGATAAGTAATGCATTGGGTGGTAAGTGCCTATTTAAGAAAGGCATATGAGCATTTCTAATCAAGCTCGAGAAGGAGAAGCTTGGGAAGGTGAAAGCTTTGGAAGGAAAAGCTTCAAGGTGTGAAAGCTGGAAGGTGTGAAGGCTTCAAGGTGTGAAAGAGAAGAAGGAAGTGAAGAGTGAGTTTTCTTGAGTTATGTGGATAGAGTGCTGAATGTGAGGCAGTTTACAGTAGGATTGTGTTGGAGTTATGAGTGTGTAGATAGAGCATTGGATGTGAGGTAGTTTACACTTGGATCTTGGATAAAGTTGGAGAAGAGCTAGTGGCTGCGGTTTAGAAACAAGGAGATTTCTTGGTGGCTTGCGAGCACAAGTTGAGATCTAAGTGGTTTCTACTAGAGTGTGGATCTGGACTAGCTTGGGCTTGGATTGGATCTTGAGGGATCTTGTAGAAATGTTATTGTAATTAATATTAGATTTTCATGTATAATACAATTGTTTGAAGCATTTTGTCATCTTTGTCTCCATATTGTTGCACTCTTGGTTATGAGTTGGTAGGGTGGTATGGCCCTCCATCAAGTGGTATTAGAGCATACCTTCATTACATTCACATAATGTCATCTTGACTTCTATTGCGTGCATGGTAATCCATAAATTGTGCCAAGCTATTACACCTGAATAATTGTTGCAGATGTGGAATAATGAGAATATGCTAAAGAACCTTGTGAGGCACCTTTTTTGTTAATTGATTTGATTGATATCTACTGATATGACAAGTAGGGCATTGTGTTGCAAATTCATGCTGTTTATGATATATAATATGATTGTTCAGACATGCATGTATTGTTTGATACTCCATTCCAATATCTTTCATGATGGTAGATAATTTTTGATACGAGCGAGGTAGAATGTTTGATGGTGGTAACAAACACTCACCTATTAGCCTACGACCAAAAATATAATTTGTTAATTTAAAGAATATTAATTTCTACACAAACCTAATGTTAATTATAAGGGAACTACGAGTAAAATAATGAACGAAGATGGCATACCTTAACATACGTGTCATTGCTACGTTGGATAAACCATTCATAACCTTCAAGTTCACCAACAACAATACAACAACAAGAAGAGTTATTTTGGAGCCTTCATATAGGGACTAGTGTGCCTTCTCAAGTAAAGGTACATCAAGCTCTGTGTCAACATCATCATCATCATCATCATCATCATCATCATCATCTTGATCATCGTGATCTTCATCATCCTGGTCTTCTTCCATGGTATCATTACCTTAAATCCGCATTCTCTGAATTGGCATGGTCCATAACATGAAACTCAGGGACGTTGACCTATATGAAAATGATGACCTTATATTAACCATGACCATGATGTCATCATCAAATCATGTCTTATGTAATTTATAAACTATTAAAATACATACCAATGGGCGATATTCATTTCCCCCTTCAATGTGACCATGTTGCCTACAATGTTGCTCAGCTGTTGTGATTAGATATCTTCGAGTCTTTAAGCCCTTACACATTTTGCAAGGACAATAAAATTTTCCATCACCTTTTCTTTTTAAGTTAGATCACAATCTAGCAATTGTCTCCCTATTTTTTTGTACGTTGATATCGTCAGACATGGTCTTTCTTGAATGGAATGACTCATTGGTGGAAGAAGGATGATTTGTTTGCAACCTGCAAATGGAGTAGTAATAGGAAGACACATATAGAAAGGAGTTAGGTCTGTGAACCAAGTTGGAGTTAGGACATGCTATAGTGGGGTCAGCCCAAGATATTTTGGAATCTTGAAGAACCTGGTAAAGGGTATTTGGAAAGGTGAAAATAAACAAGTATTTTTATAGCTACAAAGGAGGAATTGAGAGCATTATAAATAATGAAGAAGAAACTTAAATTCATTCAGCTTCATCTCTATTTACAATTTGACCTTTCTGCATGTGAAATATGACAATATACAAAATTTCAAATCACATTTTCACTTAAAAAAGAACACCAAATATACCTTTGCTACAATATCTTCTTCAGATTCTTCACTATTAGATTCTTTAGAACTGCAAGCTCTTGTGCAGAAAAAAGATGAGATGTACTAAGTAATTTTTGATGGGTAATATTTAAACAAATCAACTATCAAAAAAACAATTTATGAAATTCAGTTGCTTTATTATGTACTGAAGACTTGGCAAGATGTTCCCACGTCTATCTATAGAATGCCTATCTACATGGTTGTTTGCAAATATTCTAGTATGGTGCCGCTTTTGAATAATAAAAAATGTCACTGGGGCTAGTAATTTGGCTCAAGAGATGCACAAGCCTATTGACACCACATAAATTTTAGTTTATATAGCATTTAGCTGTCTTCTTTAACAAAATCCAAAGAGAATACAAACAAACTAATGAGTCGTGTCTATCTCAATTGAATAGCAAGTACTATAGTGAGTATTAGGAAACTGACCTTGTGAATAGCATCTAGTTCATAAAGTAGAACTTGGTAAAACTGTCCTTCACTTACACCATCTCTGAATAAATATCAAAGCTATCAGTAAGGAGACATAAGAAATGAAAAACTAAATCTCAGCACAAAAACCAATCAAAATGAAATAAATTACCTATAAAATATGATTCGCAGAGGATTTTTTCCTGTTGCTCTGTGAAAAGAAATCAGTAGCTCCCTGCAAAGAATCAAAGTGAAATAATCATTCAAATTTCCTAATGATCAAGGCAGAAATTGTGCTCTAGAGGGTTTTCTCCTCATTGTCATTTAGTAATTCAAAACATGTCCCTAATCCATGGTGTGTGAAGTTGTAAATTTTTCCCTAAGTTAATTATTTGTGGCTTCAGGCCAATCTTGGGATGCAACCACCTAACATTTGCACCAAATTCCCAAATATTAAGATAAGCATTTCTCATATGAATTGTGTGAACCAGAACAACAACAAACAATGATCTATATTGAAAGCTTATTACCGCTATTGATGGACTAGAATCTTCTCTAGGGTGTGGATGTCTAACATTTGCCCCACAGGAGTCTAAAAGACATTATGAACTTTTTAATCAAGTAATGTTTCTTACTTGTAAGAAAACCTCAGAAACACAAAAGTCGATAATTTGAAAAGTTCTCCACAATTGTACATTGAATAAATAGCAACAGATCTGCAAAATAATAAAAAGGAAACTCAACACAACCTTGTATCAAGAATAATTGATCAAACTTGGATCACCTCAACATGAAAATTCATTTAAGATATGGTGATTAAAAGTTAGGTTTTTTTCTCAAAATCACTGCAACTCAGAGGACCAAATCTTTGCTGATTAGTTTAACATAGATTGGTGAACAGAAAATTCATAATAAAAATTTGATTTTTTTCCACACTTGTTCAAACCATATAATGAATGACAAAAAATGAATTGTATACGAGTCACTCCAAATTCTTAGCTTTTAATACACTTCATAGATGAGATTGCATTATGTGGTTTGAACAAGATATGGAAAAAAATCAAATGATAGAGTCACTCCAAATCCTTAGCTTTTAATACGCTTCATAGATGAGATTGATCATGACTCTTATGATGATTTGGAGTGAAAAGGATAAAAATAGAGTGTAGTTTCTTTGTAAGCTCATGGTTTTTAAGTCATTTTGAAGGTCACTATGTTGGAATAGTCAGAACCAAAGGAGTGTATGGAATAGTCAGAGCTTTAAGTAATATATGAGATCTAAAATCACTTGTAACATCAAATAACCACTTTGATATGGCTTAGAGAACCTAAAAAGCCAAACATTATAGGGAAGCATCCAACACAAACAAAGTATTTTTCACATACTTCACATGGATGATAATTTTACAAACTTGGAGACAAATAAAGCTCACTTAACCTTCAACAAAACTAATATTTGTTCTTCAAAAGTAATGAAGATAGTAGAATACCCAAAAAAATTAACTTAGATTGGTTAAATTTAACAAGAAGGTTCTGAAGACCATTCATTAGAGAAATCAATTCAAAGGTGATGTCTTGTTGCATATGGTAAGAGAATTTCACTTTCTAAAAGAAATAGAATGCTTACTAGCTTTGTGACACGTTTTGATACAAAGAATTATAGTGACTAGTCAAAATATCAATATGCTCAATTTGGTATTATATGTCAAATTTTATAGTGCAACTTGACTTCAAAAGGCATAGGTACTATCTTCAGTTTCTTAGCTCCTATTATTTAAGTAGACTTTGATGCAATGAAGCTTGAACTCTATTTTGAAAAGAAAAGAGTTGTTGATTATTTAACTTCCACCAGTGCCACTTATCCAATTAATATAAAAATAATACCATCAATATTTGATTATAATTTCCATGATAAGTTGATGTAAAAAGAAGTAGAACGAAAGTATAGTAATAGTCCAGATTGAGTTGAAGACAAATTTATGGTATTCATTGATTGTGAAGGATATCAAAATCATATATTATAGATTCAAAAATTTGAAATAGAAGAAGATGTGAATGTTAATTTTAGTTCTAATCCAAAATATAGTTCTATATATTTTTAATGGTTATATACATACTCTTGTCAGGAAATAAGGTTACTACTTTTAAAATAACATTTAATCTTCAAAGCCACCCAAATGAAAACACACAATATTTTGGGTTTTTTGTTTCAATAATCCAATTATCTAATAAGCAATCATATCATTAAAAGCTTCATTACAATATTTATAAAGGTCTTAAATTTTGTCAATTACAATTTTCTATAGAAAGAAAAGAAGTTACCAATTGCCCAGCCTAGATAATTTTGTTGAAGGAGATCTATGTTATGGAACACTTACAAGAAATTTAAGTTACACTTCAAAACAAACAAAGAAACACAAAGTCAGATGGTACTTTTTGCTTCTATAAATTCCATTTAATCCTAATATTAACATAAAATAGAATGAGTTTAAATGACCATAAACAAATTGGCTTTAGAAACTTTCATTAATTCTTGGAAATTTTTGAAACATTTAAATTGAAACCCAAAGTAAATGAATATTTGGACTTAGTTATCAAAACTTATTTTAGTAGCATACTGAGGACTCCGAGAGCCTTACAACAACCAACAAGGGTGGAAGTAATCCACCATTGGTAAGAAATAAAGATTGTATGTGCATATAGCCTCAATCAGAGAGGATGATCTTAATAAGAACATCACATAATAAATGAGATTAAATATTAGAAACATCAATAAAAAACTTCAGACTAGGCCATTATATCAAGCCATCATTTGGATAAAAAAGTGGATCATCACATACACAAAATTGATGGACATCAGAAACAATGATGAGCATATTACTTTGAGATTGATTTAAAGTTCTATATTTGATTGATACAATACAGAAATAATATTCAACAATATAAAACCCTTCGCAATTAGTAGTAAAAAATTCAAGAGATGATACCAAACCTTGCTGCAGCCCTAGGCTTATTATAATTTTTTAAAAAAAATTTTGTGTTCAAATTCAATTAGGGTTCAAATACACTTTTCTATTTTAGTGTTAGTTGTCACTCTAAGAATGATGCCATCAATACTTCCTAATATTGTAGTCAATGTCATGAATCTCTCTTAGTAGTGACTTGAAAACCTCACTTTTCTTTTACAGATGCCTGTTATGTTGCTGAAGTTTACAAAACCACCTTAAAAGTGCATATAAATAGAATAGTCAATTAAACCTGTCTGATGTACCTAAGCAGAGAAAAGTCATCAATCCTTAGGCTCAAATTTAAAAGATCAAAAGAAAATTTTATGATATGCAAAGTCTTGCCTCAAGAAAGTCTATCATTATTTCCTTAGAATGCTTCAGCAAGAGAAATGGCTCAAACAATGAGTGGTTTATAAGATGTGTAGACTATCAATAATTGATAACTTATTATGAAATATATAATATAAACTACCAATATTTATGCATAAATATGTATAATACATAAAACTAATAACCAATGTAACCTACAACATGTGCCTAAGGAAAGAAATTTTCATCAATACATGAGAACGTTGTAATGTGCAAAGTCTTCTATCAAGAAAGTCTATGCCTATTGCCTAATATATTTTTGAAAATGTAGCAGTTTACCAAACAATGGTTGGTTATAAGAATGTAGTTATCAACAATAAAAAAACATTAAGACATTTTTGAATGCAATAAAAATTTGATTGAACATTAAAGATCATGATGATGCATAAAACAAACCACAGTCATCTCTCACAAAATTGTGTCATCATGTGTGTGCAGTGTGCATGCCTGCACACTTAGATAGGGAAAATTGTTTGATGAGAGGTGACTGCAATTGTTTTATTCACCATAATATTCTCCAATATTTATTCATCACTTTTATTATACTAATTCATACCTGTATATTGTTGATGGCTATATTAAACATCCACTATTTGATGAAAGAAACCAGATATATCCATCTTGATGCTGGAAACTAACTGTGTGTGTGTGTGTGTGTGTGTGTGTGTGTGTGTGTGTGATAGCTTTCTCTTTGTTACTGTAGGGGAAACCCCTACTTTCCATAGCCTAGTCCCATGAGAGCATCAGGTTCTGGTCTGTACTTGTATATAAAGATATATAAATATACTAAGTGTGTAAATTATGAAAGGCCATTACATTTTGTTTACTGTATCATTATGATATTTAGTAATCATTTAACATTCTTATTTCTCTCCTTCGTTGCCTTTTCCTATCCATATATCTATGTTGATTACCTATAAACTACACACTAATTAATGAACTATTTCTCTTCTAAGCATGTGTGGACTATTTCTATAGTTGATTGAAATTGATATGTTTACTAGGAGCTATCGAGTGCATCCAAAGACTTATGATATAAAGTACTGGTTCCTTTTTTGCAACAATAACCAAGGTTCATATACCATCAATGTGATAAGACAATCCCAGAGAGTATGTGCTGAAGTGGTAATGTAATGTCAAACTCAAGGTAAAATTACGCTATTAAGCACCAAGTTTCTAACATAACCATCTATATGACATTGATCATAAGAAGAAATACTTTCATCAATTTAGAGAATCAAGTCTCCGACATAAGCATCTATCTGACGTTGATCATAAGAATAAATACTTTCATCAATTTAGAGAATCTAATTAATTTTGGAATAGTTTAGACTGAATTCCAAGGGGAAAATGTAAACAGATCGATACCCAAAGTCTCTTAACTATTTATTCTCTTCATTGATCTGATTATTCCATGAAACTAAGGGCCCATTTAGCTACAAATAAAACATCATTGCAGATGGTTTAAATAGATCAAAATGTAAACATGGGCAACTTTGGTTAATGCAAATATATCGTACATTGGACTCACCCTACCAATCACGATCGACACATTGGTGGGTGAGTCAAGGCATTTTATGGAGACCTTGCTCCAATTGCTATCTACATCCAATACTGGCACACTGACCATATTAATTTTGTACATGTGATTATGCCTTCTAAACTTGACAATAGCACTTATTGCTTTAGTCATAGTATAGAGTATGAAGGAAAATTAACATCTTAGTTAATGATATAAATAATAAATTTGAAGTAACAATCAATTGAGTGAGAGTTCTATGAAATGGAGGTTTAAAGGTTTAATTTGGTTGAGATTAAACCTAAAGTGAACTTGTTCATAAATATTCAAAATCAAGGAAAAGAATTAAAACATAAATCATTATCCTTAACGATTCCTTTTAACTAAAATAATTTTTACTTAATTCTGTCTTGAAAAAGAATCTGCAAAAAGCTACTTTGTGCCGAGAAAGAAAAACATAAAGAATTTATGCATGAGCAAAGAAAAAGGGAGAAGAAAAAAACTATACTTTTGGTTGAGTCAGGTGTAAGGAATGATTTTACTCTAAAGAAAGACCTTAATAACATAAGATGAACACCTTCAAGTTTATCTTGGAAACAAGTAATCAGTTAGGCATCTACCTTCCATCTTGTCATACTGATGTAATACGTCTTCTAATACAAGAATAAGAGTTCAATATAGAATATTATAATCTATAATCATATATCAAATAGTAAAACAAAGCTATTTCTAATATAAAGTCTAGCATAAAAAATTGCCTCACTATGCAAGAATGAAACTAAAGGTGGGTTACTTTAAATATACATCACGTAATCTAAGACAAGCTTGGATAAAAGAGATTCTTTAAGTAAACAATGCAGACATTACAAAATTCGATAATCATCGTTATCAACAATTTGATATGGCTCTACTATCAAAGTAGAAAACAAAGCTTGAAGGATGTTGGGACTAAAAATTGTAGCCCAAATTTTGAGCACTATTGAGTGAATTGAACCCTATAAATGCTTTTTGATGCCCATGTACCCGATCATACCTTTGAGGCCCCTAAGGTGTTTAATGTCTCTAACACCTTCCATTTAGCATGTCTACATGTTCCATGAAGAAAATTTGAGATTCTGAGTCATTTCGTGAAGTCTTGTTTTGAGCATTTGTCAAATTTGCATTTTTATCCTAAATGTCAAACAGTGACAGAAGGCTATGTTTGCAAGTGAATATCTCACACCAAAAAATGTGTCACAACTCACCACTTTGGGAATGTCTAGTGTCGAACGTATGTTTCAAATTTCAAGTCATTTCGAGTTCGTTTGACTAGGTTTTGAATCCCTCAAAGTTGGTCAGTTATCAATGTCATGCTGATACAATTAGTTCTAAATTCTAGAAGGCCCTGTTTGACATGCTCTAATTTTGACCCAGTTGACCAAAATACTAAAATTCCTTTTTCTTTGCATTTTATTTGTTAGAGACTTGTTATGTTTCAAGTTTCAGCTCATAACAAATCCGTTTGATCAGTTTTCAAACGCGACTCCAAATGCAATTTCTATCTTTTTACTGGTGTCATAAAGTGCAAATTGATTGGAACCCCTGTTCGTGACATTATAACTCTTAATCCATGATTGGTGAGATCGAATGGATTGTACCACTATGTTGTCCTCTGAAAATACTCCAAGTGTGTTAGTTTTTAAGCCATCGCGAATCCATATGCACACTTTTCCAAGTCAATTCCATTTGCAAAAAATGTTTTTTGTCAGTGCTTTTAATCTGCAAATTCTGAGTAGCTCACTTTAACTGCTCACCATTTGTGCTTATTTATTCATCATGAGCCCAAATCCTAGATCCATATTCTCCTCGTGACAGAGAACCAATGCCCCAGTTTTCATATTCCCAAGTGTTAGTTTACCCAATTTTTGAAGCCGATTCTGAACCCAATTTAGTGTTTTCTGACATGTTTTCTTGCAAGCAGTTCTGAAAGGGTCACTTTGATAGTGAATATATTTTGATCTCAAATTTTTCATGAGACATTCGATAGGGTGCAAGAATGCGGAATAGAGAACCAGTGGGTCAGATTTTAGAGCCTAGGTAGGTGTTTGGGTCAATTTTTAAGGCCAGTCAATAGACCTTCTGGTACCAATTTGACAATTTGCAAGAAAGGGTAAAAATGAGTTTTTAAGGATAATTCAATGCTTAATTTTGATTCCAATTAGTATCAGATGATTAATAGGCCAGTTTAAGAAATCAGGTGTTTAAAAATGATTTTTTTTTAGCCGGACCCACTTTAGGGCCCGACTGATTTCAACAGATTGCAAGTTTGTACTTTTTGGAAAGAAATGATCTACTACAAATTAGAAATCAGGGCAAAATATGAGACAGTCTTTAATCTAAATCATTTTAAGAGCAAACAGTTTAGGTGTGCAGAGTTTTGTATCAGCCCAAGGTTCCAATGTAAATTCTATGGCTATAAATGTCACTTCAAATCCAAGTTCTCTCAATGATCAAAATAAACATTATTGGGAACCTCTAGATGATAGTGCGGTAGACTTCCATAATATAGACAATGATCTAATGGGTTTGCAATCATGTGAAGAAGAAAATAAGGTGCATTCCATTGAGCTTGTTGCAAAATGTTTTCCTAATCTATTGGAAAAGAGTGTCAAAAGTATGTATGAAGCATGTGGATGTGATTTGGATTTTACTACGAAGTCACTTAGTGAACTTGAGCATCAAAGGAAAATGATTCATACACTCATTCAAAAAGTAATACGAATCCAGAATGTGGTTATACATTTTGAATTTAAAGTCTCAATTCAAAATGTAAAATTGTTTACACACTGGAGGTACAATTATGCACAAGTGATAATTTTCTAGAAACTGGGATTAGTGGTCTTCATGTATCCTATCTCATAACTTCATTTGCAAAGACTACAAAGGATCTGTTAGATATGGTGAGTGACAAATTAAATACACTAGAGGGGATAATATCTTTAGGTAATTATAAAATGGTGAATTGGATGGAAATGCCACCAAAGACCCATGCTAAGGGAGGGGAATAGCTCACACTTTGAAGCCTCCACATCAGCCGACTCCATGCCATAACAAGCAATCAGGAGCAGTAGACATAGAGGAACCATGTAGCTATGAATAAGGAGCTTTAACTTTGTTTTAAGTTTGTGTCTCAAAGTATAGTGTCTTGGGGAGTGGCCAAGTCTTTTAATTGATGGAGGAGATGAGTTTTTAATAAGCCGCTAGTCTTGACAACCCATGCATTGAAAGATAAGACAAAGCTAGTGGAAGAGGAGGAACCTTCCATGCAAAGAGCATAGGAACACATAATATGCAAAGAACAAAGGAACCTATCCAAGGCAAGATGCGACAAGGTAGTAAACATAGCCGACCAAAACAAAAAGAGCCTAGGAAAAGGAGATGTCACCAACATGCATAAAAAAAGCTCAAGCCATTTGAAAAGAGCAGTTCATGCCAACATTAATCCACTTGTGAACAGAATGAGCCACCCATAGCTGGTAGTTGTTTAGACAATCAAAGAAAGAGGTAAAGCCGCAGCTATAATAGGGAGAAAATCATGTTTTAGAGCATCTAAATAAAGCCCATGGTGTTGAAGGCAAAGTGGTGGTCAAAGTGGAAAGAGCTCTCATGAAGACAAGCTGCTGAGAGCAAAAGAAGCCACCGTGAGCAGGGTGCAAAGCCGCCAGTCCAAGGCTTTTTCCCACGGCTTTTAAAAGGATGCTCCCATGAAAATTCATGAGCAAACCAATGGAGAAGACCCTGCACAAGAAGAAAAATCCATTAAAAAAGTCAACGCATGAAGCATGTGAAACCCATGTTGAAAGGCAAGGAAAACTAATGAAGCCTCATACATAAAATAGAGAAATAGTCAAAGCAAGAAGTTTATGCACCCTACACCATTATCCAAAGAAGATCATGTTGTGAATGAAAGGGGAGGTCAGCATATAACAGGCTGGCAGAGATGGAAATTTTGCAGTCCCAAGGGTTAAAGGTAGTGAAAGACGCCTTGGAGAGGGAATTCACAGGAGAAACAAAATAGTGAAGCAAGCTCTTTTTAAGCCAAGTTGGAGAGTGGTATTTATACAATAGAGTTTGGTTCCAAACGTGCACTTAGCCTACTCTAAAAATAGGAAGAAAATAAAGAGAGTGAGTCGCAACAAGAAACAAAGAATCCACACTTAATAAAGCACATGCATACTAAGGAACAGTCCATGCAACAAAATAAAGGAGTCATCTCCATGATATTAAAACATGAAGAACATCCATGCATAAAAAAGGGCCAGACTCGAGTTGCACAGAGAATGAAAAGGGAAAAAGAAATAATAACCATTATCCCACATTCACCGAGCGGGGAAGTAATAAGGGATTTAAATAGAATTCTACACATTATACTTGATTTCTGCAAAGACAAAGGCTTTTGTGAAAGCCAAAGCTCGTGCATGGGGCCTGCAAGTGGAGAATAGCTATCAGGTCACCCATGAAAGAATTTTAAATGAATGTGCAAGTGTGCTAACATGGCACCAAAAATAGAGATGTGTTAAGATCGTGCCACGTGTCCAAATCTAAGGGCTGGTGCATGCCCGCAAAATAGAAGTGCTCGAAAGTTAGACAATTTAGAATTGTAGGATTGCAACATGTTGTGAAGGGTCCTAGCTGGTGATGAGGTGGTGGAGACGTACAGGCTCAGGTAGATGCACAAGATGCTGCCATGTGGTAGATCTGATGGTTTGCACATCCCCGCAAGATAGAAGTGTTCGATCGTTAAGCAAAGTGGGTAAGTGGGAGAGCAGCACGTGGTGATGAGGTGGCAACATGTATAGGGGTCGACCAATCAGAGGCTGCCACATAGCACCTGGTCAAAGCTACTTTGACCCCAAAATTCAAGGGTGCTAAAAAATAAAGATTTTTAAATAAAATTTTATCATTTTATGAGGGCACGTACAAAAATATTTTAAATTCAAAGGATTTTAAATTTTTGAATTTTCAAGTTTTAGTCAGAGAATCATAGCAAGGGGTATTTTTCAAATCAACTTTCTGGAGGTTCTTGAGATGAAAATATAATGATATATATCATCGGAATCGGGAGAAGATGAACTTTTTGATTCTGAGGTTAGTTTTTGCATAGAAAGTAGTCTATTCATGCTACAAAAGGTTTTCTTCTAGATTCCAAATCTGCAACCACATTCAGGTATTAATGTTCAATTATGATTTCTAGTAGGGCAATGACCTGAATATGGATAAAAGACAAAGAAAATATAATTGGGGTTGAGTTTGGTGGCATTCAAATCAGTTGAACCTCAAATTCACTAGCATTTCACAAGGCAAATCATATATTTTGGCAAGCAAGAGGTTTTCATCATTCAAAAATAGATATTTATAAATCAGTTACAAAGTAATGATGAAACCAAATCAGATCAAAAGAGAGGGTAGAAAGAGTTTGCTTCATCTTCTTGAGAAGGAATTCTGAGTGGACACTTGTCATCTCCTGATTAGATCCAAGATTTTCTTCTTCCTATATCTATCTCTTTCTTTCTCATTGTACAGGTTCCAGTCTTTGGAGAAAAAATAGTCACTGCTAAGATACCAAGTTTTGGATCCAGTTTTGATGTGTTCCCATACTGTGATACCATATATTTTTCAGCAATTTCTCTTGTATGAACAACTTTAGGAAGGATAATACAGATAGTTCAGATCTGTTAGGTGTTTTCTTGTTTTCATTTCATGCATATGGTTGTATTATTTCAAAGAAATTAATACAAAGAATAGCAGGTTGAGTTTCATCTTGAATCTTGTCTCCTATCTCAGTGAACTGCAATATTTTATGATCTTTATAAAAAGAGCCTAGATCCTAGTTGCAATCCCTTAAGGATCTATGTTGTCTTATTGTTGCTTGTAACTCAAGGGGTTATGTAAATGCTTCAGTGAATCAATAGGGTTGCAGGTTTATTGAGAAGGATATCATGTGAGAATGAGGTTTGGATTGAGCATAGATGTTTATTTAGAAAGGTAAATAGATAGATCATATATCTGAATATATACATAAGTATCAGATAGCCATATGTATGCATTTGATTCATGGATTTTCCTAATGGATTAGGCAATGGTCAGCTACAAGATCATTAAAGTCTTACTGCTGCATATCTAGGGATTTTGTTGAATTCAACATTATAAATCAAATGTTCTTTCCCTTTCATGTTGAAGAACCTAAATGTGATGCCCTCACTCAACTTGTGAATATCATAGGATTTGCAATTTGCTATTGTAGATCTATGTTATTACATGAGTAATTAGGAGATATAAGGGTTGTAATTTGCAATAAATAGATTTAGGAATATGTTTTGCACCGGTACCATATCGATTGAATCTGAGGTCTACTCACCTAGGTTTTTCAGAGCTTGAAGAAGAAGAAGGGTCTAGCCTTATAGTTGGCCCAAGACTGCAATCAGGTGCATTCATCATAGGAAGTTGCTAGCCTTAGATGCATTTGTCTGGTTTCTTGGTTGTTTTCAAAACTATTAAATTAGGAGCCAACAAAGGATATGTGCTCTGTGTCTATACAAGTGAAAAGGCATTGAAAGGAATCAGATAGCATGTTCTTTTTGAGTAAAGGTGGTTAAAATCTTGGATAAAGAACAATTTTTTTAAGCTCTTCATTATAAACACATGTGAGGTGGGTAAAATATTTAATAAAGAACAATTTTCTAAGATTTTCCATTATAAACCCATCTGAGTTACTTAAACTCATGAAGTGAGAACAATTTTTCAAGCTCTTCCACTATGAACCAATCTTAAGGTGCCTAGAATCTTCAATAAAAATTAGTTTCTTATGGTCTTGAGCTATTAAGCCATCTTAGTTTCTATTTTTCTCTCGGCTATCCCTAAACCCTAAACCCTATTGCAACCTCTTCTACTACATCCTGAGGACCTAAGGATGGATACTTGGATAAAATTCCCAAGGTCTTGTTCCATATACCTTGCCTCCCCACTAGAATCAAAATATTCTTGATAGTGCCATCTCCATTCAAATCAAACACAAACACATAATCCACTAAAATTTTACCTGTTACATCTCTACACAATGCCGAGTCCTCTCTTTCAGAAACCCCCTTGAAAATCTATGCCCTCATGTGAGTAAAATGCTGGAATGCAAAGACATATGTACTAAAATCATTGTGAATTTGATGCTATATAATATTATTCTAAATTTAAAAATATTAAAGACCAATGGAAAGGATTTATATGTCCTCATCAAAGTTTTTACACATTACCAGGAAACTAGTGGAAGGAATTGAAGGAGTTGAAGTGCCCTTGGATTGATGCAGGCATAACCATATCAAATCTCTGGACATACCATTAACTTGCTCAAGAGTAGAGCTTTAAATCGCTAGAAGTTTTAACCCACATATATTTTGACTTCGCAAATACTCTGGAACCCTCGACACCAAATGAAATGTGATATTTTTGCCCATTTTTTTTTTTTAATGCTACGGTGTGCGTCACAATTGTGACCAAAATAATTGGTCACAATTATGATCAACACGGGCATGTTATTAAAAAAAAACAAAAATTTTCTTTATAAATTGACCAACCAACCCATTTAAAAGACTTAGTCAAAAATTTTGGTCAAAATTTAGGGTAAAATGCTCTAGTGGGTAGTTTGATATTCCAGAGGGAGCTATAGGTTTAGTAGTGCCATGATTAATCTCCAAGTGGGAGGTTATTATTGTGGAGTCTAATTAGTGTCCAAGTGAGAGATTGTTGTGATGTGGAGCCTAATCAGACTTAGAGGTTTATTTGGCATGGTTTTCCCTCATATTATTTCTATGGGGGTTTGGGGGTAGTGCCCCAAGTGTGCTCCCTATTGTAGTACAGGCTGGGTCAAGGGGCAACGCCCCCACGAGGTTTTTTAGGGGGCAATGCCATCGAAGCCAAAAATGACTTTACTATTGTAAAAGGTGTCAACTATTATTTTTCTAGTGGACAACTAGTTCTAGCCCTAATTTTTAAGTGACAAAAGCTTGTATAAAATGGCTTAGGGTTAGGGGTTTCATAATGCATGATGATATTGTATCTCCTTGTGATGGTATTGAGCTATAAGGGATTGTAGATTGTAATCACTAGATAATAATTATATTGGACTTGCTATTGGTGGATGTATCCAAAGGATTGGGTGAACCAGGTTAAATATTTGTGTCTCATGTTATCTTCTGTATGATTTATTATATTTTGATATTGGTTATATTTTCATGTAATTTTTATTTATATCTATAGTTAATCCTAACACTTTCTACATGTAGTACATGAATACCATGTGTTGGAATTCTAACTGATAGTATTTCCCTTCTTTCTTGGTTTCTAGATAGAATTCATCTATGATCTACAATCTTGTGACTCATGTCCAAACTTTTGTTGCAAGTATAACAATAACCATTAAATGTATACATTAGCTATTTGGCTAAGCTTGGACCTACACTCAAATGCTTGATGTCCATACTTATTACAATGATAACAATAACCAATGAATCTGGAAGTGACATTTCTCTTACCACTTTTTCTCCTACATACACTTGTGTTTTCAGGCTTTCTACAATGATAGCATATTGGTTTCTTTGGATTTGGATAACTATTCTCATTCCTTTTCTCAATCTTCTTTGATGATTTACCTTGTTTAGTAGTAGACTACTTAGTATAGCCAAGGCCAGATGTGTCTCTCAATATCTTTTATGCTCTAAGTTGTTTATTTAATAATTTGATACGTTCTTGTGATCTAGTCATTATGTCCATCAAATCTTTCTTAGCCTTCAATTTACTCTTTACTCTTTCATTTTTAATCCTTAGTTCAACAATTTCTTCCATTTTCCTACCAATTTCATGATTTGCACCGAGTAGTTGATTTGGCATATCAAAATGATTTTGTGTTTACCTTGAGATATTCTTGTCATCTTCAACTTTTCTTTTCTACTCCATTAGTTCACATTACCTCATGGAATCAACTTCATGTTCCTTTTTCAATATTTTCACTTGCTTGGAAAGACTATGAGTCTTCTCAAGTAGATCAGTAATAGCAACATCAATTTCATGAGATGTGTTTTGATCAGACAATTCTTCAATAATTTTCTCATAATGGAATAATTGGAATTAGTAAGGCCAAGTTTGAGAAGCCTTTTTGCTAGTACTCATTGCTAATGTATATATGCTTGTATAAAAGGTTTTATGCTTTCTCTAAGGAGATGAAGCTAGAATTGGAGAAGGATGAGGATAAACTACTAGTTCAGTTGAGGAGTATTGACATGACCTAGGAGGTTATTGATGCTAACTCTATTCAATTTGATAGATATTTTTCTTCAAAGCTGAGAACTTTGTTGATAGGAAACAACCCAGAATACCCTATCCCTTATTGAAGCTAATCAGGCCTAAAGATCATGCCAAGGGATTGCAAGTGAGCCACAACTAGGGAGATATCATCCAATACTCTATTTCTACTATTTTTAGAGTGTATCATTTTCAAGGAAAGCCTCATGTTCTTCCCTATCTAGTGCCTTTGAAGGTTGGGATTGTATAATTTTTATGGCAGATAGGAGGACTGGAAGAAAATGAGCTAATGGGTAGGTCTAGAGGCACAATTTTTCCTCACTTTACTATCATCCACAATTTTATGTTCACTAAGGGAGGAAGGAGGCATTAAGGTAAGTTTATAGATAAATATCAAATGTCTCAATCCCATCCTTATTTTATTGATCCAGAGGGTTTTTATGATATGTTTAAAGTTATGACTAAAGCTAGATCTTATGAAAATTTGGTTTACTTTCCTGAGGACATTATTAGAAATGAATTTTCATTGCAAGAATAGGAAGTATAAAAGGAAAAGTGGAAGGTATATAGTAGGACTCTAGAGTTTATTAATGCATTAGATAGAAAATATGATCCCCTTGCTGATATAAAATATTGGGGAGATAAAATTAATAAACATATGAATAATTTTGTTGGGTTCATACAAACCCTTAATGAGAAAAAGGCCATTTTAATACAAGCCTACCCAGACCAAGCCATAGAAATTGAGAAGAGGCTGGAAAGTAGATAAATTATAAGCCTAGGGTGATATACCTTGTAGAAGAAGGTAGGATATGTTGTTGCAAGAAGCATAAACATTCAACTTGTTCCTTTGTACAAAAGGCAACTCTTAGAAAGCCCTCCTTCAACACCTATTGCTAAAAGGCAGCAGTTAGAACAAGGATCATCATCTAGAGTTGAGGAGTACTCCCCTTCATAGACTCCCCTCCATTTTGATAATGAAGAGTCCTTGTGGAAATAATTAAAATAAATGGGAGCTTAGGGTAAAATTGTAATAATTGCAGTCAAGGTGGAGGAAGGAGCACTTGAAGAGCCTCCAATGCCTCTCCTAGCCCTCACTATAGAAGACTTCAGAGGGAATGAGATTGATCCTATTGTAGAGTAGGAATCAAAAAAATTTATGGATGATGAAAGTTTTGTTAAATCTAGGGCCTTCATACAGTTTTTATGGAGGAATAACATTGAAAATTTTAAGGCCAAGTGCAAAAAGATAAAGGCAAAGCAACCTACTAGGCAAGACTCTAACATAGAGGAGGAGGTTAAGGCTGGCCTAATGCAAGAATTCAGCCAAATAACCCCTATAGGGGGAAGGTAGTTATTGAAGGATTCACAAGTCATGATATTATGAGAATGGGACATTGTTAATGCAATGATCTTTGATGTAGTGAGGAAGGAGAAGGAAATAGAATTTAAAATTGAGGAAGAAGTAAAACAAGCCTATAAAGGGATAAAATACAATGATGACCACAAAGCCTTGGTCACATGGTCCATTCAAAATAGGGATATGTCAAGGGCCCAAGAAATTATCGATTCTAAGCATATAGGGAGCCTCATGGTCCTCAAAGTTGAAGAAATAGATAGTGAAAAAGTAGCTCAAATGAATAAGGAAATGGCTGATTTTGGGGTAGTAGTAGCTACCAAAGATAAAAATAAATTCCTCCAAATGAATGAGAAGTTTGAGAAGGTGCTAGAGGCCTGTGATGAAAGGGGCAGAAAAATCTATCAAATGGAAAATACAATTACAAATATGGAAAAACAATTTGGAAAAAGAAAAAGGGGTAGGTAATCTAGTTAGCTTAGAATTTTAGCTTCCCCTGTGTCACTACCACCTTTTGGTCCCATTGTGGAAATTCTTAGTACACCTCAGCAACTAGAGTTATATACACTTGATGAGATAAATGAAGAAAAAGAAAAGATATGGTCACTGGAAGAAAAAATAAGAGATACAATTTTGTATTTATTGGATAGAGTCAACTGGCTTCTCTTTCACTTAGAATTATCAAGGTTGGTCAATATATGGAAAGAGTTGAATAATAATAAAGCCACCTTAAGACCAATTTTGAATAAATGGATTAATAGAGATGATGTTGTTATTGCCTTGTGTTTCTTTATTATTGATAACTCTGATGTTCAAATAGAGAAGACTTCTTATTAGGCTAGTGATCTTTTTAATTTTGATCATAAGAAGGACTTGGTACAGAGAAGGTTAAATTTTTTATTTCTAAATATCTCAGTAAAAGTTTTGACCTCTTTCCCCATATTTTAAAAGGTCTAGGTTGCATAAAATACAAAGAAGAGTGGGGAAATGAGTTGAAGGACCTCCTAAGTATTAGGATGAATGAGGTGGTAAAAAAAGATAAATATATTTAGTTTTCCAAAACTACAGAGGAGTTAGTGCAAGTGCAACTATTCTTTGATTCTTTCAATGAAGATTTTTTTGAGATAAACAAATTAGGGAAAGATATCCTAAGGAGAGAGAAAGAAATTATTGATTTCAACTAGCTGAATGACACACTTTTTAATAAGTGGATGGAAGATTATTCTCCAACAACATAATTATTGCAGATGGAAGATGAAGATAAAGGTGCAGACAAAGCAACTACCATAGAAGTAATACACTTGGTTGATGAAGCTATTCAAAAATATTGCTATAGTTGATATAGCCACCCAAACTGATGACATGGAAACTATTCAATAACCTACAATAGACACTCAAGTGTTAGAGCCAGATACAAAAGAAGAAGGGCAAGTGGAGCCACAACCTAATAAACAAGGTCAATCATCAAATGCAATTAAGGAACAAGAAGCTGCCACAATAGAATCAACCCCACCACAAAGTAATCAATAAAGGGGATCATTTTGTTGTTAGATAAAAGATCATAAATTATTTGTTCTTCTCTTGAAATGTTTGAGTGTGACACTTTTGTCTCTTGTGTGAACTTTTTTCTCTATGGACAATTGTCCTTTTCCCTCTATGCCCAAAGCTTGTTGCAACTCACACTATATAAGTGAGTTTCCAAGGCTATAAGAGGGTTTGAATTTTTTTTACTACACGAGTCTATGTAAATTTTGAGTTGGTCCATACATACTGTAAAGCTATTCTAGAATTGAATACAAAAGTTAACAATTGCTAGTCCATGTGTTTTATTATCTAATAGAGATGATCACTAAATTGTATACAGTTTCAGAGAAATTAATATAAATATATAGAGTTCATTTCATCCCAAATCTTGTCTCTTTCCTTGTTTCTATACTATTTTTTGAAATTCAATAGCAAAGTTTATTAAGCTTCAATTGTAATTCATTCTTAGTTATATTTCAATTTTCTTTTGTTGATAATCTAATGGATTATGTAAATGATTAATGTAAGTTGAAAGAACACTATGGTTTTAAGAAAAGATATGATAAGTGTGAGATCTAGAGATGAATAGAGATAAATCTTAACATAAAGTGTTAAGGTAAGATCTAAAAGTAAGTGTGTTATCTCTATGAGTTATAACCTAATGGATAAGGCACTGGCCATCCTTGTGAATCAATATGATTGAAATGTTTTGCATAATGCAGAAAACATATAATTAATCAATCTTTTAATGTTTTGTTGTTTAAGAAATTAATGCCAGCTTGTACTTGATTCATGGTGTCTAGGGTTTGGTAAAGTATTCAATTATCATCTCTTTATTACCAATGAATTAGAAGAAAGAAGGCTAAATAATCTATTATTCCTGGAAATCATGTTATAAACATTGATATTGAAGTAAATAAGATTGAATTCCTCAGGTAAACTTGCCCAAATCTTGCAAAATTCAAAGTGGAGAAGACTCTAATGTCTTATTAGTCGATCCTTTTATTTTTGTTTTTAGAACACCCAATATGGTTTCTAGCTAATTCCTAGGTTTCTAATATCATAAAAGTAATTGAAATTCTATCAAATCAATCGCCAATAAAATGGTGACTCTACTAGGGAGTTGTTTGAAGAAACCCATTATTTAAATCACTACAGTCTCTTTTTTTTTTCCCCTTGTTTGTACTATTTTCTTTCTAGTGACAAACCTTGAGAATTTAAAAAGAAAATTCCAATACAACATGGGGAACATGACATGGGTTTTGGTTTGAATTATGCCTTATTTGCAATGTAGTTCTACTTTTCCCAAAATATATAGTATTAAAGTTTCTTTTTGATTGGGTGCTTTTTTTCAAATATGTCTTTAAGAATTTTCTTTGCCCATGATATTTTCCTATCCTCAAGCCTTTTTAAAATGTTTTCCCTTTGTTGGGTGGTGAATCGATCAAAGGTTCTATAGATAGTACTATACATTCTAAGTTTTCTCACTTTCAAAAATGGTTGATAAAAGGAAGAATACAAGAGCATTCACAAAAGAAAATATGGAAGTATCATTGTACACAGACTTACCCCATGTGGGTAGGAAGAACCAAGCAAAAAATAAAGAAGTTATTAACCCTACATGGAAGCCTAGGGGTAGTGTATTAGTCCATTCACAATACCAACCTATGGTAGAAAGAGAATCCTCTTCCATAAATTCTAAGTCAAAGACTACTAGACTTTTGGGAGAGATATTCACCACCCCATGAGCAAAAGAGAGGATCTACCAAGATAAAATTATTTCTTCTGTAGGAGACATCCCTCTTAGGCCTAACATGGAAAGAGAAGTAAACCATAGGTGTAGATGTAAAGATAATCAGGATATTGAATTTAATCCTAGACGAATTCCATATGTTGAGAGAAATATCATAGACTTGGATGACCCAGTTGAGTAACTGTCTGAAATTAAGACTCCTAGGAATAAGGTTGCAAAAGAGGATGATAAACACATTCATTTAGAAAAAGAGAAGACAACCATCATAGTGAATTCCATAATAGAAAGGGAAACTCTGATTAGAAGGATGGAGGCCTTAAAAGAACATAATATAAAATTAGAAGAAAGATACTCTACTTTACACTCTAATGTCTTTAGAGATGTTGAAGATTTTAGATCCAAAATTCAAGAGCAAGAACACTTCTTAAACGAGAAGGAAGGGCTCATTATTTCTCAAATCCAACCATACAAATCTATTGAAAAGGATATCATAGATTTGATTGTGAAGAATTCAGATAAAGGGAAACAAAAAATAGTAGGGATCTAGATTAATGAGCCCCAAATGCCTTCTAATAAGCCTGTTATGTTCAAAATTGATTTAGAGTTGGGAAGGAAAATAAAGAAAAATAATATTTAGCTAAGGAGCTTGAAAAGGTTGAAAATGAAGCTGAAGTTGTAGAAATCAGAAGGAAAATACACTTTATCAAATTCACTTCTACCCTAGCATCTTAGCCAAACCAGTCCTCACAAGCTATGTCTACTATGCCAATTTGTGGACAAGTGGTGACTAATCAAAATATTTCTCAATTAGCACCTACTTCCTCTTCCACAACTACTACTAGCCAAATATATGTTGTTCAACAAGCTCAAATCCCTATGCAAACCCAAGGAGTAGGACCAAGTACTTCAAATACCATAAGTTTTTAGAGAAGAACTATTTATATGGAGAAATATAAACATGTATTTTGCATACATACCTGGTTTTTTTCAACCTATCTCAAATGATTTAAGAAACAAAGTCATCAAGTTTTCAAGAAACAATGCTATAATTGGTGAAGAGCACCGTAGGAAATTTATTGACATGTTGAATTATTTTGAGGTAGAACATCAAGATGTGGTTATGAAATTATTTGTGCATTCCCTTACTAAAGATGCAAGAGATTAGTTTAGAAGGTTACTAGATGATAGTATTGGCTCATGGAATGATTTGGAAAAGCTTTGCAAGGAACAATATGGTGATAACACCAATGCAAGTTTTATGTTAAATGAGTTCAATAACATAAAAAAGAATCCAAATGAATCAATAGTTGAATTCAATGTAAGATTTCAAAAAGGAATGTACAAGATGTTCCAAGTTATAATGCTAGGAGATGATGCATGTCTTATAACTTATTTCAATTCTTTTGACAGTAAGATGGCTTACACCCTAAGAGATAAGGATCCTAGAAAATTAAGGGATGTTTACAAAATGGTTATCAACATTGAAAATAATAGAAAAACATTTGGTAAGTTAGGGAGAAGAGATGATCCCAAGTTAGTCAATCTAAGGGGGAATAGAAAAGAAGGTGATAAACCTATTGTGACCAAGAAACCCGAGGATGATAAAATGGATCAAGTTTTGAATCTGCTTAAGAATCTAAATCCACTAGTACATCATGCTAAAAATTCAAATGCTCATGAGAAGCCTCAATTCAATAATAGTTATAATAAGCATACCAAAATGCAAAATTATCCCTACACCACACAGTGGAAAGATGGTAATCCCATTCCTATCCCTACCCAAGGAATAAAAGATAAAGGTACACTAGATCCATTATAGAGAAACTTTGTAAATATAATGGAAGATATGCCTTGGTGTATTATATGCCAATCCCCTCATTATCTTGATTATTGTGCTATTTCCTAGCCATTTTATGCAAATCAACAAGCGCAGAATAAAGAAGGAGAGGAAGAAAAGAACCATGAGTATGTGGCATGCAATATGATCAATCTATGTGACAATGGTGAAGATTCTAAGATTGATATTTATAATCAAAGGAATATATATCAGTTGCATCATCAACAAGTATTTTCAGATGATGAGGATCAAGATGAAGGTAAGACATGCAATATGATATCAGATGTTGAGCATATGAATTTGAGGAAACCATCTAATGAATAAATTGATAGAATAACTACTAAGATAGTAGTGCAAGTTCATAACACTTACAATCTCATAAATAGAACAATAAATAATAATGTTGAAAAGGCATCTGGTATTTTCATCAAGGACACAACCCATAAGATGAATGATTCCCTAAATGAGGAAGGATTAGTGACTTTCAAGATTAAGAATGTTAAAGCCAAGAAATGGGAATACAAGAAGAAAGTGTAGTTACAAGGTGTGGAGATAGTTAAGATCAACACACAAGAAAAGAAGTCAAGCCTTGATGTTCCTAGACAAGTGGAACAACCCATTCCTCAGGTACAAGCACTTAATGGTAATTTTTTGAAACATATTACTTATGATCCTAGAGATGTGATTTATATGTTATTACAAATCAAAATTGAAGTCCCATTATCTGAGATGTTTAGGATAGAAGAGCATAAGAATAAAGCCCTCTCTTGGTTAGGAGGAATAGGGATCAATAATATTGTAAAACATGAGTCATCAATAAGGAAGGAGGTGCCACTTGTAATAAAAGAAAAGGAAGAAAAAGGAGTCATGTCGCAAATACTTTAGATGTATTTGGATAATTCATCTACAACATAAATAGAATATATTGACCCTTTCTTTCTTAGTTTGATCATAAATGGTAAAATCATAAAAAATGCATGATTGATTTAGGAGCATCAAATACTATCATGCCATTCAAAGCCATGGAAACCCTTGGTTTGAAATTAGATACCAAATAAGGTAGGTGTAGAGCTATGCATGTAAGAGAGGTCCTTGTTATAGGAACAATCAATGCATTGCCAATTATATTAGCTACATACCTTGATGTTGACTTAACTATGACTATCTTAGTAGTTGATATTCCTCCATAGTATGGAATGTTTCTCTCAAGAAAATGGAGTTCTTTATTGGGAGGTAGCCTACAATGTGACTTGTCTTATGCTACATTTCACATAGGAGACATAGCCATTAAGGTCAATAGAGAACCAAGAGTTGCCCATATGCTTGAAGACAATATTGACACATATGCTACATGTTTTCTAGACACTAAGGTGAATGCTTTTAGAGCTAAAATCATGATTCAAGAAATAGATAAATCAGCCCCATTGATTTCACAAGAAGTGACAAAATGTCTGGATGCTCAAAATCTATGGACTATGTATTTTGATGGTGCTAACTCTGAAGAAGGGTTAGGGGTTGGTGTAGTTATCATATCTCCAGAGAAGAATTCTTTTAGGTATTCATTCACTCTAAATTTTACATTTAGCAATAAAATTTTAGAATATGAAGCACTTTTCCTTGGGTTAAAAGTGCTAGCAAATCATGGTATCAAAAAAATTCATGTTATTGGTGACTCAGAACTAGTTGTGTCTCAGATCAAGGAGACATATACATCCAAAAATAAGAGGCTAAAACAATGTAGGAATGTTTTTTGGGATTAGATTGAAGCATTTGATGTCTTTGGTATTTCTTGGATGGATAGAAGCAACAATAAGATGGTTCACTTGGTAGCTAATGTGGCAATTAAACCCCATAACATATCATTTTCTAGTGTTTCTAAGATTGAGATGCAAAAAAAACCATCCATTACTGATAACATAGAGAATTGGAAAGTGTTTAAGGATGATAGGGACATTCTAAATTTTCTCCTAAATGAAGATAAATATAATGGCTTGGACTTCAGTACATTGGTTGAGACATTAGATGGAAAAGCAATTACTTTTGGTCAAGAAATTCTGCAACTAAAAAAAACAAGGTACCTAAAGGATTAGTGGTACTAGAAAGTATCTTTGACAATCAAGACATAGTGCATTTAGATGCTAAGGATAATAAACCCAAAGAGCTTGAAGAAATCAACCTTGGCACAATTGAATCACTTAAAAAGGTATATATGGGCAAGACTTTGTCCCCTACAATTAGGAAGTCATTGATTGATTTGCTAAGAAAATTTAGGCATGTTTTTGCATGGTCATATGATGACCTTAAGGCTTATAGGGAAGACCTTTTCCAACATGTGATACCCCTAAAATAAAATTTTAAGCCTTTTAGACAAAAGTAGAGGTTTGTTAATCCCACATTAGCCCCCAAAATGCATGAAGAACTTATGAAGCTAAGGGATGGGGGAATAATTAAACCTATCAAAAATTCTACATGGGTATCCAATCTAGTACTAGTTAGAAATAAAAATGGGGATATTAGGTTATGTATTGATTTTAGAAACTGAATATTTCTTCCCTAAAGGATAATTATGGATTACCCAATATGGAGGCTATGTTACAATAGATAACTAGTTTAGAGTTGATGTCCATGATGGATGGTTTCTTAGGACATAGCCAAGTATTGGTTGAAGGAAATGAGTAGTTTATGATAACCTTTACAACTCCTTGGGGAACCTATGTGTATGTCAGGATGCCTTTATGGTTTGATAAATGTAGGAGCTACATTTCAAAGAGCCATAGATGTTGTATTCAAGGATTATATTGATAAGTTTATGGTTGTTTATCAGAATGATCTAACAACATACTCAAAGAAGGTTGAAAACCATTATAAGCATTTAGAAAAGAGTTTTGTAAAGACCTTGCAGTATGGGGTTTATTTATACCTAAATAAGTGTACTTTTGGAGTGATAGAAGGAAAACTTCTAGGCCATATAGTATCCAAAGAAGGAGTTAAAATTGACCTTGAAAGAGTGGCAACAATAGAAAAAGTCCTTAAACCCAAAAATGTTAAAGTCATCTAGTCTTTCTTTGGTCAGTCAATTTCTTGAGGAGGTTTGTAACAAACTTTGCGAAGATTAGTAGACCTATCTCCAAGATGCTCAAGAAAGGAGCAACAATTAGTTGGGAAGTGAGTCATCTATTACTTTTCAAGAAATTGAAGATGCCATAAAAAATGCACTAGTATTGAGAACACCAAACTATGCAAAACCAACGCATATTTTTTCTTTTGCCTCATTTCATACCACATTAGCAGTTTTGCTTCAAAAGAATGAAGAAGGCTATGAGCAACCTATTGATTTTTTTAGCAAATCACTCCAGCCTACAGAGTTGTAATATGAGATTAATGAAAAGAAGACCTATACTCTTGTCAAAGCTATTAAAGCATTTAAATGTTATTTAGTTAGTGTTGTTATTATTGAATTTGTAAATAGTGTAGCAGTCAAAGATATATTTTCTTAGCAAGAGGTATCTGGCATAAGATGCAGATGGATAAATAGAATTCAAGAGATTAATATTCAAATCCAAATCATGAAATTGGTAAGAGGCCAAGGGTCAAAAAAGATAATTTCTTAGTCAAACCTAGATGCTAACCAAATAAATATTGTGTGTGAAGACCTCAGATCAAAAACACATGACATGGATAATTATGATTGGTATAAATATGTTATATACTACTTACAACACATCGAGGCCCCATCTCATCTAAAAAACAATGAAAAGAGATCTATTAAGTTACATGCAATTAGATACATCATTGTTAATGGAAATTTGTGTGGAGGAACTTTGAAGGAATACTTTTGAAATGTATTGGCCACAAAGAATTAGAAAAGATACTCTCTAATATGCATTCAGGAGTATGTAGACGTCATTACATGGAAAAGACCACTACCCACAATGTAATGAGAGATAGTTTTTGGTGGCCTAGTTTATTTAAGGATACATAGAATTTGGTCAGAAAATGTGATGCTTGCAAGAGATTTGATGGAAGACTAAAATTCTCTGGAAATACTCCTTTAAAATTAGTAGAAGTGCAAGCTCAATTTCAATAGTGGGGAATGGATTTCATAGGTGAAATCTCAACTAAGTCTAGTACTAGCTATTTATCGATATTAGTGGCAACATATTACTTCACAAAATGGGTGGAGGCTACTCCCACCAAGAAAACTACTAGTAAAGTGGTCAACAATTTTTTTACTAAATAACATAATAACCAGATTTGAATGTCCTAAAAAGATTGTGACTGATAATGCCATGTGCTTTAGGTCTAAAGATTTTATGAAATTTTGTAACAAATATGGTATTAAAAGATAAACATCATCCCCTTATCATCCACAAGGAAATGGATAGGCTGAATAAAAAAATAGAAGTCTATTAAATATTATCAAGAAAACTTTGGATGATAATAATAAGGCATGGTATTCCAAGCTACAACTGGCAGTATGGGCTAACAGAGTAACAATTAAGAAGGAAATAGGTGTTTTTCCTTTTGACTTAGTATATGGGATTCAGGCAAGAATGCCCAAAAATGACCTAATGGGCTTATACAATTATATCTAGATGTATGATGATGATATTGTAGATGACATGCAAGAGAGAATGGATGAATTAGTTGGATTGATTGAGACCAGAAAGGAAGCCTCTATTAGAAATGAAAAATTGTAGTTTTAGGCAAAGCATTTATATGACAAAAAGGCAATAGCAATAAATTTTGAGCTTGAAGACTTAATTCTAATATGGAATGCAAGAATTGAAGATAAGGGTAAGCATGGTAAATTTGATCCCATCTAGCTTGGACCATATTTGATTGATTCTACATGGGTGAGGATTCTTATGTTTTGAAGGAATTATTAGGTGACATTCTAGAATTACCAGTTTATGGATAATTCTTGAAGTACTTTTGTTGAGGGTACCTTTCTTTCCATGAACAATAGTCTAGGTCTATACATTTTGTGAATCCTTGTATATATGTTTGTCATTTGTATATATTGTTATGTTCCCTAGTTTGTGCCTTGCTCTTTGATAAAGTTATCAGTTTTGTCATGTGTATGGTCTACCTTTGCCAAAGATTCTAATCCCTTGTATGAATTTATTTCATTCATCATCTCCAAATAGAGCCACTATTGGCCTGATTTTCAACATGGTGAAAATCCCTTAAAATGTGTTTTGAAAAATCTAGATATCCTTTTGTGATTAGGGTTTATTATCTTGATTAATTTGTGCCCTAAAAAACCCCTAATTATTTCCCCCAATGTCAATTGTGCCCTAGGTTCCTTTTGAGGATTGTTAACATTGATCACATTATCAAATTCACGTGGGAGATTTTAAATAGAGACCTAATACCCTTTAACAAAATTCTTATTATAAGGTTTTCTTGCAATCTTTTAAATTTTTGGTGAAATTCTATTTTACCCTAGTGCATAACTCTTTTCTAACCCAAGATCTCATCGTTGTTAGCCCACGTATTATTTTTCTTTATTCAAAACCCATTTGGTGAGTTACTTTTGGAGTCATTGATTAGATGAAGATCAAGGATCATCACTTTCTTGCATTTTCAAGATGTAAGGAGTTTACCCAAAGCGAGAAAGTGACACGTTGACACATGGAACTTATGGGACCAGAATGAGTTATGAGCCACAAAAGAATTTTGTCAGTATATTTTCCCAAGTGACATATTTTGGTTGGCATAGGTGTTGACTATAAAAAATAACATTGATTTCTCAAAGCTGTCATATCTTGAGTTAATCGATGGCTATCACATTCTCACATTATGAAGCTATGCGAAGTTTAACCAAAGTGAGAATGTGAGAAGCCACCATGTAACCATGTGGGAAACATTATGCATACAAGCACATAAAAAGATCTTAATCATTCATTTTATGAGGATTGACATATGTCACTTTCTCGCAAAATGAAGATACATGGTTTTTAACTAAAGTGAGAAAGCAACATGTTGACATGTGTCTCTATGGGCCCAACTTTTTAAAAGATATCCAACAATAGCTAGGATCTTTCATGATCATAGGAGTTGAAATGATCAATGATCATCTCTTTATCACATTTTTAAAGTGCTCAATGTTTAGCCAAAGTGAGAAAGTAAGGTTTCTACACGTGTCCAAATTGCCAAAAGGAAATGCAGTCATTAAGTTTAAAACAAGACCATCTGATCATACCCAAATCAATGACCATATTTCAAATTTTTGGCATAAAATTCATAATTCAATTGTTGAAGCATCGATGATGTATTAAACTGAATTTGCATAAAATCTTCCATTCAATTCATAACCAGTCACAAAGCGAAAGAGATTTGAAGTGCAGAAGAACTAGAGCTCTGAGTTTTCCTCACATAGTGAATTGTTGCAAACATAGTGCTTACGTAAAGAAAGGAATCTGTTAACTAGTCACAAAGTGAAAGAGATTTGAAGTGCAGAAGAACTAGAGCTCTAAGTTTTCCTTGCATAATGAATTGTTGCAAACAAAGTGCTTGGCTGAAGAAAGGAATCTATGGGTAAGTACTTTAAACCTCTGATTCTCTAAAAAAATTCTAGTCTCAATTGTATTAGATTGATAAAAGGCCTTCATGAAGAGATTTCTCTAGAAAGGTGGACTATCAGCATAGGATGTGCATGATGACTTTTTGGAACAATTTCCCTTTTCTACTAATGAAACAACCAAAGGGAAAAAATTAGTCCCCAAAAACCCTAGATTGCTAATTAGTGAGGGTTTTTATGATAAATAAAATTGATTAAGGGATGCAAAAACATCTATTGGTGGTTTAGAGTTATTTAGGAAATGGTTTTAAGAAAGGAAAAATGACACTCCATTAAGAAATGTTTGGAATTTTGATATTGGGAAGTTGGTTGTCCTTGATGTCTTCTTTGATGATGATTTTTTGACAATGATAGCTGAGAGGTATGATCTAGTGCTGAGAGTAGTGAAGAATAATCACACCTAAGGTGATTAGGGAGGTCTTCATGCTAAACTCTAACCACTCATTGCATGAGAAGATTAACATGGATGATCTATAGGCATGATATGATGCTCAAAGGGTGTACCTTTGGGGACAACCATTGTAAGAACATTTAGTGAAGATAGGGCATATACCACTAGTGACAACTCAAACTACTGAGCCATTAGTAGGTAAATACTTTAACCCTAGGGCACATGCACTTTGCTTCTCCCTTTGCAGACTTTTTGGGATGGATGAGCAAGATCAAAGCTAGGGATTCCTAGTTTTCATTATTGCCCAAACATTGAAATATGATATGAGTTCCATTTTGGATTCTACAACATATCTTGTAGAAGAAATTCATAATGGACTAATTGGCATTAGTAAGAACAAGGTTGAGAAGCCTTTTTTCTGGTACTCGCTACTAATGTATATATCCTTGTATAAAGAGGTTTATACCTTCTCAAAGAAGATGCAGCTAGAATTGGAGAAGGATGGGGAGAAACTACCAGTTTAGTTGTGGATTGCTGACATGACCTGGGAGGTTATTGATGCCAACTTTGTTTTATTTGATAGATATTTTTCTTCAAGATGAGAATTTTGTTGACAAGAAATAACCCTATCCCTTAATAGAGCTAATCAGGCCTAAAGATCATGCCAAGGGACTAAAAGTGAACCACAACTAGGGAGATATCATCCCATACTCTATTTATAATATTTTTAAAGTGTATGGTTTCCAAGGGAAGCCTCATGTTATTCCTTATCAAGTGCCTTTGAAGGTTGGGATTGTAGAATTCTTATGGAAGATAGGAGGACTGGAAGAAAAGGAGCTAGTGGGTAGGTCTAGAGGCACAATTTTCCCTCACTTCACAGTCATCCACAATTTTGTATTCACTAAGGGAGGATGGAGGCATTTAGGTAAGTTTTTTGATAAATATCAAATGGCTCAGTCCCATCATCATTTTATAAAGATAGATCTTATGAACATTTGGTTTACTTTCCTGAAGAAATTGTTAGAAATGAATTTTTCATTGCAAGAGCAAGAAGTAAAAAATGAAAAGTGGAAGGTATAAAGTAGGATTCTAGAGTTTATTAATACATTAGATAGAAAATATGATCCCCTTACTGATATCAAATATTGAGATAAGATTAATAAACTTATGAATAATTTTGTTGGGTTCATGCAAACCCTTAATGAGAAAAAGACCATTTTGATACAAGCCTACCCAGACCAAGCCATAGAAATTGAGAAGAGGCTAGAAAGTAGAGCATTTATAAGCCCATCATAGCATACCTTATAGAAGAAGGCAAGATATACTATGGCAAGAAGTGTAAACATTTAGCCTGTTCCTTTGTACAAAAGGTAACTCTTAGAAATCCCTCCTTTAACACCTACTGATAAACGGTAGAAGTTAGAACAAGGATCATCATCTAAAACTGAGGAGTACTCCCCTCACAAACTCCCCTCCATTTTGATAATGAAGAGTCCTTGAGGGAATAGGTAAAATAAATGGGATGTTAGGGTAACATTGTAATAACTATAGTAGAGATGGAGGGAGAAGCACCTAAAGAGCCTCCAATGCCACTCTTAGCCCTCACTATAGAAGACTTTAGAGGTGTTACTTTTGGATTATTTAGAGTCACCATTTCTTTTGGTATATTTTTCTAATTCACTCCTACTTCAATTGTTTCTTTTTAAACCATCGATTCTACCTTTTTTCAGTCTCTTAAATTGAGATGCAATAAATAATTTTCAGTAGCTCACTAGTAGACCTTGTCCTAATGTTATCTTTCTAACTTTCTTTTCTTGTTGTTGACCAAGTTTGACCCATGAAACCTCCATGCCAAATTTATTGTTTTTATCATGCCAAAATTTTCAAAGTTTAATTAAGTAATCTTGAACCACTTTGTACCACTCTCAAATGGTACAAAGGAATCCTCAACCTCTTTGTATGCCTTGTATCTGGTTCAAAAATTCAATGGTTCCTTCTATTCAACTTATTTTTGTTTCTTATACGACACTTTCTAGTGGGCTTTAGATAGACATGCTATGAAGTTTAAGGAGAAATTACACTACAACTAGATGTCATTCTGGGATTGACATAATCATGTGCAATTTGATCATTTATGGAAAGGTTATGGATAGAAAATGTTTTGAGATAAGGTCATCATTAATAATCATGCCAAGATATTGATTTATGGATTAAAAGTAAAGACGTGGTGTGTGTAAAGGCAAAATATCACTTGAGCTCTATGCTTTGTAATTAATGCTAGATGTTGTAGTAGTCACATAACCCCTTTTTCATGGCATGTAAGGATTCACTATGCTCATTTCATAATTAATGCTTTGTACCTATTTTGAAGTCTATATGAGGTAAATCATTCTTTGTAAAAAGAAGCATAAGTTTCCTTAGGTGATATAAATACTAGCTGCAGAAGTCTTGAGAAAGAATCAGGTTTTATAGTTGTCATAGTTGCTATTCATGAGGTAACTTTCTTATTTACCATTCTTACATTTCATCTTTTGATAGACAAGGTAGTGTCTACTCCTTTTAGTTCCAAAAAGAAAGATTTTGTGTCATGAGGTCTACTCTGCATACGTTTGGAAATACTCATAGTATGTATAGTAAGTCACTTATCATATCAGATACAAACCTCCAAGGGGTTGATTTAGAGGGAATAATAGAGAAGCTATGTGAAATACTTTTAGAACCTTTTTCCACTAAAGTCTTGGATTTTAATTTTCTTATGGCTCCCACTTTCCCACCTGCATATTCGTATCTAGAATTGATTCAAGAATATATTCAAATGTATGATGTTCCTATCAATAATATTCTACAACAGGATGGGAGTGTGCTGCTAAGAATTACCAAATAATCTATGTCTAAATTGTTCCACCTTGAAGAACAAGAGTTTTCTGACATGAATCATATGTCTTCTTTGGTGAATTTTTTAGAAACTTCAAATGTCTATAGGAATGTCATCGCAAGGAGCTAGACTGTATCATTTTACAAAGGTGGTTCTAGGTTGCCAAAAACCCTTAAGAAGGATCATATGTCCCCATGAGTTCATGATATTATAGTTTTTCTACAAAAAATATGGGGTCCTATAGATGTGAGTCTATTTGAATATTAGATGTATTTTCCCATTTAGATAGTGTTGGAAGGGTCATAGTTTTTGGACTGAGCTGAGTTAATTGCTAGCTTTTTGAGGAACTAACTCAAGTGGGCTTTGAATCTAAAGAAATATTTTTATATGTTCTCATATTTGATGTATATAATAGCTAGTACCCAAGATTTGCAATATTTACTTCATGAACCCTGGACCAAAGACATCACTATGTATAATTATTGTCCTATGTTGCATAAAGATAGAGCCTTGGAATTTTTTTGAAAATTCCATGATATTTTATCTAGGAAGCTATGTTTTGAAATGAAGATTTATCCTCATCGTAGATTCTCTCATGAGTCTCAAAAACTTGTTCAATCCTATGGGAACATATACATTCAATATCCTAAATTTACTTATTTAAGGATATGAAGCTTTGACAATGAACCCATGCAACTCCCTAGATATGGTCTTGATTATTTCATCCTAGTAGAGGTGTCTCAACAATTAGTTGTTGTCATGAACAAGTTTTCCACCAAAGAAGCATCATATGTTATCTTCCCATTTAAATTAGGAAAATTAACTTGTAGAAATATAGAGGATTCCATATGTATAAGTTTATACTTAGTCAACTTCTATTCTGGCTTCTATCATGCTAAGCATGATTTTGATAGTAAAGGGATATTTCATAGCTTATTCAAAACCAATGTAAAGTTTTTATCTGTTTGTAATGTTGAAGAATTTTGGGATGATTGTGCAAATGAGCTACAAGTGTGGGAAAGAGAATCCTTTAGGTTTAGCATTTCTCAAATTAAGTTATATTAGCTAAGAATGGATGTAGACACCACAGGTGTCAAAGAAGATGAGTCAGATCTTATCAACGCTCAAATAGTTGAGTCCCTAGTTTCCAAACAAGCTATCATATACTAGGATTCTAAAGAGGAAGATAATATTCTTGAAAGGAAAAAAGTTGTCTTTAAAAGAATAAATTCTTAGCTAAAGATGAAAAAGAGCAAACATGTTCAAAAATCAACTGATCCCAAATGTTCTAATGGTACCATTAAACTTGAAGGCAATAGGAGATCTTCAAGAAATAGTAGTCCGAAGTGTACTAATACTTCCTTAGTGTGGAAAACCCATTCCAAGAGAAAATTCATGATGTAAACACCAACAAGACCTAATGAAGCCATTCAATTCAACAATGAACCTAAAAAAGAATAGGTTGGTGAACTTATTGACAATTGTCAATGAGTCTAGGTGATAGTGGGAACATCTCCTCAGAGAATGGAAGTTATGAATACTCTAGCCAAGAGTAATGAACCTCAAAAAGATGTTACTTCCACTCAAAATTGGTTAGTTTCCTTGGTAAATAATAAATGAAGCTTGGTACATGTTTTCTTTATAGTAGATGATATTGTGAGTAAGTACACTACCAGGACTCCAAAACCTAAGAGAACCAAGAGCATAGGCAAAATAGTGTAAATGTCAAAGTGACATGTAAAAGAATTGTGGAAGTAGCCACATATAATCACAAGGAGGGTAGAGATGAGCTTGATCTAAGTAACTTTGAAGTTACTCACATGGATCTGGGAGTGATCAATCGTGAAACAAAAGAGCACTGGGTGGAAGCATCAACCAAGAAAAATGTTTTACAATCTCAAAAAGATGGAATCAAGAAGAAAATGTTGAAGGAAAAAATAAATAAAATAGCTAAATATATAAGTTCACTAAAAGGATAGAGTTCAACATCCAATGATTGATCATGACACACATTTGATCCAAGTGCACCTAAGAATCAACAATTGATGGATGATTTGAAAAAGGGGAAAGCTTTGATCACTGTTGTCTATAATTGGATTGATCAAGTGGTAAAACTAGTAGCTAAGCTCATGCAAGATTTACACAAAATCCTCACTCTTGTTGAGGTCATGCTAAATGAATCTCATCTTCAAATGACAATCTAGAAAGAAAAATTCAAAATATTGTCAACCACGGTCACTCAATTGTTAGAGGTAGAAGAATATAGTTCAAACAAATTCCTAGAGGAGAATCCATTGCAACATGTGGATGTAGGGTTGATTCATGTTTTGCAAAAAAACATATCTTGGAGGGTGTCTAATTATGGTTTAGCTATTTCTTGTATGCAATCTTTCAAGGAGTCCAAAACTACACTAGAGAGTGTGAACAAGGAATTTTAGACAATCAGTTCAACCCATTCTTCCCCTTTCAAAGAAGGAGGTTATGATGTTGAGACATTAACCAAGTAGTATAAATAACACTTGAACTTGATTAAAAATAATGCTGATCTTACAACATCCAATCTTACCAAGGTAGCCAAAGTTGAGGCAATGATAGACATGTGCAATCGACAACTTTCTAAGTACCTCAATATTATGACTAAGATAAAATAGGATAAAGATATATAGAAGGATTGGCCTTAGAGTATAAAGAGTCTAAACACAACTGCAATGTCTAAGTTCATGAGCATGTTGAGTGGGTAGAAACTGGCACGAGGACCAATCAAAGTGGAAGATTATGAGGATGAAGAGGACCCACTTAAGCAAAAAGAAGATGATTAGCTTTAGAAATTTTATTGCTTTATGTTTTTGAGATAAACTCTTAATAGTTAGTTTTTGGGTCTACATACCTGTGGATTTTTTATTTCAACTACTTTCTTAAACTGTCTGAGAATTGAGCTTTAATAGAGATTCTTTGACATAGCTCTATATATGCATGAAACTCAGTATTAGTAGCGGTTGATAGTTTTTTATTTCTATCAAACTAAAGAATTTAGTTTAGTATTTACTTTTGATTTCTCTACAAGTATTTTGAATAGTTAGTAACATACAAAAATGGAATGATTTTTGAATGAATGAAAGATCCCGTAAAATATTTGAAGACTTTGTGCTTTGGTTATTTGTTGTTGGTTTATTTTTTAATCAATTGTGTATTTCCATTGTTAAACATATGGTTTGTATTATTTCATTTTTATTTATTTGATTTCTCTCTATATCCAAGAATAGATAAGATACCTTATTGCTTTCTGGTTAAAAGTAATTCACATTTAAAAGTGATTATGTTGAACATTTGATAAGGGATTTGAACCTTAGTAAAATTTAGAGAAGAATTAAAGAATAACAATTCTTCAACTGTTGGAAAGTCATGTTTGTCTTGATAATTGGACAAAAAGAGTTTTAATTGTTTATTTTATTGAAAACACAAATTTTTTTATCAATAGATTTTTGGCAACTTTGTTGGGGAGTTGAGGAGAGAAGATCTAGTGTTTTATTAAGCTTGAAAAGGATATCATGCACTAACATGGTACTCCCACATTATGATATTTTTCTCATTCTATAGCCCAATATCAAATTTAACAATACTCGAGAAGATATCATATCCGATTTGAATGTAGTAGCTTGGAGAGAAAGAGTAAGTGATCAACAATACTCACAAGTTGCTAGACTCTTAGTAAGGGAAGATAAAATTGGTGAGGGACTTAGAAGGATCCTTGTAGTTCAAGAAGCTACTGTGGTAAACATAATAGTCCAAGAACCAAAGAGAAATTAAATAAAAATATTGAAAAGGTTGGCTGAGAGAAGATACACAAGGATAGACAAGGATAAGAGTTTAACAGATGATGACTTTGAAGCTTTGAGATTGATTGATTTCAAACTTGATCATACTCTAAGAAGGAAAAGGAAAATTTGGCCAATTAGAAGACCTATATCTACACCATCTTTAGTACAAAATTCTCTTATTTTCCAAGCTCTTTTTATCCCTGGCATTATCACTCCTTCCTTCCTCAATATTCAACCTTTAAATACCATCAATCCAAACATGGCCTTTTGGGGTCAGAAAAATGGACCTCTCCATCTCGGATCAAATTTTGGAGCCATACCTAAGAGTGTTAGGGACTTCTTGCCTAAATTTAATGGAGATGATAAAACCCTAGCTGAAGGTCATCTAAGTTCCTTCAAAGTAGAATGTGGAACTGTAGATGTTCCTACTAAATATGTCACAGTTTGACTCTTCATTCAAACTTTTATTGATGTTGTAGCTGATTGGTTTAACCATCTTCCACATGCCTCCATAATGTATTGGAATACCATGATTTTTGCATTTGAAGCCTAGTTCAAAACCCCTAGCAATGGAAATTTCCTTTTCATCCAATTAATACAACTCAAAAAAGAAATGCATTAGCGTATGAGGGAATTTGTGGCTAAATACAGTAAGCTTTTAGAAAGAATTACTGCAGCATCAAGACTCAATGCTGAGAATAAAAAAGGATTCTTCCTAGGTTTCGTGCCTCTAGATATCTCTTTTCAAATGAGGAGGAATGTACCTACTAATTTAGTAATGGCTTAGAGGTTTTCCATAGAATTAGAGGATGATTTGATAATCATAGGGAAATGGAGGAAAGATGTGCAAACATCTAGTACTCAAACCTTTATGATCATAGATTCTATGGTTCAAAGGTTTGTAAATGATGTTATCACCCTAAAAAGACAACAAGTCAGACCTAATGTTTATCTAAACCAATATAAAAATCAAGTTGAGTGGAATAACTTTCCTACTCAACAAAGTAGAGGTGCTTATAGTTTCCTGGCCCACAAAATAAGTTACAGATAGAAGCTCCTCCTAGGAAAGAGGTAATGCATTATTTTCACCTTCCCATAGATCATGATGGTGAAACATGCACTGACTAGATGAGGTATTTGTAAATGAAAGAAAATGAAGGTCAGCATGAGATTGTTACCAAATAGGAATTGTTTCCATCTAATGCAAGCACTTTAGCAACTTTCTTTTTGGAGTATGAGTCTAATTCTTATGAAAAAAGGGATATCCTATTAGCCACAAATGATTAATCCTATTCTGTATCAACAAGAAGTCAAAGAAATCTAAAGTACACCCCTAGAGTAGGTTCAAGCCCATAAGGTGTGAAAGGGAAAGACCCATCTCAATCTAATAGAGATACCCCTTAATTTACTGGAAATGCTTTTCCTCAAAAAAATGTTGTAAATATGAATTTGTCTTCTTCTTTTGATATAGTTTAGTTTTGTAAATCTTCTTCTATTATTATATCTACTATTGATTATTTGAAATCCAATCCCAAAGAATTAGACAGACTAGTTGAATTTATCAAAGGTGAACCTTGTAATAGTTCCAAGCTTATAGGAGAAACCTCCAATTCTATTGAACCTCCTACTCCAACTCTTGAACATGCCTCAAAACAACCTGTAGGCAATGAAAGTTCAATGGTTCTTGAAGTGGATAAATAGGATAAAAAGTCCAATCCATTCTACATCCCATTTTTACTAAATGGATGAAAACTTAGTAATTGTATTATTGATTCTAATGCATCAGACAATATTATGCCTTCTTCTATTGCTAAAGCTCTAGGACTAACCCTTACCAAGAATTATGGAAAATGTTATTCTATAGATGGTAAGAAGGTTCCTCTTATAGGTCAAGTAAAGGATGCACAAGCAGTGTTGGCAATGTACCTTGACAAGAGATTGAAGTTAACCATTTTAGTAGCTACTATACTAGTGAGCTATGGGATGTTGCTCAGTTGAACCTTTTGTAAAGACATGGGGGGTTAGATTAAAATGGACTAGTCCAAAGTTATGATTCTAATTGGTGATAAGAAGGTCCATCTGGCTCCTAAAGAAAAAAATAAATATATGATATTTCCTTCAAATAATCCCAAGTCCCACATCTTTAGTGAAGAATGTCAATTTGGTAACAACTTTATCCAATCTGATGAAGAAATAGGCCCTTCAAAAGAAGAAGAAATGTGGAGTATGGAGTTTGATGGGAGTTGTTCTAGTTTTGGTTTAGGATTGGAATCATATTAATTTCTCCTAAAGGAGATATGTCAACATATTCTTTCAAATTAGATTTTCCTAACACTAATAATACTTCTGAATGTGAAGCTCTTTTTTAAGTATTGCATGAAGCAAAATTGAAAGGGATAAAGCTGCTCATTGTGAAAGGGGGTGTTGAATTGATTGTAAAGTAAGTTTGAGGTCTCTATGCTGTGAAGAATGATCAGTTAAAGCAATACCAAAACTTGGTGTGGGATAATGTCAAGTTTCTTGAGGCATTTAATATCAAAGCCATTCCTAAAGTGAGAATTCTTGAGCAGTCTCTTTAGTGGTATCTACCTCATTACTTCTTCCACATCTAGAATTTGATCAAAGGTAGTATCAAATTGAGATGATTTATCATCCTAGTGTACCTGATAATGTAAATCATTGGTAGGTCTTCAATAATGACAAAAAAATTGAATAGTTCATGGCTTCTTTAGGGTACTTTGTTAATTCCTATTTTGAAGGTTCTTCAAAAATACTAAATGAAGATCACTTGGAGCCCAATGATGAATAGGAGATAGTTTAGCTAAAAGGAAATAGAATCCCTCCTAACCTGGTTTCCCTTGTGAATATTTTTTCACTGAAGAATGAAGGTCATATATCAAGGAAAGACCTTGATCTTGAGGTAAATAAAGAATATGATAAGATCATTGTTGAAAGTGAGAGTGACCCAAAGTGGATCTCTATTGGAAAAACATGTTCTCTAGAAGAAAAGGTTAAGCTAAAAGTATTCTTGAAAGATTTTAAGGATGTTTTTGCATGGAGTTATGATGATTTGAATTTTTTTAGGAATGGAGAATATAGGCAACATGTTCTGTTGAAGCAAGATGCCACTCCTTATAGATAGAAGTTAAGAAAATACAATCCTAAGGTGTCTAAAGCCATCCTAAGAGAAGTTGAGAAGATGCTAAAAGCTCAAATTATTTACCCCATTCACCACTCTACTTGGGTAGCTAATATAGTACCAGAACAAAACAAGAATAGGGAAATTAGAACCTATGTAGATTTTTGTAACCTTAATCAGGCTAGTCTTAAAGATAATTATACCCCCCCATGATGGAACATTTTCTTCAAGTAGTGGCTAGCACTAAGATGATGTCAATGTTAGATGGTTTTTCAAGTTACAACCAGATCAGTGTGGCTAAGAAAGATTCCTAAGACTACCTTTATAACTCCCTGGGGAACTTTCACCTATAATGGAATGCCTTCTGGTCTCATTAATGCTGGTGCTACTTTTCATTGGGCCGTGAATTCTTCTTCAAATATTTGAGGGATAGGATCATTATAATTTATCTTGATAATTTGACCATATTTTCTAAAAAGAGGAAGGATCACTTGAAGGATTTATGCACTATACTTTAGAGATGTAGAGAACACACTATTTCCATGAACCCTAAAAAATATTTTTTCTTTGTTGAAGAGGGAAAATTATTAGGACACATTATGTCAAAAAAAGGATTTTGAATAGATCCTGAAGATTCAACAGTTGAATCTTCCAGTGAATAGAAGTTGTGTGAAGTCATTTTTTAGACAAGTTAATTTCCTTTGAGCCTTTGTATGAAACTTTGTTGAACTTACCAAAGACAATAAAAATGATGAGTGAGAGGGAAGTGTTCAAATGGAATGGAGATGGGAAGAAAGAATTTGAGGAGATTAATAGATCCATTTCTTTTGCTCCTACATCAGTGACTCTTGATTTTAAGAAAGACTTTGTCATCTATTGCTATGCCTCCAAACATACAATGTCGGGTATCCTTATGAAAAAGAATTATCAAGGTATAGAGTCACATATTGTATTTATAAGTGTGCCCTTGAAAAAGCATCAATTAAATTACCCTCTCATTGAAAAAAAATATTTTGTTGTGGTAAAAGCAGTGAAACTATTTGGGTACTATATCATACATTCACACTCAGTTGTTTATGTTCCTAAGACTACTGTGAAGAGTATTTTAACTCAACAAAACATGGGGTTGAATAAGAGGGTTGTGTGGGTGTCTAAGCTACAAGAATATGATATTGTTATAAAGCCAACAAAGTTAGTATGAGGAAAGGGTTTATGTAAGTTAATTGCTGAAAGCACTACCATTCCACTAGAAGAGGAAGAACAACCACAAGTATTATTGGTAAGTCTCACCGATTCATGGTTTTCCCAAGTACAATATTGCTTGACTTATGGAGATTTCCTACAAGGAATGACACCCAAGGAGAAAATAAGCTAAAATCTATGAATTATGTGATAGCTCATGGTATTTTGTATAAAAGAGGTTTGACTGGAACTTACCTAAGATGTGTAGATGGAGCTCAACAAAAGAAATTACTCAAATATTTTCATGACAAGGTGTGTGGGGGTCATTTTTCTTCTTCTATCACTGCTTATAAAATCCTTAGATATTACTTCTATTGGCCTGGGATGTTTTGAGATGCTTATCTAAATGTTAAGGACTATGAAAAATATAAGTTGTTCACGGGTAAACCTCAACTAGCTACATTACTTCTTAGATTAGTGATCATTGATGAACCTTTTAAATAGTGGGGAATTGATTTTATCGGACCCATAAATCCACTCTCTAGTGTAGGACACAAATATATCTTGAAGGTAATTGGTTATTTCACTAAATGGGTTGAAGCCATTCCAACCAAAAAAGCAAGTACTCAAGTGACTTGTGAGTTCCTAATGAATCATATTTTGGTGAGATTTGGTGTACCTGTAAAAAAAATTGTTGATAATGCAACTTATTTTTCTTCTAGAGAAATAAGTATGTTCTTCTATGAACATGGAATCATTTTGGAACCTGCTTCAGATTATTTCCCCTAAGGAAATGGTTAGGCTGAGTCAAGTAACAAAAATTTGGTGTTAATCATGAAAAATATTGTAAGTGATAATGGTAAGGATTAGCATAAGAAATTGTATGAGGTAGTTTGGATAGATAGAATCTCTCCTAAGAGGGTGATAGGCATGTCTCCATTTGAACTAGTTTATGGGATTCATGCACATGTTTGTTTACCCCTAAACCTTGCAACTTCAAAATTGCAAACAATAGAAGATTCTTTTTTCAGTCATCCTTGGAAAAAAGGATTATGTAACTAACCAAACTAGAGGAGAAAAGGAAAAAATTGGTAGACAAAATTATAGAACACTAGATGAGAGTGAAAAATATCTTCAAAAGAATTGTGGAACAAGAAAGTTCATGCTAGGTGATAAAGTTCTTTTGTGGGATAAGTGAAATGAGAAGAAAGGGAGTCACAACAAATTTGAATCTTTGTGGAAAGGTCCTTTCAAAATAGATCAAGTGATTGGACCTAATGCTATGAGATTATCTTATCTAGATGGTGAAATATTTCCATATACCTACAATGGGAAAGATCTGAAGTTATTTAAGTTTCAAAATTTTTCCCTTTCTTTGTACATATTTGGCTTAGGTTCTTGTTCTTGTTCTTGTTCTTTTTTTTTCAATTTTTGTTCCTTGCTTTAGGTTTGCCTACAAAAGTTTATGAGTTCTCTAGTTTTCATTTGAAAATTAGTCCCTAGGAAAATTTGATGTTAGTTCCAGACTTTGTAGAGTCATCATTTCTTTTGGTATATTTTTTTGATTCACTCCTACTTTAATTGTTTATTTTTGAACCATTGATTCTTCCTTTTTTCAGTCTCTTAAATTGAGATGCAATAAAAAATTTTAAGTAGCTCATTCGTAGACCTTGTCCTAACAATATCTTCTCTCTTTCTTTTCCCATCGTTGACCAAGTTTGACCCTTGAAACCTCCATGGAAAATGTATTGTTTTTATCATTCCAAAAGGTTTGAAGTTTCTTTACGTAAGCTTGAACCACTCTGTACCACTCTCAAATGGTACAAAGGAATCTTGAATCTCTTTGTACCACTTGTATCCGGTTAAACAATTCAAAAATTCCTTCAGTTCAACTTTTTTTGTTTCCAATACAACACTTTCTGGTGGGCCCTAGTTAGATGCGCTCTAAAATTCAAGGAGAAATTGCACTATAGTTGGATGCCATTTTAGGACAGACACATTCGTGTGCAATTTGATCATTTATGCAAAGCTGACAAATAGGAAATGTTTTGAGATAGGATCATTGTTAATAATCATGTTGAGATATTGATTTATGGATTAACAATAAAGATTTGGCGCGTACGAAGGCAAAATATCACTTGAATTCCTTGCTTTGTAATGAATGCTAGACATCATAGTAGTCCCATCCCCCATTTTTCATGGCATGTAAGGATTCATTATGCTCATTTTATAATTAATGTCATATACCTATTTTGAAGTCTATACAAGGTAAATCATTCTTTGTAAAAAGAAGCATAAGTTTCCTTGGGCGATTTAAATGCTAGCTGCAGAAGTCTGGAGAAAGAATCAACTTTCATAGTTGCCATAGTTATTGTTCATTAGATAAATTTTGTATTTACCAATCCTACATTTCATCTTTTGATAGATAGGGTAGTGACTACTTCTTTTATTTCCAAAAATTGAGATTCTCTGTCATGAGGTCTACTCTACATATGTTTGGAAATACTCGTAGTCTATATAGTAAGTCACCTGCCATATCAAATAAAAACCTCCTAGGGGTTGATTTAGAAGGAATAATAGAGAGGCCATTCAAAATAATTTTAGATCCCTTTTCCACTAAAGTCTTGGATTGTAATTTTCTTATGGCTCCCACTTTCTCACCTACATATCCCTGTCCAAAATTGATTCAATAATGTATTAAAATGTATCATATAGCTAGCAATAATATTCTTTAAAAAAAATTAAGAGTGTGTTGCTAAGAATTACTAGAGAATCCATATTTCAATTTCTTCACCTTGAAGAACAAGAGCTTTCCAACATGACTCCTACATCTTCTTTGGTGAATTTTTTAGAAACTTCAGACATCTCTAGGAATGTCATCGCAAGGAGCTGGACTATACCATTTTACAGAGGTGGTTCTAGGTTTTTGAAAACCCTTAAGAAGGATCATATGTCCCCATGCATTCATGATATAATATTTTTTCTACACAAAATATGTGGTTCTCCAGATGTGAGTCTATTTGAAGACTGGATGAATTTTTGCATCCAAATAGTGTTGGAAGTGTCACAGTTTTTGGACTGGGTTGAGTTAAGTGCTAGCTCTTTGAGGAACCAACTCAAGTGGGCTTTGAACCTAAAGAATATTTTTATATGTCCTCATATTTGATGTGCATGTTAGCCAGTACCCAAAATTTTTAATATTTACCTCATGATCCTAGACCAAAGACATCACTATGTATAATTATTGCCCTATGTTGCGTAAAGACAAAGTCTTAGAAAATTTCAAAAAATTCAATGATATTTTCTCTAGGAAGCTATGTTTTGAAATGAAGGGTTCTCCTCATCATAGATTCTCTCATGAGTCTTAGAAACTTGTTCAATCCTATGGGAGCATATACATTTAGTATCCTAAATTCACTTATTTGACGATAGGAGTCTTTGACGATGAACCCATGCGACTCCCTAGATATGCTCTTGATTGTTTTATCCTAGGAGAGGTGGCTCGGTATTTAGTTTCTATCATGAACAATTTTTCATCTGAAGAAGCATCAAATCTTATCTTCCCACTTAAATTAAGAAAATTAACCTGTAGAAGTATGGAGGATGCCATATGTATAAGTTCAGACCTAGTCAACTTCTATTTTGGCTTCTATCATGCTAGGCATGATTTTGATAGTAAAGGTATATTTCATATCTTGTTCAGAACTAATGTAAAGTTTTTGCTTATTCATAATGTTGAAGACTTTTGGGAGAATTGTGTAGATGAGTTGGGAGTATGGGAAAGAGAATCCTCCAGGTTTACCATTTCTTAGATTAAGTTGTGTCGGTTGAGTATGGATGTTGACACCACAAGTCTCAAAGAAGATAAGTCGGATCTTATTGACACTCAAATAGCTAAGTCCCTAGTTTCCAAACAAGCTATCATAAATTGGGATTCTGAAGAGGAAGTTAATATTCTTGAAAGGAAAAAAGTTGTCTTTAAAAGAAAAAATTCTTGGCTAAAGATGAAAAAGAGAAAACATGTTAAAAAATCAACTGATCTCAAATGTTCTAATGCTACCCTTAAACTTGTAGCTAATAGGAGATCTTCAAGAACTAGCAATGTGAAGGGTATTGATACTTCCTTAGTATGGAAAACCCATTCCAAGAGAAAAGTCAAGATGTCAACACCAGCAAGACCTAATGAAGCTATTCAGGTTGATAGTGAACCTGGCAAAGAACATGTTGGTGAACTTATTGAAAATTCTCAATGAATCTGGATAACAGTGGACACATCTCCTTAGAGAATATAAGTTATGAATACTCTGGCCAAGAGTAATGAACCTCAAAAAGTTGTTGCTTCCACTCCAAATTGGTTAGTTGCCTCGGTAAATAAGAAACAAATCTTGGTACTTGTTTCCTTTCTGGTAGATGATATTGTGAACAAGTACACTAACAAGACTCCAAAACCTAGGAGAAATAAGAGCACAACCAGGATAGTGTTTGACAATGTGATAGTTAAAAGCATTGCAGAAGTAGCCACATATAATCATAAGGAGGGTATAGATGGGATTGATTTGAGTAACTTTGAAGTTACTCACATGGACATGGGAGTGATCAACTATGAAACAAAAGAGCATTGGGTGCAAACATTGACCAAGAAAAATGATTCACAATCTCAAAAAGATGGAATCAAGAAGAAAAAGTTGAAGGTGGAAATAAATGCAATGGTTAAATATGTAAGTTCACTAAATTTCAATAAGTGGATGGCAGATTATTGTTCAAAAGCATAACTATTGTAGATGACAGTTGAAGATAAAGGTGTGGACAAAGAAACTACCACAAAAGAAATATAATTGGTTGATGAAGCTATTAAAATAGATGACATAGAAAAAGATCAATAGATTGCTACAGTTGACATAGCCACCCAAATTGATGACATGGAAACTATTCAACAACCTACAACATACAATCAAGTGTTAGATTTAGATACAAAAGAAGAAGGGCAAGTGGAGCCACAACCTGATGAACAAGGTCAATCATCAAATGTAGTTGAGAAACAAGAAGCTGCCACAACATAAATGACCCCACCACAAAGTAACAAATAAAGGAAATCATTATGTTGTCAGATAAAAGATCATAAATTCTTTGTTCTTCTCTTGAAATGTTCAAGTGTGACATTTTTGTCTCTTGTGTAACCTCTTTTTCTCTATGGACAACTGTCATTTTATCTCTATGCCTAAAGCTTGTTGCAACTCACACTATATAAGTGAGTTTCCTTGGCTAGAGGAGGGTTTGAATTTCTTTTATTACATGAGTCTATGTAAATTTTGTTTCAGTCCATGCATACTGTAAAGTTGGTCTAGAATTGGATATAAAAGTTAATAGTTAATGATCTATGTGTGTTATTGTCTAATAGATATGATTAGCAAATTGTATATAGTTTTAGAGAAATTAACACAAATACAGAGAGTTGATTTCATCCTAGATCTTGTCTCTTTCCTTGTTTCTATATTATTTTCTAAAATTTAATAGCAAAGTTTATTAAGTTTTAGTTGTAATTCATTTTGAGTCACATCTCAATTTTATTTTCTTGATAATCTAATGGATTATGTAAATGCTTAATGTAAGTTGAAATAACACTATGGTTTTAAGCAAAGATATGATAAGTATGAGATCTGGAAATGAATATAGATAAATCTTAACACAGAGTGTTAAGGTAAGATATAGAAGTAAGTGTGTAATCTCTATGAGTTATAACCCAATGGATAAGGCACTGGCCATCCTTGTGAATTTACTTGATTAGAATGTTTTGCATGATGCAATAAACTTATAATCAATCAATCTTTTAATGTTCTTGTTGAGATCTGATTGAAAAGATCATTATTGAGAGAGATAATTGAAAAAGGGAGATTATTGAAGAAGACTATGTGTTTCAATCATTTTTTGGTCACTAATGTCAAACCTACTATTTGTTGGTAAGAAAACTACTTATAAGATTCAAGTACTATCAATTAGTTGATTGATGAACAGGATTTGATCAATAAGATGTAACAAAAGCACCTAGAGGAAAGGTTGAGTTATGATTATGTAATGAAGTACATGGATTAGTTAAGACAGTGATGACATGATGTATTGATAATCCACTTAAGGTTACAAAATGTTGGCTACACTTATAAAGTTTAGAAGAACAAGTTACACAAAGTTTGTCTGCGAAGTTCGACAGAGTAGATAGTAGGTGCCAAGAAAAATCAGTACAAGCCGAGCAAAAAGTCAGTTGGAGCCAAGTAAAAGAAAATTCTAGTGGATGCCAAGTAAGATAGTTGATGCCAAGTAAATTTTAGTTGATTTTGAGCATCAGTAAATTTTAGTTGGTGTTAAGTGATTTTATAGAGGATTCCAAGAAACATAGTATGTGTCAAGTATTAGAAGGTTGATAATGCCAAACTACTGCATTATTCTAAAGATTGAAGTTTTGCTGAATCTAAGCTAACAAGTTTATTTTCTTGAATTTTGTGAACTAGGTGGAAGATAAGATTGATGAGCTAGTGGCACAGAATTTGAGGTAAACCATTTTTAGGAAAATTCAAATAGACTCTAGAAGAAGTTTCTAAAAGAGATATGAGATATGGGGTACATAAATTGTATCCTACCTAATCTCTTTGAACCCTAAATTTGGATGATGGAAAATGAGTGGGAAAACATCCTAATTTCTTATTTATAGGAATGTCTGGTCATGAAGCAAAGTTTTCATGTGTGAGAACGTTAGGAAGAGAAGGAGTTAAGGGTTTTGCTTCATCAAGTGACCTAAGAGAAGAGTCTGAAATGACATGTTAAGCAAGAAGGCTTGAAGAGATGAATGCTTGAAGGGTGAATAAGCTATCAGAGCTACAAAGTATGAAGGCCAAGAAGAATTGAGAAGTGAACATAGATCTTTAATCTACAAGAGTAGTTGTAAGTTGTATCATATCAAAGCTCTACTGTTACTCTCTAACAATTGTATCAGTCTAGGGTAAATCCTTTGGATTAAGCTTGACCTAATAGTCTTTTGTAAATCCTTTAACTGGGTGGCATTCCAAGTGAATGGCCTAAAGTCCTCTAACAAGGTGATTGAAATCCCTTAACTAGGTCACATTTAACAGTGTGCATTGTAACGTTTAACAAGGTTGGCCTTTCATAGGGCATCACATCAGAAGAGTGAAAAGGAGTAGCATGTTACTGGTGGTTTTTCCCAAATTGGGTTTCCACATAAATTATTGTATCAAGTGTGTTGATGAATCTATTATGTTTCATGCTTTAAATTTCTACAAGTTGATTTGACAATAACCTACAAGTTTTAGTGATTGCATAATCTTATGGATGCATGCATGGATATGAATATTTTATGGGTTCACTAAGTTGTAAAAAGTTTTATTTATACATGTAGACTTTGGATAACTGATTCACCCCCCCTCATTTATTCTAAAGTATTCCAACAATTGGTATCAGAGCCATCTACTTAAGAGGACCACTTTTAAGGTACTAGAAGCACAAAGATCGAGATGTCTAAAAGAGAAGTACCCAAGCTCAATAGAGATAACTTTCCTGCATGGAAAAGTTTGATGAAGCTATACCTTGGAGGACTTGGAGATCATGCAATATCTACCATTTCTATGGAACATGTTGATCCAGATGGAATCCTAACTGCTGAAGATATGAAGAAGAAGAAAGAATACAATTAGGCTATGTTGGAGATTGCATCTACCCTAAGCTTTTTCGAATTTGATTATATCAAAGGTATTGATAGCATAAAGAAAATGTGGGATGCCTTAGCCACCATCTATGGAGGAGACAAAAATGTTCAAAGAGCCAAATCTGAGAGTCTCAGAGGTAAGTTTGATGACATGAGAATGGAAGAAGGTAAAAATATTGCTCAATATGTTGCTAGAATAAAAATAAAAATTAGTGCAATAAAAGGAGCTACTCGTCAAATAGATGATGATACTATGCTAAGCAAAGTCTTGAGAACACTAGTACCTATTTATCCTATTAGAGTTTCTACATTTCAAGAACTAAGATGTATTCTAGGAAATGATCTAACCTTTGAAGGTCTAGTAGGTAGAATCACTACTTTTGAGCTATCTAAATTTGATAATTTCAAACTTGAGAGTCTTGAATCTTCTTTCAAAGCTAAGTTTTTATTAAAAGATTCTGATGAGGTGAAGCAGAAGAAGAAGAGAAAGATAAAATATGTGTCTAGTGACAGTGATACAGATGAGGAAGATGTTGAACAACTAGAAGCACTTTAGGAAAAAATATTCCATAGAGTTAAAGGAAAATTACCCATCATTTGTTTCAATTGCAATGAGGTTGGTCATATTGCTGCAAGATGTACATAGAAGAAGAACTACAAAGGTGGTGATAAGTACAAGATTAGAAGAGAAGATCACAACAAAGATTGCAAAGATAAAGGAAAAAATTCATGCTACATTGTTGAAGAGGAAACAAGGGATAATTTTGATGAGCATGATGATGAAGTGGTGTATGTTGCAATGAAAAACAAATCTAATGAAGATGAGACACCTGCACTTGTGACTTATGTGAACAAAAATGATAAATGGATCATTGAGAGTGGATGCTCACATCACATGAAAAGAGGCAAAAGTAAGTTCATTACCTTAAATTGTTATGATGGAAATAGTGTAAGATTTGGTAATGATGCACCATGTTTGATAAAATGAAAAGGTTCTATCAAACACACAGATAAGATTTCATGTGACAATACTTAATATGTTGAAGGACTAAATTATAACTTGTTGAGTGTGTCACAATTGAAAAATTTGGGATGCAAGGTTGAATTTGAAAATAAGATTGCTAAGATATATGACACAAATGGGAAACTAATTGGAAAAGGTGATCAAACTAGAAGTAATTTATTCTATCTTGATATAGAGGATGCTAGTTGTCTTTTTGTAAAATTTGACTTTGGCACAAAAGGTTATGTCATCTTAATTTTGATAACTTGGTTTGTATTAGTAACATGAATAAAGTTAGAGGTTTGCCTAAGTCGAAGAAGCATGATAATGTAGTGTGCAAGCAATGTCATCTAGACAAAATGTGTTAGAAATAGATAATACTAAGAGGGAAGGTGAATCAGTATTTTCAATCTTTTTGCTCACAACTGGATATTATTAATTACTTTACCACATGCATAAGAAAGTAAACCAATAATGTTGAATAGTATAAACAACCATACACAAAGAGAGATCATAACACCATATTTTGTTAACTAGGGAAACCTTGGCCAAGGGAAAACCCCGATGAGGATGAAACCCACTAGATGATTTACTATATAAAGGATCCGAGTAAGGATATTGACCCTATTAGGAGTCTATGAAGAATGTATAGTGTCTCAAGTCCCTATGAGGAGACTAGGCCTTGTTAGAAGCCTCAACCTTATTAGGAGTTGGTGGATCATATACAAATGTGTGCAAGAAGAGCCCACTACCCTAACATGCAACTATACAATAAGATCTTCAAGAAATAAGTATACATACAATATTGAGATACTGTGTTGTGCTTTGCAAATCTTCTGACATACAATTCTTCATACAAGAGAGACTACACACATATTGATCTGCATCATATCTCACATAACAATGCTTCACATCATATATAATATCACATTCACTTGTTACTCTCATTTCACAAGATCATATCAAGTTTGTAATCACTAATTATTCCTTTCTCACACTTCACTTATGTCTAACTTCACAAATGAAGTTCTTTACTTATACCAAATATATTGATAAATTATTCCTTAGTCAGCTCACATAACATCATTAGAATCGGTTTATTAAGAAATTATAATTCAAAACAATAAATCAAGTTGTTTAACACATTCTATTGATATGCTCTATTCTGTCTTGTAACATCACTGCATTACTAATTCCTTCATAACTTGGACTCAGTTGATTTTATAGACATGCACACTAGTATACATCATCAATATGATGTCATGCATCCCTAGTTAATTGTGCAAGAGAATATTCCAAGGGAATATTTTCTATCATCAAATTTGTCATGCTATTGTGATGTTGTCTGATACTTAGACAATTTTCCTTCACAAATGAACATGACTAATTTGCAAAACAAATATGTTGCCATAAATGAAAACCATGTTACTTACCTTATTTGATTGATTGGATATATTGCCAACAATCTCCCCTTTGGCATTGATGGCAACATTTTGGGAAAATTGGTTGAGTCCCAAACATGATGTCATACCAAACAATACAAATAACCATAACATAGTAAAAACATTGTATTCATGTTTTAAGAGGATTACATCCCTTATAACTCTGATTACAACTTATTGCTCCCCCTTACAAATTACAATAAAAGCTTACTATATATATATATATATATATATATATATATATATATATATATATATATATATATATATATATATATATATATATATATATATATATTTCCTTATTTTTCCTTTTACAATTAGTTACAATCTTCCATATATCTCCCCCTTTGACATCAATGACAAAGGTATCACAAAAGAAAAGACTGTCAAAATCTAGTAGCTGCATCAAAACTTGGAAAAGTAATTGCTGAAGTGGTTTTTAATTGCACAAAGTGTTTCTTCCAACTTTCTTTTAGTGCATTAGATACATTGATTAGCACACATAAAGCATATGCAGCTAACTCTGCTATGTTCAAGTTTGTAGCCACAAACTTCTCATATGAAAATTTTGTTGACAAGCATTCCTCCAATTAATTCTCCAACAATGTTACTTGTGGGAACAAGTGTTCTCTTAGGAGAGTGAATCTCTTTAGAGCTTTCTCTTTTTCTACTTGCATATTCCTTATGCTGTGATGAAGTGTCTACATTGTGTGCTCAGTGGTATCTCTCTTTTAATTTTTCTTTAGAAAGTTGTCAATGAGTGTCTGAAGCTCAATCACCTTTTCTTTGATTTGATCATCAAATTCTTGGAGATGAATGTATGCTAAGTTGCACATATCATAAGCCTGTTTTCCTTCCTCTATACACTGTCTTAGTGCCTTAATACATATATTCAAAATTTCTATGTCATTCCTCATATTAGTGCACATGGTGTTAAGGAGCTTACCATCATGCTCTATTTGTGCTTGAATTGAAGCCACATTAGAAAGTGTTGTGAATTCATTATCAAAAGCTTTGCACAAAATTGTTGTGTGTTGTTGAAAATCTACAGGGGTGTCAACAAGTCTAACTACCTTCTCCATTCTATCCAAAATTGAAGTCAAAGTCTTTTGAAAGGACTTGATTGATTTCTTTTTCTCAAGAAGTTTACTTAAAGAAGATATGAGATTCTTTGCTTCATATTCTTCATCAAATTGAACTACTGTTGTTGTTTCTTGAGTAGGTGGTGTGGAGGGTGTTACTACTATTGGTGTCAAGGGTAGACTCGAAGTAGCTACTTCACTACTAGATTCAACTTTCTTCATAGAAGGTGCATTTTCTTCCTTTGGCTCCTAATCTTCTACTTCATTAGATGAGCTGCTATAATCCACAATATTGCCAACAATACTAGTACCAAACTCTTTGAATGAATCCTTAGTTCTATCAACTATCACATTGGTGTTATCTGCTTGCATAGATTCATTGCCAATGGTGATATGTGGTGAATCACTGAAAATAAGTGTTCCAATTGGTTGCTCAAAACTGTGGGGTGGACTATCTGTAGTAGGACTTGCTTCCTCTATCTACGCACACTCCTTAGGTATCTGGCTTGCCTTCTCTGGCTACACACTTTCCTTAGGCATAGTAGACATAAATTTGACTATAGCTTTTTGTGTTTCCTCATTAACTTCTTCATAATTTCCTCCCATGAGGAGAATGGATCTCTTTTTATTCCTTAACAAAGGTGCTATACCTTTCAAAATAATTTTTATTTCTTCCTCATTATTTACAGAACATAACTTTTTCACCATATTAATTCTTATTTTCTTATCTTCCTCTACAACTCTACTCTTTCTATTTAGCAATCTGTTGTACAAATCTTTAGGTATCTAACATCTTATATTGTCAAACCTTTTATCTTTAAGGATCATATTCCTAACTACAACCTTTTCTAGTTTTCTCCTATCCATATTATTATAAAAATCATAGTACTTATTCAAATGTAAAAAATTATTTTCATTAATGATTTTCATGTTATGATTCTCTACCTTTGGCTTCCATGTTTTTCAAGCGGCTGAGGTTTTTGCTTCTTGATCTGCTGGTTCAACTAGTTTGTCACTAGTTTATTCTTCACAATTAGAAGAACTAATCTAAAAGGTTTTTCTTTTCTTGTTTGGACCACTTTTAGTCTACTTTACTCTCTTCTTAGGAGTGGTTTTGGTCCTTTTGAGCCTTGTAGACTTCCATTTACCTGATGCTTCTTTACTCTTCATTAGATTCCTTGGAGGTTGTTGCTACGCAACTATTGCATAATGCACAGTAGATATCTATGCACTTGTCTAGGCAACTATGACCTCTTCAATAGGCCTTGCCACTGCAATGGGTGTAGGGGTTAATGGCTCAAATTGACCATTGGCCTTCATTTCCATGGCTATCCCTTTCACCTCATCAAATTCTTTTCTAGTCATTCCCAATTCCTTCAAAATGGAATCAATCACCCTATCCACCTTTTTCTTAGAGTCCTTGAATATTTGACTGGTTTTGACTTCTCTTATTTTCTTAGAATATGTCCCCCATCTAGGATATTCAGAATCAACTTCTGAGTGAAGGATTATCTATGCATACCCTTAAATTAATTCCTCACTCATCTCATATCCCATAGGTTCAATGAACTTTACCCAAGAAACTATGGCTTCCATGTAAGTGAAATTTGTCTCAACCATAAAACACAATTCATCCTTGTATTTTTCTACTAGCGTAGGAGGCATCCTATATCTTTGCTTCATTTTTTTCTTGGAAAGACTTCATTATTCTATCAATGTCATTATCCCTGACTACTTTAGGTCTTGATCTATATGTGTGAGTGATTAATAGCATTGCACACTCACTCTCATTCCAATTTGTGATACTAAGAAACTTCTTAGTAGCATAAAAATATGTGTCAATAGGGATTCAAACCTAAATACTACACTCTTTGATTCTTGATTCTAGATATGTTATCCAACAACTGTGTTCAGATAATATCACACATATTAACCTCTTCACCTCTTACTGCCAAGTAAGATGCATGAAGAAATCCTACAGGGATTGAATCTATCATTGATCCATGATTGTATTATATCCCAAAATCTTACAAATGAGTCTCACTCCATCATCTTGAGTGGTGTTGACTTTCATGCTTCTACCATCAAAATATGTATTGAGATGTGTTTCAACAAGCTTGTGCACATTCTTAATGTTCACTGGATTGCATCCTTCATTGCTCAAATGTGTGACCTCGTGAATTAGGTCATTGTCAATACATATGATAGAATCTCCCAACCATAGAAAATCATCATCTACTCTACTCAGAATTATCCTTGTCCATTCATTATTGTCGAAATCCATGTAGAACATATGCTTAAATAGGTTAAGTCATGCTAGGTATCTATGTTCAGGTTTCAATGACAAGTCATTGCTAGACATTTTCTCCAATTCCTTATGAATCTCCTAATAACCTATGCTTTCAATCTTGCAATGAATATATCCTCTTATATCCTTGACATGAAGAACATTTTTTGGAACTTGCAAAAATGCTCCAATAGGGTCATCAAGCAAAGAAACAAATGGGTGTTTCTTAAAATTGTATCTAGATCTATTGCTTATATTAATGACTTCTTTTCTTGCCATTTCTAAAAGATTATGTTCAACAATTCAAAAAATACCTTAATTTCATGTATTAGAGTTTCTAGTGACTTTTCATAATTGCAAGCCTCTTTAATTCTTCAAGTCTTGCTTCAATCCCACATTCAGACTTCACCCAAACAAATGATGTATGCAAATCAATTTGCATCCTTTAAATATTTTGCAATTTGTACTTCACATTAAATGCATGTCTACCACTAGTTCAGTGTATTGTCTTTGTACAAAAGAGAGATTATTCTTCTTTCATATCCTTATCCTAATCTTATCAGGCAATGCACACTTCACTGTAGACTTCTCTCAATGTCTATTGCATACTATCAACTACACAACATCTGATACTTACTCTAACATCAGTTATCAATAACTGATACTTTGTTTCACTAAGACTGCTTAATTTTGGTAAGAGGAGTCACAAACAGTAAGTGACTTCATTGTCTTGTTAGGTACATCTTCTATAATTGTATGAGAGCTTCCTGGTTCCTCTGCCTTTATAAATGATTCCTTTAGTTCATTTGTCTACTCCTTCATATTATTTCTTCTATTGTTCCTTCTATAATTTTGATTCCTATTTAGGTCTCTTCTATCAATTTTGCAAAACTTCATTGTGTGTCCAAAGTTATTACACAACTGACATACAGGTACATTTATTTTCTATTCATTCTGCTAGTCGTCAGGTGCTCTACATTTTCTTCCAATGTGTCCAAGATTGTTGCATCTGTACCAAATAATTTGTCTTCTTTCTCCACTTTCATTACTATGAGATCTTTTTATGTTTCCTACATGGTTAGTGTTCCTATATATCCTACTATTTTCATTATTACTATCAAATTTAGGTTTCTTAAAATCTACTACATAATGACCATATCCATGACAATTATGGCAATAAAACTTTGAAATAGGTTTGAAGGACTTATCTTTGCAATTGACTTCAATATCTTCAGGTTCATCACACCAAACATAAGATTCCTTTCTTTTGTTGTCCATATCATGATTAAATTCTTTATCTTTCTTAGAATGAGTGACATTCTCTTTGTCCTTAGATGTATCATTTGTCTTTCTTAGATCCTTATTGACTTCAGGAGTGTTCGATTCTTTTCTCTCAATAGATTTCTTGGTGGATTGTCCAAGAAAGAATCCAATTCTAGTCTTGTCATAACTAGGTCTTTGTGCACATATTTGTTCTTCAATCTTATCACCGCTAGTATATAATTTCTCAAGTTGTTGTTTGGTTTGTACCAACTCACCTTTCACAATGGTGTTGTATTTTCTAATTTTGCATGCTCTAACTTAATAGATTCCAATTTAGATGTTACCTTGCTTAACTAGGATCTCAGATCTGCATTTTCATCTTTAATTTCAAAGTTATTCTTTCCTCCATTCTTCTTAAGACTCAACTTAAGTTCAAGTATTTTTAACTCATGTTTTAGGATCTTATTTTCTTTCTTTAGATCTTCAATATCATCATCACTAGTTTGCTTGCTAGATTTTTTTTGCTTCAGGTCATCTAATTTGTCCTTTAATTCACTAATGTAGGCTTTTGCATCCTTGGATCTATCTTTAAGACCATCTCTTTCATTAGTAAGAAGATCAATTTATTGAAAAGCTTCTTCAAGATTTTTCTTCAACTATTCAATATCCATAGGGATCTTATTCAAGCTGTTAAGATTCTTTTCAATAACTAAGCTTTGATACCAATTGATATAAATAGATAATACTAGGGGGGGTGAATCAATATTTTCAATCTTTTTGCCCAAAACCAGATATTATTAATTACTTTACCACATGCATAAGAAAGTAAACCAAGAACGCTGAACAATTTAAACAACCATACACAAAGAGAGATCATAACACCATATTTTGTTAGCTAGGAAAATCTTGGCCAAGGGAAAACACCAATGGGGATGAAACCCACTAGATGATTCACTATATAAAGGATCCAATTAAGGATATTGACCATGTTAGGAGTCTATGAAGAATGTATAGTGTCTCGAGGCCCTATTAGGAGACTAGGCCTTGTTAGAAGCCTCAACCCTATTAGCAGTTGCTTCAACCCTGTTAGGAGTTGGTGGATCATATAGAAATGTGTCCAAGAAGAGCCCATTGCCCTAACATGCAACTATACAATAAGATCTTCAAGAAATAAGTATACATACAATACTGAGATACTTTTCTATTCTTCACAAATCTTCTGACTGGCAATTCTTCATACAAGAGTGACTACACACATATTAATCTACATCATGTCTCGCATAACAATTCTTCACATCATATATAATATCACATTCACTTGTTACTCTCATTTCACAAGATCATATCAAGTTCACAATCACTGATTATTCCTTTCTCACACTTCACTTATGTCTAACTTTGCAAATGAAGTTATTTACTTATACCAAACATATTGGTAAATTCTTCGTTAGTTGGCTCACATAACATCATTAGAGTCAAGTTATTAAGAATTTGTAATTCAAAACAATAAATCAAGTCATTTAACACATTCTACTAGTATGCTCTATTCTATGCTAGAACATCACTGCATTACTAATTCCTTCATAACTTGGACTCGATTGATCATATGGACATCCACATTGGTATACATCATCAGTATGATGTCATGCATCCTTGGTTAACTATGCAAGAGTATATTCTATTATCATCAAATCTATCATGCTGCTGTGATGCTATTCGATACTTAGACAATTTTCCTTCACAAATGAACATGACTAATTTGCAAAACAAATATGTTGCCATAAATAACAACCATGTTACTTACTTTATTTGATTGATTGGACATATTGTTAACAAAATGACAAAGTCAAGTTTTAAGAGTAAAACTTATACCCAATATTTTCAATCTTTTTGCCCAAAACTAGATATTATTAATTACTTTACCACATGCATAAGAAAGTAAACCAAGAACGCTGAACAATTTAAAAAACCATACACAAAGAGAGATCATAACACCATATTTTGTTAGCTAGGAAAATCTTGGCCAAGGGAAAACACCAATGGGGATGAAACCCACTAGATGATTCCTATATAAAGGATCCAATTAAGGATATTGACCATGTTAGGAGTCTATGAAGAATGTATAGTGTCTCGAGGCCCTATTAGGAGACTAGGCCTTGTTAGAAGCCTCAACCCTATTAGCAGTTGCTTCAACCCTATTAGGAATACTAGAGATTGTTCATACTAACTTGTGTGGACCAATTGAAGTGCAAAGCTACAAGAGAGATAAGTACATAATGTTATTTGTTGATGATTACTCTAGAATGATGACAGTTATGTTTTTGAAATATAAATATGATTCTTTTTAAATGTTTAAGTGGTACTTGGCAAGAGTTGAAAAGGAAACAAGTAAAAGTCTAAAATGTTTGAGATCAGATAAAGGAGAATTTATATCAAATGAATTTGAGATGTTTTGTAATGATAGAGGAATCAAAAGATAGACATCTGCCCCTATAACCCCTCCACAAAATGGAATAGTTGAAAGGAGAAATAGATCTATAATGGACTATGCTAGAACACTCATGATGGAGAAGAATGTTTTTTTGAAATACTGGAGAGAAGTTGTAAGTATAATTATTTATATCTTGAACTATGTGCAAATCAAGAAAGGTACTCATTCAACACCTTTTGATCTATGGTATGGATATCCACCCAATGTAAAATACTTTAAGGTATTTGGAAGTAAGTGTTACATTCTTAAATATGTTAGGAATGGAAAGCTTGATGCAAAAAGTGAAGAAGGTATATTCCTAGGATACTCCACAAGAAGTAAAGACTATAAGTATTTGAATACTAATACTAAAAAAATTGTAGAAAGTGCAAATGTGAATTTTGATGAATATATAGAAGTACATGAGGTTGGACCTATGAAAAAATTAGAAGAATACAAATCATTTGTCTACCTTTTATGAAGGAATTCTTGTTGAAGAATACACTGCAAATCAAATTTCAAATCAACAAGTTACAGTGATTGCCGAGTCACACCCTATGAATGTCGAGTTACATTCAGGAACTGAGTTGCATTCATATGCTGAGTTATAGAATGAAGTAAATGCACATTTTGATTCTAAGATTAATACACATGAAAGAGATGTTGAGATACCTAACAGAGATACCCATACTGATTTTGAAGTTGAAAGACAAAATGAAGAAACAAGAGCTGAGCCAAGATTGTCTAAGTATGTCAAAAGACATCATCCTACTACTCAAATCATTAGAGATAAAGATGCTAGAACAATGACAAGAAATATATTGAGAAGTGAAACATGTTTGCTAAGCCTAAAGGAACCCAAAACAGTAAAAGATGCACTAGAAGATGTTGACTGGTACAAAGCCATGGAAGAGGAGATTGAAAAAATAGAAAAGAACAAAACATGGAGTCTAGTTCCTAGACCAGAAGACAAGAATGTGATTGGTACCAAGTGGGTATTTAGAAATAATTATATGAGAATGGTGAAGTCATAAGAAACAAAGCAAGATTAGTTTTCAAGGGATATGCACAAGAAGAAGGAATTGACTATGGAGAGACATTTTCCCTTGTTGCTAGATTGGAAGGAGTAAGAACTCTACTTGCTTATGTTGCATACAAAGGTTTCAAAGTCTATTAGACGGATGTTAAATTTGCATTCCTAAATGGAATATTAGAGGAAGAAGTTTACATAGAACAACCAAAAGGTTTTGTTGATGATAACAATAAGAACATGGTATATAGACTACGCAAAGCTCTATATGGTTTGAAACAAGCACCAACAACATGGCATGAGAAACTTCATAATTATCTTTTGAAGATTGGATTTGAAAGGATTGATGATAACAACAATCTGTACATAAAGATAGAGAAAGGAAAAGGTATTTTGTTAGCTGAAATATTTGTTGATGATATCATATTTGAAATTCAAGATGTTTTATGTAAGGATTATGCAAATTAGATGAAGCAAGAATTTGAAATGTCTATGTTTGGAGAGATCAAATTTTTTGTGGGTTTGTAAGTATATCAGATGAAATATGGTATATACATCACTCAATCAAAGTATGTCAAGGAAATATTGAAAACTTTTGGATTGGAGGATTCCAAACTAGTAAGTACACCTATGGTGATATGACATAAGTTGTCAAAGAATGATGATTCTACTAAGGTGAGCCAAACCATGTATAGGTCTATGGTTGACAAATTGCAATATGTAGTACATAGTAGACCTGATATTACATTGTTTGTAGTGATAGTTGCAAGATTTCCTGCTAATCCTAGGGATAATCATTTAATGGCTATGAAGAGAATAATACGATATTTGAAAGGAGCAGAAGAGTTTGGTCTATACTACAAGAAGAATGAACAGTTTGAATTGAGAGCCTATACTATTGCTGATTGGGCTGGAAACATTGATGATAGAAAAAACATCAGTGGAGGAGCATTTTTTTTAGGCAAGAAACTAGTTACATGGACTAGAAAGAAACAAAGTTGTACTTCATAATCCATTGCTGAAGTTGAATATGTTGCTGCTATTGTAAATTGCACAAACATTGTATGGATCAAATAGCTACTCAAAGGAATAAAGGAAAAATCATAGAACCAATGATACTTTATTGTGATAATACAAGTGCTATCAATATATCAAAGAATCCAGTAATGCACACAAAGACAAAGCACATTGCAATCAAGTATAATTACTTGAGAGATTTAGTTCAAGATAAAGAGGTGAAGATGGAATATGTCAACAAAAAGGAGCAAATTGTTCATATCTTCACAAAACCATTACCTAAGGATGCTCATGAGTATCTAAGAGGTAAACTAGGGGTGATACCCCTATTAAAGGCTATCTAAGTAACAAAAGGAGTTCCCTGCATCAAAAAAGCTGATATTCATATGTTACACATTGATGTAGAGGATCTTATATTAGGATTTGCCTAAAGTAATCATAGAGCTGAAACTTCAAATCAGTCAAAAGCAAGGTGATAGAGGGAGAAATTGAAGAAACTGCAAAAGTCTATATTTGCATGTTTACAATGAAAAGATGATATGTCTTTGGCATTTTTGTCAAAGAGGGACATATTCTACTGATCAAGAGTCAGAACAAATATTATTGATCAAGAGCCAGAAAAGAGGGAGAGATTTACTCATAAAAAGGGAGATAGATCAAAGCTAGAATGTATAATCATAGAGGGAAATATTCTTCTTATCAATCTAGTATAAATGTTGAGGGAGATATTCTTGATCAAAAATATGATTACTAATCAAGAGGGAAATATCAAGAGATTGTTGTCAAAGAGATGAAGAGTGTTACTTATCAGCAATATCAAAAGAAAACACATGCATGATGAAAAAGATAGAGAAGAATGCAAGAAAGAGGGAGAAATCCTAATCTACCTAGAAAGAGGGAGATACAAGAAGGAACTTAGAGGGAGTCATAAGAAGGAGTATTGTAACCTAATCAGAAGATGAAATTTATTGATAGAGGGAGGAATTTTGATACAAGTTTTCTATTTGGTATTATCTTATTGTTTTAACCTAGTCAGTATGGTTGAACAAGATGTTCATCATTTGATTGACTTAGTTGATCAGTTTGGTTTGCCATCAATGCCAAAGAGTGAGATTGTTGAGATCTAATTGAAAAGATCATTGTTGAGAGAGATTATTAAAAAAGGCAAATTGTTGAAGAAGACTATGTGTTTCAATTATTGTTTTGTCACTAATGTCAAACCTACTATTTAATTGCTTATAAGATTCAAGTACTATCACTTAGTTGATTGATGAAGAGGATTTGATCAATAAGATGTAACAAAAGCACCTAGAGGTTGATTGATGAAGAGGATTTGATCAATAAGATGTAACAAAAGCACCTAGAGGAAAAGGTTGAGTTTTGATTATGTAATGAAGTACAAGGATTAGTTAAGATAGTGATGACATGATGTATTGATAATCTACTTAAGGTTACAAAATGTTGGCTACACTTAGAAATTTTAGAAGAACAAGTTACACAAAGTTTGTCTGCCAAGCTTGACCGAGTAGATAGTAGGTGCCAAACAAAGTTAGTACAAGCCAAGAAGAAAGTCAGTTGGAGCTAAGTAAAAGAAAATTCTAGTGGATGTTGAGCAAGATAATTGATGCTCAATAAAGTTTAGTTGATGTCGAGCATTAGTAAAATTTAGTTGATGCCGAGTGATTTTATAGAGGATGATGAATAACATAGTATGTGTCGAGCATTAGAATGTTGATAATGCCAAGCTACTACATTATTTTAAAGATTGAAGAGTTTTTGAATTTGAGCTAACAAGTTTGTTTTCTTGAATTTTGTGAATTGGGTGGAAGATAAGGTTGATGAACTAATGGGATAGAATTTGAGGTAAGCCATTTTTAGGCAAATTCAAATGGATTCTAAAAGAAGTTTCTAGAAGAGATATGAGATATGGGGTAGATACATTGTATCCTACCTAATCTATTCGAACCCTAAATTTGGACGATGGAAAATGAGTGTGAAAATATCCTAATTTCTTATTTATAGGAATGTCTGGTCATGAAGTAAAGTTGTCATGTGCGAGAACCTAAGGAAGAGGAGTTAAGGGTTTTGCTTCATCAAGTGACCTAAAAGAAGAGTCTAAAATGGCATGTTAAGCAAGAAGGCTTGAAGAGACTAATGCTTGAAGGGTGAACAAGCTATCAAAGCTACAAAGTATAAAGGCCAAGTAGAATTGAGGATTGAACAGAGATCTATAATTTGCAAGAGAAGTTGTAAGTTGTATCAGATCAAAGCTCTACTATTACTCTCTAACAATTGTATTAGTCTAGGGTAAATCCTTTAGATTAAGGTTGACCTAATAGTCATTTGTAAATCCTTTAATTGGGTGGCATTCCAAGTCAATGGCCTAAAGTCTTATAACAAGGCTCACTTCTAATAGGATGATTGAAATCCCTTAACTGGGTCACATGTAACAGTGTGTATTGTAACCTTCAATAGGGTTGACCTTTCATAGGGCATCACTTTAGAAGAGTGAAAAGGAGTAGCATGTTACTGGTGGATTTTCCCAAATTGGGTTTCCACGTAAATCATTGTGTCAAGTGTGTAGATGAATCTATTGTGTTTCATGCTTTACATTTTTGTAAGTTGATTTGATAGTAACCTACAAGTTTTAGTGATTGCATAATCTTATGGATGCATACATGGATATGAATTTTTTATGGGTTCACTAAGCTATGAAAAGTTTTATTTATACATCTGGACCTTGGATAACTGATTCACCCCCCAGTTATTCTAAATTCTTCCAATAGTTTTGTTGTTTAAGAAATTAATGTCATCCTGTACTTGATTCATGGTGTCTATGGTTTGGTAAAGTAGCCAATTATAATCTCTTTATTAGAAATGAGTTAGAAGAAAGAAGGATAAATAATCTATTATTCTTGGAGTTCATGTTGTAAACATTGATTGTGAAGTAAATAAGATTGAATTCCTAACGTAAACCCGCCTGAATCTTGTAGAATTCAAAGTGGAGAAGACTCTAATGTCTTGTTAGTTGGTCCTTTTATTTTTATTTTTAGAACACCCAATATGGTTTCTAGCTATTTCCTAGGTTTTTTGATATCATAAAAGGTAGTTGAAATTCTGTCAAATTAGGAGCCAACACATACATCAACCAACTAGCATATACAAGGAATGTGTTAATCTCCCTCATACATAAACATCAATATTCTCTCCCAAATCGTCTCCCCTCACTGAAATCAATGTGTATCTTTCATTCATGAAGAATGCGTTTCATGCATTCTACTCTCCCTTGTTTACATAAATGACAAAGGAATCATTATGTCAATTCTCTAAGCTCAATCATTTACCAAATAACTTGTTCAAGCTTAGGTTCCCAAGGACACTGTTAAATACTAGTACCAAGAGCCTTTAATGATTCAGATCAATACATAGATACTCCCCCATAGAAGAAGTATCAAGCATCTAGTCCAAATAAAAATAAATAGTGCTCTACTACATACTAGATTGATGCAATGTACATCAACTACTCTTAACTAGGTTGGGGCATAACCCCAAGAATACCTCTCAAATAATCAAATGTTTTCTTAACTAAAGGTTTTGTAAAAATGTTTGCTATCTTCTCCTTTGTTCTAACATACTCTAATCGAATCACTTTCTCTACTACCTTTTTTCTCAAAAAGTGATAATTGAAATGTGATTTGTCTTTGAATATAAAACTAGATTCTTTGGCATACTCATTGTACATGTGTTATAAAAATATATGATAATAGGCCAAGTAAAATGAATTCTAATGTCCTTTAACATTTTCTTTGTCCAAATTATATGATTACAATTGTTTGTTTCTACTACATAATATGCTTTTGATGTGATTTGTGAAATGCAATCTTGTTTCTTGCTCAGCCAACCAATCAATATTTCTCCCAAGAAGAATGTTCCACCATTGGTACTCTTTATATCATCTACATTGCCTACCTAATTAACATTGTCACATGCACATAATGTGAAATCATGTGATCTTTCATACTTAAATGATAGACAGGTGTTCATTTCAAATATCTAAAAATCCTTTTTACTATTGCATAGTTTGTCTCTTTAGGATCTACTTGAAATATCTCCCAAAATTCCAACTACATTAGCTATATTAGGTCTAGTATGTGTTAGATACAACAATCCACCAATCATAGATCTGTACATTTTTTTTCAATAGTAGGGGATTCATCTTTACTAGATAAATTACATCTAGTTCTCATAGATGTTCCAATAGATTTACACTTTTCCAATCCAAATAGTTTTCAATAAGTCTCTAAGATACTTAGGTTGTGATATGAAAATTCCATATATTTTTTGTATGATTTGTAATCCCAAGAAGTATTTCATCTCTCCAATCATACTAATCTCAAACTCTTTCCTCATTTCTTTTGAAAATTATCTTGCTAGCTTCATCATTACCTCTAAAAATAATTTCATCAAAAAATATTGCAACAATCAATAAATCATCTTCATTCTTTCTAAGATATAAATTACTATCAACATTACCTTTTATGAATCCTAAATTTGTTGGGTATTCATCCAATCTTTCATGCTAGACTGTAGGAGCTTGTTTTAATCCATACAATGACTTCTTCAATATGTAAACTATATCTTCTTCATCTGTCAAGGGAAAATCTTCATGTTCTTCAATGTATACCTCCTCTAGAAGCTCTCCACTCATAAAAGTTGACTTAACATCTATTTGATAAACTTAAAAGTTCTTGTTAGCTACAAATGCCAAAAAACATTATTATTGCCTCTAGTCTAGTAACATGTGTAAAACTTTCCTCAAAATTAATTCCTTCTTACTGTGAAGATCCTTTAAAAGTATTCTTTTTTTATTTCTAACTTCTCACTATTCATTCATCCTGTTTCTAAATACTCATTTAGCTCTAATTAAATTCTTATCTTTAGGTCTAGGAACCAATTCCCATGTCTTGTTTGTTTTCAATCTGCTCTAATTCTTCTTTCATAGCTTTGATCCAATAACCATCTTCTGAATAGTCTTCGCCAAACCTCACAAAATCAACATCTATTTTTTCTATCATGAGAATAATATATGGAACATGTATTTGACCATACTCTAATCTTTCTTAACCAAATTACATCTCTATCGAAAGATATAATCAATGTACCAATACCCACTTTCCAGAAACTCTCTCTAAAAGCTATCCTCAGAAAACATTGCATAACTATGTCATATCTTCATATTTCTTTCTCCACTCATAATTATAGGATTTTTATACATCATTAAATTCCCCTATTAGTATTCCCTATTTCATACATATGCTAGGTTGTCCACTTTGGATAAGTGGGGTTGAACTTCGGTTTGAGTGAAAATTCAATAGATACAATCCTTTTAGCCTACGTTGTAGTGTGCTTGTTCACTTTAAAAATAACCATTTTTAAAAATTGTTTCTTGCATGAGTTCTAAACATTAATCAAGGTAATTTTTAAATTTATAAACTTACACAAACACAATCAAAACTTTCTAGCATTTGCAAACATACATTGAGAACCTTTTTGTTGAGATTATGGGTGTTGTACACATTGCATAATATTGTTTATATTGTATTTATGTAATTTTATTATGTAATGCTATACCTAGGAGCACCTAGATGGGCGTGCAACATGTAAAGATTCCTATGGGATATACTTAATGATTTGTATTCTAACATTGTGATAATATTTTATTTAATTATTGATATTGGGAAAAAGAATTAAATGTCCAATATTAAATGTGGGGTCAATTAGCTAGGTAGCACATAGTTAATGTAATACAACTTGGTGGTTTTGCGGGACTTGCCACTATATAAAAATCCATAAGCTTAGTTTTAGATACAAGCAAAAAGACAAAAAAAAAAGAGTTAAGCAAGACAAGGCTTGATAGGTTAGCCAAGGGAGCATTTTTGAAGGTTGGAAGCATGACATGAGATGTATGCATTCATGCTTGTTCACATGGATTGCTTGGTTGTGGCTATGGTTTTGAAGGCTTCCATAGTTGTATTGCAATGATGTTTTTCTAAATAATACATGGTGATGGATACTTTTGGAGGCTAGTTTTTTCCCTCAATGAGGGTTTCCTAGGGTATATCTTGTGTCACATTTTTGTAGGTATGTTATGTATTCTCTTGCATTTGGATTTTAATTACATATTTATTTCATATCTATTATGGATTATGTAGAAATGGTTATATTTTTTGTTGCAAGTTTCCTTACAAGTGGTATTAGAGTTGTGGCTTTATTGTTGTAACCCTAGATTGAATCTATGAGAATGTATGAGATGATAAAAGAAAGGGCAAGATATATGAGTTGTTTAATGCAGATATGAGAGTTTTGAGTTTGTTGTTATGATGAGATGTTGGAAAATTTTTGTGCATGAGAAATTGTTGGTAAAAGGGGTTTTTTGGATGTTTCATTTAAATGAGGGATTTTAGGGGGGAACTTACAAAAATGACCTCCTAGGAAAAAATGAACCTCACCATCTAGGTTGATTTTTCCATAAATTTTGATATATAATATGCCATACTTTGGCCATGTTCAAAGAAAATGTGAAGGTTTTTTAGTTTATGCCTGTGACAACTATCATATTTAATCCTGTCAAAATTTTCATCACAAAAAAAGGTGAAAATTTTGGAGTCAAAATGGTAAAAAAATTGTCTTTGTAAAATGACCATAACTTTCACTCAGGATATTGAATTTTGGACTTTTTACAATCGTTGAAAAGCTAATTCAGAGCATTAAAACTTGATATAAGTTTGGTTCTATTATTTTAAAATTTTGTAAGGTTTTAAGGGCCAAAAAGTTATTTTTGGTTCATTTTGAGCACAATTTTGGACGTAACTTGGGCATACGAAATCAGATTTTGGACTTTGACTAGTCAACAGAAAAATTTTGGAGAGCTATGCACATTGGTTTAGATTTGATGCAAAATTGACAGGGTTTATTTGAAGATATATTGATCTGAATGGTTTATAATATATATTGACTATGGTAACATTGTGAGTTTATGATATTGTATATTTTGAAGATTTGGAGTTTGATGTCATTGTGTATTCAATTTATATTTTAGATTATTCTCATGAAGATATGGTTATCAATGTTTGATTTGGATATGTATGATGACTTTTTGGGTCTACAATTTGTGTAGTGTTGTAAGAGGTCTATACTTACATGTTGCATTTATGTCTTGGTTATGGGTTTTATTTTCCCATTGATCTTTCATTATTGATGCATATTCAAACTAGTGGCTTAGATTTGGGTTGTCTATGCCTTAAGTAATATGATTTTCTGATTTTTCTTCATATAAAAGGGATGAGATTTTGTTACCAGGCATAGTCATGGTAGAGAATTGTGGTTGACTATTTCATGCTGACAAGTTGGAAACTTTGAGAGTTAGATGCTCAATTCATGGATGTGATCATGGTGTCATGGATTTGGTATGACATGATTGGATATATAGGTACATCCTTGATGTTAATTATTTTGGATTCCTAATTTAATTATGGTGGTATATGTTCTTGGTTGAGGATCATGGTTATTTGGTTTCTTTTAAGGAGCTCATGATGTGCACTTTGAGTTCTTTGATAGTTTTATGCCTTGGTTGATTCTCATGGTTAGAGGATGGTTTTTCATCATGATGTTATGGATAGCTTGGATACATGATTTAATGGGAGTTTCTGACAGTGATGAGGTGATAGTGCATGATTAGTTCTTGGTTAGGTTTGCATCTTCTTGGTTTGGAGATCTTGGTTTCACTTGCTACTGACCCTTTTGTTGTGTGTGTGTAGACCTGGAGGATCTTCATGTAGGAAATGAATGTTATGATGCCATGGGTGACTTGGTACCATGGTTTAGTGAGACTTATTGGCATTGATATATATATTGAGTGTTTGCAGATATTTGAGGTTTGTCTTATATCCTATTGTTGCAAAAGATTCTTTGACATTTGCATGGTACATTTGTTATCTTCATGGTGTATGAAGATGGTTGGATTTTGAGTACTCATTGGGTTCTTGGTTATCTTTATGGTGTGTGGAGATGGTTGCATCTTGAGGACTCATGGGGTTCTTGGTAAAGATTTTGTTTATGCTTGCATTTGACATGTTATCCTTGGTGTTAGGATGGTTATTATTATGTCATGGTATACTTTTGATACGTATTTAGATTTTTGAAATGTTATGGTATGTTCATATGGAGCATGTTATCCTTTTGGTTGAGATGGTTTAGATCATGTTGTCATGTTTATGTTCATGAGGCCATGGTTGGAACTTTGATATTGATCTTGGTTTAGTTTCTTATTATTGAGTACATTGGTCATTTATTGGATACTTCATGATATTTCTATGTTGCATTTGGATTTGGCATCAATTGATTAGTTATAGGTTCTCATGGATACTTAGAGATGGTGGTGATGTTGATTTCTCTTTGGTTATAGAAGTATTTGTTGGAATAGTTGATGATTTCAACATGAAGTCTGAGGAGCATTCATTTGATATGGAGCTAAGAGGATATCTCTCTTAGATGAGTCTCGGTTGAAGACTTGGATATCTTGATGATCATGTTAGAAATACATAATACTAAGAGGGGGGGTAAATCAATAGTTTCAATCTTTTAACCCATAACTAAATATTATTAATTACTTTATGATGTGGATAATACAATAAACCAATAGTGTTGAGCAATGTAAACAACCATACATAAAGAGAGATCATAACACCATATTTTGTTAACTAGGGAAACCCTAGCCAAGGGAAAACCCTGGTGGGGATGGAACCCACTAGATGATTCACTATATATAAGGATCTGGTTAAGGATATTGACCCTGTTAGGAGTCTATGAAGCATGTATAGTGTCTCAAGTCCCTCTTAGGAGACTAGGCCTTGTTAGAAGCCTTGAATTTATTAGGAGTTGCTTCAACCCTGTTGGGAGTTGGTGGATCATATAAAAATGTGTGCAAGAAGAGCCCACTACCCTAACATGCAACTATACAATAAGTTCTTCAAGAAATGAGTATACATACAATATTGACTTGTTTATTGTACTTCGTAAACCTTCTAATTGATGATTCTTCACACAATAGTGACTGTGCACATATAAGTCTGCATCAGATCTTTGCATCACATATCAAAGTGTCACATTCACTTGTTACTCTTATTTCACAAGATCATATCGACTTCACATCACTAAATTATTTTCTTTTCACTTTCACAATTCACAATTCATATTTTCACCACATCTTTTAACTTCACAAATAAAATACTTTACTTATATGGAACATATTAGTGAATTCTTCTTTAGTTAGCTCATATAACATTATTAGAGTCGGCTCTGATGGCACTCAAAATAGCATTCCCATTTTGAGTGTCTATTCCAAATTTTGAATCACTTTGAGTCCCCTATGAATGCTTTTTGTGCATATGTAACCGGTTTTCATTTCAAGGCTTAGGTGGTGTTTCAGTTGTTTAACACCCTTCATTTTACATATGCCTATGTTTCATATTGATAAACTGACATTCTGAACCATTCCATGAAGTTCCATTTTGAGTTGTTTTCAAGTTCTGCATTTTTGCCCAAGTGTCAAACAATGACAGGAAGCCCAATTTGCATTTGAATATCTTTAACCCAGAAATGTTTTATGATGCACCACTTTGGGGATATTTTATATGCATATCAAAGAGCCTATGTTCCAAGTTTCAAGTCATTTCAAATCTATTTGATTAGGTTTCAAACCCCTCAAAGTTGGTAGTTTACTATTTTCATGCATTTGCAAATTGTGCAAAATTCTAGAAGGCCCTGTTTGACCTGTCATAACTTTTGACCAGTTGAACCAAATAAGAAAATTCCTTTTGCATCATACTTTAGGGGTTAGATACTTTATATGTTCCTAATTTGAGTTTATGATGAATCTGTTTGATCATTTTTCAATTGTGATTCCATTTGCAATTTATAAAGTTTCACTGGTGTCATGAATTGTAGATTGATCAGTACCCCTGTTCATGATGTCATATCTCAAAATTAGTGATAGGTGAGATTGAATGGATTGTACCACTATGTTTTACTCTAAAAATACTTTAAGTGTGCCAATTTTCAAGCTTTGATGAATCCCTCTGCACACTTTCCCAGGTCCATTCCATTTGCAAAAACTATTTTTTTGCCAGTGCTTTCAATCTACAAATTCTGAGTAGCTCAGTTTGACCATTCACCAAATGCATCCAATTATTTTTCATGAGCCCAAATCATAGATTTATATTCTCCTCATGACAGTGAACCAATGCCCTAGTTTTCATTTTCCCAAGTGCCCATTTGCCCAATTTTCAAAGCCAAAACCAAACACATTTTATGGTTTTCTGATTTGTTTTCTTGTAGGCAATTATAAAGGGGTAATGTTGAAAATCAATATCTTTTGATTGAGCATTTTTCATTAGACAAAATTTGACTGGGTAAGAGATTGTGGAATAGAGAATCAGTATGTTCGATTCTAGAGCCCAATTAGGTGTTTATGTCAGTTTTTAAGGCTAGTCAAAGGACCTCCTAACGCAAAATTGATAGTTTGCAAAAAATGTAAAATGAGCTTCAAATTCATTTTCAGTGGTTGAATTTTTTTTAAAATTAGTGCCAGAGAGTGAATGCGTCAATTTTGCAATTCAGTTGTTTGAAAATGAAAATTTTTTTAGCCGGACCCGCTTGGGGCCTGAACTGATTTCATCATATTAATGCAAATGTGTGTGGAATAAAGATTCTCAGAGGGTTTTAAAAGGGGAGAACATGTAAGCTAAAAGGAGAAGCCACATTATGGAAAAGTGTTGTTTTAAAGAATAAAAGGAATGAGAAAAATGACACACAAACATGGGAGATCGTGTAGGAGAAGGCATTTTTACAATGAATCGACAAAACCTTATTCTTCCGATGGTGGGGTTGGATCATCAGGCAGATCACCTGGTGAAAGGTTTCACACAAGTTAGCTTGGAGGGCTTAATACAGGGCCATCAACTGATGGTCAGGGTGAATTAGTTTCAAATTTATCAAAAGAAGAGGTGATCTAGCTGCTTGATAGGCCTAATTACTATGAAACATTGAGCTTATCTTGTTTTGAGGATATAAATTATGCTACTTTAAATAGAGACTATATAAAAAAGGCAATGTTGGTCCATCCTGACAAGAATATGGGGAATGTAAAGGCAGAGGAGGCCTTCAAGAAACTTCAAAATGCTTATGAGATCCTACTTGATTCAGACAAGAAGAAAATCTATGATGCAGAGTTGTAAAGAGAAGAATTGTTGAGGAATTTGAACATGTTTCAAAGTGGTTCTAAAAAGAATGGCAGGTATAGTATTTCTAAGTATGGGTTCATTTTTGCTGAGGATGATTTTGAGGATTCACATGTAGAGTCAAGAAGAATTGCTTGTAAGAAATGTAGTGGTTCACACATCTAGATACATACTGGAAGAGCTAAAACATGAGCAAGATGGTGCCAGGATTGCCAAGATTACCATCAAGCCAAAGACGGAGATGGATGGATTAAGCAATCTTTTCAAATTTTTTCCCTTGGGATTCTTAAAAAGGCAAATCTTCCATGTGCATATGCCTATGTGGATAGCAGGATATTTGATGTGATAGAGTGGGTTGCTTGCCAAGGGATGAAATTTACACTAAACACTCATAAACCAACTTTCCAAGTAAATACTAATATGATGGGTAAGAGTCCTACACGTGGGAATTCTCAAGGATACAAAGACACAGCCTGTGATGGAATGCCTACAAACTTAAATGAAAATATGACAGATGAAGAATTTTTTGAGTGGCTTGCAAATGCAATGGCAATCAGCATATTTGATAGTGGTGATGGGGCATAGGAAAAATCTAACATGGAGATTAATAGTCATGTTAGAAAGCACACATTCAAAAGATAGAAGCCCATGGTATGGGCTCAAAAGGGTAGTGTGGCAGGGATATTAAGGAACCAGAAGGTGCACTAGTCAAAGAGGGTTGCTACATGAATAGAAAAAGCACCCACATTTTGAAGCATCCATGTGATTTGAAGGGGTTTCAAGGGTAGCTCCACACACAAAGATAAATTTTCCATAGCAGTCAACAATGAGGAGGAGATGTGCTCAACACCAAGCAAGGAGAGGCATCTTATGCCAAAAGGGGAGCCACCATGTAGGAAGCCGCAGGGCATTCCATGGCATTACACTAACTGCATAGATGTATAACCAAAAAAACATGGAGAGGGAAATTTGCAAACATGTAAAAGAGTAGGAGGAAACCAATAAGGACATTTTATCCCATATTGGCAAAGCGGGGAGATTTTTCACCATTTTAATACTCACACACTCAAAGATCAACTAGTCTTTAAGGACACGTTGGTTTAAGACTGGCGCAGTAAGTCTGTGGAGGGGCCCATTCGACCAAGATGGTTGACGTCAATATAATTTTGACTGTTTAGTTGGAAGGCTGAAAGGTGATTTGGCAGAGACACGTGGTATTATGGTGTATGAGCGAGAGGCCGAGCATAAAGGTATTACAATGCTACCTATCTTAAAAGAATAAAGTAAAACAAAACGTATTACAATGCTACGGGAAAGCTTCCACCATGTGGTCGGAAGGTGATTTTTCAAAGATTATGTTGTTATGTCGATAGAGAGGGTCATAAGAGTGTAAAGATAAATTCATTGTGATATGGTGCTAAGAGAGATGGAGTATATATTAATGTAAGGATTAATATAAGAATTAAAAGAATTAATTAATTAATTAAAAACTTCAAATGATCATGGCCCAATGGAGGATGGACATGTGGCGATGGCAGATTGGAGAGGAAATAAAATGATTAAAAAAAGGGTTCAAGGTTCTCCAATGCAGATTTTTAAATGATTATGAGATTTAAATGAAATTAAATGTTTTATATAGTTCAACTATATAAACTTTTTCAATTTTTCAATTTTAATGTAGTTCATGGCCTAGGAGCCAAAATTTCAAATTGGTCTCAGGGACACATTTTTTATCCAAAATATGCAATGCAGCATACCGTTGGAACTAGGAGGAAATGAATTTTCCAAATTTGGCATCATATTTTGCACAAGTCCTCACTAGTTCACTCCATAAGTAGTTTTGTGTTGTATAGGGCATTCTCAGTAGAACAGATAGATTTTGTCATTATGCATCAAAGTTGGTTAGGAGGTAGATATAAAGGCTTGTTGAATTCTGAATGTGAAGAAAATTAATTCTAAAAATTTTTCTTGGCTTTTAGAAGTCATATTTAACTGATTTTTACCTTTGCCTAGGTTTCAAGTTTGGCATCAAAATCAATTATGTTCTTTCAATCAAATATCTCAAATATTTCTTGCTTTTGAAGGCCAAAATGATTGAAGATTTGATATGCAGTTGCAAAGAGAGATTAGAGAGATTCTTTTCACTGCCCGAAATTAGAATTTCAAGTGGACACATGTCGTCGTCAAATTAGATCTAGGAATTCACTTCCTCCTATAGCTTTCTCTTTCTTTCTCCATTGCGGGGGTTGGTTCCAATTTTTGGAGAAAACCTACTGACTGCTGTGATACCATTTTTTGGTTCCAATTTTGATGTGCTCCCATCACTGTGACACCACATTTTCTTCAACAATTTCTCTTGTATGAACAGCAGTAGGAAAGATAATATAGCAAGTTCAAATCTATTAAGTGTTCCTATGTTTTAATTTCATGCATATGAATGTATAATTTCAAGAAAATGAATACAGTTGAGCAGAAATCTCTTTAGTTTCATTCTGATTCTCATCTCCTTCCTCTGATATCTGCAATGTTTTATGTTTAAGAACAAAGAGCTTAAACTCATTTGCAATCCCTTAAGGTTGTATGTCTGGATAAGTTTTCTATTGGAACAAAGAGCCAATTAAATGCTTATTTACCTTGACAAGGTTGTAGGTTTCATCAGGAGGATATTCAGTAATTAGTGAGAATTCTTATGAAGATAGATATCTATTTACAAGGTGAATGGATAGATTAGATATCCGAATATATGAGTATGTCTCAGGTATCCGTATGTATATATTTGATTCATAGAATTGCCCAATGGATTAGGCACTGATCATTTATAGGATCATTAGTTCTTACTATTGCATATTTGGGGCTTTGCTGAACTCAACATTATTAATCAAATGTTTTCCCCCTTTCATGTTGAAGAAGTGAAAAGGATGCCCTCACTTAGCTTATGAATTTCATTATCTTGCACTTAGCTATTGTAGATCTATATTATTTCATGAGTCATTAGGATAAATAAGGGTTAAATCTATTGTAATATATTCAAGAATATGTTTAGCATCGGTACCATATAAATTGAATCTGAGGTCCACCTACCTAGGCTATGCATAGCCTAAAGTAGAAGAAGGGTCTAGCCTTATAGTTGGCCCGGTGTCTAAAATGACATGTTAAGGATGGGAGTTATCTACCCCTAGATGTGTCTTGTTCTCATTGGGATGATTTTAAACCTGTAGCATTTCAAAACACCAACAAGATGGCAAATCTACTAGGGAAAAAGGTTGTAAATGACTAAATTATGGAGCTAGAAACCTCTAATATATTTTTCATATTCAGTTTTGTATGCAAGGTTTATGTTCCCTAGTAAGCTTTATTCTCTTACAGCAGCAGTTCTTAAATTGGATGCAAATTGTGTTGAGAAATGAGTATGCCTTCAATCAGTTTAGTTTGGTGTGAGTTGTTGTTGTAATTTCAGAGTCAAGAAAGTTATGTTTTAGCTTTGTGTAGAGGTTTCAAATTCAAGATCAATTTGAAGAGGTGTCTTCTATCTGTTGTTACTTCAAATCAATTTGTGGTGTCTTCAAGACTAATGTAATTCATGTCTCACTTAATGTGAGTGGTGACTCAAAATTAATCTATGTATCAGTGTAATTCTATACATGAATTGTGATTAGTAGTTGTAGGAGAAGAGCAAATTCAAAGAGGTTGAAACTTTCAAATGGTTGGTAAGATTTGTGATATGTTGGTTCAAATAGTTCAGTAAAGAATTGATGAGATTTTGGGTCTATTGTTGTAAATAGTGGACAAAGAATTTTCAACCGTCCAAATCTTGAGGTATTTTTATTTTCATGAATTATCTTTTCATGAAAATTTATTGTTAAAAGGTAGTGTTCTCCATCAAGTGAGTTTAGCACTAAGAGGAGGATAATAGTTTGACAAGTTTCATACACTTGATTAGATTGAGTTTCAGCTCATTCTATAAAGTTTGTGAAGTGTATTTGAAGAGACTTATTTGGTAGAAGGTTGTATACATTCGCTGTAAGTTGTGAATTTGAGATTTATTATTGGTGAATGAGTTTTGTATCTTTGAAGAATGTCAAGTTTCCTTTCATCTAGTATGCAGCCTGTCAGTGAAATTCCTAGATCTATTTCTACCAAGTGGTATATGCCATTATGTTTTGATGGTATTCATGGTTTCCTTAATTTCATTCCTAATGATATTAGAAATTTATTTCCTAAATTTAATGGGAATCATATTGTTTTAGCTAGTCATCATATTGAGTTATTCAGTGATTTGATGGGTGACTATGAGATTGCTCATGAGGATGTGCACATGAAATTATTTGTTCAAACTTTAGAAAGTGTTGCTAGAGACTGGTTTTCCTTTTTACCAGCATGTTTTGTTTCATATTGGATTAGGTTGCATTTAGCCTTCATGGAGAAATTTGGAGAAAGGGTAAGCATATATGATTCTTATAATAAGTTTTTAAAGATTCACATTGAGAATGGTGAACTTGTTCCTCAATTTAACATCAGATTTGCAAGAGTTTTGAATGAGATCCCTAAGAGTTATAGACCTAATGATCAAATGTGTTTAGCTATTTAATTTGATGTATTTGAAAATAAAATGAAATATCTACTAAGGGATAAAGAACCGAAGACATTATAATAGGCTTTTATGACTGCTATAGAGATTGAGAACAATCTAAAATATGGATTGACTAGAAATCATTTTGCTAGAAATGTGTGTTGATATAATGTGTTTGAAAGAAAGGATGAATGTGGTGTTGATGCTTCAATTTCAAATCAGCTTATCAATACCCCTACTGTAAGTTTTAATCAAGTGGAAAATTCAAATCAGACTGTGTGTATAAGTAAGGTTAGTTTGGTTACAAATGAAGACACATATGTTCATGATGTTACAGTAGTAAGATGTATTTCAGACTTTGATAGTAATGAGCAATGTGATGATATTATAAGTCAAGGATTAGCTATAGTAGTGAGATCCTATAATGCTGATTATGTACATGATGATGTTGCAAATGTTTCTAAACATGAAGTTGTTGCACTTAGATCTTAGTCTTGTGCAAGTGAGGAGGCTAAGAGTTATATCTTTGATTAGGAGTTTGAAATTGCTAATCCAATATGTCATGGAGAGATAACACAAGATGAAGAATGTGAGTCACATTTATCTCATTCATAGTCAGAAGAATAGATTACACATGTTTGTAATGTTTTAGTAGTGGATGATAAGGTGGATTCACATGATCAGTCATATATGCAAGAAATGATTTCTCTTATTAATAGATTGCATCATGCTAAGAATGTTATAAAATCTGAAGTTGAAAGATATTCATCCCAATATGAGTACAAAGAATCTGAAAGTCATTTTCCAAGTGATAAAGGTGAAGTTTTTGATCCAATTTATTATGAAGAAGCCTCTTGTGAAGACAATAATGATAGTTGTTTCTCAAGTCAAGAAGAGGATAGTGGTAGTACATATTCATCTTCACATGAATCTGATGCAAATTGGGAAGAATAAAGCAAAGATGGAAGTGAATACTCTTATGAAAGAAAAGATATGAGTTCTTTTTCTAAATTTGAAAGTGATGTTCCATTTTAGAATTGTATAAACCAGTATTTAGTTGAAATTTTTGAAGAGGAATTATGTACACAATGTGAGGACAAAGAGATTATTTACAAAGATCAATTGCCTAGTTGTGTAGATGAATGCCATGGGATTGTGTGTAACTGTAATAATCAGCATATAAGTAATTCTATAGTTACTACAACAGCACCTAATGATAAAATGGAAGAACATTGGTTTGCAAGTCATTTGAATCATCTTAGTGAAGACAATGTGAGTAATATTGATTTATATACCACTTGCTTAGTTGATGAAGTGGATGTTATGTCTTCAAATCATGATGATGATTTTGATTTTTCCTCTTCACATGTTGAAAGTTCTTATGACAATGATGTTGGAAATGGTTGTAAGGTTTGCACTAATGCTTTATATGATGAAGATCTTGATGATAATCAGCCTATATTTTGTCAAGATGTTCCAAAGGGATCATTACATGGAGTTATCAACTTGTTGTTTGAAGAAGACATGGAATGTTCATATTTGATTGAGGGTGATTTTAATGATGATACCTTGTCTTATTGCTATAAGAGATCAATTTGTTCCTCTTTCAAGTATGACAATGAAAATGATAATGATATTACATCTCATGAGACTAAGAATAAGGTGTTTGATAGAGTTGTTATTGAAGATCAATGTACACATTGTACTAAATTTTATGATGAATGTTCTAATATGATGACTAATCTATTTTTTGATTTTAAAGAAACATTTGAAGATCCCAGATTAGTTTTAGATGTTGATATTGATGATATGTGTGAGTACAAATCTGATTGCTCATATGAGAACCATTCGGTTATGCATAAGGATGCACATTTTCAAGTTATGTGTGATCTCTTTCCCCATGTTGAATATGATGCCTTCATATTCAAGACTGATAGCATGCATGATTCATTTGATGAAGAAGATTTTCAATTTGAGTTTTATGTTTTTGAGCATGCTGATCAAAACTTTCATAATGAGCAATTTGTAGAGAGTGATTATAGTTTTTATGTGTTATGAAAGTGAGGATGTAGATCCAGTTTGGCCAAGTGAGTTGATTCAGAATGTTAATATGATTGGTGAGATTGATCTAAATAATATTTCCATCTTACCTCATGAGAATGCAGATGAAAATCAAATTTATGATAGAGGTAAAAATTTTGTTGAAATTTAGTGGCCCAGGGCCATTGTTTGTATATAGTAGGAGTAGTTGTTTCCCTAGTTTCAATAAAGTTGTTCAAGAGACGTTAGGTGTGTGGTCTACTTCTTCCAAAGATCTGAATCCTTGCCATGTCTGCAAGGGGCATGCATCCCCAAAAAAAGCCACTGATGGCACTCAAAATTGCATTCCCATTTTGAGTGTCTATTCTAAATTTTGAATCACTTTGAGCCCCCTATGAATTCTTTTCATGCATATATAACTAGTTCTCATTTCAAGGTTTAGGTGGTGTTTTAGTCATTTAACACCCTTCATTTGACATATGTATATGTTTCATATTGATAAATTGACATTCCAAACCATTCCATGAAGTTCCATTTTGAGTTGTTTCTATGTCATTTCTTATATTAGTGCACATGTTGTTTAGGAGTTTACCACCATGCTCAGTCTGTGCTTGTATGGTAGCCACATTCATAAGTTTTTGTTAGAATTCTTTTAGAATAACTGAGGGGGGGGGCGGGGGGGGGGGGGGCGCGGGGGGGGGTGAATCAGTTATCCAAGGTCCAAATGCCCTAATAACACTTTTTCACTACTTTTAATGAATCCATACACTTTTCATTCATCCAAACTTAAATCAACCATATTAGAAATTTACAGTAAATGAACATGCAGAGATAAAACATGCAAGATCAATACATGACACAATGATTTATGTGGAAACCCAATTTGGGAAAAACCACCAGTAACATACTACTTGATTTTCACTCTTCTAAAGTGATGCCCTATTAAAATTCTACCCTTTTAAAGGCTTACAACACACCGTTAAATGTGACCTTGTTAGAGGATTTCACCAAACTGCTAGGAATGGGCCTAGTTAAAGGACTTCTGAACATTCACTTGGAATGTCACCCTGTTAAAGGATTTACCTCATGGCTATTTAACCAACCTAAGTCCATAGGATTTAAACTATCTATTACAATTGCTAGAGAGTAACAATAATGGCTTTTTGATCTGATATAACTTACAACATACTTTATAGATTTTAGATTACTTCAATTCAGTCCTATTGCTTGGCTTTAATCATTTCATCTCTAACAGCTTGTCTTCCTCTCAAGCTTCATCTCCTTGAGTCTTCTTACTCATCATGCCAATGAAATCATCCTTGTGGTCATCTATCCAAATAGTATTTTTGTGCTTTCTTCTCCTTAGCACCTTCTTCAGCAATTATGCTTTCATGCTTGACCACCTCTCTCTCTTTGCTTCATGACCTTATGACTCCTAAAATAGAAATCTAATTTTCCTTTTCCACTCAATTCTTCCTCTCCAATTTGTAGGGTTTCAAATGGATTAGGTAGGATACAATGTATCTACCTCATATCTTGTTCTTATCTAGAGACTTCATCTAGGTTCTAGTTGTAACCTCAAAAACATTCTACATGGTGTTCTATGCCACCAGCTCATCATTCTTATCTTCCATTTAATTCACAGACTTCTAGATAACAACCTTGTCGGCTTAGATCTGGAAAATCTTCAATTATCAAAATAATGTAGCAACTCAACATTATTAGTTTACTGATGCTCGACATCTCTGTGTTACTCAGCACTATTGGTTTTCTGATGCTCAGCATCTATTTCCTAGATAGCTTGGCACCTAAATAAAACTATATCACTCGGCACCTGATTACTCTGAATCACTCGGCACTTGATAAACTCTGTATCACTTGGCATCTGAAGTTCACTCAGCACTTGATAAACTCTGTATCACTTGGAATCTGAAGTTCACTCGACACTTGATAAACTCTGTATCACTTAGCATCTGAAGTTCACTCGACACTTGAAGTTGAACTTGCTCGACTTCAACTAGGAATTTGTTCGGCACCTACTAGCTTGCTCAGCTCCTTCTCTCTATTGAACTTTAGTTAGGCTTTATAGATGTCTTAGCTAAAACCTTATATCTTTGATATGTTTCAGTGTGCCCATTCACTGTGTCTTAGAGAATGTCATCAGTACATTATTTCATCAATAGCTTGACTGATCCTTCTACTTCATTCCAACATCATAACTTCAACCTTTCTCTAGGTGTTCTAGTTACATTTTATTGATTTCCTCCTCCTTGTTAATCAACTAATTGATAGTATTTGGATCACTAAAGAAATTTTCATTCATACAAGTAGAAATTTTGACATCAATGAAAAAAAATGATTGAGAACATTCTTTACCAGTTCCATATGATCATTCCAACAATCTTCCTTATGATCTTTTCAATCATTTCCAACAATCTCCCTCTTTGGCATTGATGACAAACCAAACTGATCAATTGATCAACTTAGTTACCACCAAGATTGTATACATTGTCTACTACGTTTCTTGGCTACTGCATCCTTACTACTGATCTCATATATCTCCCTCTTTCATATATATCTCCCTCTTGCTTTGTATTGATCAAGTTTCTGCATATTTCTCCCTCTTTGTCATAAATTCCAAAGATGTAGCATCTTTATCATGCAAAATATAAGCTTTGGCTTCTTGATGTCTTCTCCCTCTGTCACCATGCTTGTGACTGATTTGGAGTTTCTGCTTCTACTATCATCCTCTGCATCATTCTTTTGATATTTCAATGATTTGTTCCTGTTGATGCAAGGCAGCATCCTTGTTGCTTTAAACTGCTTGAGTTAGGGGTATTACCCCCAACTTGCCTCTAAGATATTCATAAGCATCCTTAGGAAATGGTTTGGTGAAGATATCTGCAGTTTGTTCCTTTGTGTGAATGTATTCCAACTTCACTTGTTTGTCTTCTACCAATTCTCTGACATAATGATACTTGACTGTGATGTGCTTAGTTTTTGCATGCATTACTAGATTTTTGAATATGTTTATAGCACTTGTGTTATCACAATATAATATCATAGGTTTTGTTACCTCTTCTTTCATTCCTTTCAATAGATGTGTGAGCCACACAATGTTTGTGCAATTGACTGCTGCTACCACATAATCTGATTCTACAGTGGACTAGGATGTGCATGTTAGTTTCTTGCTAGTCCAAGTAACTAGCCTTTTGCCTAGAAATAATGCACCTCCACCTGTGCTCTTTCTATCATCAATGTTGCCTCCCCAATCTACATCTGTATATGCATTGAGCTCAAACTTTCCATTCTTTTTATAGTATAGACCAAAGTTATTAGTTCCTTTAAGATATCTCATTATTCTTTTTACTGCTATGAGATGATTTTCTTTGGGATTAGCAGAGAATCTAGCCACTATTCCAACTGCTAATGCTATGTCTGGTCTGCTATGTACAACAAATTGTAGTTTTTCAATCATGGATCTGTACATTGTTTGATTGACTTTAGCTTATTCATCACTTTTGGATAGCTTATTTCCTGTTTCCATTGGTGTGCTCACTAGTTTGGACTCCTCCAATCCAAATGTTTTAAGAATCTCTTTGATGTACTTTGATTGTGTCACAAATATACCATGTTTGAGTTGATTTACTTGCAATCCAACAAAAAATTTGATTTCTCCAAACATAGACATCTCAAATTCATGTTTCATTTTGTCAGCAAAGCCTTTGCAAAGCACTTCCTTTCCACAAAACACTATGTCATCCACAAAGATTTTAGATACAATAATATCCTTGCCTTCTTCTGCTTTGATGTACATGTTGTTGTTATCATTAGTTCTTTCAAATCCTATTTGCACTAGATACTTGTGAAGTCTCTCATACCATGCTCTGGGTGCTTGTTTCAAACCATAGAGTTCTTTATGTAGCTTACAAACCATATCCCTATTGTTCTCATCAACAAATACCTTTGGTTGTTCAATGTAGACTTCTTCCTCTAGTATTCCATTTAAAAAAGCAGACTTTACATCCATCTGATAGACTTTAAAATCTTTATATGCAGCATATGCAAGTAAAGTTCTTACTCCTTCCATTCTAGCAACAGGGGCGAATGTTTCCCCATAGTCTAGTCCTTCTTCTTGAGCATAACCCTTGCATACTAGTCTAACTTTGTTTCTGGTAATCTCACCATTCTCATCTAGCTTATTTCTGAATACCCACTTGGTGCCAATCACATTTTTGTAAACTGGTCTGGGAACCAAACTCCAAGTTTTGTTCTTCTTTATTTGATCAATCTCTTCTTCCATAGCTTTATACTAGTCATCATCTTGTAATGTACTATATATTGTCTTAGGTTTAGATTTGCTAATCAGACATGATTCATGTCTCTGTCTGTTCCTTGTCATTAGTCTTGCATCTTTGTCACCAATTATCTATTCAGCAGGGTGATGTCTTTTTACATATTTGGATAATCTTGGTTCTGTCCTTGTTTCTATAATACCCCAAAATTGGCTCATTGCCATGATACCAATTTTGGTCTATTTCTGATCAATCCTAAGACCTATTCTAATAAGAAATTCTCATTCTACTACTCGCTACTTGACTTAATTGTCAAATGCAGAAAACCTAAATCTGCATTTATCATGCTTATTATTTAATTCGTATAGTATTTACTCATATTAGTCACATTAAACCTATTGATTAATATTTAATTTAATTATTAAGTATTTATACTTTAATTAAATTATATTATATCCTAAGGCTAATGTACTATGGAATTAAATTTATTTAATTTAATAAATGTGCCTATTTTAATTAATTAAATAAAATTATTTAATTAAATGGAGTACTTACTTCTAATTAATTAAACAAAGTTATTTAATTAAATGGGAAGTCATTCCTAATTAATTAAATGAAGATTATTTAATTAAATAAGAAAAGTGCCTCTAATTAATTAAACAAAGTTATTTAATTAAATGGGAAGTCATTCCTAATTAATTAAATGAAGATTATTTAATTAAATAAGAAAAGTGCCTCTAATTAATTAAATAGAATTATTTAATTAAATAGAAAAGGTAATTATGAGAGTATATCTCATTTTATTAAATTAATTATCTCACCAAAATCTCTCTTCGGTTCAAAAAAGGAAAATTCCAGTTCATTATTGATAAAAAATGAGTTAAATCAGTTAACTCCTTTTTCTACTTAAATTAAATTAGTTAATTCCTTTTTTTACTCAAATTAAATCAGTTAACTCCCTTTAATTTGGGAATCTTCCTTTATGACTAAACTTCACCTTTAATCCTGACCGTTGATTGAAATCGATCTCAACCGTTGATGGATTCCAAAAAAGTCTATTTAAGAGACCCTCATCTCTTCATTTTGAGGAGGTTGAATGAGAATTTGCATCGAATTGCTGCTGGATTGTGCATTCATTTGAGCTCCCTACTTTCATATTCATTTTCTAGTTTAATTCTCATCTAGATTTAATATGCACACATTTAGCATAATTTCTTTTACATGTTCCTAGATTAGAATGCATTTCTCATTCTAGATTAATCTGCACAATCATATAGATTAATTTTGTTTCTTAAATCCTTCATTCTTGCAGGGTCTGGTTGCTTAAACACCTCGAATCTAAGGATATCTAACAAGCAATTCCCTTTAGATAGAAGGCAACAGGTCACTTTGCCAGTTGATTTTCGGATGAACAATCCAATGTTCATTCTGGGATGAATTTGCATATAATGAGCGTGTTGAAGTGTGTGTGTGTTAGCAGAGGCCACATATTCACACATACAGTTTCCATGTTTGATCTTTTTGATTTAGGGTCACTATGTACTGATTTGTCAGGTTGTTCTTCATCTATTTCATGTGTACTGACTTCAAAATCAGATTGTGTAATTCCTTCATTTTGCAACTCGGCTTCTGAATGCAACTCAGCATTCACTGGTTGTGAGTTGGCTAAAACTAAAACTTGTTGTTGAGTTTCAATTTGATTGGCATCATCCTCATCAATAGTCATTCCTTCATAGGAATATAGAAAGGTTCTGTATTCATCCATTCTCTTTGGTTCTTCAACTTGAACTTCTATGTGTTCATCAAAGTTTACATTTGCACTTTCCACAATTTTGTTAGTGTTAGTATTCAAACACTTGTTTGCCTTAATTTTAGTGGAATAACCAAGGAATATGCCTTCATCACTTTTTGCATCAAATTTTCCATTTCTAGCATCTTTAAGTATAGAGCATTTACAACCAAATACTTTGAAATGTTTTACATTGGGTGAGTGACCATACCATAATTCAAAAGGTGTTGTATTTGTACCTTTCTTGACTTGTACTCAGTTTAGTGTATGAACAGCTACACTTACAGCTTCTCTCCAATATTTTAGAGCAAAAGTCTTTTCCATCATTAATGTTCTGGCACAGTTAATCATAGATCTATTTCTTCTTTCAACAATTCCATTATGTGGGGGAGTTCTAGGAGCTGACATTTGTCTTTTGATTCCTTTATCATTACAAAATATCTCAAATTCATTTGATGTGAATTCACCACCTCTATCTGATCTTAGGCATTTCAAGCTCTTTCCTGTTTCCTTTTCAACTCTAGCCACATACCACTTAAACATTTGAAAAGCATCAGATTTTTGCTTTAAGAACATAACAGTCATTATCCTGGAATAGTCATCAACAAACAACATTATGTACTTATCTCCTTTATAGCTTTGTACTTCCATTGGACCACATAAGTCAGTATGAACTAACTCAAGTACTTCTCTAGATGTATAGTTTTTGCTTTTGAAACTTGACTTTTTCATCTTTCCTAGCTGACACTATTTGAAAATGATATTGTCAAGCTTGTTCAATTTTGGTAAACCTCTAACTTTCTTCATTTTACTGATATTGACCAGATTTTCAAAGTTGACATGACATAGCCTTCTATGCCATAACCATTCATCATCAAATTTTGTAATGAGACAAGAAACGTCATCCATATCAAGGTAAAACAAATTACTTCTTGTTTGATCTCCTTTTCCTATCATTTTACCATTAGTATCATAGATTTTTGCAGTTTTGTTTCCAAATTCTACTTTGCATCCTATATTGCCTAACTGTGAGACAATTAGCAAATTGTAGTTTAATCTTTCAACATAGTATGCATTATCGCATGAAATTTTCTCTGTGAACTTAATGGAACCTTTTCCTTTGATTTGACATGGAGCATCATTACCAAATCTAACACTATTTCCATCATACTGAGTAAAGTTAACAAACTTACTTTTTTCTCCTATCATGTGATGTGAGCATCCACTGTCTATGATCCACTTGTCATTCTTGTTCATACATGTTACCAATGTTGTGGGCTCTTCTTCGTTAGATTGGTCCTTCATGGCTACATAAACAAATTCATCATCATTATCATTAGAATTTTCTTCAACAATATAACACTTCTTACCTTTGTCTTTGTAATCTCTCTTGTTATCTTCTCTTCTAAATTTGTTGCCTTCCTTGTAATCCTTTTTTTGTGTACACCTAGCAGCAATATGACCTACTTCATTGCAATTGAAACAAATGATAGGTATCTTACCTTTGAATTTTGCTTTACCTCTGTGAAATCTTCTAGCAAGTAGTGCTTCCAATTTTTCCACATTGTCCTCATCAGTGCTACTGTCACTGGATACATATTTCATCTTTCTTCCTTTCTTTGATTTCATCTGTTCAGCATCTTTCAGTGATAGCTTGGCCTTGAATGCAGATTCAACATTCTCAGATCTATAGTTGTCAAAATTAGATAACTCAAATGCAGTGAGTCTACCCACTATACCTTCAAAACTTAGATTGTTTCCTGGTACACATCTTAACTCTTGTATTGCTAATACTCTAATAGCACAGATAGGGAGCAAGGTTCTTAAGAACTTACTATTAATAGTATCTTCATCCAATTGACCACTCAAGCATCTTATTGCACTTACCACTTCCTTTATTCTTGTGCCATACTGAGCAGCATTCTCATTTTCCTCCATTTTCATATCATCAAACTTTCCTCTGAGACTTTCTCTTTTTGCTCTTTGTACATTCTGATCTCCTCCATAGATGTCTTATATGGCTTTCCACATTTTGAATGCAGTGTCACATCCTTTGATATCATCAAATTCAGCATAGTTGAGTGCAGAAGCAATCTCCAGCATTGTCTGATTGTGTTCTTGTTTGTTTTTCATATCTTCTGCAGTAAGAGTACCTGTTGGATGAACATGTTCAGTAACAATTGAATTTTGGGCATAATCTCCTATGGATCCAAGATGTAGCTTCATCAAACTTTTCCATGCAACAAAGTTGTCTTTTTTGAGCTTGGGAACTTCTCTCTTAGGCATTTTGATCTTTTTTGCTTATAGTCCCTTTAAACTGAATTGGTAGTTTAGCTCTGATACCAATTGTTAGAATTCTTTTAGAATAACTGAGAGGGGGGGGGGGGGGGGGGGGTGAATCAATTATCCAAGGTCCAAATGCCCTAATAACACTTTTTCACTACTTTTAATAAATCCATACACTTTTCATTCATCCAAACTTAAATCAACCATATTAGCAAGTTACAGCAAATCAACATGCAGAGATAAAACATGCAAGATCAACACATTACACAATGATTTACGTGGAAACCCAATTTGGGAAAAACCACCAGTAGCATGCTACTTAATTTTCACTCTTCTAAAGTGATGCCCTATTAAAAGCCTACCCTGTTAAAGGCTTACAACACACTGTTAAATGTGACCTTGTTAGAAGATTTCACCAAATTGTTAGGAATGGGCCCGGTTAAAGGACTTCTGAACATTCACTTGGAATGTCACCCTGTTAAAGGATTTACCTCATGGCTATTAAACCAACCTAAGTCCATAGGATTTAAACTATCTATTACAATTGCTAGAGAGTAACAATAATGGCTTTTTGATCTGATACAACTTACAACATACTTTGCAGATTTCAGATCACTTCTTCAGTTAAGTCCTATTGCTTGGCTTTAATCATTTCAGCTCTGACAGCTTGTCTTCCTCTTGAAAGCTTCATCTCCTTGAGTCTTCTTACTCATCATGCCAATGTAATCATCCTTGTGGTCATCTATCCAAACAGTATTTATGTGCTTTCTTCTCCTTAGCACCTTCTTCAGCAATTATGCTTTCATGCTTGACCACCTCTCTCTCTTTGCTTCATGACCTTATGAGTCCTTAAATAGAAATCTAATTTTCCTTTTCCACTCAATTCTCCCTCTCCAATCTTTAGGGTTTCAAATGGATTAGGTAGGATACAATGTATCTACCTTATATCTTGTTCTTATCTAGAGACTTCGTCTAGGTTCCAGTTGTAACCTCAAAAATGTTCTACATGGTGTTCTGTGCCACCAGCTCATCATTCTTATCTTCCATTTAATTCATAGACTTCTAGATAACAATCTTGTTAGCTTAGATCTAGAAAATCTTTGATTATCGAAATAATGCAGCAACTCGGCATTATTGGTTTACTGATGCTTGGCATCTCTGTGTTACTCGGCACTATTGGTTTTCTGATGCTCGGCATCTATTTCCTAGATAGCTTGGCACCTAAATAAAACTATATCACTCAGCACCTGATTACTCTGAATCACTCGGCACTTGATAAACTCTGTATCACTTGGCATCTGAAGTTCACTCAGCACTTGATAAACTCTGTATCACTTGGAATTTGAAGTTCACTCGACACTTGATAAACTTTGTATCACTTAGCATCTAAACTTCACTCGGCACTTGAAGTTGAACTTGCTCGACTTCAACTAGGAATCTGTTCGACACCTACTAGCTTTCTCGGCTCCTTCTCTCTAATGAACTTTAGTTAGGCTTTATAGATGTCTTAGCTAAAACCTTATATCTTTGATATGTTTTAGTGTGCCCATTCACTGTGTCGTAGAGTATGTCATCAGTACATTATTTCATCAATGGCTTGACTGATCCTTCTATTTCATTCCAACATCATAACTTCAACCTTTATCTAGGTGTTCTAGTTACATCTTATTGATTTCCTCCTTTTTAATCAACTAATTGATAGTATTTGGATCACTAAAGCAATTGTCATTCCTGCAAGTAGCAAGTTTGACATCAATGACAAAACAATGATTGAGAACATTCTTTACCAGTTCCATATGATCATTCCAACAATCTTCCTTATGATCTTTTCAATCATTTCCAACAGTTTTGAGAACTCATCATCAAAGGCCTTGCACAAAATTATTGCATGATGTTGGATGTTTATTGGGGTGTCAACAGGGCTCACTACCTGCTCCATTTTTTCCAAAACTATGGTCAAAGTCTTCTCAAGTGACTTGACTAATTTCTTCTTTTCAAGAAATTTTCTTAGAGATGATATAAGATTCTTTGCTTCTTCTTCTTCATTAGATTGAGCTAAAACTATTTTTTCTATTGTTATTTGTGTGGGAGGAGTAGAAGTTCCTACTACTACTACCACTGCTGAAGGCACACTTGTGGCACCTACTATAGTACTAGTTTCCATCTTCTGTGTAGTTACTTTAGTAGTCTTTTGATCTTCTTTATTATCAGAACTACTTTAATATAGAATATTTCCAACAATGTGGGCACCATAATTCTTAAATGGGTCCTCTAATTTGTCAATAGTCACTTTGGTGTTATCTACTTGTATAGAGTCACTACCAATAGTGATGTGAGGAGGAGAGCTTGGTGTAGCTGTAGGTTCAGTATTGTGAGGAGGGTTGTAAGCTATTGGACTATCCTCCTTTTTCTACACACTCTCCTTGGCTTCTACTAATTGTGCACTTACTTAAGGCATCTGTACACTTCCTCCAAGCATCTAGCTCACCTCTATTGACTGCACACTATCTCCAATAATTTGTGCACTTAGTCTAGGCATCCAACTTGCCTCCATTGACTACATACTGTCTCTAGTCATCTGTGCACTTACTCTAGGCATCTGACTTGCCTCCACTAACTGCGCATTGTCCTTAGGCACAGAAAACATGAAAGAAACTATGGCTTCTTGAGTTTCTTTGTTGATTTCCTCATAATTAAATCCCATAATTAGGATGTATCTTCTCTTATCCCTCAGTAATGGTGCTATACCTTTCAAAATTACATTTATGTCTTCTTCACTATTTATAGTACATAACTTTCTTATCATGTTTACTCTTATCTATTTGTCCTCTTTTGTGACTCTATTTTTCCTATTTAGTAGTCTATTAAAAAAATCTTTGGGTATTTGTCCCTTTATAGTATCAAACCTTTTATCTTTCAAAATTATATTTCTAACTATAGAATTTTCTAGTTGTCTCCTATCCATGTTATTATACAAGTCATAATATTTATTCAACTATAAAAAATTGTTATCATTAATGATTTTCATGTTAAGGTTTTCTACCTTTGGCTTCCATGCTCTACATCCTACTAATTTTTTGACTTCCTGATCAGTTGCTTCAATTGGTCTATCACTAGTTTCTTCCTTAAACTTAGATTAGCTAATTTGTAGAGTTTTCCTTCTTTTTTGCTTGGGGCACTAATTTTCTACTTTGTTCTCCTTGTTTACTTTATTCTCCTTCATTGGTTTCCTTGGTGGTTGTTGTTGTGCAACTATTGCATAGGGAGCAGAAGGAGTTTGCGCACTTGTTTGGGCATTTCTGACCTCTTCTATAGGTCCTGCCACTACAATGGGTGTAGGAGTTAGGAGCTCAGTTTGGACTCTGGCTTTCATCCCCATGGCTATTCCCTTTACCTCATCAAACCCTTTCCTTGACATTCCAGATTCCTTCAGGATGGAATCAATAACTTTCTCTACCTTCCTCTTGGAGTCCTTTATGATTTGACTAGTTTTCACTTCCCTCATTTTCTCTATATATGTTCCCCATCTAGGATGGTTAGAATCAACTTCAGAGTGAAGGATTATCTACACATATCCTTCAATTAGGTCCTCACTCATTTCATAACCTAAAGGTTCAATGAATTTTACTCAAGAAACTATTGCCTCCATGCATGTAAAGTATGTTTCAACCATAAAAACATATTTCATCCTTGTACTTTTCTACAAGTGCTGGGGGTATCCTATACCTCTTCTTCATTTCCATCTAAAAAGACTTCATGATTATGTCTAATTCACTATCTCTGATTGCTTCAGGTCTAGATCTGTAAGCTTGAGTGATCTATTGCATTGCACACTCATTCTCATTCCAAATTGTAATACCAAGAAACTTCTTGGTAGCATAGAAGAATATATGTGTTAGAAGGGACTCAAATCTAAATACTACTCTTCTTGACTTCTTAATTCTTAATATATTGTCCAAAAATTGAGTTTTGACAATATCACACATGTTTACTTCTTCACCTCTTACAGCTAGGTAAGCTGCATGTAGAAATCCTGCATAGATTGAATCAATTCTTGATCCATTGTTATACTTGTAACCCAAAATTTTTCAAATAAGTCTTACTCCATCATCTTGAATGGGTTGACCTTCATAGTCCTTCCATCAAAATATGTGTTGAGATTTTCCTCAACAAGCTTGCGCACATTCTTGATATTTACTAGATTGTTGCTTGATTGTTTAATCTTATGACCTTGTGAATTAGGTCATTATCAATGCTAATGATAGAGTCTCCCATCCATAAAAGATCATCATGAACTCTGCTAAGAATTATTCTTGTCTATTCATTATTATTGAAGTCCGTATAGAACATATGCTTAACTAGGTTAAGATGTTCGAGAAACTTATGTTTAGATTTCAAAGACAAATCATTGTTGCACATATTTTCCAATTCCTTACGAATCTCAGAGTCACCTATAATTTCAATCTTGCAATGAATGTAACCTCTAGTATCTTCCACATGAAGAACATTTTCCAAAATTTGCAAAAATGCTCCAATGGGGTCATCGAGCAAAGAAACAAATAGGTACTTCTTAAAATTATACCTAGGTCTCCTGCTTACATTATAAGCTTCTCGCCTTGCCATTCTTGAAGGATTATGCTCAACAATTTAGAAAAATACCTCAATTATGTGCACTAGGGTTTCTGGTGACTTTGTGTGCTTGCAGGGTTCTTTAATTCTTCAAATCTCACTTCAATCTTGCTCATAAACTTTGCACAAACAAATCATGTGTGCAATTTAGTTCACATCCTTTAAATCTTTCATACTCTGTACTGCACAATAAATGTGTATCCATCACTAGTTCAGTATACTATCTTGATGTAACAAAGAGTTTGATCATTTCATATCTCCTCATTCTGATCATATCAGGAAATGCACACTTTACTATAGGCTTCTCTCAATCTCAACTACCTTATGTCAACTTCACAACTCTTAATACCCTCTCTAGCATTAGTTATCAATAAATGATACTCTATTCCACTGAGAATGCTTAATTCTGGTGAGAAGAGTCACTAACAATACCTGACCTCATTATCCTATTAGGTACATCTTCTAAATTGTATAAGCACTTTCCAGTTCCTTTATTTTCATAAATGATTCCTTTAATTCATTTTTCTACTCTTTTACTTCATTTCTTCTATTATTCCTTTTGTAATTATGATTCCTATTTAGATCTCTTCTATCCATTTCATTTTGTAAACCTTGTTGTGTGTCCAAAGTTATTACATAACTGACATATAGGAACATTCTTTTTGTGTTCATTCAACTTGTCATTAGGTGTACAATTCCTTGCAATGTGTCCAAGATTGTTCCATCTATAGAAAATGATTTGTCTTCTTTCTCCACTCACATTACTATGAGATCTTCTTCTATTTCCTGCATGGTTAGTGTTCCTATGCATCCTACTATTTGCATTATCACTATAAAATTTAGTTTTCTTACAATCTACTACATAATGACCATATCCATGACAATTATGACAATAAAATTTTGAAATAGGTTTGAAAGACTTACCTTCATAATTGGCTTTAGTGTCTTTAGGTTCATCACACCAGGCAAAAGATTCCTTTCTAAACATATCTTGATCATATTCTTTGTTCTTCTCTAAGTGAGAAACATTCACTTTATCCTTAGATGTATCATCTATCTTACTTAGGTCTTTATTGACTTTAGGAGTAATAGGTTCTTTTGTTTCAACAGGTTTCTTTGTGGATTGACCAAGAAAGAATCCAAGTCTAGTCTTATCATAACTAGGTCTTTGTACACATATTTGCTCTTCAATTTTATCACTGCTAGTATACAATTTCTCAAGTTTCTACTTGGTTTGTACCAACTCACCTTTCACGATAGTGTTTTATTTTTCTAATTTTTCATGTTCTATCTTAATAGATTCTAGTTCTGATGTTACCTTGCTTAACTAGGATCTCAGATCTGCATTCTCTACTTTTAGTTTAGAATCAATCTTACCTCCATTTTTCTTAAGACTCAACTTAAGTTCAACTATCTTTAACTCATGTTTTAGGATCTCATTTTCTTTCTTCAGCTCTACAATTTCATCATCACTGGATTAATTAGTAGGACTTTTCTATTTTAGGTCTTCTATCTTGTCCTTCAATTCACCAATGTGGGCTTTTGTATCCTTGTATCTGTCTTTGAGACCATCTCTTTCATCAGTAAGAAGATCAATTTGTTCAAGTGCTTCTTCAAGATTTTTCTTTAGTTGTTCCATATCCATTGGGATTTTATTCAAGTTGTTAAGCCTTTTTTGAATAACGAAGCTCTAATTGTTAGAAATAGATAATACTAAGAGGAGGGTGAATCAGTATTTTCAATCTTTTAACCCACAACTGAATATTATTAATTACTTTATGATGTGCATAGTAAAATAAACCAATAGTGTTGAGAAATGTAAACAACCATACACAAAGAAAGATCATAACACCATTTTTTTTAACTCGGGAAACCCTGGCCAAGGGAAAACCCTACTGGGGATGAAATCCACTAGATGATTCACTATATATAAGGATTTGATTAAGGATATTGACCCTGTTAGGAGTCTATGAAGCAAGTATAGTATCTCAAGTTCCTGTTAGGAGACTAGGCCTTGTTAGAAGCCTCAACCCTATTAGAAGTTGCTTCAATCCTATTAAGAGTTGGTGGATCATATACAAATGTGTGCAAGAAGGGCCCACTTCCCTAACATGCAACTATACAATAAGTTCTTCAAGAAATCAGTATACATACAATATTGACTTGTTTGTTGTACTTCGCAAACCTTCTGATTGATGATTCTTCATACAATAGCAACCATGCACATATCAGTCTACATCATATCTTTGCATCACATATCAAAGTGTCTCTTTCACTCGTTACTCTTATTTCACAAGATCATATTGACTTCGCATCATTGAATTATTCGCTTTTCACTTTCACAATTCACAATTTGTATTTTCATCACACGTTTTAACTTTGCAAATAAAATACTTTACTTATATGGAACATCTTAGTGAATTCTTCTTTAGTCAGCTCATATAACATTATTAGAGTTGTCTCAACAAGAAATTATAACTTAAAACAATAACACAAATCATTAACCATATTCTGCTGATATGCTTTGTTCTGCACTGTGTTAGTACTTCATCACTATTTTTATCATAACTTGAGTTCGGTTGACCGTATGGACATGCGCACTGGTATACATCATCCTTATGATGTTTTTCATCTCTGGTTAGCTATACAAGAGAATATTTCAAGGGAATATTTTGTTATCATCAAAATTGTCCTATTGTTGTAATATTGTCTAATACTTAGACAATTTTCTTCTATAACTGAATGGAGTTAATCTACAAAACAAATATGTTACCATAAATGACAACTATGACTTACTTTATCTAATTGATTGGACATATTTCCAATATATTATTCTCATTTCCCACTCTTGGTCTACTTGAGAGGTGTAGCCCATTGTTTCTCCTGGGTGCATTATATATATGCTTGTCTTTCATGGATATGGATCTTTAGCTATGGTATATGAGTTAATTCTAGTGGGTTCATTTGAGAAATAGTTTACCATTGGTTATCTTCTTGTGAATATGTTGTTGTTATACTAGTTGAGATTTGGGAGATGGCCTTAGATTGGGCATATTCCTTGGATTAGGAATAGTTTATGAGTTTGATCTTCTTCTGAGAGATTTACATCCATGATTAGTTATATGGTATGGTTTTGGTGTTGTTGTGTCTTTTTGGTTGAATTTTTATGGAGGAGATTAGACTTTCATAGTTTACATCTAGAAGTGGGTGTAGAAGGACATGATATAGGTTATGATTTGCATAGTTATCTCTTTGGTCTTGGTTATCTTTCTGGATATTTGGTTTCACTTACATTTGATTTGAGAGTAGTTGGAGATTGTGATTACTAGTTTGTGTTCATGTATGTCATGTGAGAGATGACATGGTTATTCCTTTATCTCATATCTTTATTTGTTGTGGAGAACTTGGGAGAATGGTGGAGACTTGTTATGAGAGTTTTTCTTGTAGGTTATTGGTTTATGTCTTGTTCATGTCCTTAATACTTTATGGATTCACTTCTTTGAGATGTTGTGATTGGATTGGTTATAGATTTGACATTATATTTTGTAGTGGGATCTTCTTGGTATATATGTGGCAGGTATTTCTCTTGAGGCTTGTGATTGCTAGTTATAGATTGGATTTGTTGATGATGTGAGATTCACTTGGTATAACTTTGGAGGTATCAATAGTTGAATGGGTTTGGAACTTGTTGTAGGTCTTATTTTGGATATGGATTTTTACAACTATGGATGTATGTGATTACCTTTGGATTAGGTGTTTGTGCTTGACATTTTAGTTAATATATAATTTTATGATTCTTTTGTGATAGGTTGGGTGGTGTAATTCATGTTTGAGAGGTTGGATACTTTGATTTTGTTGTTTATACCTAGATGGAGTACATGGTGTACTTTGATCCATGATGGTTGATATCCTAGGATGGTTTGTTCCCTGGTTCATTTATGTGGCTATAGATTGACCCTATGCAATGTATACAACAAGTGGGAGATTTGTTGAGATTAGGGGTGTTGCACACATTGCATAATATTTTTCATATTATTTTATTTTATTTTATTATGCAATGTTACACCTAGGAGCACCTAGATGGATGTGCAACATGTAAATAATCCCATGGGATATACTTGGTGTGTTGTATAGTAACAGTGTGATAATTTTATGTGATTATTTAATATTGGGGAAAAGAATTAAGTGTCTAATATTGAATATGTGTTCAATGGGTTAGGTAGCACATGGTTTATGTAATACCACTTGGTGGTTTTGTGGGACTTTCTATTATATAAGCAACCACAAGGGTAGTTGTAGATACAAGGAAAAAGGTAAAATGACAAGAGTTGAGCGGGACAAGGCTTGACAAGTTAGCCAAGGGAGCATTTTTGAAGGTTGGAAGCATGGCATGGGATGTGTGGATTCATTCTTGTTCACATGGATTTCTTGGTTGTGGCTATGGATTTTAAGGCTTCCATGGTTGTATTGCAATAGTGTTTTGCTAAATAATATACATGGTGATGGATGCTTTTGGATGCTATTTCTTTTTTCCCTCAATGAGGGTTTCCTAGGGTATATCTTGTGTCACATTTTTGTGTGTATGTTATCTATTCTCGTGCATGTGGATTTCAATTACATATTTATTTCAAATCTATTATGGGTTATGTGGAAACAATTATATTTTTTTGTTGCAAGTTTCTTTAAACTTTTCATACACATTGAAAAATATGAAAACTCAAACTTGTACCCTTAGGATCTTGTTTCATGACTCTTAGGATTCATTTTTCACATCATGTTTTCATTTTACATTACAATATCCTTTTCCTAGTCCTTGCATACTTTCCATTTTTCACTTAGGACACTTTTCATATTGCATAACCCTCATTTTGATTATATCATAGCCTTGATTTTGAATCTAGTAGAAAATCTAAACAAAATATGGATCTTAGATTATCTCCTTATGTGGATGAATAATGGATCATATCCTTGTTCTTTTTGTCATTTGTCCATTTTTTTAATTTTCTTTGGGTCAAATCTGATCTATTTCTTAATGGATTTGACATATTCCTTTTTATCAACTTGGTCCTTTTGATTTTATTTTCTTTCTTGGTCAAGATCCAATATTCATCCTCCTAAGGTTAGACTCTTAGCTTTATATTTCTGAAAGGTTTTCTCCTTAATTCAAACCTCACTTTTCATAACCTTACTTTTTAGTTATAATACAACTCATTTTGCATAATTCTAGTTTCAATACCCTAATTTTGCATGATCCTAGTTTGTGTAAACCTTAGTTTGTATAAACCTTGGTTTGCATATCCTCTAGCTTATGTATCAATCATTCACTTATCCCACAAATCCAAAAATAGAGTTACATTTTTCACAACCATATCATATCCCAAACATTTGCATGTCATAACCCAAGCTACACACTTATATTTTTCAAATTTTCAAAAGCGTCCAAAGTCCAAGGAGCATTTCCAAACATCAACTTTGTCCAATAATTCTCATACACAAACAAATCCCTTTCCATAATAAACCTTTTGCATAATCTCATATTACACTTCAAATATTGCATACCTAAACATTATTAAACCTTTGCACACTTTCATACCTAAAACTTTAGTTACACTTGCATAATCCAAGGTTCAAAAAAAATCCAAAATATCTTGCACATACATGTCCTTAGTTAAATTTTCATAATTCAAAGTTCAAAAACTCCCAAAAAACATTTTGTATACATACCCTTTAGTTTTCATTTTCATACTTCAAAATCGTAAAAAATATTATTTGCATAACATACCTTCAAAAAGTCTTCCATTTTCATCTAAAAATACTTTAGAACCTTTATTATCATACCCTAGCTTGCATTTTTATTCCTTACATTAAAAAACAAAAAAAAAAAAATCTTGCATACCTTAATTTTCATTTTCATTTCATAAATCCAAAAAAACCCAAAAATATTGACTGTATTTGCATACTTAGACATCATGTGATTTTTCACAAGATCTCAAGTATCCAAAAGGAAACATGACAAATATCAACTCATTTTAACATATCAAGAGGAAACTCAACAACCATTTTACCATTAGAAAATGTGAAGCGCAATAACCTCAACACATTGATCCATTAAGAATGTATCCTCCAAGAGACAACACCCAAGATGTTAGAAAAGCAATCTTTCAAAGAAACTCCATATGAACTTCATCTTTTCTGATTGCCATGTGTAACATGGGGTTTCAACCTAAAACTTCACCAACACATGGAATGATACAATTGGGGACAACACCTGGTTTTGGACCAATTTTCATTCCAATTTAGTCAAGCGATCCTCAAGAAAATTTAAAATATCTTTCAAAAAAAATTGAATGACAAAAAAAATTTCCTTCAACAACATTGCAAGTTAATCAACAAAATGTTATGTCCAAAAATCCATTAAGTTTTTCTCAAATAAGCAAAAACTCAAACATGTCAACTTTTGGACATCAAACATACATGATCAATGAACATGTTCTACCCAACATGTATGTACAACATAAAACCATTAATTCCATATCAAAAATGAGATCAACCAAGCAATAAAAATCCAAATCATATACTTTTAAAAGACTCCTTAAAAAACTATATGAAGAGGATGAGAATGAAAATTTACCAATGTCTAGCAATGGCCCATCCCAAATAAATCATATGGATGAAACATTCCTCTTGAGGAATTTACCCTCAAGAAATATCCATGTCTTTCTCCACTTCTTCATCCCCAAAATCTCCATAGGATCATTTTTCTTCATTATCCTTAAGTTGTACTTACAATAATAAAATCCATCAAAGGCTATCCAGAGAAGAATCTCAAGATAGTTCCATTCTTAATACATGCACCTTTAATTATTCCCAAATGCTACATCCAATAATATTATTTCCTCTATCTTTGAGAAATCCCATTTTAGAGAATCCAATTCAAATCCCATCTCCTTCATGTACAAAAATTAATCCCTTTTCATAAATTTATACTCCATATCAAGAGGATTATTTAATGAACAAAGAAATGAGTCCTAAAATAATCAACAATGACTGATCTCAGCCAAGTTTTAAGCAAGATCCCATTTCCCTTGAGCCAAATAATGACCCCATTATCCTTATATAGGATAATCTATTTTCCCTTGAATTTTCACTTCCTAAGAAAGATCAAAATCACCCTTGCATAGTCCCTAATGATCCAAATCTAAGTCAATATTTGAGTATCCCTTCACCCCTACATCCTCCAAAAAACCCCATCATTCTATCATATCCACCACATGATCTCATTATCCCTCTAGATCCTTTGTGAGCTCTCACCATCCCTCCAGATCCTCTATGAGATCTTATCCTACAAGATGGTCCTACCACTACTGCTATTCCATAATAAGATCTCATTATTCCTCTTGATCCCCCTCATTGTTTAAAAACATTTGTGAAAGATGTTCATGAACCCCTTCCAATTCAACTGATTCCTCTAGTTCTATCAAGTCTAGTCCAATTCATGGTCCTAATATTTATTCTATATCATATACACCTAAAAATGGACTTGGGTCTAGTAGCAAGTATCACACTAGTCAAAATCATTATCAAGTCAAAGGGTCTAACATTAAAGAACAAATTATTTCAAAACCCTTTCATTTCAAAAAAAAATCTAAAAGTCACAACCTCAATCCTAAAGCTCACTCTTAAGGAATTGGTATCCCTTCCTGTTGGATAAAATTATTCAATTGTGTGTTGTCTTTGATGTTACACAAATGTCATATCAGTTATCAGATAGAGTCTACCGAGCTCAATTGGTCAGCAAAGTAAGTTACAGAGTCTACCGAGCATTCCTGAATATACTCTATGGAAATAGTTTCTATCAAGCTCACTTGAGCATCGAAGGTTTTTGTGGCAAAATTCAGTTTCAAAGGAAATTTATTGTTTATTGAGTTCACTCGGTCTCCAAAGGATTTTGCAGAATTCACATTGTTTACCGAGCTTCAATTGGTTAACACTAGAAATCATTTCTGGAGTAGTATTTACCAAGCAAGGTTAGCCAATGAAGGATTTCATTTTTTTGGGAAATAAAGTGTAATTATTTTATGCAATGATTGTAGCTGACTGATATAATTATTATTGATAATTCTAACTTGTAAATGAGCTGACTTGATAAATTGTAAGGTATAAATAAAAGGTCAAGTTGTGAATTCTTAATTGTAATGAGCAAGCATGAAAGTGAGTTAATTGTGTGAAGAGGAAAGTGTGAGTGAATTTTGAAGAAGGATCAGATATCCTTGAGGAGCAACAAAGGTGCATTCAATCTAAGAGGATCTAGTGAAGCAGAACAAAGATCTGTATCAGCAAAATTTGGTTGCATCTCATTCAAGTCAACTCATTGTTACTTTCTCACAATTGTATCAATGATTTCTAAATCTCCTAATATAGTTGGTTTAAAAACCATTTGTAAATCCTCTAACAAGGTGGACAATTCTATTGAATTGTTCTAAAGTCCTCTAGCAAGGCCACTCCTAGTAGAGTGATTAAATCCTCTAACAAGGTCACACCTAATAGTGTGTTTTGTAACCTTTAACATGGTTGGCTCCTAACAAAGCTCACTTCAGAAGAGTGAAAATCACTAGCTTGTTACTTGGTGGTTTTTCCCATATTGGGTTTCCACATTAAATCTGGTGTCTCTTGTGTTCATGTTATTTCCTTTTGCATGCATGTTAATAATTGTGAATGCTTAAAGATCAGTAATAAGTTATCATATAGTACATCTACCAAGTTACAACATTTTTTTGTGTGGCTACCGAGTGACAGCAGTAACTAGTTATTTAAGACATCTAAGGGATCTGTGGATTTTTTTTTTTGGTAACTGATTCACCCCCACCTCTCAATTACTCCATCTATATTTTCAACAATCAAGAAGGATTTCAAGGATCTAAGCTAAAGATCAAGATGTCTTACAAAAGGAAAATTCCAAGGTTTAATAGGGATAACTTTTCAGCATGGCAAGGTCTCATGAGACTCCATCTAGCTTCCATTGGAGATACATAATTGAAATATCTTGATGAAGCATGTGTAAATCCTTTTGGTACAGTATCTATCAATGACATTGCTGAGAAGAAGACTCATAACAACATGATGATAGACATTGCATCTGCCCTAAGCTATGAAGAATTTGATGATGTCAACAACTGCAAAACTACCTTTGAAATGTGGAACACTAAAGGATATCTATGGAGGTGATGATAATGTGAGGAGAGCCAAAGCGGAAATTCTAAGAGGACAATTTGATCATATGAGGATGAGAAAGGATGAAAACATTGCCAAATATGTTGAAAGACTCAAAGTAGTCATTAGTGAAATCAAGGCTTATGGAGGAGATATCAAGGATGAAATAGTTGTAAGTAAAGTTCTTAGAACATTACTTCCCATTTATGCAATTAGAGTTTCTAAAATTCAAGAAAAAAGATGTTAAGCAAATCATAACATATATTTAGAGGCCATAGTAGGAAGATTGACTGCATTTTAGCTAGATAACTATGACAACTATGTTCCAACTTCCAAGAACATTGAATTAGCATTTGAAGTCAAGCTTTCACTCAAAGAAAAAGGCAAGAAGATAAAGGATTCTTAGTTAGAAAGTGAAGAAGAATCAGAACAAAGTTCTATTAGTTATCCTAAGGTGGTTGAAGCTCTACTAGCAAGGAAATATTCTAGAGGCAAAGGGAAATACAAAGGTAAGGTTCCCCTAATCTATTTTTTATGTGAAGAAATTGGTCATATTGCTGCTAGGTTCCCAAACAAGAAAAATAAGGATGAAAAGAAAGGTCACAAGTGCAATGGCAAGAAAGATTTCAAATCATTCAAGGATAAAGGTAAGAAAACATGTTTCATGGCTAAGGATTCTAATAATTTTGATGATGGTGAAGATGAAATTGTTTACATTGTTGTAAAAGATGAATTTGATAATGATGAGGAAGATAAGATGGAACTTATCTCTCATGTGAGCAAAAATGATACATGGATCATAGAAAGTGGTTGTTCACATCATATGACTAGTGACAAAATTAACTTTGAACATTTTGAAGAAAATGATGGTGGCAATGATGGTGGTAGTGTGAGGTTTGGTAATAATGAACCTTATTGCATAAAAGGAAGAGGAAGAATCTCACTAACCAAAGATCTTGTATGTGATAATGCATATTGGGTTGAAGGACTAAAACACAATCTGTTGAGTGTGGCATAGCTAATCAATATTGGATTCGAGGTGGAATTCATGCATGGAAAAGCAAGACTACTGGATGACAAAGGAAATTTGATTGGATCTGGCACAAAAACAAAAGGTAACCTGTTATATCTTGAACTTGGTGAATTTTCATGTTTTATTGCTCAAGTTGAAGAAATTTGGTTATGGCATAGAAGGTTATGTCATGTGAACTTTGATAACTTGGTGAAAATAAGTAAATTCAGGAAAGTAAGAGGCATTCCTAGTGTAAAGACACCTAAGGTTGGTCTATTCAAGAATGGTTAGATTGGTAAGATGAGAAAGACTAGCTTTAAAAATAAGAGCTATCAATCTAAAGAAGTTTTAGAAATTGTGCATACTGATTTGTGTGGACCTATTGGAATTGAGAGCTATATTGGAAAAAAGTTCTTCATTATTTTTGTTGATGATTATCTAGAATGATGATTGTCATGTATCTAAGAGAGAAATCAGAAGCATTTGAGAAGTTCAAGTAGTATTTGGCTAGAGTCGAGAAGGAAATAGGGAAAAGACTAAAATTCTTGAGGTCAGACAGAGGTGGTAAATTCATCTCCCATGAGTTCAATAACTTTTACATTGAAAGGGGAATCAAAATATAGGTATCAGCCCCTAGAACTCTTGAGAAAAATGGAATATCTAAAAGGAGGAATAGATCTATCATGGACTGTGCAATAACTTTAATGATTGAAAAGAACATTGCTATCAAATACTGGAAGGAAGCTATCAACACTGCAATTCATACCTTGAACCAAGTACAGCTGAAGAAGGACTCATTCAAAACCCCCTATGAGTTGTGGTATGGCTATAAACCCAATGTAAGTTACCTAAAAGTATTTGGAAGAAAATGTTATATTTTGAAAGAATCTAGAAAAGGTAAATTTGATGTGAAGGGTGATGAAGGAATATTTTGGGATATTCTTGCAAGAGTAAAGCATATAGATGTTTGAATTTGTCTACTCACAAAGTCATAGAAATTGCACATGTGAAAGTTGATGAGTTTGCAGAAAGGACTGAAGAAGAAAACAAAAAGGGACTAGAAGATTACAGGAGATTTGTTTTCATTAAACTTGATACAGTGCCAGACACATCTATCAATCAAGAATCTTGTACTCCCAAGTCTTCAATCACCGAGTTGCAAGAAGTTCAAACTGAGCTACAGGAACCCAAGTCACATTTAGATGCTACAGAGCCAATGCCTACTGAGTCTGAAGGACCTGAGCAATAGCTAGAATAGCTAGAACCTAAAGTTGAAGTGCAAGAGGATGACAGTGCAATTTGTTCAAAAGGTAAGAAACCTATATTAGCCAAGTATGTCAAGAGACATCATGCACCAGATCAGATTATTGGAGACAAATCTAAAGATACTATGACAAGGAGTACGCTAAAAGGTACTTGTTTACTTGTTGATTTTGAACCTAGAAATGTCAAAGATGCATAGGAAATGAGAGTTGGATTGAGGGTATGAATGAAGAGTTAGAGAAAATAGAGAAGAACAAAACATGGGCTCTTGTACCTAGGTGATTAGAATGTGATTGGAACTTAGTGGGTATTCAAAAATAAGTTGAATGAAGATGGTAAGGTATCAAGAAACAAAGCTAGACTGGTATGTAAAGGATACTCTCAAGAAGAAGGAATAGAGTATGGACAAACTTTTTCTCCTGTTGCAAGATTAGAAGGTGTCAGGACCTTACTTGCATATATTGCATACAAAGGATTTAAGGTATATCAGATGGATGTCAAATCTACATTTCTCAATGGTATTCTAGATGAAGAAGTTTACATTGAGCAACCCGAAGGTTTTGTTGATCCAGATAAGAAGGACATGGTCTACAAATTACATAAAGCATTGTATGGTCTGGAACAAGCCCCTAGAGCATGGTATGAAAGATTGCATAACTATCTTATTCAGATTGGTTTTCAAAGAACTAATGATAATAGTAGCTTGTATATCAAGGAAGGACCAGATAAAAAAATTATTTTGGCAAAAATATTTGTGGATGATACTTTGTTTATAGGTAATGATGATCTATGCAAAGAATTTTCAGAGAAAATGAAATAGGAATTTGAGATGTCAATGTTTGGTGAGATCTAATTCTTTCTTGGTCTTCAAATTTAGCAAAGTAGGAATGGTATCTACATCACTCAATCTAAATACATCAAAGAGACACTCAAAAAGTTTGGCATGGAAGATTGTAAACCAGTTGGGACTCCTATGTGCACTAGACTAAAGCTTACCAAGGATGATGAATCAAAAGAGGTAGATCAAACCTTATATAGATCAATGATTGGAAAGTTGCAGTATGTAGTTCATACAAGGCTAGATATTGCTCTTGCATTTGGTATTGTAGCAAGATTTTCAGCAAAACCAAGAGAAAATCACATGATGACAATCAAAAGGATGATGAGATACCTGAAAGGCACTGAAGATTATGGATTATGGTACAAATTTGGAGGTAATATAGATTTGAAAGTGTTTACTAATGTAGATTGGGAAAAAAACATTGATGATAGAAAGAGTACAAGTGGACAAGTATTCTTTCTTGGAAAAAGGTTAGTTTCTTGGACAAGCAAAAAGCAAAATTGCACATCCCAATCTACAGCAGAAGCAAAGTATGTTACAACAGTAGTAAATTGTTCTAATATTATTTGGTTTAAGCAATTATTAGAAGGCATGAAGGTGGAAATGAAAGAACCTGTGGTTATGTTTTGTGACAATACAAGTGCAATCAACATATCTAAAAATCCAGTGATGCACTCAAAAACTAAGCACATTGCAATAAAGTATCACTTTGTTAGAGAATTGGTGCAGGATAAGGAGATCAGATTGAAATATATCCATACAAAAGAATAAATTACTAACATATTCACCAAGCCATTACCTAAGGATGCATTCTTGTATCTAAGAGGTAAGTTATGGGTCATTACCCTATCTAAATCTCACTAAAATGAAGTTTTAGTGATGCATCAACAAGTATCAAGTTGAAGATCTATCAGTTGATGCAACATAGTTATGGAAACATTGCATATGAATCAGTACTCAAGGTACATTGTTACTCATTTGGTTTGTGTTGTCTTTGGCATGTGTTGTCAAAGAGGGAGAGTGTACTATTATATCCTTCTAAAATTTGAATTTATTTGTGAAGAATTTAATGTTTAAAAAGAAGCTATGCAATTCCTTCACAGAGGGAGATTACTGTATTAGAGAAGTTTGTGGCATAAAATCTAAGAGGGAGAAATATTTTGATAGAAAAAGACTTGTTCTCAAATTTTATTCTGCTATGACATGTTATGTTGCCATCAATGCCAAAGATAGAGAGTATTGGATACAATTGTTCAATTGTGTGTTGTCTTTGATATTACACAAATGTCATATCAGTTATCAGATGGAGTCTACCAAGCTCAGTTGGTCAGCAAAGTATGTTACAGAGTCTACCAAACAGTCCTGAATATACTCTATGGAAATAGTTTCTATTGAACTCACTCGGGCGTCGAAGGTTTTTGTGGCAGAAGTCAGTTTTTACTGAGCTCACAAGATCAGTGAAGGAAAGTCAGTATTTACCGAGTTCACTTGGTCTCCAAAGGATTTTGTAAAATTTTCAATGTTTACCGAGCTTCAATTGGTTAACACTGGAAATCATTTCTGGAGTAGTGTTTACCAAGTAGGATTAGCCAATGAAGGATCTCCTTGTTTTGGGAAATAAAGTTTAATAATTTTATGCAATGATTGTAGCCGACTGATATAATGATTATTGATAATTCTAATTTGTAAATGAGCTGACTTGATAAATTGTAAGGTATAAATAAAAGGTCAAGTTGTGAATTCCTAATTGTAACGAACAAGCATGCAAATGAGTTGACTGTGTGAAGAGGAAAGTGTGAGTGAATTTTGAAGAAGGATCAAATATCCTTGAGGAGTAGCAAAGGTGCATTCGAACTAAGAAGATCTAGTGAAGTAGAATAAAGATCTGTATCAGTAAAGTTTAGTTGCATCTCATTCATGTCAACTCATTGTTACTTTCTCACAATTGTAGCAGTGATTTCTAAATCTCCTAATAGATTTGGTTTAATAGCCATTTTGTAAATCCTCTAACAAGGTGGACAGTTCTATTAAATTATTCTAAAGTCCTCTAGCAAGGCCACTCCTAGTAGGGTGATTAAATCCTCTAACAAGGTCACATCTAATAGTGTGTTTTGTAACCTTTAACAAGGTTGGCTCCTAACAGGTCTCACTTCAGAAGAGTAAAAATTAGTAGATAGTTACTTGGTGGTTTTTCCCATATTGGGTTTCCACATTAAATTTGGTGTCTCTTGTGTTCATGTTATTTCCTTTTGTATGCATGTCAATAATTGTGAATGCTTAAAGATCAGTAATAAGTTATCATATAGTACATCTACCAAGTTACATCATTTTTCTGTGTGGCTACCAAGTGACAACAGTAACTAGTTATTTAAGACATCTAAGGGATATTTGGATTTTCTTTTGTGGTAACTTATTCACCCCCCCTCTTAGTTACTCCATCTATACTTCCAACACTTCCAAATATAGATCCAAACCCATACCTTCACCTTCATCTCTTCCATCCATCTTAGGTCCATATGTTCCTTCGTCCTCTAGTTCACAATCCACTTACCCTTTTCCATATGCAAGTCAACAAAGACACACATCTTGAAGAATATTATGACTATCCAAAAGTCTTCCACATATTTTCCCTTCATCCATGAATGCTAGTCCATTTCCAAGTAATTTGTATCCCAAGATAAGATATATAAGTCAAGGAATCCACATGTAGTCAAGGATCAACATGTCCAATCTAATTGACATAAGAATAAAAAGAAAAAAATGATCCAAAAATAAAAAGATTTATGAAAAGGCCACAAAGGTCCATCAATCAAAAATAAAAGTAAAAAGAAATATAGGTTCCTAAATCTCTTTTGCAAACAATACAATCAAAGGACCCACAAAAGAATGAAAAGTCAAAATACATGTAGATTCCAAAGAAGTTTCTTGAAGCCCAAAATTCTAAAGGAAGACCAATGTAGACATCCAAAATTGCTATCCCTCCATTGAAAATATTTTCATCTTTCAAATCTATTTTGGATCCTTTTGTCCAAAAATCCACATCCTTTCCTCCATCAACTCCAAAATATTAGTTTTCACCATCATTCCATCACCCTTCAAGGTGTGCACCAATGTTTTTCTTACATCCATTTCTATCCACTAAACGTCAAGCCTTCTTTAATTCTATCCATCCTCCTACACTTTTCTCCTATCCTTTCATCAAGCCTACCCATGTTATGATTAATTGAGATAGAAATAATAATTACATGCAAATATAACCAATATCAAAAAATAATAAAGCACATAGAAGAGAATACAAGACACAAAGATTTGTTGTGGTTTTTCCAATCCCTAGGCTATGTCCACCAAACAATGAGTCAAATATTCTTATTATCCAATGATTACAACCTTACAATCTACAATCCCTTATAACTCAATATTACCTTAGGAAGCTACTAAATCATCATTCCTTATGAAATTCCTACCCCTAAGCCATTTTATACAAGCTTTTTCCGCTTACAAATTAGAGCTAGATTACTTTGTCCTAAAAACACTTGATGAGTTAACCTTGATAAATTGTTGATAGGTCAACTAAAAAAATCCTTGACAATTCAACCAAAACAAAATTGGGGCAATTCCTTAAACCTCAAAAAATTATGAAAAGTGTACAGTACTTTCTTGACCATTCACCACATATCAACAATCTCTCACTTGGGGATTGATCAAGCTCGATACTAAATGACAACTTCCCAATTAGATTATGATCCTATAGAAATACCACTACTACATGAGGCTCCCACTAGATAAAACCACCCTAGACTTAGTCTTTCCTTTATTTTGTTTAATCTAGAAGACCAACCAAAGTTGAAGAGGAGTTTGACTTCTCCCTTGTCACTACCTTTGTAAATATATATGTTGGATTATCATTTGTATGTATTTTGTCCATCATCCAAAAATGACCAAATGAAATGACACCACAATTGTGTTTTTTTTGCCTTTGAATAAAGAGAAAAATTATTGGCAAGATGATTGACACTCTAAATATTTGTATATAGATAAATATATGTTTGTGGATGTCTCAATTCTTCCATAAAGAATTGAAGCCTTATCATCTCCTTGGTTGTCTCTATAGCAACAACATACTTTTCCTCTATAGTGGATAAAGCATTTTCTTTCTGTAATCGAGAAACCCAACTCACTACTATCCCACCAACAATAAATACATAAAATATAGTATTCCACCTAGTAGTATGATCCCCTACCAAATCTAAGTCAACATAGCCCTTTAAATCTGTAGTAGAGCCCCTAAAATGTAAACATTTATTGGATGTTCCTCTTAGATATTCAAGAATCCATCTAATTGCATTATAATGCTCAATCTCACAAAAACTCATATACCTACTAATGACTCTCACTACATGTGTAATATCTAGCCTAATACAAACCATAGCATCCATAAAACTTCCTACAATTGAAGTATAAGGTACATGTTTAAAAACTTTGGAATTCTCCATAGAGAAATATTTCAACACCTTCTCAATATAATCAACCTGAGATAAATTTAATCTCATGTGCTTCCTATATCTACAAATTTTCATACCAAGGATTTTTTTTATTTGCCCCAAATCTTTCATAGAAAATGCATGTTCTAACTGATGTTTCAACCTCTTGATGTGATCAATATCAGACCCAACTACAAGCATATCATCAACATATAAACATAAAATAATGTGGCTCTCATCATCCAACCTCTTAAAATAAACACAATGATTTGAATGACACCTAGTGTAACCAGGTTCATGTATAAAAATATCAAATTTAAGATATCATTACCAAGGTACTTGTTTCAAGCCATATAAACTTATCTTCAATCTGCACACTAATTTCTCATTTTCTTTGACCTAAAATCCCTATGATTGTTCCATTTATATTTCTTCATTCAAATCACCATTAAGAAAATTTATTTTAATCTCAAGATGATCCAAATGCAAATCTTTTGTAGCTACAATTTAAAACAATAACCAATTATATTTTTCTATGCAAATCCTTTTACAAGTGACCTAGATTTAAATCTTTTCTTACCTCCATCTTCTTCTTTTAGCCTGTAAACCCATTTATTTTGTAAACCCTTTTATGTACAAGTAACTTACATAAATTCCAAGTCTTATTTTTTAGCAAAGAGTCCATTTATTTTTTCATAGCATACTCCCACTAAATCTGTGTATCCACATGCACAAATTTATTGTAACACAAGTTCGCTAGCATTTATTAAGAAAATAGAATACAAAAAGAGAAAATATTTTGGAGGTCTACTTAGACTTATGGATTGTATAACATTCAATGGGGTTTGAGGTATTTTTTGTTGCAGATATAAGGAACTACTGGACCATCATCTTTTAGAGTATGATCCATTACTACATAATTATTTTCTTTCTTCTCATTCTACTACAACAAATCTTTCTACAACACTTTCTCATTGAATATGAAATCCCTTCTTCTTACAATCTTTTTATTTTCATAATCCCAAAGCCTATAAAAAAAATCATCAATTCCATATCCAACAAATACATGTTTATTTGACTTAGCTTCTAGCTTGGTTCTATTTTCAAAATCTATATGTGCAAATGTCTCACAACTAAAGGTTTTGAGAAAAGAATTACACACCTTCTTACCAGTGCATGCTTCCTCTAGAATACCACAACCCAAAGGAGTAGAGGGACCTCTATTGATCACATATAAAATAGTATTGAAAACATCTACCCACATGTTTAAGGACATCCCAACATGTAACATCATGCTCCTTGCGTGCTCCATTACTATCATGTTCATACATTCAACAACTCTATTTTCTTATGGAGTCCTTGGAATAGTTTTTTGTATATGAATTCCATTAGGAGAACAATAATTTTCAAATTATTTTCTACAATACTCACCATCATTAATAGATCTGAGATATTTTAATCTTTTACTAGTCTCATTCTCAATCAAGCATTTCCATTTCTTAATAGTTAAAAATACATCAATTTTTTGTCTAGTGAAATAAAACCATACTTTTCTATTTGCATCATTAATGAATGTAACATAATAATGAGATCCAACAAGGGAAGATACCTTAGGTGGTCCCATAAATTTGTATGCACAAGCTGTAATTTCTCATTTTTCTTTTCTTTCACACTCTTCACAAAACTCACTCTCTTTTGCTTTCCATACACACAACTTTCACAAAAATCCATATTGACACATTTCAAACCAAGTAAAAATTTCTTTGAATGAAGTAATTTCACACCTTTCTCACTCATGTTCCCAAGTTAGTTATGCCATAGTGTTATTTCAGAATCTACAACAATTTTTTTCTCCCTACTTAACTTCAACAACTATTCCTAAACATTCATTTTTCTCTAAAATAATTAAAGTAAAAGGAACAGTATGACCTGTACAAAGATTTAAGGTGCCTAATCTTACACATTTTTCTACTATTAAGGATCCTTTTGAAACCTTCCAAATTTTATCATTATAAGTAACTATGAAATTCTCATTATCCAATTTCCCTATTGAAATTAAATTCTTACTTAGTCTTGGAACATGTCTTACCTCTTGTAGTAGTCAATTATTCCCATTTTGCAACTTAATCTTAATTTTTCCATTTCCAATAACCTAACAAGGTTCATTACCTCCCAAATAAAATAACTCAAAATTCTCTTGGACATAATCAAGAAAATAACCTCTATAGGAAGTAGTATGAAATGAAGCCCCTAAATTTAAAACCTATGAATCATCAACATTTTCTAAAGAAAGAAGCAAAGAATCCTTTATATATTTATTACTTACCACATTTACTTCCTTGTTTCCTTCTTGTTTTTCTCATTTATTGTTCTTTTAACTCCAGCAATCATTCTTCTTATGCCTTGGTTTTCGATAATACCAACAATCTCTAGGTCCTCTAGATTGATACATCTTTCCCTTTAGTTTTTCTCTTGATTTCCCATAATTTTTAGAATTGTTTCCTCTCTCATTTTTTCTGCCTCTTCTTTGTATGTTTAAGACATTTCTTGATATAGATCCACCTAAGACTTTCCTACAAGTTTCCTCACTTAGAATAACACTAATAAAATTATCAAAATTTAGGGTATTAGGACCAAAAATAGACTTACTCACAACCATTACCAAGTCATTCCAACTTTCAAGAAAAGAACACAAAATCAAGATAGCCTTAATTTCTTCATCAAAATTAATATTTAAATAAGAAAATTTAGAACTCATTTAAATGATCAATAGTAGGTCCACCTTCTGCCATCTTCATATCAAATAAATGCATCATGAGACATGCCTTGTTTAAAGCTAAGGGCTATTCATATAACTTGTCAAGGGTTTGCATCAAATCTTCACTCATCTTTGCTTTAATAATATTAAATACCATTGATTATGCCTGGCATTATTGAATACTTCCAAGTACATTTCTATCCAAAATATCCTAGTCCTCATTTGTCATACTTGCCTCTTTCTTGGCCCTTCTTTGCAATGGTTGCCATAAATCCTTCTAATAAAGATAGTCCTCCATTTTTATTTTCCATAACTAAAAGTTTTTCCCATTGAATTTCTCAACCTTCAGATTACTATCATCTACAATTGCTCTCATTCAATCACTAGACCTCCCTGAAGAGTATAACTTAAACAACTAGGCTTTGATACCACTTGTTAGGATTAATCAAGATAGAAATAACAATTAAATGCAAATATAACCATTATTAGAAAATAATAAAGCACATAGAAGAAAACACAAGACACAAAGATTTAATTTGGTTCACCCAATCTCTGGGCTACATCCACCAAATAATGAGTCCAATATTCTTATTATCTAGTGATTGCAACTTGATTACAATCTACAATCCCTTACAGTTCAATATCACCATAGGAAGCTACTAAATCATCATCCTTTATGAAATAACTAACCCTAAGAAATTTTATATAATCTTTTTTCCACTTACAAATTAAGGATAGATTATTTTGTCCTATAAACACTTGACAAGTCAACCTTGGAAAATGGTTGACGAGAAATCCTTGATGAATCAAAAAATTATTTTTTAGGGCAATGCCATGAACCCCAAAGAATTATGATAAGTGTAAAATACTTTCATGATCAGTCACCAAATATCAACAATCCAATCCATGATCCAAATCAATTTCATACCCATTTTTCATTACCGTACCAATATCTTTGTACATACTATCATAATCATGGTCCATTATTGCACATCTTTAAAGATAAATATTCAAAGAATAAGATTCTTTATTCCTCTATCTATGTCATGTCATGTCATGTATCTTTTATATTTTGAAAATTTGTCAAAAAGCCATAAACATTTTTTTTTTTTTAAATGGAACAAGAAAAGAAAACTAAAGTGAAAAAAGTCATGAAAAAATTAGTTGCCTTGATGAAAACATGGAAAACATTCACCTTGGCATGGAAACAAAAAGAAAGAGAAATCATTTCATCCAATAACAAAAACGTGATAAATAGGTTATTTGGGCAAGCACCGTGATAAAAACCTGACAAAAAAGAATCATGTGTAGTCTATGGACATATTGCATTCCATACTTGGGGGTATGTTTTACTCATGTTATACTACCATTATTATCCTATCACACCCCTTCATTTTATCCCATGTCCCTTATATCCCTCATTCTATTAGTATTTATATGTCTCTTTTCCCAACTTTGATCTTGACAAAGATACATATCTCCCTAGAAGCACTTTGTGTCCTATCTCCTTTATATTATCCCAATATTATAGGTCCATGTTTTCCTACCCTATTATAGCCTTTAGTCTGTATCCCCTTGTCCATTATTGATCTTTCTTATCCCCTCATATCTTATCATTTTCCTACCCCAATCCCTATCTTGGTCTTGATGAAAATAAGGACACAACATGTAAAAAATATTTTCAAAAACTTCTTGACATGTCCATACATGTGTGTCACATGTCATCTAGTGCTATAGTTTCAATAGCCTATAATTGTAATATTCATTCCTTGACCTTTCTTAAAACATGTCCTCTCATTCTGTGGATGGTCCTTGGCAACCCAAAGAAACCTTAAAGATATTCTATGTAGCATTTCCTTCATCCATCTACATTTCCACTCGTCCATCCATAATACCCTTGTCCTGCTAGACATTGGGGGAAATTATTCCTTTATAAATACTTTAAAGGCCTAAAAAAATTCAATTCTGATCCTAAAAAATAAAAAAATCTCAATACGATCTTTACAAAATAAATCCTAAAAATTCAAAAATTATCCTAAAAAAAGTTAGTCAACAACATAAAATGTCCTAAAAAAATTAATAAAAACCATAAGAAGTTGTGGAAAATCCCTAAATATCATAAAATGACATGAAATAATCCTAAAAACTAAAAAATATCCTTAAAATAAAAAATCTTCAAAACACCTATTTAAAAAAAAAAAATCCATTGAAATTTTGCAATAAACCCTATATATAGTCATTGTAATTATTCATCCCTTTTTCTTAAAAACTTGCTCATGTGAACTCGGACCCAAATCTTGTGCTGCAACGAAATCATGCTCTAACAAAACTTATTGAATTGTTTGAACCAACAATTATTTTCAATCACAACACTTTCAACAATCAACCTATCAAAATATCAATTAGAAAAACTTTTAAATAACAAAAGCACTAAAGAAAAAGTATTAAAAGGATCATAATGGTTGTTGGCAAGTATTGCTTAGTGAGTGTTTTTTTATAAATTTTCTTTTATTTTCTTTGATTATGTTCATATGCTAGTCAATGATATAAATTATCTTATGAGAGTGATTGGTATGGTTATTGGTCATCCTGTTTTTTTTTGTCTATTAAATGACCTCTTGATATTCTAAGGCATGAAACCATGCCTTAGAGTGGATAAGATGATACCTTGTTTTCATTGTGTTTTTTTAACACAAAAGGATTGCATTTATGCTCTGGCTTTCTATGCCACAATGCACTGCATTTCATTTTCTATGTCAAAATAAATGTCTTATGACATACGGTGCACCTATGAAAGCACAATTCATCATTTACTAGCTCTTCTCACTCTCATTTTCTCTTTCTACAAATATTTCTTATATCAATATTTCTCTTCTCAAAAAAATTCCTCGACTCAATGTTTTGAGGGGGCATCCTATCTCCCTTCTATTGATTCATTAAGATGTGATCTTGTATTTATTCTTCGAAAAAATGCTTAGAATTGCATTGTATCAAAGAGCGGGAAATGTAGATATTCAAAAATGGTTTGTGCCTACTTTTTCATCACTAATACACACTTGGATGTCCCATTTTCTCAATTCATTAACTTTGATATTTTTAATCAACTTGATCATCATTCAGACTTATTCAACAATATTTTAGAACATCTTTCAACATGCTTTACATCATTTATAACACTCAAATTGATCCAAAACATATAAATCAAATTTTCAGCACTTTTATTCAATTATTGGAATTTTTGAGTCCCTTAGTTCCTTGTCATCCAATCCTATCATCACTTTTCATTTGACAGTGTCAATTTCCTCAATGTTTGATTGTGTCCTTACCTAATCAATTTAATAGCATTGACAAAGTTCGTTGATGTTATTCCAACTAATTATATCAATCAATTTTGATCAATCCTATGATATTATAGAATCTGTTATATCGCATATTATCAAACCATGCTATCTATCCTTAACATGTCATCAAATTATGTCATCCAACCTAGAATCATCTATTTAATCAATTTGATCATTACTTTGAGATTTTCAATATCATCACATTTGATATGCATTCTTCATCACAATCATCCAATTATATTTTCCTTGCATTTATTTCATCGATTGGTTAGTAAATTTATTTATTTTCTCTATAGGAGTGAATAACCCATAATGTACTGTTGCAATTTACAAGTGGGAAGATTTACTTTTTAGAGGGGGGGTGGGGGGGGGGGGGGGGTTGGGGGTGAATCATAACTAACAAACTTTAACCTCTAAAAACTTTTAACTAAGATCAATAACATGCATCTAACATTTTTAATAAACATGAAAGTAAAGACATGCATGAAAATAGATAACACAAGATTTTGGTCACCCAGAAACCCTGCAAAATGAGAAGGTAAAACTTGGGTGGGGATGACACCCACAAATTATCACTATAGCAATATGTAACTGGTTAAGGTTACAAAGTTTGACCACTTCCAATGGTTTTCCCTGTTAAAGGCTTTTTACCCTATTAAAAGTGACCTGGTTAGAGGATTTACAAACATTCACTTGGAATGTCACCCTGTTAAAGGATTTACAACCCTATTAAGGATCTACAATATAGTTGTTAAGCCAACCTATCATCATAGTATTTTCATTCTCCTAATACAATGGTTAGAAAATATAGTAGAATGCCTTGACTTGATAACTTACAATCTTCAATTACTGATTGCAGATCCTTGTTCTGTCTAATCTAATTTGATCCTTCTTGATCTAATGTATCTCTAGTCGTAGTGTTGATACTTTGTTCTAATCAACTTGATTCTACAATTTTTCTCTTCTTCTAAGTCCTTACACCCCTTTAAACTTCCTTCAAAACTTTGCTAGCATTCTTTCATGCATTCCCACATGACTTCTTACTCTTCCATTCAACTCTCTAAATTATGGGGTTTCGACCTCCTTCTAAAGGCTTCGAAGACTTAGGGTTAGATATGAATCCATGATTGATATTCATCCATCTTTTCATGCTCAAATCTTTCACTTTTCCTATTGGTTGAATTCTTTCTCCATTTTTCTGATTGGTTGCATGCTAATTGTATAGGGAATGTAATAGATTTGATCTTTCATTTTAGATCCTTTGAGATTCATCTTGAGTCAACTAAAAAATGGTTTACATCTAAGTTTGGCACAAACTCATATGTTGATTTTGTGTTACTCAGCACTTACTAATTACTAATGCTCAGTACATATAGCATTTCTGTCTTGCTTGACTTCTATAGTAACTCTCTCTCACTCGGCATCTATAGTGACTTCGCACCTATAGTGACTCAGCACCTATTGGATTTTTTGCTCGGCACATACTATAGCTCAGCATCTATATTATACTTGGCATCAACCTCAGAAATTTCTTAAGTGTGTTGACACTCAATTTTCAAAACCAATCTGAGACCAACAATCTCCCCCTTTGACATGAGTGTCAAAAAAATTTAACTAAACATTATGAATTTGATCTTTATGAGTATAATACACATCTAGTTTGGCATATATACAAAACTTCAAAATTTGTTCAAAATTTTGTAGAAGACTATATACCTTAAAAACTTGTAACTCCCCTTGAGTTGATGTGCCATTTCTATATCCAAAATTCCTTATGCTAGATTTCTCTCATGTTGATACTCTTTATCTCTTTCTTGTCATTCCTTTCCATGTCTGCTCTGTTGTTACTCCCCCTTTCACACATCTTCCTTGCAGTTTTGTATTCTTTTGGCTTTATTATCTCCTTATTTCTTCTCAAAACTCAAAATTTTATTAACTCCCCTTTTGGTATCTCCCCCTTTTGGGTATGTTATTATCTCCATAATGTATTATCTATCTCCTCCATTTATTTTATATCTCCTCCTTTTTTATACTTATTTCAAAGGGTCCTATGAATCAGTTGAATATTTAGCCAAAAAAGATTTATTTACCTCCATAATAATTTTTAAAGAAGCATCCCAATTCTCTAATGCAATCTCCAGTGCTTCAAGCTGGATGGTTGTCTCTGTTGCAAGCTGTACTGGGCCTTCCAATGTAGAAAGATTTAGATCTTTCTTCAAGACATTCTTTTCATAGGCCATTTCTTTATGCAAAACTTCCATGTGAGGGGTTATGGCATAATGCATTTGTATCAACTTGGCCTTGTTGTTAGCCTCATCTTTTGTAAGTACAACTGATTCCTTTTGAGTGTGAAGCATTGTGGCAAAATGCTTCTCACTTTGAGCTAGATCCTTTGGTAGTTGTGTGCTAGATACCTTGAGGTTCCTCTCCAAGCTCAATATCCTCTTCCTTGTTTCTTGTGTGAAGTATGAAGAATCACATAATTTGGAGTACACTGAGAATTCTCAAGTACTTCTTTCACTTGTTCAAACTTTTTAGCTAGATCTACTTGTGATAATGCTATCTCACCAGATATTTTCTCATTTACCTTCATCTAGAACTTCTTCTCAGACCATTCAAGAAATTTAGCATTAGTATCTAGGTCTTCATTTTGTACCTAGTCCACTATGTTGGATAGTTTCTCCATGATGGGCTTTCTTTTATCAAGTACTTACAAGCTAAAAGCATCTAGAAAGATGTCTTTGATTTCTATCAATGCTTGCATCTACCTATACTCATTCTTGAGTATCTCCTACTTTTTCTTCTTCTCCAATGCCTCTTTCACTTCATTGATCTATTCTATATTCATAGTTTTATAGTCATAGCTTGGTATTACTATCTCCTCATCAAGTGCAGGGTCTCCATAGTGAAGTACCCTTGCTACCTTGGTAGAACTTGAACTTGGTGCTGATATTTGCAATGGTACTGCATCAGTGCTTGGTCATTGTGTTGTTCTAGTAGGAGTCCCTATAGTAGGCAAATTGATTAATGTTTGGATTGCCTCTTGTTCCTTCTCCTTAGGGGTCTTCTCCTCTTCATTGTCTTCTTTAGTTCTACCTTGATCAATTATAGTGATTAGAGGAGGTACCCCTTGACTCTTTGTTGTAGGATCAGAGGTATCCTTCTATCATGTTTTCTCCTTTGCTTGCTCCTCAACAGTTGAAGTTATTCTCACTATGGAATCAACCTTAATAGATGCATCTTGTGTTGATTGCTCTTGTGGTTGTCCACTTGTAGCTAGTGGAGTTTGTTAAGGTGGTTGTTGTGGATTCACCTTCTCCTTGGTAATCTTAGCTACTACCTTTTGTAGTTCCTCTACACTCACCAAAATTGGATTGGTACTCAACTATGCTTACAAAGTAGTCTAGTGAAGGATCTTTTTGAGATCCTCTCTAGTTAATGGGTTAATGTTCTGACTAGACATGTCAGGAACATCCTTTACAATAATTGTCTCTCTAGATGTAGGTATTGCATTTGGAGGACTAGGTGGTGGTAGTTGTGTGTCTTGCACACTCTATTCCTATTGCTGCTTTTTAGTTGTTTCCATATCACCTTTCTATGTTTCCTTCTTCTATGCAACTTCTTCCTTTTCTTTCTCTCCTTCTTCCTCCTTTTCATTTTCCTCATTTTCTTCATCATTATTCCTTCCCTCAAAGAGATCTTCTTGTCCTTCTTTGACTATCTAAAGGCCATAAATCACTTTCCACATGAGAGTGGACTTCTTTACAACATCTTCAATCTTATTTTGCAAAATGCTAAAGGCTCTATATTTGGGTGCAAATTTGATCCCATGTTTCTTACTTGCCTTGCTTATTTGACCTTTAGTGAGGTCAAGCATTACATGAGCCAATGTTGACTCTCTTATTTCCTTCTCCATATGTAGGCAATAGTGCCATTTATTTTTTGCAATGGAGTATAGCTCCTTAGGCATAGTGTTGGTCTTAGATTGGTTTTGACAATTGAGTGTCAACACACTTAACCAATTCTTAAGTTAATGTCAAGTATAATACAGATGTCAAGCTATAGTATGTGTTGAGTTAGAAATTCAATAGGTGCTAAGTGAACTTTAGGTGCCAAGCAAGTATCAAGTGTTGAGTGATAAGTGATGTCGAGTCATTATAGGTGCTGAGCAAAGTATAGATGCCAAGAAAAATAGAATTACTATGGGAGCCAAGTGAGACAAAATTCCTAAATGTGTCGAGCATCAACAACTAGTAAATGTTTAGTAAAATAGAATTAGCATATGAGTTTATGTCTTCACATAATTAGATGTAAATCATTTTTGAGCTGACTCATAATGAATCTCGAAGGATCTTGAAGATAAGATTGAATCTTTTATATTTCCAACGTTATCTGCATGCAACCAATAGGAAAAGTGAAAGAATTGAGTGGGAAAAGAAGAATGAATACTGATTATAGATTCATACCTAACCCTAAGTCTTCGAAGTCTTTAAAAGGAGGATGAAACCCCATTATTTGTATGTGTGTGTGAGAGAGTTTATGGGAGAATGCTAGCGAAGTGCAGAGAGGTGTAAAGACTTAGAAAAAGTAGAGCAACATTGTATAATTTGGTTGATCAAGAATAGAGTATCAAAATTTTGAGGAGAGACATATCAGATCAAGGAAGGATCAGAATAGACAGAGTAGAACAAGGATCTGGAATCAGCAATTGAAGATTGCAAGTCATTAGGTCAAGACTTACTAATACTTTCTAGCCATTGTATTAGGAATGAAAATCCTATGATGATAGGTTGGTTTGATAGCCATGTTATAAGCCTTTAAACAAGGTGCTAAATCCTTTGACAGGGTAACATTCCAAAGTGAGTGTTTGTAATCCTTTAACCAAGTTGCTTTTAACAGTGTGTAAAGTCTTTAATAGGATAGACCTTTCACAAGGTAGACCATTGGAAGTGGTCAAAATTTGTAACCTTAAACAATTACATATTGCTGTAGTGATACTTTGTGGGTGTCATCCCCACCCCAATTTTACCTTCTCATTTTGGAGGGTTTTTGGGTTACCAAAATCTTGTGTTATCTATTTTCATGCATGTCTTTACTTTCATGTTTATTAGATGAATTAGATGCATGTGAATGATTTTAGCTAAAAGGTTTTAGAGGTTAAATATTGTTACTTTTGATTCACCCCCCCCCCCCCCCCCCCCTCCCCCCTCTTAGAAGTAAATATTCCCACTTGTAAATTCCAACAATTGGTATCAGAGCCAAGTTCTCACAAGGAGGAGCCTTACAGCTTGGAGAAAACATCTACAAATGGAAGTCTACAAACTTGGGAAGGTCATAGAGAATTAGGAAATTGATGTACAACATGCTCTACACACTTTGGAAGAAGCCAAAGAAGAACTAAGAAAATATTTAGAGAGAATAAGAGAGATTGCCATAGCTGAGAATGATACACAATACAAGGAGATTGACACCTCAAAAAAAATTTCAAATGGAGATTACAAAGAGTTTGATGTAGCAATAGCAGACCTAATGGAGAAGAATAGAGCCTAAGTAGAAGAAATCAGAACACTCAAGCTTGAACAAGAATCACAAGCCATGATTCTTTGTGAAGTGATTTAACAGAAGAAAAGTGCCATTGAAGATAAGGTTATGCTAGAGGATGACAAGAGAAATCTTGCCAACAGACTGAAGAAAAGTCAATTGAACTTGCAAGAATTTCAAACATGCAGCTAGACACCCTAAGCCAAATGATGAATGCACATCATGAGCTGGATGTCAAGGACATTGAGATCCCCACATTGAAGATGCAAAATGAACAATTGCAAAATGACCTAAAAAGAGAGAACGAGATTGCAGAGAGATTCAACAAACCAAATAAGGCCATTAAGTACTTTGAGTAGCTACTAAAATCACCAAGGGCTAGCAATGATACTTTAGGATTAGGTTACACTGGCACTAAAAAAGGAGAGTCATCGAAGACTATAGAAGAAAGGAGTGACAAAGGTAAGAAAATTAAACCTACTTTTCATTTTTGTGGCTAAAAGGGACATACCTCTAATGTGTGCAGGAGCAAGAATGCCCATCAGCATGACAAACCTAAGAATGTGAGCCACTGTCATAAGTGTTATTGGTGTTTAACACTACTGAACAACAAAATGCTCAATACCAAAGTGATAATACTCACATAACCTAAGGATTAGCCATTTCCTATTAACAATTACATGTGTATACCACTTGGATCCAACTTCAACAAAACCAAGGATGGTTTTCTACTCTTTAGGCTCTGTAGAACTAGGGTGGGTATACCTAGGGGAGGATTCAAATGCATACTATTGTATGAGAATTATATTAGGTTCATTCTAATTCTCATCTTCTATCTTCAGAAACATACATAGTTTATCCATTTCTTGACATTCTCAGCTTCATATACATCCCTCATAAGTAGATTTGGTCACAATTCTCCTTGGGTTTACAAATATTTTTGAAAATAGTAGCTACCTAAGACTTAGAAATCAGATATAAACTAGTGTTGGCCAACATTTATAACCTTGAACAAAATGGAATGAAAATCATTTTGATTTTATAATTGATTTGATATGTAGTGGTACAATTTTCTCTCGCTCACTTCTGATTTATGATATCAGTGCCTTATCCATTGGGCAAAAGGTTAACTATTGGCAGGAGATCTAGTTCAAATAACTTGTAAATGAATCTATCAATTGTAATCACCCATTTCCATTCTTATGAAATATCCATTTCATAAACTCATAAACTCTACTAATCTACTGAAGCATTTACATAATTCATTGAATTAAAAGCAATAATAGAACTAGTATACAACCCATCCAGACTACATTCAATCAATTGAACTTTATTCAAATGACTTCAAAATAAAAAAACTCATAAAAAGGAGATAGAAATTGGTCATAGAGATATAATGTAAGTACCCCTTTGTTTTATCCTTTAGAAGATTGATACAATGACCAATAAAAACTCAAAGAAAAGCCTAGAATATCTTGTTGATTCTATCATTTCTATATATTATCAGAGAGTACACAATTGAAAGTAAACCCAAAACAACTACAAACACTAGATTGATATACTTTTCTTGAGAGAAGAACAAAATTATACAAGCCTTCGGACCCGTCACAATGCCTTGAAAACTCATTTATATAAACATGAGTTGCAACAAGCGAAGGGAAAAATGTGACTAACAGGTGTCCTTTTACAACAAGGAATACAACAAACTACCAAAATATCTTTGAACCCTTAATCACAAAAAGAAACAATAGAAATGATTGTATATGACAGCTAGAGCATCAAATCTTAATTTTTTTGTCCTCATCTTCAACTACCCCCTATTGGTAGAGCCTTTATTTTAGTGATTGCCTCCCATACAATAACTTCTCTTTTTGTTGGCCACTTGCATGCTTTGATTATTGTTAACTTACCAAAAAAAATTTGCCACCTAGCATCTGTAACCGCCTTCCCCTCTATGATGAATCTATTCATTTCAGTTTCAATCTTGAACAAAGTATCAATGAGTTCATTGAAAGAAAACTCATCAATGTCACCTTCAAAAATGGATACCACCTATGGTAGGTCTAAAATATGGTCAAAAGAACTAGACCATTAATTCCAATCTTTTATTTGGCTATCAGAATTGAGGATTGAAAGGATTAAGGAATAAAAACCATTGACCAAAACTTTCATCTTATTCTAAATAATTGCCAATTTTTTTGTAAATAACTGTAACAACTCCTTTACTTTATCCATGCCCTCTTTAACAAAAATGACCTTATCAGGAAGGTCTGGCTTCTTAGCTAGTAGAGGTATCAATCTATCAAAAAATTGCATATAAGGTCCCCATTGCTGGAAAATGGGGTCAAGCCAACCTACTGCTTCTTTGCACATTTTTTTAGTAGCTTACAACTCAGTGAATGCATTATATGCATCTTAAGAGATTCTCTTCAAGATACTTACCCTATGATTTAGCATACTTAGAATTACACCCCTTTTTGGTGCACTATCAAATTGAGGAACCTCACCTTCCACATTTACCACTGGCACTAGCACTTTTATTGTTACCCCTATTGGTATATCCTCTGTTTGGATTTCTACTTCAATAGTGTGCCTAACCTCTTCCACACTCCCTTGTGCACATTCTGCCTCTACTACAGTTTTGAGTTGGTCCTTCAAAGATGTAACTTCTTCTTCTAGGCTCTAAATTTTTCCCTACAACTATTCTATTCTTTTTTTTTGCACATAGCTTGTTTTAAGCTCTTCTTCATACAACTTTCTAACATCCAAGCATTCATTATAGGCAGCAGCAAGCCTATCCTCAATCTATTCCATCTTTGCCTCAGTCATGAATGCAAAGTGTTTAACCATGCCAAAAATTTCCTTGCCTATAGTATTGTCCAATGTCCAAACAATCATATTGCCTTGAGCAATCTCCTCTACATTTATCATTTTAGGTTTATTAGTGTCAGGGGCAACACTCCACAACTAGGGTCTTAGTATCTATACTAAAACCTGACCCTCTTTTCAAGCCTTCATTGCTACTAGCTTCATAACTGATTGTCTTGTCTTGCTTCCTAATTTGGTCAAGTAAAAAGGCCCTTTCAATGTCCCATCCTGGTATTAGAATCATACCACTTCTATGCGCCAACTCCTTGGCTTCTGTAGGGGTCATTGTTTCACTATCTAGATCATATGCCAGCAATTTATCTACCAATTCTTTATTCTTCTCAAGATCTTCTCCTGGCATAAGGCTCAATGTGAGCTCATTTTGCTTAATTTTATATTAAAAAACTTTTAAATTTAGATGATTTAATGAAATCATCATCTTCCATGAATTTCTCAGATTGGATGAGTCTATCATCCAATATAGAGGCTGCAATTTGTAAATTAGTTCAATCTTTGCCTCTATTTCCCTTTCATGCAAGTAGTTTTTCCTGATATGAAAAAAATACTAATCATTGCCTGGTATGACTTTCAGGGCTTTTCTCACCACCCTTTCTAGGATATGCATGGTTTATTGTCTTTTGTTTCCTTTTGCCACCCATGTAGAAGATGATACTTGCTCCTCCTCCTCAACATCAATTTCCAACTGGACATCAGGTTCAGGGGATTCTTTGTTCACTATTGCCTCTTCTCCTAATGGCTCACTTGGCATTTGGGCCATAATATGATCAAAATTCTCAACCATTTTCCTCAAATTGCTAGGATATGGGATATCTATGTAAAAACCCTTAAAGTCTGGGTTGGTCCTCTTTAAGGCCTCTTCTACTTTTTTGATCTCACCATACTTCCCTAAAAACTCATTAGAATCCCCTATTGCTACTATATTTGCAATTAAATCTTCCACAAGGATGGGTTTACTAGGAGGCAGAATATAACCCCTAATAGTTTTGACCTCATTGGTTATATAATTCTCTAGGTCATACATTTTGTAAGGTCCAGTAGCAAATTTATACTGACCTAGATATTCAATAAGCTCCTCATAAGCATTTTTCCCAATTATAAACTCTCCTACTTTAAAGCATCTACAGATAAATGTTGGTTTATGTAGAGAAGGAGGAATCATCTCTTTGTTCATCAATAAGAATTGCCAAAAGAATTCAATAATATCTAACCTAGGGGGCAGATATTTGGGTAATATATGAGGTGGTTGTGGATGTGCATAAATTCTCATCAAGGTACACTCCTTAAACAAATATATATCACACCAATTATGGTCCAATTTCATTTTTTCATCCAAAAAGGAAGGTCTGAGTAATGTTTTCAAAACATTAGGGGCCCTAAAGAAGGTATGATTGACCATTCTCATGATCACAGAACTAAACAAATTGAAAAACACAATTGTATTTGAATAGTGAAAATTTCTATTCCAAATACAAGTCCATAATTGCATAGGCAACTCACCAAATTCATCAAACATTTGATCAATGAAATCCTAACTAATATAACCAATGTTCTTATATAGGATTAGGTGCATTAGCAATGAGTAATGATGAAATTTGAAGTCCTTCATCTCTCCTTTCTTGGCATTCACAATCTGATGGTGCATGTTATACATAATGAATCCCACATAATCATATTCCCTATTGTGAAAAGGGTCTTGTATGTCACATTCCATTAGAAAAAATGAACCATATACACAATACTCTACCCCATCACTTCCTAGAACTTTATGTAATCCATACATTGTATTCTTGAAGTAGTGTTTGAATCTACTTAGTGGAAAATGGTCCTCTACTTTCTTTGGTATCTTCCCTACCTTTTTGATATTGTAGGGGATGTGGGGTAGCATCACATTATTCAGATAATGAGTCTTATTTCTCCCAAAGTTTCCCTGTAAGTCATCAATATCTATGGGCACATCCATTTGCCCCTCCAAACCAAAAGCTTCTATGAAAGAAGTCTTATCAAGTGTACACAAAATGTCCCATTATATCTATGAAATGACCTCATGACTAGATTATAAGAGTTTATCAAAGCCTTCAGCAAATCCACATCAACAAATACTTTAGAGAATATTAATTTTTCGATATTCCTATTCCATGGGTTACAAACTAGCACATTTTCAATTCTATTCTGATAGAAATACATGAACAGATTAAACCCATCAATCTTGGGGCATTTTGCATCTCTGCATAAGAAGTAAGGGTCTTTAAATACATGGTCATTAGCTGAAACTACATTAGATGACTCTGGGAGTATCTTTAACCATTCCTCTACATGTTTGTTTGGCTTTCTGACCTAGGTTTTCGTTTCAATTTTTATTGTCCCCTTCTTCTTCTTCCCTTCTATTTTGACCTCTACAACATCATCATCACCTTCCTCTTCCACTTCTACTTCGTTAGTAGGGACCTCCTCAACCTCCATGTCAGCCATTATTTTCTACAAATATATCTCAAACTCTTGCAACAATGGCATAGAAAACACAAAGCTATGGAGGCCTGGAGAATTTTCATAATAGAAAACACAAGCTCTTTGGAAGTGGAAAATACTCTTAACCTTCAATTAGATCTTTATACTTTATTCATGCAATCTACCAGCTTTAATAAATTTTGCATGCAAAAACTTTAATGCCATCTTTGTAGGGTGTCAACAAAGAATATCAACTGTGTAATTTGATCCTAAAGTACCTTTTTGTTTTTTGTTTTTACTTGGCTATGATGAATTCATCCTCTTTCTTAACTGGCATGACACCTTAGCTGGCCTCCTTCTTCAAATTTGGTCTTCTACTTATATGCTAAGTTCAAACCATTAAATCCTCATAACTCTGGAGATATAGCTATCAAAACCTTATGTCTGTCTGGTGATGCTTTAGAATACTTCAAGTGTAGAAGCATTAGGGTTCTTTAAGCATGGCCTTGAAATTTGTTTTACACTCCTATGCAACCCCTTTTATCATAAGATCTCAAACCTTCTCAACATACCTTTATATGCTTACACTCTAACACATCTCATACCAGCGTAAAGCATTCATTTCATTCCTCATTTTACCTATTGTGCTCATACGCTAAACCAATCCTGTATCCATGGAGAAAGACATGAAGCACCTCTTCATCCACATGGTATCCTTACAAACATAAGAGCGTAAGGGAAAAAAATTATTTTCAACAAATTAATGACCCTGATCAAATCTCAAAAAAAAATCACCATTGATTTAAGCACATGCAAAATGAATGACTTAAGTTATCTCCCACGTGGTTTAGGCCCATCTGACATATGTGACATGTTGCAACCTAATTTTCTCTTCTCAAGGTCCAAGTGGCAATTTTTCAGGTCCCACACAACATGTTCCTCCTTATGACAACACTTTACAATTGCCTACAAGCAAAAACAACGAAGGCACGTAGAAGAAATCAAACATCTCTTCACTCTTACGAGTTTCCCTTGTGCATAGAACCATAAAACCCATTTAATATTTTTATTAGACATCCTTTATGCAATCACAAGTCTTTATGCCCTTACACCATTTAGCAAAATGTGAGAGCATAAATCAAACCAATACACCTTTTTGCCAATCTACTCAACTTGTTACTCGTACCCCCGTAAGTCAATAAACATGACCATTTCAAACCTTAGTACACTCATACACTTAAAATGAAAATGTATAGTTGGAGGTACTTTAATGAAAAACTTTTGTTCATTCAAGCTAACCCATCACTGTGTAACCATAAGACAAACTTGCAAAGAATGAAAACCTTTTACGCACCTTCGCTGTAGGATCCATCATATCATTAGAGAGCTCTAAAGTGTACCACTTCGCTATTATGAGATACACAACTATATATCCATAAACCAAGAATTCCTTCACACCCATACACCCTTTAGTGAAACATAACCACGGAGACAAAGGCAAGAAAGCATAACGCCCCTATGGAAGCTTGAAAATCGTAGAACCATAAAAGAGAAGAACTTAGAAAATTTCCAAACCCTTTTGAAAAAATCAAGATAAACCTAGGGTTTTAACATACTTAAGTCCTTTTGAAGACTATGTTGATGACAAACCTTGAGAATTTAATAAAATTCAAACAACATAGAAATCAGAGCATAACTAGGGTAATACAAGATCAAAAATAATAAGAAGAGAAACCTTAATCTACAGGACACAAGGACTACATGATTTTCACACATTTTGGAATTTTTTTGCATTGTAAAAAATCAGACCATCAAGTGCAACAAGCAAGGACATCAAGCACATGATTGTAGGACTAAGACTATCATAACACCAAGATTTGAAGGTCACTGCTACAATTGCAAAAAGTATGGACATAGAGATTTTGAGTACAGATCAAAGCCTATGTGGACACCTAATCAACTAGCAATGGGAAATAACCATGGACATCATTACAATTGGGACTACAACACCAGGTATAGCTGTCATTACTATCAAGAATAGGGACACATTCCTAAAAATTGCATAAGAACACATTTCAATGGAAACTATAGCAGATGATTCAGCCAAATTACATGCTTTAGTTATTTGAAGACTAGTCATTGTTGGAAATAATCAAGACTAACAAGGTTACTGAGAGGGGAGGGGTGAATCAATAACTCTAAAACTTTAAATCAATTTTGCATAATAACATATTCATCATTCATCCATCTAATCTATTGTATGCATGAAAAGATAAACATTTATAACACATGAACACACAGATTTGGTGACCCAGAAACCTTCCAATTAGAAAGTAAAACTGGGTTGGGGATGATGCCCACAAAACTTCAATACTACAGTATAAAGTTGGCCTGTTAAGGCTTACAATGATCACTTCTGATGATCTGCCATGTTAGGAGCAAGTAGGATAGCTAGATCCACCTTGTTAGAGGATTTACAAACATACAATGAAGTATGCACTCTATTAGGAGATTTACACAAGACTGTTAAGTCTACCCTGTTAAAGGATTTACAAACTGATTCACCTGTTAGAATAAAGCAGTGGATCTGGTTACAACTGATTGTTGATAAGATCCTTTATGCTCTGATCACCTAATGTGATAGATATAAATTTTTTGCATCTATGTTGACCTTGTTGTATTCCTCTGTTCTGCTGCTAATTCGCTTTCCCTCTTCTCAAAATATTGCAATACAAAATTCCATCCAATTTCCTTATCATATCTGTACAAATGATATAATACATCACATATATACCATTCCAATATTTACTTAACAAGGTCGGCCAAACACAAGTGAACAAAACATTACTGAGTCGGCCAGATGGTAGAAAACTTAGGTTCCTCAAACTGACTCAATGACCTTCTGATACTCGACATCCACTACAATACACTGCATTGTCATGCACTCGGTAAGAGTAGAGGCACCGTTCATACTGACCATTCTAAGTAGCTTGGAACTCGGTAACCATTGGTGACTCGGTGAATATTGTGTTACTCAGTAAAAATGGAATCCATTGACAACCTTCTTCACTTGGTAAATATTGATTCCTTCATTTACCTTGATCACTCGATAAACACTAAGTTCTTTGTTTACCTTGATCACTCGGTAAACACTAAGTCTTTCGTTTACCTTGATCACTCGATAAACACTAAGTTCTTTGTTTACCTTGATCACTTGGTAAACACTGATTTCAATTGATGACTAGGTGAGCACAAAGAACTTGGTAAACACTACGAAGCTCAGTGACCACTAACTGCTTGGAGAACACTATTCTGCTTGGTAACCACTATGAACTTGGTAAACACTACTGAACTACCCATAAGCTCAGTTTCCAAAGGAATGCTCGGTATGAGCTCCGTAAGAATTTAGAATCGAATAAGTGTTGTAACTAATGACAAATATATCATAATTCCAACAGTCATATTAGTAGAAATTGCCCAACAAGGTCAAAGGAACCCAATTTAGAGATCAAAAAAAGAAAAGAGAAGGTAGATGTTGAACACATTAGAGGAGAAATGAATAATACATGGAAGAATAAAGATAGAAGTAGCACATCAAATGAAGGGATTACTTCACCTAAAACGTCAAGTGGTCACACTTCATCCAACTAAGTAAAAGAAGATATTTGGAACTGATATACAAAGTTTTATCATACATCAACTCCTAAACAAGGAAGTATTGAAAAGAAGAGATCAGCATGAATAGAGATGCAAATTTAAAATTTCAAGATTTCATAAGTGTTGCAGAGTTGCCTTCAGATGTTGACTAAAATTCCAGTACAAGCCGAGTTGATTACCAAAGTCAGTAGAAGCCAAATGATTAGTTACAATTGAGTTGGTAGTGGAAGTCAAGTGAAGAGAAATTTTATTTGAAGCCAAGTGAGGAATACTTTAGTGGATTTTGACTATTTAAAAATCAATGGAAGCTAAGTAATGCAGAAATGCTTAAGAAGCTGAGTGGACAGCTATAAATGCACTAAGCATTAAATACTATGAAAATAAGGTATATTGTCATATTTTGAATCATTTTTCTTCATCACAAACAAAGAGAAAAGACAAAGAAGAGTGCAAAACAATTTCAAAGTAGAGAATCCAATATTTGAGCAGATTTTAATAGTAATTCAGCACAATTTCATCAATTTAAGGTATTTACACTAGTGTCAAGCTACGCAGTTTTAAATTTCTTCATGTTAAAATACTAGCTAGCACAAATGGCCTGTAGTCCTAAGAAACCACAGGAGACAGAGCTATTTGAGGTCCAACTAGTGTCAAACAAAGTGAAACAACCAGATATCTAACCAAACCCAGAAGTGGCATACAAAAATGACCCAACCGGAGCCTTATCTATTATACCTCCTAAAGTAGTTATGATCCAGGATGCTAGGAGATGTTACAACTACAAAATTAGAGCCATAGAAGATATGGAGATGAGGGAAGACTATGATAACTTGAGTGAAAATGGAGTATTGAAAAATGAATACCAGATCATTGAGAAGAAGGGTTTGACGTGTGCCCTAGAATTCCCCACAATTTTCAAAACTCAATGGATCAGGATAGTGCTCAACAAGATTCATGATGGAAGTTTATGGTTGGAGGATGGTCTAGTAAAAATAACAAAAAGGATTGTACATAGAGTAATAGGGTATCCAACCCTAGATCAGCCAAAAACCCTTAGAAGTGATTCCAAGGAAGCAATTGAGAAGAACACAAGTGCCAAATGGAACAAGAGAGGAATGAAAATAGACACTATCCAAGACCCTCTAGTTGACTTTGTTGTTAGGGTTATTACACACAAATTTTATCAATCTAGTAGACTTAATAGTGTACCATGCATTGCAGTGGATGTTGGTTACAAACTAGTGAAAAAGAATCATACTTATGATCTTGTAGAGCTGCAATTGCAACAAATAAATGAGAACTTAGCAGCAATAAGGAGAACCAAGGGAGAACAGTGCAAGTTTGGTACAATTTTGATTTGCATATTTTTCTATGTACATAATGAATTTCCATCTTTTGGTAAAGTTGTATGGAAATAAAATAGGTATATAGTAGCTCAAGTAAATGAATAGATTGAACAAATGGGAGATAATTTTGAGACATTAATGACAAGCTATTTTGAAGATTTCTAGAAATCTATGAAGCAGAGGTTAAGGATACCAGTTTCATTGGTAGAAAAGCATGTAAATGATGTATACTTTCTTGTAGATATTGACTATACTTACATACAAGTAGCCATACCAAGAGTTAGATGGCTAAGACCTCTTAGCTATGAGATAAATATAGATGAGGCATTTGCAGCCATAAATGCATTATTAGCAAAGGAAGTGGACAAAAGTGCACCACATTTTGGTACATATGATGTGGTGAGATCAAAGGTGGACATGGAGTTAAAGATTGCCTCCACATTGAAGAAAAAGGATAAACTTGTAAAGAAGCTAAAGGCTAAATTTGGTGAGGGCACTGTTGAAGAAGAAGAAGAAGATGAAGAAGTTGAAGATGATGAAGAAGAACAAGGATAGGAGACACTTGCATTGACCCAAGGCATGGGTGAGGATGTAGAGGAAGAAGAAGGTGTTGAGAAGGAAGTACCAAAACCAGAGCCTAAGAAGAGGAAAGCACATAAATAGCTAGTTGCACAACACAAAGGAAAGAAGAAACTAGCTAAGCCTAGCCTGGCCAAGCCTACCACAAGAGCAGACACCAGGGCAATGATAAAAGTGCCAAAGGAACAAGACTAGTAGAAATCCATAGAGAAAGGAGGGCTAGAAAAAAAGAAAAAAAGAAAATATGTTGCACCCCTAGAGTCAGACGAAGAAAAGATAGAATCTAACAATGAGCAATTTAGAGTGGTAAGTCACACTACCAAATTTGATCTTGAAAATATCTGCGACAACATTAGGTACAATACAGATTTGACTAGATTAAAAGGCATTGATTTTAATAAATTGTCAAGAGAAGAACAAAACATAGTGGTAGAGTCTATCTACACTATGATGGCCAAGTTCAAGACTACCCCACTTGAACTTGACAACTCTATGCCTAAGGAGCTAAGCTCCATTGTAGAAAATAAATAGCATTGCCACCTAAATATGGAGAAGGAAATAAGGGAGTCAACATTGGCTCATGTGATGATAGTAAGAAACATGGGAGCAAATTTGCACCCAAGTACAGAGCCTTTAGTATTTTACAAAATAAAATAGAAGATGTTGTAAATAAATCCACACAAATGTGGAAATTAATTTATGGGTTGACAATAGTCAAAGAAGGCCAAGAAAATCCCTTTGAGGGAAGAAATGATGAAGAGGAAGAGGAAAATAAAAAGGAAGAAGGAGAGAAAGAAAAAAAAAGAGGTAACAGTGGAGAAAAAGACACATAAAGGTGATGAGACAACAACTGAGGAGCAGCAACAAGAACAGAGTGTCCAAGACACCCAATTGCCACCACCCAATCCTCCACATGCACCACCTACATCTGCAAAAACTATAATTATAAAGGATTTTCCTAACACCTCAAGTCAAAACATCAATCCACTAACTACAAAGGATCTCAAAAATATCCTTCACCAAACAACATTGCAATCATAGTTGTGCATAAATCCTGTTTTGGTGAGTGTAGAAGAGTTGCAAAAAGTTGTAGCAGAATTGTCAAGGAGAAGGTGAACACACAAGAACCATCTTCACAACCTCCCATAGCCATAGTTGATCAACCAAAAGAACAAGCAACAAGAGACACAACTGCTAAGGTTGATCCCATAGTAATAGTAACAACAACTACCGAGGAGTCAGCAAAGGAGCAGACAGGACAAAAGGTTCCTACAATAAAAAGTCAAGGTGCACCTCCTCAAATCATTATCATTGATCAAAGTAGAAGAGAAGAATACAAGGAAGAGGAAAAAACCCCCAAGGAAAGAGAGCAAGAGGAAATACAGACACTGGTAAATTTGCCTACCTCAGGGACTCCTACCAAGCAGTCAAGCACTGATGCAGTACTCCTGCAAGTTTCAACACCAGGCTTGAGCTTCACCAAGGTAGCAAGGGTACTTCACTATGGAGACCTTGCACTTGATGAAGAAATAGGCATACCAAGTTAAGACTTTAAAACAATGAACCTAGCATAGATAAATGAAGTACAAGATGCACTAGAGAGGAGGAAGAAGCAAGAGATACTAAGAAATGATTATAGATAGAGGCAAGCATTAGTAAAAATCAAAGACATCTTCCTTGATGCATTTAGCTTGTTAGTACCTGATGAAACAAAGCCCATCATGGAGCAATTGTCCAACATAGTGGACTAGGTACAAAATGAAGACCTTGATACTAATGTCAAATTATTAGAATGGTTTGAAAAGAAATTTCAAATCAAAGTTAATGAGAAGATATCTAGTGAGATAGCACTATCCCAAGTTGAACTGGCCAAAAAGGTTGAGAAAGCTAAAATAGTACTTGAGAACATATTCTCATTGTACTCCAAATTGTGTGACTCATCATATTTCACACAAGAAACTAGCTAGAGAATATTGAACTTGGAGAGGAACCTTAAGATATCTAGCACACAGCTACCTAAGGATCCAACTCTAAGTAAGAATAATTTTTCCACAATGCTTCCCACTTAGAAGGAATTAGTTGTATTAATAGTAGAAGAGGCTAATGTCAAAGCCAAATTAATACAAATACAATTCGCTATCACCCCACATCTAGAAGTATTGCATAAGGAAGTGGCCTATGCAGAAAATATTTTAAAGAAAGACCCTAATCTTTCTACATTAGAAGGCCTTGTACATCTTGTAGCAGAGATAGCCATCCAGCTCAAAGCACTGGAAATTGCCTTAGAAAATTGAGATGCTTCTCCGAAGATAATAATGGAGGTAAATAAAACATTTTTGGCTCAATATTCCATTCATTCTTAGGACCCTTTGACATAAGTGTCAAAAGAGGGGATATATTCATGTGAGGGGGAGATATAATAAAGATAGGAGATAATAAGATTGGATGTGTAAATAAAGGGAGAAATAAATGAGACCCATAGGAAGTAATAAGGAGATACAGCCAAAAGGATGCAAAAATTGCAAGAAGATGTATGAAATGGGGAGTAGACATAGAGCAGATTTAGAGTACAAACAAAATAGATATAGATAAGGGAAAGAGTATCAGACACATTAGCACGAGACAAATTCAGCTTAAGGGAATTTTGGTTACAGAAATGGCACACCAGCTCAGGGGGAGTTACAATTTTTTGAGGTATATAGTCTTCTACAAAATTTTGAATAAGCTTTTGAAGTTTTGTATATATGCCAAACAACATGTGTAGTATACTCATAGAAACCAGACTCATAATGCTTAGTTAAGTGTTTTTCCCACTCATGTCAAAGGGGAAGATTTTTGGTCTTAGATTGGTTTTGACAATTGAGTGTCAACACAATTAACCAATTCTTAAGTTGATGTTGAGTATAATATAGATGTTGAGCTATAGTATGTGCCAAGCTAGAAATTCAACAAGTGTTGAGTGAACTTCAATTGCAAAGCAAGTATCAAGTGTCGAGTGATAAGTGATGCTGAGTCATTATAGGTGTCGAGAAAAGTATAGATGCTTAGCAAAATAGAATTACTATAGGAGCCAAGTGAGACAGAATTCCTATATGTGTCAAGCATCAGCAACTAGTAAGTGTCGAGTAATACAAAATCAACATATGAGCTTGTGTCTTCACAAACTCAGATGTAAACCATTTTTGAGCTAACTCGAAATGAATCTCGAAGGATCTTGAAGATAAGATCAAATCTTTTATATTTCCTATGTAATTCACATGCAACCAATAAGAAAAATGGAGAACGCATGCAACCAATAGGAAAAGTGAAAGAATTGAGTAGGAAAGGAAGAAGGAATATTGATCATAGATTCATACCTAACCCTAGTCTTCAAAGTCTTTAAAAGGAGGATGAAACCCCATTATTTGTATGTGTATGTGTGTGAGAGTTTATGTGAGAATGCTAGCGAAGTGCAGAGAGGTGTAAAGGCTTAGAAAAAGCATAACAACATTGTAGAATTTGGTTGATCAAGAATAGAGTATCAAAATTTTGAGGAGAGACATATCAGATCAAGGAAGGATCATAATAGACAGAGTAGAAAAAGGATATGGAATCATAAATTGAAGATTGTAAGTCATCAAGTCAAGACTTTCTAATGCTCTCTAGCCATTGTATTAGGAATGAAAATCCTATGATGATAGGTTGGTTTGATAGCCATGTTGTATGCCTTTAAACAAGGTGCTAAATCCTTTAACTTGGCCATCATAGTGTAGTTTGACTTTTCCACTATGTTCTGCTCCTCTCTACTTATTGAAATTAATAGTTTTCAATCTAGAAAAGTTAGTACTATCCCTAATATTGTCACAAATATTTTCTAAATCTGATTTAGTATTGTGACTTACCACTCTGAATTTTTCATTGTCATCTAACTTTATCTTTTGTTCATTTGACTCTGGAGGTGCCACATATTTTCTTCTCTTTTTCTCTACTGGCCCTCTTTGCTCTATGGCTTTCTTCTTTTCCTATTCTTTTGTTAGCTTTTCTATAGCTCTTGTATTTTCCTTGGTGGTAGGTTTGGTTGGGCTTGGCTTAGCCTTCTTCTTCTCTTTAGGTTGTGTTGCTAGTTGTTTATGTGCTTTCCTCTTCTTGGGTTTTGCCTTAGGTGCTTCCTCTTCCTGCTCAGCACCTTCTTCTTCATCAAAATCCTCACCCATGCCTTGGGTTAGTGCTAGTGGCCCTTGCCCCTATTCCTCTTCATTATCATTTGCCTCTTCATCATCTTCTTCCTTTGCCTCTGCTATGCCTTCTCAAACAAATTTTGGCCTTTAGCTTCTTCACTAGTTTGTCCTTTTTCTTCAATGTAGAGGCAATCTTTAACTCCATATCCAATTTGGATCTCACCACATCATATGCTCCAAAATGTGGTGCACTCATATCTACTTCCTCTACTAACAATGTTGTTATGGTTGCAGATGCCTCATCAATATTTATTTCATACCCAAGAAGCCTAAGCCATCTTACTCTTGGTATGGTTGCTTGAATATAGGTATAGTCAATGTCAACAAGAAAAAAAATATCATTTGTGTGCTTCTCCACAAGTGAGACTAGAATCCTAAGTCTCTATTTCATTGATTTCTTAAAATCTTTAAAATAGCTAGTCATTAATGTCTCAAAATTTGCCACCATTTGTTCAATATATTCATTCACCTAGGCTACTATTGACCTATTTGTTTTCAAACTAACTTTTCCAAAAGATGGAAATTCATTTTGTACATAGAAAAATATGCAAATCAAAATTGCACCAAAGTTATATTGGGCTCCCTTTGTTCTCCTTATAGCTCCTAAATTCTCATTGATTTGTTATAGTTACAGTTCAACTAGATCATAAGTATGATCCTTTTTAACAAGTTTGTAGCCAACATCTACTGCAATGAATGGTACATTGTTGAGTCTGCTAGATTGATAAAATTTGTGGGATATGACTTTGATAGCAAAATCAACAAGAGGATCCTTAATGGTAACTATGGTCATGCCTCTCTTGTTCCATTTGGCTCCAATATTCTTCTCAATAGCTTCCTTAGAGTCACTCATTAGGGTTTTTGGTCGATCTAGGGTTGGATACCCTGTTACCTTATGAACAATCCTTTTTGATATCTTGACTAGGCCATCTTCTAACCAAAAACTCCCATCATGAATCCTACTCAACATAATTCTGATCCATTTGGTCTTAAAGACAGTAGGGAATTCTAGGGCATAGGTTAAGCCATTCCTCTCAAAAATTTGATATTCTTCCTCCAAAACTCTATTTTCACACAATCTATCATATGCTTCCCTAATCTCCATATCTTCTATAGCACCTATCTTATAGTTATAGCATATCCTAACATCTTGCACCATTACTACCTTAGGAGGAATTATGGATAAGGCTCCGACTGGGTCATTCTTGTAGGCAACTGCAAGGGTAGGTCAAAAATCAGGTTGCTTAACTTCATTTGACACTATTTGAACTTCAAATGGCTCCTTCTTGTGAGGTTTCCTAGAACTAGAGGCCATTTCTTCAAAACTATGGTTTAAACACGAAGAAAATTTGAAATTGCATAGCTTGGCACTAGTATAAATACCTTGGAATTGAAGAAATTGTGCTCAATCTTTGTAGAAATCTGCTCAAATGCTCAAAATTCTTCTTGGAAATCATTCTACACTCTTCTTCATCTTTTCTCTTTGTTCGTGATGGTGAAAAATGATTCAAAATATGAACATATACCCTTGTTACATAGAATTTTAATGCTAAGTGTGTTTATAGTTATCCACTCAGCTCCTTAAGTAATTCTTCTTTCACGGCTTCCATTGGTTTTCAAACACTTGACATACACTGGTGTTTCCCTTACTCAACTTCCACTAGAAATTTCCCTTCACTTGGCATCCATTACTAACTCAGTTGCAACTAACCACTCGACTACTACTGACTTTGGCAAATAACTCAGCATGTACTAGATCTTTTACTCGGCATCTGAGAGCAACTCGACAACACTTGTGAAAACTTGAAATTTAACTTTGCATCTCTATTCATGCCGATCTATCCTTTTTAGTACTTACTCTTCTAGGAACTTATGTATGATAAAACATTAAATATCAGTCCCACATACCTTCTTTTGCTTAGTTGGATGAAGTGTGACCACTTGACCTTTTGGGTGAAGTGATCCCTTCATTGGATGTACTACTTCCATCTTTCTTCTTCTATGTTTTGTTCATTTCTCCTTTGATGTGCTCAACATCTACCTTTCTTTTTCCTTTGTTGAACTCTGAGTTGGGTGTCTTTGATCTTGTTGGACAATTTTTGCTGATATGACCAGTCTTCAAACAACTTAAGCATGTAGTTTGACTCAACCATCTATTGTAGTTTCCACTAAAATGTGTTCTTATGCAATTTTTAGGAATGTGTCCATATTCCTGACAGTAGTGATAGCTATGCTTGGTGTTGTAATCCCAATTGTAGTGATGTCCATGATTGTTTGACCTTGTTAGTTGATTAGGTGTCCACATAGGCTTTGATCTACACTCAAAAGCTCCATGTCCATACTTCTTGCAATTGTAATAGTGACCTTCAAATCTTGGTGTTCTAATGGTTCTAGTCCTACATTCATGTGCTTGATGTCCTTTTTTGTTGCACTTGTGATAGTGACCCATGTTCTTAGGTTTGTTATGCTGATGGGCATTCTTACTCCTACACATATCAGAGGTATGTCCTTTTTTTACCACAAAAATGACAAGGAGGTTTAGTGTTCTTACCTTTGTCACTTCTTTCTTCTGTAGTCTTGGATGACTCTCCTTTTTCAGTGCTAGTGTATCCTAATCTTAAAGTATCATTGCTGGCTCTTGGTGATTTTAGAAGCTATTCAAATTACTTAATGCCTTCATTGGGTTTTTTGAAGCTCTCTACAATCTCATTTTCTCTTTTTAGGTCATTTTACATATTCAGTGTGGAGATCTCAATGTCCTTGACATTTTTCTCATGATGTGCATTCATCATCTGGCTTAGGGTGTCTAGCTGCATGTTGGAAATTCTTGCAAGCTCAATTGACTTTTCCTCCAATCTATTGGCAAGGTTTCTCTTTTCTTCTTCTATAATAGCCTTATCTTCAATGGCTCTTTTCTTTTGTTCAGGCACTTCACAAAGCATCATGGCTTGAGATTTTTGTTCAAGCTTGAGATTTTTGATCTCTTTTGCTTGGGCTTTATTCTTCTCCATCAGGTCTACTATTGTTGCATCAAACTCTTTAGAATTTTCATTTGAAAATACTTTTGAGGTGTCAATCTCCTTGTGCTATGTATCATTCTTAGCTATGGCAATCTCCCTTCTTCTCTTTAAGGATTTTCTTAGTTCTTCTCTAGCTTCTTCCAGAGAATGCAAAATGAGATGTATCTAAATTTCTTGGTTCTCTATGATCTTCCCAAGTTTTTAGACTTCCATTTCCAGATCTTTTTCTCCAAGTTGTAATGCTTCTCCTTGTGAGAACTTGGCTCTGATACCAATTGTTGGAATTTGCAACTGGGAAGATTTACTTCTGAGGGGGGGGCGGGGGGGTGAATCAGAAGTAACAAACTTTAAACTCTAAAAACTTTTAACTAAGATCAATAACATGCATCTAACATTTTTAATAAACATTAAAGTAAAGACATGCATGAAAATAGATAACACAAGATTTTGGTCACCCATAAACCCTCCAAAATGAGAAGGTAAAACTGGGGTGGGGATGACACCCACAAATTATCACTGCAGCAATATGTAACTGGTTAAGGTTACAAAGTTTGACCACTTCCAATGGTCTGCCCTATGAAAGGCCTACCCTGTTAAAGGCTTTTCACCCTATTAAAAGTGACTTGGTTAGAGAATTTGCAAACATTCACTTGGAATGTCACCCTGTTAAAGGATTTACAACCCGGTTAAGGATCTACAATATAATTGTTAAGCCAAACTATCATCATAGGATTTTCATTCTCCTAATACAATGGTTAGAAAAGTATAGTAGAATGTCTTGACTTGATAACTTACAATCTTCAATTGCCAATTCCAGATCCTTGTTCTGTCCAATTTGATTTGATCCTTCCTAATTTGATATATCTTTGGTCATAGTGTTGATACTCTGTTCTAATCAACTTGATTCTATAATGTTGCTCTTCCTCTAAGTCCTTACACCCCTTTAAACTTCCTTCAAAACTTCACTAGCATTCTTTCATGCATTCCCACATGACTTCTTACTCTTCCATTCGACTCTTTGAATTATGGGGTTTTAACCTCCTTATAAAGGCTTTGAAGACTTAGGGTTAGGCATGAATCCATGATTGATATTCATCCATCTTTTCCCACTCAAATCTTTCACTTTTCCTATTAGTTGCATGCTTTCTCCATTTTTTTGATTGGTTGCATGTTGATTGCATAGGGAATGTAATAGATTTGATCTTATCTTTTAGATGCTTCGAGATTCATCTTGAGTCAGCTTAAAAATAGTTTACATCTAAGTTTGAGAAAGTACAAACTCATATGTTAATTATGTGTTACTCGGCACTTACTGATTACTAATGCTCGGCACATATACCATTTTTGTCTTGCTCGACTTCTATAGTAACTCTGTCTCACTTGGCATCTATAGTGACTTGGTACCTATTGGATTTCTGGCTTGGCACATACTGTAGCTCAGCATCTATATTATACTTGGCATCAACCTTAGAATTTTCTTAAGTGTGTTGACACTCAATTGTCAAAACCAATATGAGACCGACATGTACTCCTATATCTTTAATTATTTAATTCACCCCATCATATTAATTTCCCCTTTTTACTAACTTCCCACAACTAATTAATGATTCTTAATTAATTATCACTTTTTCCATGAAGATTGAGATTTCATTTATTCCTAAATTCTAGTTTCTAATTTTGAGGGAATATATGAGTTTTTTATTTTTAGATTATCTCTTACATCCCTTCCCTAATTATGCTTTTGTAATTCATTGAATCATGCTTCATGATTCCCTATTAATTTTCTTCATCTTTTCCCCTATTTTCCTCCACTAATTTTGCCTCCTGATTTCCTACTAATTTTTCACCCTCTATCCTCTTCCATTTTCCACTAATTTATGCATCCAATTTGTCATAATTATGACAATCATTTTAATTTTCAAATCTCATTTCTAAGATCTACAATTTGGCTCCACAATCCTATAACATGAACCTTTATACATTTATTTTGATTAACCAAACTCCTAGCATTCTCAACATCATTATCATTGTCATTTTTCTTTTAATTATAGGGGAATTTTTATCAAGGAAAAAGAGCAATATCATGAAGAAGAAAGGATAATATAGGAGCTTAACTTGAAGGGGGATTCATAATTTTAAACTCCTTTTGTTCAAGTTTCTTTTATGATAAGAATAGTTAGGTTGTGTTGGTCTCTCTAAGTTTTGTTGTCTATTAGTGTCAAACACTTAGTCATAAATAAGGTAGAGTCAGTCGGTCATCACTATGACCGAGTTACTCTATGTAGGTCGAGTCATGTAAAGACTTGTAAATAATCATATAAGTTGAGCTCTATAGGAGTCGAGCAAGTCTTTGGTCACCAAGTACTTCCATTTAAGCCAAGTACAATTAATATTGAGAAGACAAAGCACATAGATGTTAAATCATATAAAAGGAGCCAAGTTAGCTAAGGATGAGTAACAATAGGAACATTAGTGATGACCAAGCATTAGAGACAATATGTTTTGAGTAACACAGAGTGAAAAAAAATGTCTACAATGGAATAGACTTTGAGGTAAACCATTTTGAGCCGACATGCAAATAACAGTTAATGATTGTAGAGTTTTTAACCAAGGTTATTTCACATTTTGACATGGATCACTAATCCCTATGAAGAGAGGATAACCAATCAGATGAAGGGGCAAAAAGGGAAACATCTAGAATTCTCTACAGATGTCTTTAAAAAAAATCCCTATTTTGATATAGAGACAAAGAGGAAAAGTGTATTCAAAATGTGAAGAAAAGTATCATGCGAAGGAGTTAGGTTTTGGAGGCTACAAGAGAATGTTGTGAAGCAAATAGAGTTATTGACCTAATGAATAAGTGAAGGAAAAAAGTAAAGATATATTAGCTAAGAGATCATATCATAGATTGGAAGGAGGAGGCCTGTAATCAACATTGTAAGTGTAGACCAAAGGATCAGGTACTAAATCATTTTTTATAGATTGAATCAAGGTAAATCTCTTAATAGAGTGGTCCTAACAGGCCTTTGTAAATATCTTAATCAAGTCCTTACTTCATTATATGTGTAAAATCCTTTAATCAAGGTAAGAACTAATAGTCTTATAAAGCTTTTAATAGAGCAGACCCCTCATAGGGTAGATCATTTTGAACTGATCAAAATTGTAGACCTAATAGGCTAACTTTGTTACTACAGTAGTGAAGATTTGTGAGTGTCAACCCCACCCCATTTTTACCTTCACCTTGGAGGGATTCTACGTTACCAAATTTTTGTGTTGCACGTTTACATTTCATGGATGTGAGATGTAGATTTATTTCAGTATTTGATATTTCAAGTTATGTTATGCATAGATTGGATATGATATGGTTAATATGGTGAATACAATTAAATTATTTTGAAGGATAAAATTTTTATATAGATCTTGATTCTCCCCCCCCCCCCTAGTATCTACTTTTACCAATAAACTTCCAACAATTTGTATCAAAGTGGAGTTCTCTTCAAATAAGTTTAACAACTTCAGAGTTCAAATCTTGGAGATGGAGGCTTAAAAATTGGGAAATATTATTGACAATCAAATGATTGGCATTCATCTCATATTGTAGCAACTTGAAGTAGAAAAAGAGGAACTAAGGAAAACCCTAAGAAAGATACAGAATATGGCTATTCAATAGAATGACACACTATATCAAGAAGTTGATACACAAGTATTTCTTGATGATGGAAATTCTAGTGAAAGTGATACAAAAATTGTAGATCTATTGGAGAAGAATAGTATTATGAATGAAGAAGTCAGAGGACTAAAAAGAGAACATGAAGTCCAATCAGTTGAGTATGTGAAGTGGCTAAGAAGAAAAAGAAAGTTGAAGAAGACAAAGCTATGGTTGAGGAAGACAAAAGAAAAATAGCTATGAGATTTGAAGAAAGGTCATCTGAGGTAAAAAAACTTACAAACACTTAGCTAGACATGATGAATCAACTAATACTTGCAAATAAGGAACTGAATAGGAAAGACATGGAGATAGAAAATCTAAGATCACAGAATGGCCAAATAAGGAATGAGTTAAGATGTGAGAAAGAACTTGTGGAAATAATGAATAAACCTCATAAAGTAATAAGGTATTTTGAAGAACTAATGAGATTACCTAAGTCATGTAGTGACACCTCTAGATTAGGACATATAAAGAAACATTCATCTACTAAAGAAGGAGAATGATCCAAAAGTAGAGAGGTAAGAAATGCAAAATCAAAGGGTAAACATACAGGCTATCATTGTGGTAAACTTGGACATACTACAAACATTTGTAGAAGCAAGAAAGGTATGCAAAATACTAAACCTAAGTTTACTGGTGGTTGTTTTTGTTGCAAGAAGCAAGGACATCAAGTACATGAATGTAGATCAAAGATGAGCAATACACCTACTGCACTTAGATTTGAGGGAGATTGCTACAATTGTCAAAAGTATGGACATAGAGCATATGAATGCATCTAAATGGATGATTAGAAGACAAAATAATGCACCTAAAAAAGTATTTTTTAGTTGTCACAAGGTTGGACTATGAGTAAGAATTGCAAGACTTGAGCACCAATACTAAATAATGAACACATCAAAGGTAAAAGTAAAGGTGAAATGGACATTGAGAAAATAAGGAGATGAATCAAACTTAGAAGAAAAAAGAGGAAGCTAGAAGTAGTGGAATAGATGAAGTTAAGATCGCCCAATCCAATGGAGAAGGTTATCACACCACCTCAAACTGATCAAGAAAGATATGTAAGGAACTGTATACTTAATGACTTATCTTACATTAGTTCCTAACATAAATTGTGCCAAAGTTCATATCTACATAAGAAAAGATACATTAGAATGGATTCATTAAAAGAAAAATGCAAGGGAGTCAATTACATTTTGGGTTCCAAGCATCAATAATATTGTCTATATTGACCAAGTATTGCAATATGGATCGAGTACCCCAATGAAAAACTGATCTATAGGCCAAGTTAGATGGTATTGATTGAGTTGTCTGATGTAGACCAAGTTCAAAAGATTAATAATGATTAAGACAACTGGATTCCACCAAATAGAGCATATAGCATTTATGGAGACCCTAACTTAAATGAATGGAGGTATATATTGAGAATTTGAACACATTTCACGCACCTTTCATTTAGATTTTGAGAGCATAGAGTTACTTGAGCAACTTGTGAAGCAATTTTTAAGGTGATTGAAAGTGGATTAGGAGTAAAAGTGTGCTCAAGTGTTGATTTTCAGTTGTATCGAGTTGTTCAAGAAGAAAAATTTCAAAACCCTAACACTTAAAAATGATGTCACCATTATCTACAATGAAGAATCAAGGAAAAGATGTGAAAAATGTTCAAATGGTGAAGAATGACAATTGTCCTCCACCTTGTAGACACCTAAATCTGATTACATCACTTAAGTAATCTTATTTAGTCATCTCCTAAGGCATCATTAATTAAGTATTTAATATTTAATTAATCTATTGTCATCTCCTAGTTAATTAGTTAATTTAATTAACTATAGTCCAATTGATAAAGATCACCCAAAATCAATTTATCAATTAAATCCCTATTCCTCTATTAAATTGAATAAATCCTCAAATCTATTCAATTTAATTCTATATCCCTATTTTATTAAATAAATCATTTAATAAAATATCTAAAATCCTAAGTGCCTCCCTAAACCCTATCCTAACCCCTAATCCAACCCATTCACACATACTAACCTCACTTAGCCACCTAGCTAACCCATCCCATCAAATCTAAGCCACTTACCCCCTAATCCCCCTCTAATCCAAGCCTAATCCTCTTCTAATCATGTCCACAATCATAAACATGGGTTAAGACTTGCTAACCCAAGCCAAAGTCAACAATCTCATTCTCCCCTCACCCTCCAACATTTAAGACCCAAGCCAAAGTCAACAATCTCATTCTCCCCCCAACCATCTCTATTTATGACCCACCATCCCCATTTATGGCTCAACCTCCCTCATTAATCCAACCCATATCCTACCCTCTCACATCCAATCACCCTATGACACGTGTCACCTCCTAATTGGCTTCAAACAAGAACAATCCATGTGCTCCCCTTTGAGTGCATCCTAGCCTTCCCTCACCATCTTGCCATCCTTGCATCTTGACCGTCCATCCCTCTACCCCTTGGCCTATAAATAGAAGCCTCTCCCTTCACAAACATCATCCACTTTTCAAGAAAACTTATAATGCTATTTTGAGAGCCTAAAAACTACCAAAATACTATTATAATGTTGAAACCCCTCCATACCTTCATTTTTGAATCATTCATCCACACCCATATTTGATTATCACTCATCCACTTGGAGCTTGAGCACATCGTGAGCATACATTTGCTATCCATCAGGGACATAGCTTCGTCATCATGAGAAGCACTTGAGGAGTTTACCATCTTTGGTCCACTTTCCTCAATTTTGTCTTCTTTGGTCCTATCTTAAGTGTTTACTTGTTTTTAGTATTGAGAATTCTTTTTATAGATTAGTGTTCATTTTACTCTACTAAAATAGGTGATACACACCTAAGTATCATGTTATTCCTAAAATTTCTATGAAAGAAGATTTGATGGGTGTGTTATCTTTGATACCACCTAAGCTTATTATGATCCATGATGTATGGAGTTGTTATATGTGCAAAATTAGTGAAGTTGGAGACTATGAGATTCGTGTAGCATATCAAAAATTGTGTGATGAAAGAGTATTGAAGGATGAGTTTAAAATTGTTGAGAGGAAAGGGTTAACACATGCCCTATATTTTCTAAATATTTTTCAATATCGAATGGATTAAGGTTGTACTATGCAGAACTTATGACATAGAGTTATGGCTAGAGAATGGACCACTCAAGATTATGAATAAAATGATTCATGATGTTACCAGTTATCCAATATTTGATAAGAAGATAATGTATTCTCAAAGAAGAGAAGAAATTGATGTAAACACAAAAGATGAGTGGAATGGATGAGGCATGTCTATTTCAACCATCATAGATCCATTTATTGAGTTTTTAGTGAGAGTAATTTCTCATAAATTTTATCATTGAAGCTGACTGAATAGTGTGTCATGTATGGTAGTTGATCAGGCATGAAAAATTGTGATGAAAGATCATGAATTTGATCTTTCTAAGATGTAAAGGTTATAACTTATAGAGAACCTAACATTAATTAGAATAGCAAAGAATTCAGTGTGCAAGTTTGGATCATTGATTATGTGTATTTTCTTTTATGCTCAAAATTATTTTCTGACTATTGAAAATATCATATGGGAACAAGGAAAACCTACTACTAAGTAGATTAGAGAGTATATTGAAAATTTGTGAGAAAATTTTGAGAATGTTCTAGATGGATATTTTAAATAATTCAAACATAAAATGAGAAAGAGACTAAAGATACTAACATCATTAGTTGAGAAGCATTATAATGATGTGTATTTTCTAGTTGATACTAATAACACATTTGTACAAGTTGTCAAGCTGAGGAAAGATTGGCTTAAACCTTTTGGCTATGAAATTGGTAGAAATGATGTGACTGTAGAAAAAAATGCACTAGTCAATGAATAAGTAGATGAAAAGGCTAGGCCCTTTGGCAAATATGAAGAAGCAAAAGTAAGAATAATTGTTGACATTGAGATTGCTTTTGCTAAAAAGAAGAGAAAGAAGATGATTGAAAACCTAGAAGATAATCTAGCCACACAAGCCAAAGAAAAATAACCTTTAATGATCACTTGAGGAGTTGGAGAAGACTAATACAATGGTAGTAATGTAGAGAAAGAGGAAGAAAGTGCAGAGAAATAGGGCAAAGCCCTACCACTTGTCACCCCATCAACAAAGAACGCTAAAACAACAAAAAATATTGAGCCTAAGGTGAATAAGAGTGTAAAGGAGGTAACATATAATCCCCTCTCTCCTCCTACACCACCGAGACCAAGAACAAGGGTAGTGGCAACCAATAGTACTGAGCCACAATTGAAGAAAGGTGTGGTAAAGATTACAAAACCAAGAAAAAGTTCAAGTGGCACAAGTACAGTTAAGAGGAAAATTCCAACCACAAAAGATCATCCAAAAAGGAGAAGGATAGTAAAGAAAAAAGAAGCTAAAGAGGAAGATGTAGAAAGGACCGAGTCTAATGAACCTAGTCACCACCAAGTCACTATATATACAAAGGCTAAAACAATTGACAAGGTATGTGACAATATTAGAAACTCTACAAGATTTCCAAACTTTAGATTCTTAAAGTATGATAAAATTAGTGCCATAGTTATATAAAAAGTAGAAGAGGCCATGCGAGAGATGATGGCTAAGCATAGGCTAACACCCTCAGAGATAGGAAACAATATTCCTAGTAATTTGTATAATATAATTGATGGCAAGTGGCAATAGGATACTATAATTAAAAGGAAAATAAGAGAAGGCACATTAGCCAAAATAATGCTTAAACTAACAAATAAGGAAACGAAATATTTTTGGAGAAGTATAGGAATATATTTGTTCCTAAATTTAGAACATTTATGATTTTCAAAATAAATTTGAGGTTGTTGTTTAGCAAATGAGTTTTTGTGGAAGAGTATTATTGGACTAACTACATGAAGAGTTGAATAGAAGATGGAAGAGAACATCATTACAATTGAGTATAATCATAGTGACAAAGAGGATTCATGTGTACCAAGTCCACAAGGCAACATATCTCCTATTCATGCTTCTACACTTGACAATATTATCATTTAGAAAATAAAGGACTACCTTAAGATAGGAGAAACACAAGTCCAAGTGTTTGATTTCAATCAACAAATAAAGAAAACTAAGAAACAACTTCAACATGCCTCTCAAACCAAACATTCGTAATAGATGTTGAGGAGCCAGTAAAGGAGAAGCAAGGACAAAAGGAACTAGAAAAGGAAACAAATGTAGAGCTATCTACTATAGGTCAACCAGGATCATATATCTTAGAACCTCTAGATGAGGGAAATAAGGAGACTATTCAAAGGGAAGTAGAGAAATAAAAAAGAGAATGCAGTTTCATAGGAAGTGTTAAGTGCTACTATTGTTTTTCCTAGCACTAGTATACATATTAGACCGAGCGGTGACACCCCCTCACCTACTCTAACTCAAGTCTTTTGAGAATAGATTGAGGGCGATTGTTGAAGAAGGAGACTATTGAGAATAGATTTATACAAGTATGATCAATATGTTTCAATCATTATTTTGTCACTGATCTCAAACCTACTATTTGATGGTAAGGCAATTTCTTACAAGATTTAAGTACTATCACTTATTTGATTGATTGAGAGGGTTTGATCAAAAGATGTAACAATGGCACCTAGAGGAAAGGTTGAGTTATGTTATGTAATGGAGTACAAGAATCAACTAAGACAATGATAACATGATGTATTGATAATCTACTTAAGGTTACTAAGAAAGTTAAGAAGAATAAGTTAAACAAAGTTTGTCTATCAAACTTGACCGATTGGATAGTAGGTGCCAAGCAAAGTCAGTGCAAGTTGAGTAGAAAATTAGTTGGACCTAAGTAAAAGTATATTCTAGTCTATGTCAAGAAAAATAGTGCATGCTGAGTAAATTTTAGTTGATACCAATAACTAGTAAACTTTAGTTCATGTTGAGTGATTCTACAAAGGATGTTGACAACGTAGTATGTGCCAAGCATCTGAAGCTAGTTAATGTCGAGTGGTTACATTATTTGAAAGATCATGAATTTGATGAATCTGAGTTGACAAGTTTGTTTTCTTGGATTGTGTGAACCAGGTGGAAGATAAGATTGATGAGTTGGTGGCACAAAATTCAAGGTAAACCATTTTGAGGAAAATTTAAAGAAGATTCAAGGAGAATTTTCTATAAGAGATATGAAATGATGGGTAGATTCATTGAATCCTACCTAATCATTCCTAATCATAAATTGGATGATGGAGAATGAACGACAAAAGATCTTAATTTTCTATTTATAGGGATGGTTGGTTAGAAGTAAGGGTTGTCATGTGTGAGAACCTAAGGAAGACAAGGAGTTAAGGGTTTTTCTTCATCGAGTGATCTAAGAGAAGAGTATGCATTGGCATATTAAGCAAGAAGGCTTAAGGGTATGAATGCTTGAAGGGTGAATAAGTTATTAGAGCTGAAATGTGTGAAGGCCAAGCAGAATGGAGGACTAAACCAAATATCTATAATATACAAATGAAGTTTTAAGTTGTTATCAGATCAAGCCTTATTGTTACTCTCTAATTATTGTATCAATCTAGGGTAAATCTTTTTTATTAAGGTTGACCTAATAGTCATTTGTAAATCCTTTAACGGGGTGAAATTCCAAGTGAATAGTCTAAAGTCCTCTAACAAGGCTCACTCCTAATAGAGTAATTGAAATCCTTTAATAGGGTCACATTTAACAGTGTGTATTGTAACCTTTAATAGGGTTGGCCTTTCACAGGGCATCACTTCAGAAGAGTGAAAAAGAGTAACATGTTACTGGTGGTTTTTCCCAAATTAGGTTTCCATGTAAATCAGTGTGTCAAATGTGTTGTTGAATATGTTAGGTTTCATGTTTACATTTCTAAAAATTGATTTTACAGTAACCTACAAGTTTTAAAAGTGATTGCATAATATTATGGATGCATGATGATGATAAATGTTTTATGGGTTCACGAAGCTATGAAAAGTTTTATTTATACATCTAGACCTTGGATAACTGATTCAACCCCCCCCCTCTCAGTTATTCTAAAAGTATTCCAACAAATTCATGTTGAGAAGCAATGCTCCAAAGAAAGTAAAAGGAAAGAATAAAAATAATAGTTCTTAAGGTAATACTATTACCTTGGAAGAAGTTATCGAGATACCAGATTGGGATTTAAAGAATATCACATTTGAACAAATTGTCATCTTGCAAGATATTCTCACAAGAAATAAAAAGAAAGAAGAGATGAGATGAAAAGAGAGAAAAAATAAAAACAAGTGTTGCATGATATCAAGGACATATTTGTTGACACCTTTGATATTGATAACATTAATGAACATGCCCCCGTTATATCTTAATTAGTGCAAATAGTTGAAAAAGTCAACACTAAGGATATTGAGGAAAATGAAAAACTTATGGCTTAGTCTGAGAAGAAGTTTGAAAAGAAAGTATTGGAGAAATTTTTCACTGTAATTATCAAAAGAAAAGTCGAGTTGTAGGCACTAGTACATAAACTAGAAGAACTTTTGCAAGATCTATATAATATCCTTTGTGATGTGCCAAGATTTACTAATGGATTTTAGGAAAACATTTAGAAGATTTAAGCTGACATGAAGTTATCAAGAAGTTCTATCTCTCAGACAGCTAGATCAAGTTTAATGTATTACAATAGGTTGTTGTTTGCATAAGGATAATTGGTCAAGCCACATACAGTAGATAGCAAAATGCAGGCCAAGCTTATCTCCACATAGACAATTTTGATACCTCAATTGGAGGTTATGTAATGAGAGGTAGCTTCAAAAAAGGATCTAATTCAAAGAGATCACGATCTTTCTATTGTTGACAACTTAATTGTTTTAACTACAAATTTGGAGATAAAAATTGAAGTTTTGGAATCATTGAGAACCACATGGGATCATCCTCTTACCATGATTATTCAATCCCATAAACCATTCATTGATAAATGTTCTTTGATTCCATCTACTCAACCCTAGCAACAAACATCCCAATAATACACATATGTTTCAAACACAAGGAGGAAAGATATGATTAATCTGCTAAAAAAAGGGGGAAATGATGAAATGAAATGAAAGCAAAGGGAATGATGAGGAAAGATAAGGTAAAATAATGGTAAAGATACAAATATAGAAAACTCGGTAAGGTATGACAAGCTACATTAGACTATCTTTGAGTCACGTAAGCTATGTATTGTATACTATGTTGTAAAGAAAAGTTTTCAAGTTCTATAAGAACTGAGTCATAGGCTTAAGAGGAGTACTATTATTTTTATAATGTAAAGATGAAATCATGACAAAGTTTTTTTTTCCACTAATTTAAAAGGGGGGTATTGTTGGTATCTCTAAGTTTTTTTCTCTATTAGTGTCAAACAATTAGTCATAAATAAGGTAGAGTGGGTCAGTCATCACTATGACCAAGTTATTTAGTATAAGATGAGTCATGTAAAGACTTGTAAATAATCATAAGTCGATCTCTATAGGAGCTGAAAAAGTCTTTGGTCATCGAGTAATTTCAAATAATCTAGGTATAGTTAATGTTGAGTAGATAGAGCACATAGATGTTGAGTCATATAGAAGGAGACGAGTTAGTTAAGACTGACTAATAGCAAGAAGAATAATGAAGGCCAAGCATTAGAGACAACATGTGTCAAGTAACATTGATGCAAGGAGGGATTGAAGAGCTAGAGCCAGAGGTACACCTAACTATCTAATCACCTTGCTAATTAAACACAAAAGAAGAAAACAACACAAAGAACAACACCAAGCAGAGAAGAAACAAAAACATTTTATTTATTCAATCAATTATTAGCATGCATTCCTAGATGTAAGGCCTTCTAGGTTATGACCAGATACAAAATACAACTTCAAGATCCATGATCCAACTTCAAATTCTCTATTCACCAACTTTTCTCTCAATTCTCTAAGTTCTTCTAACCTAAAACCAAATACCTCTACTTGTACTTGCCAAAATGCCTTATGGAATATTCTAGATCATTATATATAATAGAAAGGCCAAACTTAAAATGGTTTGCATGCATCCCAAGACAAGATCCAAAAATTAAATTCATGATCCAAATTAATTACATAACTCAGTTCAAACTAAGAACCAATCAAAGACAAACTTGGTCAAAGAAGGAATCAAGTATTAGTAAATATAAGGCTCACTTGGCATATGGAGGAACACTTGACCAACACTGGATAGCTCAACCAATACTAGATAGCTCAGCCAACACTATTTATAGTAACTTGGCCATCACTAGCTACAATAACTTAGAAACCACTAGCACTTGTCTTCAATAGACAAAATGACCAAAAATGAGTAGGATAGAAAGATAACCTAAGATGCTCCTACATCAAACAACTGGGGTTGAAAGAAATGATTCTCTTGAATCATTAAGATATCACAACCTAAGTTGAATCCAACTTAGATTGAGAAATCCATGTAGCATTCTCAACTATTCTGTTATGCCACTTCACCAAATATTCATAGTAATCTTTTCCTCTTATAATTTTACCAACTCCTTGTCTAATATTTTTTTAATCTTTTCAATATTCTTCTTAGGATAATCATTAGGTACAAAAAATTCATCATCTAACTCATGATACTCATTCAAATCAGCAACATTGAATATAGGAGATATGTCCATGTCATTAGGTAACTCAACTTCATAAGCATTACCACCATTAAACTTCCTCAAGATCTTACAAGGTCCAAATTTCTTCATATTCAACTTACTATATGGTCCAATATGAAATATTTTTCTCTTCAAATGAACCATCACCTCATCACCAACGTAAAAAATATGATGTCTCCTAGACTTGTCAGCATTCTCCTTATACTTTGTATATTTTGTTCCAACTTCAACTTCACTTCCTCATGCAAAGACTTCATAAAACCAAAAAATGTGTCCCCTTTAGCTCTTGTCTTCTCTTGACCAACAAAATCCCTCAAATCTAATACTCCTCTAGGTTGTATTCTAGTAACAATATGAAAATGTTCTTTTCCTATATGCCTATCCATAGAATTATTATATGCAAACTCAGCTTTTGCCAATACCATATTCCAATTACTCATCTTATCTCCAACCAAACATCTCAAAAAATTTCCCAAAATTCTATTCACAACCTCTATCAGTCCATCTATTTTTGGATGGAATGTAGAACTAAATCTCAACTTAGTACCCATCTTCTTCCACAAAGTCCTCCAAAAGTAACCAAAAAACTTATTGTCTCTATTAGAAATAATTCTTTTTGGTAATCCATGCAATCTAACAATATATTTGAAAAGAATCTAAGCAATATTCACAACATCTGATGTCTTCTTACTTGGTATGAAATGTGTCATCTTAGAAAATCTATCCATGACAACAAATATGGAATCATGCCCTTTTGTCATCTTAGGTAATCTAAGAAGAAAATCCATACTGATGTCACTCCAAAGTTTCTTAGGAACAAAAATAGATGTATACAATCCATTATTTTAACTTACACTTTTTGTAACTTGACAATTTCCACAACTCCTTACAAATTTTTGAACATCCTTATACATTTGTGGTCAATAATATTTATCCTTTAGGAAAATCAATGTCTTATTGATTCCAAAATGTCCAACCAAACCACCACAATATTTTTCCTTAATAAAATTAACTCCCATGTATCTTCTTGGTATACACAACTAAACTCATTTAAACAACCTACCTTCTTGAATGAAATACTCATCATACTTACTCATTTGATCTGATAGATTTGGTGTTCTGCAGTCTATCCACACCTTAGAAAAATCAGGGCCAATGTCATACAATTTCTTCATTTCATGAAAACCAAGAACTTCAACCTTCATCTCGGTCAACAAAGAACATATTCTACTCAATGCATAAGCAACTTAGTTAGTGACTCCACTTTTATGCTTCATCATAAATGTGAAACTTTGCAAGTACTCAACCCACTTCATATGTCTCTTATTTAACTTATGTGTAATTCCCAAATACTATAAAGATTTATGATCAGTATACAATACAAAATCCTTAGGAATCAAATAATGTCTCCACTTCTTCAAAGCTTGAACAATAGCATAAAAATCTTGATCATACACAAAATACTTCCTTTTAGCATCATTCAACTTCTCACTAAAGAAAGTAGTAGGTTTACCTTCTTTACTCAACATAGTTCCTATTGCACTACCACTTGCATCACATTCAACTTGAAATACCTTATTAAAATTAGGCAAAGCTAATACAGGTATCTTAGAAACCTTTTGTTTCAAAGTTTCAAAACTCTTATCAGCTCCATGTGTCCACTTAAAATCATTTTTATCTCCTCTGATTGCCTCAGTCATAGCATTACAAATACAACTGAAATTCTTTATAAACCTTTTGTAGAAACTAACCAAACCATGAAATGATCTTACCTCACCCAAATTCTTAGGTGTAGGCCATTCCAAAATTTATTTAACCTTCTCAGGATCTATTCTTAAACCATCGGCTGAAATTACAAATCCTAAATACATAATTTCTTCTTGCATAAAGGAACACTTTTTCACGTTAATCAACAACTTCTCCTCTTTCAATCTTTGCAATACTTATATAACATGCTCAAGATTTTCTTCCTTAGTCTTACTAAATGTTAGAATATCATCCAAATAAACAATAATGAACTTACCCAAAAATATCTTAAGAACTTTATTCATCAACCCCATGAAAGTACTAGTTTTATTAGTCAAACCAAAAGCAATAACCAGCCATTCATACAAACCATGTTTTTTCTTAAAAGAAATCTCCCATTCATCACCTTCTCTTAATTTTATCCAATGATAACCACTCTTCAAATCAATCTTGGTAAAATACTTTTCTCCACTCAAACAATCCATTATGTCATCCATCCTTGGCAAAGGAAACCTATGTTTCACTGTGATCTTGCTAATAGCTCTGGAATCAATACACATTCTCCATTCTTCATTTTTCTTAGGTGCCAATACAACAAGTTCAACACAAACTCAAAATTTCTCTGATCAAACCTTTCTATAATAATTCTTGCACTTGTCTATTAAGTTCTTCATTTTCTATAGGCATCAATCTATATGGTGCTTTTTCTGGTAAACTATCTCTATGAATCAATTTCATACTATGATTTATACTTCTTATTGGTGGTATACCACCAAGTATATCTTCAACAACAACCTCTTTGTACTCATTCATCAACCTTCTAATTTTTTTGCTTTTACTCGGCCTCCGTCACTATCTATTGTCACTCAATCACTACAACCACAAATCAGTCCCTTAGGGACTACAAAAAAACATACATGGTTCTTCTTCAACCCCTTTTCAAAATTTTCCCCATTGACCACACAAACTTGAATAGTAGTACAATTAACCTCATCTATACTTTCAATCAAAATCAATAGTAATTGCTTTCTTCCATTCACCCAAAGAGTATATTGGTTCAATAGTCCATCATGCATAGCATATCTATCATATTTCTAAGGTCTACACCCAACATAATATGACAAAAATCCATAGGCATAACATCACATAGAATCTCATAAAAGTAATTTCCAATCTTGAACTTCACAACACATTGTTCACTTACCAATATCTTATACTCATCCTTGATCCATAAAAAAAAAAAAGGGTTTAGGATGCTTTAGCCTCTGCAACTAAAACTTTGTACCTAGTTCATTTAATTGCAAATTTGTTAAACTTCCACTATCAATGATCACTTTTTATTATTTTTCATCTATCTTACATGTGGTCTTGAAAAGACATATCCTTAGGATAGGTTCCTCATCAATTCCCTTATTACACAAAGTTCTTCTTGATATTAGATTTGCTCCAACCTCAGGTCCACTTTGTGAACCCTCAAGGTCTCCTTGAATCACAACATTTTTATTATCTTGTTCATTACCACCAAAATATCTACATTCAAAGGATCTATGCCCTTCTTTTCCACATCTAAAATAATTACCATGAAAACCACCCCTAGAATAAGAATTACCTCTTCCTCTGTAAAAGCTAGTACCTCCTTAGTAAGAATTACCACCTTTCCATTCAGTCTTGCCTTTGTCATCACTTTTCCATACATATTTACCCTTATCTTGCATATAATTGTTAGATCTACCACCTTCTACATAAGATCTACCTCTGCCTCTCTGGAATCTATCACCTCTAACTCTTTGTTTTGTTCATGCATCTTTGTTAAGATCTACTCAGCTTTCAAGGCATATTGATATGCTTCTTCCACACTTTCCAATTTTAAAAAAATGATCTCATCTTGAATTTTAGATCTTAATCCATTCAGATTCCTTGCAAATTTCTCAACCTCATTATCTATAAGTCTAGATATGATATCCAATCTATAGAATTCCTCAATATACTCTTTCATAGTCATGTCCTTTTGTCTCAAATTTTGGATCTTTCTCAACAAGCTAACTTGGTAATCAATATGAAGTAAATTCTTCTTCAGCTTGTTCACCACTTTTAGCTAGGTCATGATCTTCTCTATTCCTCTTATTTGTCTATTAGTTTACAAATTCTCCAACCATAGTGAGGCATGAGCTTTCAACCTAGTGACTACAATTTTCACCTTTCTATTATTAGGAGTGTTTTCAAACTCAAAGAACTTCTCCATATCAGAGATCCAATCTAACACAATGTTGGTGTATAATTTTCCATCATAATGAACAACTTCTACAATAGGCTTAGAATGTACCCTAGACAATACTCTCAATAGTATTTCCTCATCTTGATCTTCTTCAAGTTCTGGATTAGGGTTTAGTGCCATTGCTTCATCATCACTCACATCATCAAGATGTACTCCTCTCCTCTAGGCTATCTCCATAACATCTAATCTGGGTTTAATTTGTCTCAACATGTCCATAATAGCAATATCAATATTTCCTCTACCTCGAACCATCTTTACAAACAAGTTCTTGTAAGATCGTACCCTTTTGCAAGTTATAGGTCAAATCCATATATTTGCCACCCTACAACCAAATCCAACTTAGGGTTCTACACAATCCAATATCCACAAGGATGAACCTCAAGATCTTATACCACCTAACACAAGGACGGACTAAAGAGCTAGAGCCAGAGGCATACCTAACTATCTGATCACCTTGTTGAGTAAATTCAATAGAAGAAAATAACACAAAGGAAAACATCAAGGAGAGAAGAAATAACAACAATTGATTGATTCATTCAATTATCAGCATACATGCCTAGCTGTAAGGCCTTCTAAGTTGCATCTAGATAGAAAATACAACTTTAAGATCCACGATCCAACTTCAAATTCACTATTCAAAAAAATTGCACTCAACTCTCTAAGTTCTTCTAACCTAAAACCAAATACCTCTACTTATACTTGTGAAAATAACTTTAAAAATATTCTGTATCATTACATAACAGAAAGGTTGAGCTTAAAATGATCTTCATACATCCCAAGACAAGATCCAAACATTAAATTCATGATCCAAATTAATTACCTAAGTCAATTCAAACTAAGAACAAATCAAAGACAAATTTGGTTAAAGAAGGAATTAAGCATCAATAAATATTAAGCTCACTCGACACATGAAGGAACACTCAGCCAACACTAGATAGCTCAACCAATACTAGCTAACTCGGCCAATACTAGCTATAGTAACTCGACCATCACTAGCTATAGTAACTTGACCATTACTAGTAATAGTAACTTGGAAACCATTGGCACTTAGCATCAACAAGAAGAATGACCAAAATTGAGTAGGATACTAAGACAACTCAGGATGCTCCTGCATCAAACACAGAGTGAACAAAAATGTCTGGAATGGTACAAACTTTGAGGTAAACCATTTTGAGCTGACATGAAAATCACATTTAATGATTTTAGATTTTTTTACAAAGGTTGTCACGTGTTTTGATTTGGATCATCGATCCCTATAAAGAGAGGACAACCAACCAGACGAAGAGGAAAAAAGTGAAACGTCTAGAAGATTCTACAGATGTCTTTAAAGTGGAAGATCCAAGCCCTATTTTGATATAGAGATGAAGAGGAAAAGTGTATGAAAAAAGTGAAGCAAAGTATTATGCAAAGGAGTTGGGTTTGGGAGGCTACAAGAGAAAGTTGTGAAGCAAATAGAGTTAGCAAACTAATGAAGTAGTGAAGGACAGAGTAAAGATATATCAAATAAGAGATTAGATCAAAGATTAGAAGGAGATCCATAATCAATATTGTAAGTGTAGACTAAAGGATCAAGTACTGAATCAGTTTTGACAAATCAGGCTAAATCTCTTAGTAAAGTGGTCCTAACAGACCTTTGTAAATCTCTTAACCAAGCCCTTACTTCATTGTAAGTGTAAAATCCTTTATTCAAGGGAAGATTTAATAGTATTGTAAAGCTTTAAATAGAGAAGAGCCCTCATAGGATAGATCATCAGAAGTGATCAAATTTGTAGTCCTAACAAGCTAACTTCGTTATTGCAATAGTGAAGATTTTTGGGTATCATCCCCATCCTAGTTTTACCTTCACCTTGGAGGGTTTCTAGGTTACCAAATTTTTTGGTTGTGTGTTTACATTTAATGGCTGTGATACTTATTTATATTTATTTCATCATTTTATATTTTAAGTTATGTTATGCATAAACTAGATATAAGATGGTTAATATGGTGAATACAATCAATTTGTTTTGAAGGATAAACATTTTATAGATCCTAATTCACTCCCCCCACTAGTATCTCAATTTCCCAATAAACATCCAACAAGGTTGTATATTTTGTTAAATTTTTTGTTTGTATCTAACATATAATGGTGTTTTTCTTTAGTCCTACACTCTTGTGTTTTGTACCCTGGGAAAAGTTTCTAAGTTTGTTGAATTATTGAGCTAAGTTTGGAGCATTGTATTGTATTAACGAGATTTGATTTTGACCTCCTCAAAAGTGGCCTTGATTGATCATAGGTGATAGAGTTATGCAAGGAGGAGGTATGTATTAATTTAATAATGATACATGTGTAATAGAAGTTTCTAGCATATTGGATGAAATTTGAAGAAATGATAGGGTGTATAGAGGAGTAGATTGTGAAAGAATTGGAGACATTTTCCCAATGTTTAAGCAACTAATGTATGCACTAGTTGATGCAAAAAGTGGAGTTTTATTATATAATATTGTATTGGGAAATTCACTAATGTTGGAATTATAAATGGGAAACATGTACTTCTAAGGGGGGTGAATTAGAAGTTCAAACATCAACTATTAAAACTTCCACCATTCATTAGATGCATGTAATATATGGACTAAAAATAACATGTAAAGCACATACATCTAAATCCTATAAGAATTTAATCAAACACACACACTTAACACCAGATATGATTACCTAGAAACCCTCCAAATGAGAAGGTAAAATTGGGGTGGGGATGACACCCACAAATCTTCACTACTGCAGTAACAAAGTGTAGCCAATTAAGGTTACAATGGTTTGACCATGAAACATGATCTACCCTATTAAAGGCTTACAAAGACTATTAAGTCCCACCTTGTTAGAGGATTTCAACACCCGATTAAAAGTGTGCCTAGTTAAAGGACTTTAGATCACTAACTTGGAATATCACCCTATTAAAGGATTTACTACAACTTGTTAGGACTACTATGCCTAGGAGATTTAACTAAAATCACCTGTTAGGATGTTTTAGCATAGATTTTGTGATTGCCTTTCATTGCTTGATTAAAGATCAAATTCATATAGTGTCCTTCATGATCCTTTTTTATCTGAAATAAAAATTGTTGTATCCTTCTGTTCTTTTTTCTCCTCCAACTGATTCTACAATTCACTCTCACTGCTCAGTCACCTTGAATGCTCTATGAACAAATTTAATCATTCACCCCTTGTTACCTCCTATAACATGATCTCTTTCATTCTCTCAATTCATTATAATTTTTGGGGCTTCATCTTCCTTATAAAGACTTTGGTGGCTTAGGGTTAGGTATGAATCTACAGCTGAGATTCAACCTTTTTGCCACATAATCCTTCCTATTTTCTAATTGGCTGCATGCAAATACATAGGGCTTCTACAAATAGATTTTTCCTTATCTTTAAAGAATCAAAATCTAACCTTATGTTAGCTTGAAAATGGTTTACATAGTTGTTGGTTCAATCATAAACAAATATGTCCAATCTGTGTTACTCGGCACTTGAAGTTACTGATGCTTGGCACATACTATAATTCTATTTCTAACTTGGCATTTTAGTTGCTTAGCATCTACTATTCACTCAGCACTTGAATCACTTGGCATGGTCTATCTACTTGGCACTTGAGTGACTTGGCATATGAGTGACTCGGCACTCATTACAGCTTGGCATAATCTTGTATTTACATATTATACTTGGCATGCATTACTGGTTTGCCATAAACTAAGTAAATGTCTTAAGTGTGTTGACACTCAATTATCAAAACCAATCTGAGATCAAAAATCTCCCCCTTTGACATGAGTGTCAAAAATAGTTAACTGTGCATAATCAATCTAATCTTCTTGACTATAACATATTCACAACTCAGCTTATATAAAAAACTTCAAATTTTCAAAATTTTGCAATAACCTATATACCTCAAAATTTATAACTCCCCCTAAGTTAATGTGCCTATTTTGTATCAAAAATCTATTCTCCATTTTGAGTAGATTTGTCTCTTTCTAATACTCTTTGACTTCACATTCTGAGTATATTTGTCTCTTGCTGATACTCTTTCATCTGATATGCTCTACTTCTGTTCTTTTTCTGTTTTGAGCTTTCTTTCTCCTTTGTGTATTTTGTTTTCTCCCCCTTTCATTATTCTCTCCTTGCTTTATCTGCTTCTTTCCTTATTTCCTTTTCTTGATATCTTACTCTCCCCCTTTGGTTTATCTCCCCCTTGCTCTTTTCTTTCTCTCCCCCTTTTTGACACTTATGTCAAAGGGTTTATACACTTAGAGTATATTTGTCCGAAAAATATTTGTGCACTTCCACAATTATCTTCAAAGTTGCATCCCAGTTATCACATGCAACAATATTCACTTGAGCTGGATTTCCAGCTTGGCTGCTAAGTGAACTAGTCCTTCTAGTGTTGAAATATAAGGATCCCTCTTTAACAAAATTTATGCATATCCTAGCTCTTTATGGATTATTTCCATATGTGGGGTGAGGGAGGCTTGAATTTGTGTCAACTTGGCTCTTATATTAGCCTCTTCTACTGTTAACATAGCTAGTCAACTTTGTGATTGAAGCAATGTGTGGAAAATGCTTCTCATTCTGAGCTAGGTTTTGAGGTAGTTACATACTTGATATATTGAGATTTCTCTCTAGACTCAGAATTATATGTCTTGTGTTTTGAGTGAAGAGTGTGGGACCACACAGTTTAGTGTACAATGAGAAAATATTATCAAGTACCTTCTTCACATCCTCAACCTTTGTAGTTAGTGCAACTTGAGTAAGTGTTATCTCACCATATATTTTCTCATTCACTTTGCTCTGGAATTTCTTCTTTGACCACTCAAGAAGTTTTGCACTTGTGTTAATATCTCATGGTTAGTGAAAGAAATCTAGTTTTTACTGAGTTCACTCAACAGCCAAAGGATTTTGCAGAATTTGCAATGTTAACCAAGTTGAGATGGTTAACTCAAGAAAAATTTTCTGGAGCAGTGTTTACCGAGCAGGGTCGGCCAATGAAGGATTTCATTATTTTGGAAAATAAAGTTTATTTGTTTAATGTAATATTTGTAGCCGACTGATTTATGGTTTATTGGTAAATGTAACTTGTGAATGAGCTGACTTGATAATCTGAATGGTATATATAAGAGGTCAAGTTGCAAATTCTAAGTGTGTAATTGTCATGGATTTGATGTGATGTGAATGTGAAGGAAGACTAATTATTGTGAGAGTGAATTTTGAAGGATGATCAAAGATCATTGAGGAGCAGCAAAGCTATATTTGATCAAGAAGGATCTAATAGTGCAGAATAGAGATATGTAATCAACAAAGTCATTTGCATCTTATTTAGGTCAATTCATTGTTACTTTCTAATCATTGTAGCAGTGATTCCAAAATCTCTTAATAGAGTTGGTTTAGTAGCCATTTTGTAAATCCTCTAACAAGGTGACAGTTCAGTTGAATTTTTCTAAAGACCTCTAGCAAGGCCACTCTTAATAAGGTGATTAAATCCTCTAACAAGGTCACACCTAATAGTGTGTTTTGCAACCTTTAACAAGGTTGGCTCCTAACAGGGCTCACTTCAAAAGAGTAAAAATTGCTAGCTAGTTACTTGGTGGTTTTTCCCATATTGGGTTTGCATGTTAAATCTGGTGTCTCTTGTGTTCATGTTATTATCTTTTATGTGCATGTTAATAATTGTGAATGCTTAAAGATCAGTAACAAGTTAATCTATCTAGTTACAACATTTTTGTGGATGTTTATCAAGTGATAGCAGTAAGTAAATTGTTGACATCTAAGGGATCTATGGATTTGTTTTAGTGGTAATTAATTCACCCCCCCTCTCAGTTACTCCATCTATAATTCCAACACTACTCTCCTTGTATTTTCTCAAATTTGAAATGACAAAAAATGAGTGAAAATTGACCTTATACCCTTTCAAAATTTTACATTTAATGCTTAATCCTTGTACAGTTGTAAACTCAGCATCAACATGATTTCTATTTTACTTAGCATCTAATGACATGACCATCACTAGGCAGCTACTATAGGCTCAGCTTCAACTAGCTAACCTAGCAGCTTGACACTAACTAGTATTTTTCTTGGCATACATAGAGAACTTTTCATGCTCAACAACAACATGAAAACTTTGAAGATTTAACTTGAATTTTCTAGAACTTCTTGCATCTTCATTCATGCTAATGTAATCCTTTTAGTACTTACTTTCTTTTGGTACTAATGTATGATATAATGCTTTAAGTATCAGTCCCACATAGCTCTTGTTTACTTAGTTTGATGAGGTGTGACCACTTGACCCATTGGGTAAAGTGATCCCTTCTCCATTTGATGTACTCCAACCATCTTTCTTCTTCCATGTCTTATTCATCTCATTCTTGATTTGTTCAACATCTACCTTGCCTTTGCCTTTATCAAATTAACAACTTGGTGCATTGGACCAAGTTGGGCAATGTTTTCTAATGTGATCAATCTTCAAACAATTGAAACATGTAGTTTGACTCAACCACCTCTTATAATTACCACTAAAGTGAGTCCTAATGCAATTTTCAAGTAGATGTCCATATTCCTGACAATAGTGACAACTATATCTTGTATTGTAATCCTAGTTATAATAATTTCCATAGCTTCTTACCATTGTTGGCTTTCTTGATGACCATGTGGACTTGGATCTATATTCAAAGGCTCTATGTCCATACTTTTGACAATTGTAGCAATATCCTTCAAATTTTGGTGCATGCATGGTTCTAGTTTTGCATTCGTGTGCCTAATGACCTTGTTTATTGCACTTATGATAGTGGACCATGTTTTTAGGCTTAGCATTCTAATTTGTATTCTTGATCCTGCATACATTAGTTTTATGTCCTTTCTTTCCATAATTATGACAAGTAGATTTGGAATTCTTACTTTTGTTGTTCCTTTCCTCAGCAACTTTAGATGGTTCTCCCTCTTCAGTGCTTGTGTAGCCCAATCCTGATGTATCTCTATTCAATCTAGGAGATTTTAATAATTACTTAAAGGACTTGATGGGTTCATTTGGCTTGTTAAAACTTTCAGCAAATTCCTTTTCTCTTTTCAAGTCATTCTATAGTTTTTCATTTTGCAACTTCAATGTAGTTATCTCAATGTCCTTGACATTCAACTCATGATGAGCATTCATCATTTGGCTTAAGGTATCCAATTGCATGTTTGAGATCCTAGATAGCTATGTTGACTTTTCTTCCAATATGTTTGCCAAAATTCTTTTGTCTTCTTCAATCAGGGCCTTGCCTTCTATAGCTTTCTTCTTTTGTTTAGTCACTTCACATAACAGTATAGCTTGTGATTCTTGCTCCAACTTGAGATTTCTAATTTCTTCAACTTGTGCTATGTTCTTCTCTATTATATCTGCAATTGCCACATCAAATTCACTACAATTGCCATTTGCAAATAGCTTTTTGGTGTCAATCTCTTTGTATTGTGTGTCATTTTCTACTATGGCAATCTCTTTCCTTCTTTTTAGGGAACTCTTCAAAGCATCTTTGGCTTCATTTAGTTGATGTATTATAAGATGTATCTTAATCTCCTAGTTCTCAATGCTCTTTCCCAATTTGTAGACTTCCACTTCAAGATCTTTCCTCTAAGTTGCAAAGATTCTTCTTCAGAGAACTCAGCTCTAATACCAATTATTGGAATTACAAATGACAAACATTTACTTCTAAGAGGTGGGGGTGAATCAAAATTTTATCTATTAAAACTTTCACAATTCATTAGATGCATGTAATATATGGACTGAAAATAACGTGTAAAGTGCATACATCTAAATCATGTAAGCATATAATCAAACACACACACTTAACACCAGATATGATTACCCAGAAACTCTCCAAATGAGAAGGTAAATTTGGGGTGGGGATGACACCCACTGGATCAAACCACCCTGGACTCTACTATTCTTTTATTCATGTTTAGTCTAGAAGACCAATCAAAGCTAAAGAGGAGGTCCGCTTCCCCCTTATTACTACCTTTTTCAACATATCTATTGGATTGTCATTTGTATGTATCTTCTCCAGCTTTAACTATCCATCCTCCAAAACTAACCGAATGAAATGGTACCACAACTAGATGTGTTTGGTCTTTGAATGCAGAGCTGAATTCTTTGGAAGATGAATGGTACTTTGACTATCTATAAACAAATAATTATCCCTCTGAGGGTTTTCCAATTCTTCCAAGAAGAACTAAAGCCATATCATCTCCTTGGTTGCCTCTGTAGTAGCAACATACTCTGCCTTTGTAGTGGATAGAGCATTAATCTTTTGTAACCTAGAAACTTAGCTCACAGTTGCCCCACCAATAGTAAAGACATAACTTATAGTACTCTGCCTGGTATCAATATCCTCTACCAAATCTGACTTAGCATAGCCATGTAAATGAGTAGTAGAGCCCCCAAAATATAAACACTAGTTGGATGTTCCTCTCAAATATCTGAGAATCCATTTGACTGCATTCCGATGCTCAATTCCTAGATGACTCATATACCTACTAATAACTCCCATTGCATGTGTAATATCTGGCCTAGTACATATCATAGCATACATCAAGCTTCCTATAGTTGAAGCATAGGGTACCTTGGACATCTTATCCTCCTCTTCATGTGTCTTAGGATACATCTCCTTAGTCAACTTCAAATGACCAAGTAAAGGTGTGTTGATAGCTTTAGCATTTTTCAGAGAGAAATGTTGCAACACCTTCTCAACATAATCAGCCCGAGATAGCGTCAATGTTATGTTCTTCCTATCTTTGCAAATCTTCATACCAAGGATTTTTTTTGCTGCCCCCAAATCCTTCATAGCAAATGCATCTTCTAACTAGTGTTTCAACCCCTTAATATGATCCATGTTAGACCTAGCTACAAGCATATCATAAACATATAAACATAAAATAATGTAGCTATCATCATCCAACCTCTTAAAATAAACATAGTAATCTGAATGACACCTATTACATCCATGCTCATGCATAAAACTATCAAATTTCTAATACCATTGCTGAGTTGCTTGCTTCAAGCCATACAAACTTTTTTTCAATTTGCATAGTAAGTTCTCCTTACGTTTGATCGCAAATCCCTGTGGCTGAGCCATATATATCTCTTCATCCAAATCACCATGAAGGAAGCTTGTTTTAACACTAGTTGCTCTAAATGCAAATTTTTAGTAGCCACAAGACTTAAAATAGTACGGATAGAAGTCATCTTAACAACAGAAGAAAATATCTCATCAAAATCAATTCCTTTTTTCTGTGCAAATCCTTTTACAACTAACTTGGCTTTAAATCTTTTCTTACCTCCTTCCTCTTCTTTTAACGTATAAACCCACTTATTCTATAAAGCTTTTTTACCTGTAGGCAACTTGCACAAATCCCATGTCTTATTCTTTAGCAAAGAGTCCATTTCATCTTTCATTTCAGACTCCCACTGAATCTTAGTATCCACCTACACAACTTCATCATAACTTTCAGGTTCACCAGCATCAGTAAGTAAAATAGAATACAAAGAGGGAGAAAATTTTTGTGGAGGTCTAATTTGCCTTGTTGACCATCTAACATTCACCGATGTGCATGGTATTTGTTGTTGTGGTTGTTGCACATAATGAGGAATGGCTAGAGCATTAGCTTTTGGAGTATCATCCAGCATGACATAATCATCTTCTTTCTTCTCATGTTGCTGCAACAGATCTTTGTACAACATAGTCTCATTGAATATGACATCCCTACTTCTTACAATTTTCTAATTTTCAAAATCCCAAAGCCTATAACCAAATTCATTAATGCCATATCCAACAAATACACATTTCTTTGACTTAGCTTCTAGCTTGGTTCTATTTTCAGAATCTATGTGAGCAAATGCTTCACAACCGAAGGTCTTGAGAAAATAATAACTCACCTTCTTACCAGTCCATGCTTCCTTTGGAATACCATAGCCCAAAGGAGTAGAGGGACCTCTATTAATTAAATATACAGCAGTATTGACAGCCTCTACCCACATGTGTAAGGGCAACACAGCATGCAACCTCATGCTCCTTGGACGCTCCATTATAGTCCTATTCATGCGTTCAGCCACTCCATTTTTTGGTGGAGTCCCTGGAATAGTTTTTTGTCTATGAATACCATTAGTGGAGCACTAATATTTAAATTAATGACTGCAATACTCACCACCATTATCAGATTTGAGACATTTTAATTTCTTACAAGTCTCATTTTCAACCAAGCATTTCTATTTCTTAAAAGTTTGAAATACATCAAATTTCTATCTAAGGAAATAAACCCATACTTTTATAGTTGTGTCATCAATAACTATAACATAATAAAGAGAGCCACCAAGGGAAGATAATTGAGTCAGTCCCCATACATCTGTATGGACAAACTCTAACTTCTCCTTTTTGTTTTCCTTCCCAATCTTTACAAAACTCACTCTCTTTTGTTTTCCATACATGCAACTTTCATAGAAATCAATATTAACACATTTTAGACCTGGTAAAACTTTCTTTGAATGAAGCACTTTCATACCTTTCTTCCTCATGTGCCCAAGTCTGTTGTGCCATAGCACTATATTAGAATCTACAGCAACTATTTGTTCTCGCTGCTCAACTGCAGCAATTGTTCCTGAACATTCATTTTTTTCTGAAACAATTAAAGTAGAAGGAACAATATGACCTATACAAAGATATAAGGTGCCTACTTGCATACCTTTTGCTACTACAAGGGAACCTTTTCAAACCTTCCAATTTTTATCATTAAAAGTAACTACACAACCCTCATCACCGAGTTGCCCTACTGAAATTAAATTCCTACTTAGCCTTGGAACATGTCTTACCTCATGTAGTAGCCAATGATTCCCATTCTGCAACTTAATCTTAATTTTTCCCTTTCCAACAATCTGATAGGGTTCATTATCCCCCAAATAAACTAGCCCAAAATCCCCTTGGACATAATCAATGAAATAACCTCTATGAGGTATAGCATGAAATGAAGCACCAAAATCTAAAACCCATGAATCATCAACACTTTCTAAAAACAAAAATAAAGCATCGTCTTCAGATTTGTTACTTACCACATTTGCCTCCTTGTCTCTATCTGGTTTATCTCCTTCATTTTTCTTTCGATTCCAACAATCTTTCTTTTTATGACCTAGTTTGCCACAGTACTAGTAGTCATTCAGTCCTCTTGATTGAGACCTCTTCCCCTTTGAATTTCCTCCTGATTTCCCACGATTTTTTAGAGTTACTTCCTCTCTCAGTCGTTCTACCCCTGCTTTGTGCATTCAAAGCACTTCCTGGTGTAGATCCACCTGAGGATTTCCTACAAGTTTCCTCACTCAAAACAACACCAATCACATCATCATATTTTAAGGTACTAGATCCAAGAACTAAATTACTCATAGTCATTACCAAGCCATTCCAACTTTCAGGCAAAGAACACAAAATCAAAAGAGCCCTAATTTCTTCATCAAAATTGATACCCACAGAAGATAACTGACTAGTAATAGTATTAAACTCATTTAAATGATCTGCAATAGATCCACCTTCTACCATTTTCATATTAAATAAACACTTCATGAGAAATACCTTGTTTGAAGCGAAGGGCTTTTCATATAGTGTCGCTAGGGTTTTCATCAACTCTTCTGTCATCTTCACTTTTGTAATATTAAATGCCATGGATGGTGTTGTAGGTGCACTTTTAGTACACCATTTTTAAAACTTTTAAAGTTGCCTAATGTAAAGAATTTCTAAAAATTGTTCCCAGTATGCTTAACAAAGTTTCTATGAAGGATTGAATTGTTTCTGAGTCCAGATATGCAAATGTGGAAGCAAATGGAAGTCGAAGTTCATTTTTTTCACCATGGAGAAGCACTTCTTGAATTTTTTGCAATGGAGTAGTCAACTTGGGATTTTCCACCAAAAGAAAAAAAAAACATAGTGGAAAGCTCATTTTCCACTACGCCTTTCGCAGTCATTTTCAGATTTTCCATGGGAGAAGCAAATATTTCATTTTCCACCAAAAGGAAAAATGCGTAGCGAAAAATTCATTTTTTGCTACAACTTTCGCAGTCATTTTCAGATTTTCCATGGGAGAAGAAAATATTTCATTTTCCACCAAAAAGAAAAATGCGAAGTGGAAAATTCATTTTTCACTACGACTTTCGCAGGCAAAGTCCAATTATCCACATGAGGAGAGAAAAGAAAAATCTCAATCCACAATGAAGGTATATGGGGTCTAGCATGAAGATCACTCCAGAAAAATAATTTGTGAATCAATTTACATCAAAATTGTGCCCACTACATGGAAATGGAAAGTTGAAGATTGGGTGCACTTTTTGCACTCAAAAATGGAATTTCCACCAAGCATCAAATCCATAATAGAGAGATGGAAACGAGCTTTTAATTGATTAAACAAGTAATGATAATCTCACAATGATTTATTGCTTGAAGATTTGAACATCAATGTGGCATTAAATGTGAAATGAAAAATTCATTTTCCACTGCGCCTTTCACAGTCAAAGTTCAATTTTTCACAAAAGGGAGAAGACAAAAATCAAATTTCTGCTATAAGCACTCTAGAGAATTTCTCCCAAATTTCAGCAGAGAATTAACATCGTAAGCATGGAAGATAACATTCTTGCAGATTGAAGACATATGGATTATAGAGCATTGAAAGAAGAGTGGCTGGAAATTTTATTTTATCAATTCTAATTTTGTAACAGTCATATAGACTAGCATTCAGTAGCTCATATCCTTTGACTCAGTGATTATTTTTTCAATCTCTTTGGTCAGAATGTAGAAAACTAAGTTTGGAAGAACATATCCAAAAGTGAGCTCGATCCAACAGTGAAATAAAAAGATATGCCCCACGAAAAATGACCATTTTTACCTAGCAAGAGTATTTATTTTGCTGTCCGCTCAACGAAGGAAAGATTTTGGATATTGATTTAACATATTTAAATGTCAATTGTTAAAATATAATTTAAATATGTTAATATATATCATTATTAACTTTAAAAGTTAATAAGCATATCAATTTTCAAAAGGAAAGAATGAGAAGTCAAAGAGATAAGATCAGTTACAGAACTAAAAAGTCACCGAAAGAAACCAAACGATTGCTAGAGAATGTATTTATTGTAAGACCTTTTCATTTGCAAAGGGTTCTTCTTTTTGCAAGAGTAGGTATTGCTGGAGTAGAGGGGAGACAGTAGTTTATTTTATGCATTTCATTTCATGCATTGATTTCTGTAATAGATTTGGCCAGAGTTGTAGGCAAATAAAAAATCAGAGCATTGTATTTGTTGTGTTCAAAACAAATAAGAGTTTTGCTTCAAATCAGAGAATTTGGGTATTATTTTTTGAATATATTAAATCAGAGCATTGTAGTATTTGGTTTTGGACATTATCTTGCATCTTGTGTCAAATAATGAATGTGTTGTAGATCAGAGCATTTGCGCGTATTCCTATTGTAGAAATCTATATATTAAATCTCCATTTCTTCATTGCATTCACATAATCTACATTTATTGCATTACCAATGTCGAGAAGTCATAGGAATTGTGGGTTCTTGGTATTGGCTAGGTGTAGAACTAAAGTCTTCCTAAGTTAGTTCTGTCTAGGACTGGCTTGGTTTTCCTCTTTTGTTCTCAGGTTAAGACGTACCCAATTAGTTTAGGAACAAAAAAATTCATTGAATATCATTGATAAGGGAGTTGTACCTTTCAATTCAAAGGAAATCTATCGACCTCATGATAGATTATCTAACTGTTGGTATCAAATTGTTTCTCATAGGTTTGGGCATTTAAGAGTTACATTGGAAAGAACAATCTATTTACGAACAAATTTTTGGTGACTCCACTAGGGAAGCGAAAAAGAAGATTAGTGTTTACTTCCTCAATTTATTATTATCTCTGCTACTTGGAGATTGGTGACTCTATTTTAAATTCTCAAAATTTATGGTCAAGTAATTCAGTACTTTCATTTTCAGAATTTGAGGTACCTCCCCCAGGATGGAGGTTGGCAGTACTGTTGAAGAATATTTCTTGAAATATTCAGAAATTTTAAAAGATTGGATGCCAGCAAGAGATAAAGATGTTTCAAACATCTTTATTTTTATCCCAGGATTCAAAAACCCAATTGAAGAAGTTATAGAAGACACGGCGAGAAGTGTGAATTGGTTGAAGGCTGCCTATGGCTCTTTTCTCATCAAGAAGAAACCTCCTGTGCAAGAACCCAAATAACAAGAGCATGCATGGGAAAATGTTTAGCAAGCTGAAAATGAGGAGCTTGACATCATCTCATTGCATATTTCGCATGAATAGGAAGAAGAACAACATGTACATGATGACCTTCAAGTAAGTGATGATGGGTGTTCTCATAATTTACATTTTTAGCCTAATTTTTTGAATGAGGAAAAGGTCAATTTGTTCGAGAATAAAAGAAGTTTCAGTTTGAAGTTTGATCCTATGTTAATAGAAAGCAATATTCAAGATGCATTGGTTCTAGTACTATGCTATGATAAAATTCCATCATGTCAAATGGTTGAAGGATCATTGTTTTCTAATTATTCCTTTGAGTTTCAAGATGAAAGTATGGTTGAAATTGAAGAAGTTAAAAAGTTACGACAGCTAATACCATCCATGATTTCAAAAAACACATTATCTTTCAAGGAAGAGGTTATCTCTCAGCCCTTACCGATTGTTGAAGAACAAGATGCTCCTCCAATAGTTTTAGGTATTGATTCATCATCCTATGCCACTATTTTGGATAGAAGATTTTTAAATTCAATTTTTGAAGAGGATAAGGAAACTATTTCAATCAAGGTTTATCCTAAAATTGGAGAGGCATGTTCAAAATTTGAAGTTGTTAAGTATGCTAAAAGACCTCCAAATTATGACAGCCCCAAGAGTTTAAATGATAAAGATACTGAAGTGTTTTCTTTGGAGATTTTTGAGAAATGTTCTTTTCAATTTGAGTTTAGGAATGGTTTTGAATCTTCCATGCAAAAGGTTAGAGAAAGGCCAGAATTCTATGATGAAGCATAGCTCTTTGGATATAATACTTTGCTTACAAGATTTCTTCATTATATTGGGTTGATTTTCAATATTGAGGAGATCATTAAATTACAACTGAGATGGATTACTCCATTGGGACACCATGCATTGTTCCGGAATGGCTCCTTCTTTTCTCAACTAGTTAATGGCCATGTATGAGTTTCATTATACTCCTCCTCCTTTTGGTGAGGTTTCCTTACCTACTTGTAAATAATGTTTTCTTTCCAAATTTTGGCTTGCCTAGTTTAGTTTTTTCCTTGCATTGTTGTGTTGTTGTCCGCTTTCCCAATTTTGGTTTTGTCATGCTCTCCTCCACCCTCCTAGCAAGTAGATCTATATTTTCCCTCTTTTTTGCCCCACTCTGTAGCCCAATGGATAAGACCTACTGTGAAAAACCTAAGATTCTAGATTCTTTACGTACTTTGCAACACATAATCCCCATTCAGAGCCAGCTGTAGGTGCACTTTCAGTACACCATTTTTAAAACTTTTAAAGTTGCCTAATGTAAAGAATTTCCCAAAATTATTCCCACTATGCTTAACAAAGTTTCTATGAAGGATTGAATTATTTCTGAGTCCAGATATGAAAATTTGGAAGCAAATGGAAGTCAAAGTTCATTTTTTTTTCCATGGAGAAGCACTTCTTGAATTTTCCGTAATGGAGTAGTCAACTTGGGATTTTCCACCAAAAGAAAAAAAAATGTAGTGGAAAACTCATTTTCCACTGTGCCTTTCGCAATCATTTTCATATTTTCCATGGGAGAAACAAATATTTCATTTTCCACTGACTTTCGCAGTCATTTTCAGATTTTCCATGGGAGAAGCAAATATTTCATTTTCCACCAAAAGGAAAAATGCGTAGCAGAAAATTTATTTTTTGCTACGACTTTCGCAAGCAAAGTCCAATTTTTCACATGAGGAGAGAAAAGGAAAATCTCAATCCACAATGAAGGTATATGGTGTCTAGCATCAAGATCACTCCAAAAAAGTAATTTGTGAATCAATCTACATCAAAATTGTGCCCACTACATGGAAATGGAAAATTGAAGATTGGGTGCGCTTTTTGCACTCAAAAATGGAATTTCCACCAAGCATCAAATCCACAAAAGAGAGATGGAAAAGAGCTTTTAATTTATTAAACAAGTAATGATAATCTCACAATGATTTATTGCTTGAAGATTTGAACATCAACCTAGCATTAAATGTGAAATGGAAAATTCATTTTCCACTACGCCTTTCACAGTCAAAGTTCAATTTTCCACAAAAGGGAGAAGACAAAAATTAGATTTCTGCTATAAGAATTCCAGAGAATTTCTCCCAAATTTCAACAGAGAATTAACATTGTAAGCATGGAAGATAACATTCTTGCAAATTGAAGACATATGGATTATAGAGCATTGAAAGAAGAGTGGCTGGAAATTTTATTTTATCAATTCTGATTTTGCAACAGTCATATAGACTAGCATTCAGTAGCTCATAATTTTTGACTCAGTGATTAGTTTTTTGATCGCTTTGGTCAAAATGTAGAAAACTAAGTTTGGAAGAACATATCCAGAAATGAGCTCAATCCAACAATGGAATAAAAAGATATGCCCCACAAAAAATGACCATTTTTACCTAGCAAGAGTATTTATTTTGCTGTCCACTCAACGAAGGAAAGATTTTGGATATTGATTTAAAATATTTAAATGTCAATTGTTAAAATATAATTTAAATATGTTAATATATATCATTATTAACTTTAAAAGTTAATAAGCATATCAATTTTCAAAAGGAAAGAATGAGAAGTCAAAGAGACAAGATCAATTACAGAACTGAAAAGTCACCGGAAGAAACCAAACGATTGTCGAAGAATGTATTAATTGTAAAACATTTTCATTTGCAAAGGGTTCTTCTTTTTTGCAAGAGTAGGTATTGATGTAGTAGAGGGGCGAAAGTAGTTTATTTTATGCATTTCATTTTATGCAAGTATTTCTGTAATAGATTTGGCCAAAGTTGCAGGCAAATAAAAAATCAGAGCATTGTATTTGTTGTGTTCAAAACAAATAAGAGTTTTGCTTCAAATCAGAGAATTTGGGTATTATTTTTTGAATATATTCAATCAGAGCATTGTTGTATTTGGTTTTGGACATTATCTTGCATCTTGTGTCAGATAATAAATGTGTTGTAGATCAGAGCATTTGCACGTATTCCTATTGCAAAATTTTGAATAATAAATCTTCATTTCTTCATTGCATTCACATAATCTACATGTATTGCATTACCAATGTCGAGAAGTCATAGGAATTGTGGGTTCTTGGTATTGGCTAGGTGTAGAACTAAAGTCTTCTTGAGTTAGTTTTGTCTAGGACTGGCTTGGTTTTCCTCTTCCATTCTTAGGTTAAGACGTACCCAATTAGTTTAGGAACAAACAAATTCATTGAATATCATTGATAAGGGAGTTGTACCTTTCAATTTAGAGGAAATCTATCAACCTCATGATAGATTATCCAACTGTTGGTATCAAATTGTTTCTCACAGGTTCGGGCATTTAAGAGTTACATTGGAAAGAATAATTTGTTTACCAATAGGTGCCAAGCATAATCGAATGCTTCAAAGTGCCTTTCTGTCCAAAAGATCCCATTCATCATTTGACATAGATCCCTAATTTTTGGCTTTGCCTTCCAATGGCTTCCATAAATCCTTCTGATAAAGATAATCTTCCATTTGCATCTTCCATAACTAGAAGTTCTACCCATTAAACCTATCAACCCTCAACTTACCCTCGTCTGCCATCACTTCCACTCAACTGTGAGACTCCCACTCAACCATGAGACTTTCCTACAAAGGATAACAGAAAGACAACCTCGCTCTGATACCACTTGTTAGGATTAAACCACGGACAAAAATAATAATTACATGCAAACATAAGCAATAACAGAAAATAATAGATCACACAAAAAAGAACACAAGGCTCCAAGATTTAACATGGTTCACCCAATCCCTGGGCTACATCCACTAAATAGCAAGTCTGATATTATTATGATCTAGTGATTACAACCTGATTACAATCTGTAATCCCTTATAGCTCAATACTGCCGTAAGAACCAATTTTGCATCACAACATTAAATAATGAAAAATACCTAACCCTAAGCCTTTTTATACAAGTATTTTATGCCATTTTAGGGTTACAACATGTCAGCTATATGTCAGCTACAACGTCGGCCATGGCCCAAAAAAAATTTTGACCCCAAAGAATTTATGAAGTATGTATAGTACTTTCATGTTTAGTCACCATAATCTAACATTTCAAAATTAGCATCTGAACTGTTTGGCATCTACTGTTCACTCGGCACTTGAATCACTCAGCATGGTCTATCTGCTTAGCACTTGAATGACTCAATGCATGAGTGACTCGAAACTCATTGCAACTCGACACAGTCTTTTATTTACATATTATACTCGGCATGCATTACTAGTTCACAATAAACTAAGCAAATGTCTTAAGTGTGTTGACACTCAATTCTCAAAACCAATCTGAGATCAACAACTAATTATTTGTTTTTTAATGATCTCTATACTCAACTAAAATATTTGTGATTATAAAGTTAATGTAAGTACATAAGATATACTGGAAGGCTCTTTATCTAATGAAGGGTACTATAAACACATAACAAAAATAGAGAAATGATAGAAATATGCAAGAACAAAAAATGGGCTTCTTATTATCTTCAAAAGTATGGAATTGCATATTTTTGAAATAAAATATACAAATCCGCATGGGCATTTTTTAATAATATTATGTAAGATAGAGCCACGAGCAACCACACAAAAGTTCCCTAGACAACCCTACAAACCTTCCTCATATAGGTAATTTTCCACCTCCCGAGAAGGTTCTAAACATTTATCCCTAACCTTTGGGACCAACCAACCCTCAAATTATCACATTTATTACATTAGATTCATCTCAAAATAATTTAAAATTATATTTTTAGGTAGCCCAACTATTGGAGGCCATGATTTGTAAAATGTAGACTTGATTCGATAACCACTATTCAAAAAATGGAAGATTTTGATCTATAGTTTTAATCACGCAAGCATCCATCAGTCAAGGTTTGACCTCATTTTGGAGCCTTAAAGGCTTTCAAAAATGAGGTCAAATTTTTATACCAAAAATCCTGAATAAATTCACCAATATTTATGATATGAAAATAAAACTCAAAGAAGAGGTTGAAATATCTAAGACAAACCTCCAAACATGAAATCAAAATATTCTAAGCTCATATGACCAAATTATTAAAAATAGGAATTTTTCACAAATAGTAATTCTATACTCAAATAACTCTTATTTTGAAAAGATAAAAATAGATTTTTTTTGGGGTGATGCAGGATTGCCCTTACACCCATGATTCTCCTGCATCATATACCTAGGGTAATTTGAGAAGTGACCTTGTTATGTCTCATACGTTTAGAGGGAAACCAAGACGGTTAACTTCCTCCCTTACCAGCCATAATGAATCTTCTATAGTCACCATTTCCATTTGACCAAATATTCCTCATATGTTTGCCAATGCGACTGTCTATTATATCCTAAATTTTTTTTGTAGCTAAAGTAGTAACTAGAATACTCTATTGTTCTTTTGTGACGTAATATTTAATACCTCTTCATGACAATCTGATAGATCAAAAATGTTAAAGTGGGCAACTCTACTCCATAGGCATTTCTTGAATCATGAGTTGTGTGAAAGTGTTTTATGCATTGGTTATCCTAAAATACATGACTAACTACTTATACAATCCTTCCTTTGTCTTGAAGGTGGTCTTCCATTCATCTCCTTCTTTGATCTGAATTTGATGATATCCACTCATCAGTCATATCTTTTTGAAATACACAACTCTGCTCAAGCAATTCATATTTTCATCAATCCTAGGAAAGGGGAATCTTATTGGTAGCCCTAGAATATATACACATCATCTAGCCATGATTCTTATTTAGTGTTAGTATTATTGGTAGAACACATGGACTCAAACTCTCACAAATCAATCCCTTCTACAATAACTCTTGTGTTTTCCTATTCAACTCTTCACTTTCTACTGGTTTCACTCTATATGCTTCCTTATTTGGAAAAATAGCTCCTAGAATCAAGTACATCTGAAAATGGATCTTCCTTATAGGTGGTATTCCATCAAACACATTATCTGATACAATATCATGAAATTCATCCAACAAATTTGCAACTTTTACAGGTACATCTTCTACTTTTTCTTTACCATCTTTTTGAATTATAGTAAAACACATATGCTCATTCCTCATACCCTCTAGGAACTTTCTTCCATCAAAAAAAATTATTCTAACATTACTGCATACCTTTTCTTATATGTCCTTCAATGGATTTATCTTATGTCTCACTACATTCTTTGTCAAAAATATGTATTCACACAACCATCGTGTATAACACACCTATCAGACTACCACAACCTTCCTAGAAATATATGGCATTCATCCATGGGCATAATGTCACATAGTACCTTATCATGGTAGCTCTCAATCTTTAATTTTTCTAGGCATTGTTCATTGACCATGACCTTCTGGTCATCTTGTACCTAGACAATCCAATACAGACATGGGCACTTTGCATCTTAATCTTTAATCTTGTGACCATCTCCACTAACACAAAATTTTTAGTGATCCTATTACCAATAATCACATCACAAAACTTATCATCACATTTTCACCTAATCCAAAACAAGCTCCTCCTTTGCTCAGATTCATTCTCACCACTCAACAGGACTCTAATGTTGATTATGAGTTCTAATGTTTTAGCATCTTCAGAATATGATGACTCAGATCCCATCTCATCATCTTCTACTTTCCAATTCCATTTTTCTCCAATTAGATCTCCTACCACCATGTTTTTGCATGAACCTTCAATCCGGCCTTCACAAACTTGACCCTGTCAAGATCCTTGATATCTTCAACTCAAAATAATATTTCTAGTTCATTGATCCACTCGATCAATTTATTTTGATTAATATTTCCCAAGAATGTAGGGACCTCAACCTTAATTCTTTTTCCAATCTTGAAAATGGCCCTAAAAATCCTTTCTTCCTCTTAGTTCAGAACTTTTCCTTCTCCTTCCTAATCAAAATTTACTTCTTTGAGTTCATCCTCAGTCTCATCTCTTACTACAAGAGTCATCACTCTATGAATCTCTTCTTTCAATGCTCACACTTGTCTCTAGAGGGCTCTAACATTAGGTGAAACACCTTCAACTCTTCCACCATGTTCCCTTCATGGAGGCATTTTTGTGCTTATCTGTAAAACCCTAAACTGTAATCTTGGTACAAACTGCCTCACAATTGATGATCTGTCTACACACTCAGGAACTCTTGCTTTAATACCAATTGATGAAGTGTGTACTCCCCTCAATACCACAAACACATTAGAAAAATAGAAAAATGATAAAAATTTACAAGAATGAAAAATAAGCTTCTTATTATCTTCAAAAGTATGGAATTCAAATTTTAGAAATACAATATGCAAAGTCATATGGGCAATTTTCTTACAATACTATATAAGACAAAGCCACAAACAACTACCCATAACTACCCTAAATAACCCTATGGGTCTTGCTTATATAGGAAATTTTACACCACCTAGAAAGGTTCTAAATATTTATCCCTAACTCTTGAGATTGACCAACCCTAAAATTAACATAGTTATTACATTAGAGTCAACTCAAAATAATTATAAATTATATTTTTAGGTAGCTCAACTTTTAGAGGATATTACTTTTAAATCATATACTTGATTGGCTATTATAACGATTTAAAAAAATAGAATCTCCTTACCTACAATGGATGATTGCACAAGCAATCATCATCTAAGGTTTTAACTCATTTCAGAGTCTCTAAAGCCTTCAAAATTGAGCTCAAAGTTTTTATACTAAAAATCTTCAATAAATTCACCAATACATATGATATTATTGAAAACAGATTGATACAAGTATGACTATGTGTTTCAGTCATTGTTTTGTCACTGATGTCAAGCCTATTACTTGGTGGTAAGACAATTTCTTTGATGATTTGAGTACTATCATCTGTTTGATTGATGAAGAGGATTTCATAAAATGAGGTAACAATAGCACCTAGAGGATAGGTTGAGTTATGATATGGAAAAGGAGTACAAGGGTCAGTTAAGACAGTGATATTAGAGTGCATTGGTAATCTACTTGAGGTTGCAAAGGATCAATACACTAATTAAGTTCAGAAGAACAAGATAAACAAAGTATTTTTGTCAAGCTTAACAATCTGCATAGTAGGTGCCAAGAAAAGTTAGTGTAAATTGAGCACAAAATTAGTTGGATTCGAGCAAAGTCAATTTCAGTGTCTATCGAGTGATACAATGTAAGCCAAGTAAAGTTTAGTTGATGTCAAGCACTAGTAAACTTTAGTTCATGTCGAGTATTTTGATAGTGGATGTCGAGCAATGTAGTATGTACTAAGCATTAGAAGCCAGTTAATTCCAAGTGTCAACATTATGAGAAAGCTCAAGAATTTGATAAATCTAAGCCAACAAATTTGATTTCTTGGATTTTGTGAATCATTTAGAAGATAAGCTTAATGAGCTGGTGGCATAGAATTCATGGTGAACTCTTTTGAGGTGAATTCAAAGAGAATTGAAGGAGAAGTTTCTAGAAGGGAATGAAATGAAACACTGGGTAGATTCATTGAATTCTAACTAATCTAACCTAACCCTAAAATGGACAAAGGAGAATAAATGACAAAAGATCTTAATTCTCTATTTATAGAGATGGTTAGTCAGAAGCAAAGGTTGTCATGTCCAAGAACCTAAGGAAGACAAGGAGTCTAGGGTATTTCTTCATTTAATGACCTAAGAGAAGTGTCTACATTGGCAAGAAAAGAAAGAAGGCTTAAGGAAATGGATGCTTGAAGGGTGAACAAGTTGTCAGTACTAAAGTGTGTGAAAGCCAAGTAGAATGGAGGATAGAAACATAGATCTATAATATGCAAGTGTGTTGTACGTTGTTATCAAATCAAGCCTTACTGTTACTTTCTAATCAGTGTATCAATCTAGGGTAAATCCTTTGGATTAAGGTTGACCTAATTGTCATTATTAAATCCTTTAACTGAATGACATTCCAATTGAATGATCTCAAGTCCTTTAACAAGGTTTTCTCCTAATAGGGTGATTGAAATCCTTTAACCAAGTCACATTTAACAGTGTGCATTGTAACCTTAACAGGGTTGGCCTTTCACAGGGCATCACTTCAAAAGAGTGAGAATGAGTAGTATGTTACTAGTAATTTTTGCCAAATTAGGTTTCCACGTTAAGTTATTGTGTCAAATGTATTATTGAATCTTCTATGTTTCATGTTTACATTTCTAAAAAGTTGATTTAATAGTAACCTACAAGTTTAAGTGAATGTATGATTTAATGGATGCATGCATGATGAAAATGTTTTATGGATATGGGTTCATTAAGTTATGAAAAGTTTTAATTATGCATCTGGACCTTGGATCGATGATTCACCCCCCCCCCCCTAGTTATTCTTGTTGATCTCATATTGATTTTCACAAGTGAGTGTCAACACACTTAAGTTATTTACTTAGTTCATGACAAACTAGTAATGCATGCTAAGCACAACATGTAAATATTAGACCATGTTGAGTCATAGTGAGTTTCGAGCCACTCATGTGCTGAGTTACTCAAGTGCCAAGCAGATAGACCATGTTGAGTGATTCAGGAGCTAAGTAAATAGTGGATGTCAAGCAATATAGCTATCAATTCATAGTATAAAGATTAGTGCATGCTAAGCATCAAAGACTTTAGATGCCAAGTGACACAGTTTTGACATATTTGTTTGTAATGGCACAAACAACTATGTAAACCATTTTTGAGCTGACTTAAGGATGAATTATGATATGTTGGAGATAAGGACGAATCTCTTGTTGGATTCCCTATGCAATTACATGCAATCAATTAGAAAATAAGAAGGATTAAGTGGCAAAATGGATGAATCTCAGCTGTAGATTCATACATAAGCCTAAGCCACCAAAAACTTCTTAAGGAGGATAAAACCCTAAACTCTCTATTAGGAAGAAGGTTGTTGAAGGATAAAAGAGGATAGTTTACATGCAAAAACAAAGCATTCATGGTGACTTAGAAGTTATGAAGTGAAACCACATTGTAGAATTAGTTAGAGCAGAACAAAGGATAGAGAAAAGGATACATAAAAGAGACATCTGATCGAGAAGCATCAAGAAGACATCGTTTAGAGGTGATCTGTTATCAGGAAACCAAGTGCCAATCATAGGATCTATGCTAGGACATTCTAACAAGTGATTTCAATCAAAATCTCTTTACAAATTAGTCCTAACAAGCTATATGAAATCCTTTAATAGGGTGCTTACTTAGTTGTAAGTTAAAGTCCCTTAACTAGGCACACTTCTAATAAGGTGTTGAAATCCTCTAACAATGTGAGACCTAACAGTCTGTAAGCCTTTAACAAGGTAGACCTTTCACAAGGTAAATCATGTCTCATGTGATGGATACAATTATTCAATTGTGTGTTGTCTTTGATGTTACACAAATGTCATATTAGTTATCAGACAGAGTCTACCGAGTTTACTTGGTCAGAAAAGCAAAAGATAGAGTCTACCGAGCTTAGAAGGTTAGCAAAGTGAATTACAAATTCTACCGAGCATTTTTGGAGGTTACACTATGAAGATACTTTCTATTGAGCTCACTTGGGTGCTAAAGGTTTCTGTGGCAGAAGTCAATTTCTACCGAGCTCACAAGGTCAATGAAGGAAAGTTAGTTCTTACCGAGTTCACTCAGTCTCCAAAAGATTTTGCAAAGTTTGTAGTGTTTACCGAGCTTCACTTGGTTAACACTAGAAATCATTTTTGGAGTAGTGTTTACTGAGTAGGGTTGGCCTATGAAGGATTTCATTAGTTTGGGAAATAAAGTTTATTTATTTTATGTAATGTTTGTAGCTGACTGATGTATGGTTTATTGGTAAATGTAACTTGTAAATGAGCTCACTTGACAATTTGTAATGTATAAATAAGAGGTCAAGTTGTGATTTTGAATGTATCGATGAATGAATGAGTAAGCATGCAAGTGAGTTAATTGTGTGAAAAGGAAGTGTGAGCAAATTTTGAAGAAGGATCAAATATCCTTGAGGAACGGTAAAGTTGTATTCAATTAATGAGGATCTATTGAAGCAAAGTAGAGATCTATATAAGAAAAGTTCAATTGCATCTCATTGAGGTCACTTGTTATTACTTTCTCACCATTGTAGTATTAATTCCTAAATCTCTTAATAGAGTTGGTCTAATAGCCATTTTGTAAATCCTCTAACAAGGTGGACAGTTCTATTGAATTGTTCTAAAGTCCTCTAGCAAGGCCACTCCTAACAGGGTGATTAAATCCTCTAACAAGGTCACACAAAACACTATATTTTGTAACCTTTAATAGGGTTGGCTCCTAATAGGGCTCACTTCATAAGAGTGAAAATTGGTAACTAGTTACTCGGTAGTTTTTCCCATATTGGGTTTCCATGTTAAATCTAGTGTCTCTTGTGTTCATGTTATTTCCTTTTGCATGCATGTTAATAATTATGAATGCTTAAATATCAGTAATAAGTTAATGCACACTTTATCTACTAGGTTACAGCATTTTCTATGTGGCTTCTGAGCGACAATAGTAATTAAGTTTTAAGACATCTAAGGGATTTTTGGATTTGTTTTTGTGGTAACTGATTCAACACCCCCCCCCCCCCCCCCCCTCTCAGTTACTCCATCTATATTTCCAACAATTGGTATCAGAGCTTTTGGTGCTTGCAGGAAAGATTTCAAGGATCTAAGCTAAAGATTAGGATGTCTTACAAGAGGGAAATTCCAAGGCTTAATAGGGATAACTTTTTAGCATGGCAAGGTCTCATGAGACTCCATCTAGCTTCCATTGGAGATACTAGATTGAAATATCTAGATGAAGCATATGTAACTCCCACTAGCACATTATTTGCAAATGACATTGTTGAGAAGAAGACTCATAACACCATGATGATAGACATTGCATCTGCCCTAAGCTATGAAGAATTTAATGATGTCAAAGACTGCAAAACTACCTTTGAAATGTGGAATAGGTTGAAAGATATCTATGGAGGTGATGATAATGTGAGAAGAGCCAAAGAAAAAATTCTAAGAGGACAATTTGATCAGATGAGGATGAGAGAAGATGAAAACATTGCAAAATATGTTGAAAGAGTCAAAGCAAGTGTTAGTGCAATCAAAGCTTCTGGAGGAGATATCAAGGAGGAAATAGTTATAAATAAAGTTCTTAGAACATTACTTCCCATTTATGCAATTAGAGTTTCTGCAATTCAAGAAAGAAGATGTGAAGCAAATCATAAGATAAATTTAGAGGCCATAGTTGGAAGATTGACTACATTTGAGCTAGATAACTATGATAACTATGTTCTAGCTACCAAGAACATTGAATCAGCCTTTGAAGCCAAGCTTTTACTCAAGGAGAAAGGAAAGAAGATAAAGGATTCTCAGTCATAAAGTGAAGAAGAGTTAGAATAGAGTTCTGACAATGATCTTGAGGTGGTTGAAGCTCTACTAGCAAGGAAATATTCTAGAGGCAAAGGGAAATACAAAGGTAAGGTTCCTCTAATATGTTTTTTATGTGAAGAAATTGGATATATTACTGCTAGGTGCCCAAATAAGTAGAACAAGGATAAGAAGAAAGGTCACAAGGGTAAGGGCAAGAAAGACTTCAAATCATTCAAGGAAAAAGGTAAGAAAACATGTTTCATGGCTAAGGATTCTAATGATTCTGATGAAGAAGAAGATGAAATTGTTTACATTGCTATGAAAGATGAATCTGACAATGATGAGGAAATGGCACTTATTTCTCATGTGATAAAAAATGATACATGGATCATAGATAGTGGTTGCTCTCATCATATGACTAGTGATAAAACTAAGTTTGAACATTTTGAAGACTATGATGGTGGTAGTGTGAGATTTGGTAATAATGAACCTTGTTGCATAAAAGGAAGAGGAAGAATCTCACTAACCAAAGAGCTTGTACATGATAATGCATATTGGGTAGAAGGACTAAAGCACAATTTTTTGAGTGTGGCATAGCTACTCAATAATGGATTCAAAGTGGAATTCATGCATGGAAAAGCAAGACTACTGGATGACAAAAGAAAGCTGACTGGATCAGGCACACAAACAAAAGGTAATTTGTTCTATCTTGAACTTGGTGAGTGTTCATGCCTTATTGCTCAAGTTGAAGAAAGTTGGTTATGGCATAGAAGGTTGTGTCATGTGAACTTTGATAATTTGGTGAAAATAAGTAAATTCAAGAAAGTAAGAGGCATTCCTAGTATAAAGAAACTTGAGGTTGGTCTGTGCAAGAATTGTCAAATTGGTAAGATGGGAAAGACTAGCTTTAAAAGTAAGAACTATCAACCTAAAGAAGTTTTAGAAATTGTGCATACTGATTTGTGTGAACCTATTGGAATTGAAAGCTATACTGGTGAAAAGTTCTTCATTCTTTTTGTTGATGATTACTCAAGAATGATGACTATCATGTACCTAAGAGAGAAATTAGAAGCATTTGAGAAGTTCAAATGGTATTTGGCCAGAGTAGAGAAGGAAACAGGCAAAAGACTGAAATGTTTGAAGTCAGATAGAGGTGGTGAATTCATCTCCCATGAGTTCAATAACTTTTGCATTGAAAGGGGAATCAAAAGATAGGTATCAGCCCCTGGAACTCTTGAGCAAAATGGAATAGCTAAAAGGAGAAATAGATCTATCGTGGACTATGCAAGAAGCTTAATGATTGAAAAGAGTATTGCTATCAAATACTGGAAGGAAGCTATTAGCACTATAGTTCATACCTTGAACTGAGTATAGTTGAAGAAAGACTCATTCAAAACCCCCTATGAGTTATGGTATGGCTATAAACCCAATATAAGTTACCTAAAAGTATTTGGAAGTAAATGTTACATTTTGAAAGAATCTAGAAAAGGTAAATTTGATGTGAAGGGTGATGAAGGAATATTTTTGAGATATTCTTGCAAGACTAAAGCATATAGATGTTTGAACTTATCTACTCACAAACTCATAGAAAGTGGACATGTGAAAGTTGATGAGTTTGCAGAAAGAACTGAAGAAGAAAGCAAAAGGGAACCAAAAGACTACAGGAGATTTGTTTTCATTGAACTTGATACAGTGCCAAAAATACCTGTCAATTAGGAATCTTCTACTCCTAACTCTTAAGTAACCAAGCTACAGGAAGTTCAAATAGAGCTGAAGGAAATTGAGTCACATTCTGATGCTATCAAGCTAATGCCTACCAAGTTTGAAGGACCCGAGCAATAAACAGAATAGCCACAACCTGGAGTTGAAGTACAAGAGGATGAGAATACAAAGCATTCAAAAGGCAAGGAACCAGTATTAGCCAAGTATGTAAGGAGACATCATACACCAGACCAGATCATTGGAGACAAATCTGAAGGTACTATGACAAGAAGTAAGTTGAAAGGTACTTGTTTACTTGTTGATTTTGAACCTAGAAGTGTCAAAGATGCATTAGAAAATGAAAGTTGGATTGAGGCTATGAATGAAGAGATAGAGTAGATAGAGAAAAATAAAACATGGACTCTTGTACCCAGGCCTAAAGACAAAAAAGTGATTGGAACTAAGTGGGTATTTAGAAATAAGTTGAATAAAGATGATAAGGTGTCAAGAAACAAAGCTAGACTGGTATGCAAAGGATACTCTCAAGATGAAGGAATAGACTATGGAGAGACTTTTGCTCCAGTTGCAAGATTGGAAGGTGTTAGGACCCTGCTTGCATATGTTGCATACAAAGGATTTAAGGTTTATCAAATGGATGTCAAGTCAGCATTTCTCAATAGTATACTGGATGAAGAAGTTTACATTGAACAGCCTGAAGGTTTTGTTAATCTAGACAAGAAGGACATGGTGTACAAATTACATAAAGCATTGTATGGTCTGAAACAAGCCCCTTGAGCATGGTATGAAAGATTGCATAACTATCTTATCCAAATTGGTTTTTAGAGAACTAATGATAATAGTAGCTTGTATATCAAGGAAGGACTAGATAATAAGATTGTTTTAGCAGAAATATTTGTAGATGATACTTTGTTCATAGGAAATGATGATCTTTACAAAGAATTTTTAGAACAAATGAACAAGGAATTTGAGATGTGAATGTTTGGTGAAATCAAATTCTTTGTTGGCCTTCAAATTTAGCAGAGTAAGAATGGCATCTACATTACTCAATCTAAATACATCAAGGAGATACTGAAAAAGTTTGGCATGGAAGACTGCAAACTAGTTGGGACTCCTATGTGTATAGGATTGAAACTTACCAAAGATGATGAATCAAAGGAGATAGATCAGACATTGTATAGATCTATGATTGGAAAGTTGCAGTATGTAGTGCATACAAGGCAAGACATTGCCCTTGTAGTTGGTATTGTAGCGAGAATAATGAGATATTTGAAAGGCACTGAAGATTATGGATTATGGTACAAATTTGGAGCTAATCTAAATTTAAAAGTGTTTACTAATGTAGATTGGGTAGAAAACATTGATGACAGAAAGAGTACAAGTGGAGGAGCTTTCTTTCTTGTAAAGAGGTTAGTTTTTTGGACTAGTAAAAAGCAAAATTGTACATCCCAATCCACAACAGAAGCATAGTATGTTGCAGCAGTAGTAAACTATTCTAATATTGTTTGGTTCAAACAATTATTGGAAGGCATGAAGGAGAAAATCAAAGAACCTATTATTATGTTTTGTAACAATACAAGTGCAAGCAACATATCCAAAAATCCAGTGATGCATGCAAAAACCAAGCACATTGCAATAAAATATCACTTTGTCAGAGAATTGGTGCAGGATAAGGAGATTAGATTGGAATATGTCCATACAAAAGAACAAATTGTTGACATATTCACCAAGCCTTTACCTAAGGATGCATTCTGATATAAGAGGTAAGTGTAGACACCTAAAATTGTCCAAATCACGTATCTTGACCAATTAAATAAATATTTATTATTTATTTAATTCCCTTACCTTTAATTAAATAAATTTTACATTTATTTAATTATGTTCATCTTTTCTTGACTTAAACAAACTAAGGTTTATTTAAATCCTAACCCATCCCCTTTAATTAAGTGCTTTGTTTACTTAATTAATCCTTGCCTAATCCCTCTTGAAATTAAATATTAAATTTAATCCTATTTGAGCACATGGCTCCTAACTTTAACCCTCACCTAACCTCACTTCCCTAACCTAACCCATCCTTCTAACCTAGGTCAATCCACTTTCCCATTAATTAATCCTAGTTTCCCTTCTAATCACATCCTTAATCATTTGCACAATCCTAATCAAAAGATTAGCAAACCCTGGTGACATGTGACATGTGACTCTTACATCTCTTACAACCTTGTCCCCCTTCACATGTGAACCAAGGTGTCTCACACATGTGTGAGAAACCTTGAGCCTCCAACCCTCTTACACATGTCATTGTGTGAGGAAACATGATCTTACACACCTCTTACACCTGTCATTGACATGTCACATCAAAGGTTGCTCACACATGTGTGAGCATCTTTCCCCCTTTGAATGGTCAAAACCCTAATCCACATGGAGTCTACTTGGCCTCCACCTCATGGACACCTCATTGATCCTGAGAGATTCTAGCCATTCATCTTTCATTCAATCTCAACCGTCCATTGCATCCATTTTCCTATAAAAGGAGAGTCCTCTCCTCATTTTCACAAGCACTATCTACCTCATTGTTATGCTGTTGGATTTGTGAGCAACCACATCCCATGAGTGATGAAATCATCTCCACTTGATGGTTTCATGAGGTTTGCATAGTGTTATTTTATTGTTCATTTACATGTCTTCTTTCATATATAGAGGTTTTGCATGATAATGTAGGAATGTGCATTAGTTGCTTAGTGTTATTTCCTTAGTTACATTTTTATGCAACACAGTAAGTTAGGGGTCATTCCCCTATCTAAAATTCACTAAATAAAGTTTTAGTGATGCATCAACAGGTATCAAGTTGAAGATCTTTCAATTGATGCATTATAGTTATGAGAATATTTCATATGAATAAGTACATAAGGTACATTGTTCTTTATTTGGTTTGTGTTGTCTTTGGCATGTGTTGTCAAAGATAGAGAGTATACTGTCATATCCTTCTGAAATTTGAATTTGTTTGTGAAGAGTTTGATGATTGTAAAGAAGCTATGTAATTCTTTCATAGAGGGAGATTACTTTATTTGAGGAGTTTTTGGAATGAAATGTAAGAGGGAGAAATATTCTGTCAAAAAAAGACTTGTTTTCAAATTTTATTCTGCTATGACATGTTGTGTTTCCATCAATGCCAAAGAGGTAGATTGTTGGATACAATTATTCAATTATGTGTTGTCTTTGATGTTACACAAATCTCATATCTGTTATTAGACAAAGTCTACCAAGTTTAGTTGGATAGAAAAGAAAAAGATAGATTCTACCAAGCTCAGAAGGTTAGCAAAGTGAATTACAAAGTCTACCGAGCATTTCTGGAGGTTACACTATGAAGACAGTTTCTACCGAGCTCATTCAAGCGCTGAAGGTTTATGTGGCAAAAGTCAATTTTTACCGAGCTCACAAGGTCAGCAAAGGAAAGTTAGTTCTTACCAAGTTCACTTGGTCTCCAAAGGCTTTTGTAGAGTTTACAGTGTTTACCGAGATTCACTTGGTTAACACTGGAAATAATTTTTGGAGCAGTGTTTACCAAGCAGGGTTGGCCAATGAAGGATTTCATTAGTTTGGAAAATAAATTTTATTTATTTTATGTAATATTTGTAGCCAACTAATGTATGGTTTATTGGTAAATGCAACTTGCAAATGAGTCGACTTGACAATTTGTAATGTATAAATAAGAGATCAAGTTGTGATTTCGAATATGGATGAATGAATGAGTGAGCATGCAAGTAAGTTGATTGTGTGAAAAGGAAGTGTCAGCAAATTTTGAAGAAGGATCAGATATCCTTGAGGAGCAACAAAGTTGTATTTGATCAGTGAGGATCTATTGAAGCAGAGCAGAGATCTGTATCAGCAAAGTTCAGTTGCATATCATTCAAGTCACTTATTGTTACTTTCTCACTATTGTAGCAGTAATTCCTAAATCTCTTAATAGAGTTGGTCTAATAGCCATTTTGTAAATTTTTTGACAAGGTGGATAGTTCTACTAAATTGTTCTAAAGTCCTCTAACAAGGCCACTCCTAATAGGGTGATTAAATCCTCTATCAAGGTCACAACTAACAGTGTGTTTTGTAACCTTTAACAATGTTGGCTCCTAATAGGGCTCACTTCAAAAGAGTGAAAATTAGTAGCTAGTTACTTGGTGGCTTTTCTCATATTGGGTTTCCACATTAAATCTGGTGTCTCTTGTGTTCATGTTTTTTATTAGATAAACAGGTTTTACAGGGATCCTGAAACCCGAGAGTTAATCTAAATCAGGTTGAAAATAAGCATTAGAAGCCTAGCCACAAAATAACAAATCTAAAGGTTGAAAAAGCACAAGGCCCAGCCAACTAAACAAAGACCAAAGAAAAGGCCAAACCAAAAAGACAAAATGAAACAGTCAAAAGCCAAAATGAAAAGCTAGCCAAAAAGGGAAAAAATAGGGACTGCTCCTCGATCTTTCTTTCCAGCTCTTGCATGACCTAAGTAGCCTCCTATGCCATCTTGTTCTCCTCAGCCTCCTGTTGGTGAGTCCTATGATCTTCCTAGTCCAGAGTAGAAAAGGTGATACCAGTGGTATTATCTTCATTAGATCTAGCTTTACCCCTATCTTTTCCATCCACATCCTCATACATGCCTCTATCTTTAAGCCGCTTAGTTAAAGATAAAATGTTGTTATTGATCGAGTTGAGCAGTGAGATCATCTGGCTCAACAGATTGTGATTATAAGTTTCCAAATTATGGATCCTCCTTTCTGCCAAGCTATGCCTATCATCATAATCTATCCCTTTCTCTAGGCCATTAAGATTCCTGGCTCCTTCCATTTGAACCACCTTCTCCTTAACCTCCTCTAGCTCGTGAAAAAGCCACTTGATTGACCTAAAATTATTAATCATGTTGTTGTGGGCATTGTTCAAGAGGTTCATCCTAGCTTCCCTGGCATTATCAGAGATAGCCACAATTGTAGGGTTAATGAGCTCTTCAAGACGCGGTTCCTCCTAATTGTCCACTAGGATCTGGGGGTTCATCACTTCCCTGAAAATACCCATTTTTGAGGTCCTCACATTAAAATTTCTCCATGCTTTCCTCCTTTCTTTGGCCAGAACCTCCCCACACTTAGCACCAAAACTATCCTAAGTCTGCTCCTCTAAATGGGCCTAGGGATGGACAGGGGAGAGAGGAATCAGGGAAGATTCCAGGTCCTACTACAACCTCTCATCCTTTGTGCCCACCCTCTTGCATTTCTTCCTACCCTAGGAATCCATTTTTTCCTCCTGCCTTTCCTTTTCCTCATCTTTAGACTCCATTGCCTCCTCTTCATCACAGGTGTCCTGTTCCTCCTTCTTTGTCTTCTTCTGACCATGATCTCTAGGGCTAATTCTTCTAGGGATGATGGGGGAGGGAGACTTCTTAACATTTGGAAAATATTTTTTACCCACAAAGGTAAGCCCTCCTTCATCAGAACTAATGCTCTGAATATCATCTAAGTCAGAGGAATAGCTAGAGCTTTCAATTTCTTCATTCCTAGCCTGCGACAGGATGTTACTAATCATCTAAGCCTTGAAGTGCTCATAAATGAGCAGTAACAGCCCCTCATGCAAAGTAGGGGTAGCAGAAGGTTTCTTTTTGAAGCTTGACACTACCTTGCTCATAGAATTCAAAAAATAGAAAGGGAAAGAAACTGTGTTATCATGACGAAAATGATTCAGAAGAACAAAATGGTGGGTACGAACATGATCAAACCTAAGGTCAAGAGTAATGCACTCAATGACAACATGCAGAACATACCTCCAAATATTCATTATAGACTCTGAATCATAAAATGTATCACTTTTTTTTAGGGCATTTAGTTCCTTAGGGTTGTCTGCAAAGTCATTCACAGCACTGGCCGAAAGCTTTTTATCCCTAAAGAACTTAAATCCCACCATTGGAATCTCAGTCACAGCCGAGATCACCTCCTCTATTATCAGAAAAGCTATCCCTTTCACCTTGACTCTACCATCATTCCACAAATTAACCATGCTATTTTCTTTTGCATGCATGTTAATAATTATGAATGCTTAAAGATTAGTAATAAGTTAATACATAGTTCATCTACTAAGTTACAACATTTTCTGTGTGGCTATCGAGTGACAGCAGTAATTAAGTTTTAAGACATTTAAGGGATCTGTGGATTTTTTTTTGTGGTAATTCATTCACCCCCCCCCCCCCCCTCTTGGTTACTCCATATATATTTCCAACATCATGATCAAAACATTGTAACCTTTATTAGATACACTTTATTGCTACAGTAGTAAAGATTTTTGGGTGTCATCCCAACCCCAATTTTACCTTCTCACTTGGAGGGTTTCTGGGTAATCATATCTAGTATTATGTGTGTGAATACTTACATGTTTACATGATTTAGATGTTATTTCAGTTTATTTATTGAATGCATGATATAGAAATGTGGTGAAAGTTTTATGGGTCCAAGTTTAAACTACTAATTCACAACCCCCCCTCCCTCTCAAAAGTTTACCTTTCCTATTGTATTTCCAACAATTCTAAAGAATTCCAATAATTGGTATTAGAGCCATATGCTTAAGAGGACTAGTTTGAAGGTACTAGAAGAAAAAAGATCAAGATGTCAAAAAGAGAGATACCTAAGCTTAATAAAGATAACTTTTTTGCATGAAAAAATATGATGAAGCTACACCTAAGAGGTCTTGGAGACATGCACAATCTACCATTAATGTTGAGCACATTGTTCCTACTAGAGTCCTAACTGCTGAAGATCTAAAAAAGAAGAAATAACATAACCAGGCAATGTTGGAGATTGCCTCTACCCTAGGTTATGTCGAGTTTGATGCTATCAAGGCTTGTGACAGTGAAAAGAAAATGTGGGATGATCTACACACTATCTATGGAGGTGACAAAAATGTTCTAAGATCTAAAGCTGAAAGTCTTAGAGGTAAGTTCGATGATATGAGAATGCAAGAAGGTGAGAATATTGCTCAATATATCTCTAGGATAAAAGATGTTGTTAATGCAATAAGAGGAGCTACTAGTAAAATAGACGTTGATATTGTACTAAGCAAAGTTTTGAGAACACTATTACCCATCTATGCTATTAGGGTTTCTACAATACAAGAAATAAGATGTATGCCAGGGAATGATCTGACTCTTGAAGGTTTGGTAGGTAGGGTCACTGATTTAGAGCTATCTAATTTTGATAATTACAAGCTTGAAAATGTTGTATCTACTTTCAAAGCTAATTTTTCATTGAAGGAACCTAATGAGAACAAGAAGAAAAAGGCAAAAAATGTGTCTAGTGACAGTGATACAGATGAGGAAGATGTAGATCAACTTGGCACACTACTAGCAAGGAGATTTCATAGAGGAAAAGGAAAATTCAAATGTAAGCTACTTACCATGTGTTTCAATTTCAATGAGGTTGGTCATATTGTTTCTAGATGTCCAAAGAAGAAGAATTATAGAGGCTGAGACAAGTACAAAAGTAAAATAGAGGAAGACAACAAAGATTACAAAGACAAAGGCAAGAAGTCTTGCTACATTGTTGAATAGGAAACAAAAGATGGATATGATGATCATGATGATGAGGTGGTGTATGTTGCAATGAAGGATGAATTTGATGAGGATGATACAACTACACTAGTGTCTTGTGTGAACAAGAATGACAGATGGATCATTGACAGTGGGTGTTCACATCACATGACTGGAGATAAAAGTAAGTTCATTACCTTGAATTATTATGACAGAAATAGTGTAAGGTTTGGTAATGATGCACCCTATCTGATAAAAGGAAAAGGTTTTATCAAACTCATAGAAAAGAATTTATGTGACAATTCTTATTATGTTGAAGGACTTAACTATAACTTGTTGAGTGTGTCACAACTAAATAATTTAGGAAGTAAGGTTGAGTTTGAGAAAAAGATTGTAAGATACATGATAGCAATAGAAAACTAATTGGAAAAGGTGATCAAACTAGAGGTAATATATTCTACCTTGATATAGAGGATTCTATTTATCTAATTGTAGAATTTGATGATGTGTGGCTATGGCACAAGAGGTTATGTCATGTTAATTTTGATAACTTGTTTAGTATTAGTAGCATGAGAAGAATCAGAGGTTTTCCTAAGTTGAAGAAGCCTAGCAATATAATTCGCAAACAATGTTAGCTAGGCAAAATGAAAAAGTCAAGTTTTAAAATAAAGACCCATACCTCTAAAGAAATACTAGAGATTTTTCATAGTGACTTGTGTGGACCAATTGAAATTCAAAACTTCAATGGAGATAAGCACATTATGCTTCTTGTTGATGCTTATTCTAGAATGATGACAATTATGTTTCTGAAATAAAAATATGATGTTTTCCAAATGTTTAAGTGGTACTTAGAAAGAGTTGAGAAGGAAATAGGTAAAAGTCTAAAATATTTGAGATCTGACAAAGGAGGAGAATTTACATCAAATGAGTTTGAAATGTTTTTTAATGATAGAAGAATCAAAAGACAGACATATGCTCCTAGGACCCCTCCACAGAATGGAATTGTTGAAAGAAGGAACAGGTTTGTAATGGACTATACAAGGACACTCATGATGGAGAAAAATGTCGCTTTGAAACACTGGAGATAAGCTGTAAGTACAGTTCTATATACTTTGAACTGTGTACAATTCAAGAAAAGGTACTCATTCAACACCTTTTGAACTATGGTATGGATACTCACCCAATGTAAAATATTTTAAGATATTTGGAAGCAAGTGTTATATTTTCAAAGATTTTAGGAATGGTAAATTAGATATAAATAGTGAAGAAGGTATATTCCTTGGTTATTCCACATGAATTAAAGCTTATAAGTGTTTAAATACTAACACTAACAGAGTTGTGGAAAGTGCAAATGTGAAATTTGATGAATATATAAAAGTATATGAGGATGAACCTATGAAGGAATTAGAAGAATAAAAATCATTTGTATACTTATATGAAGGTATGCCTACGGATGAAGATTTTATAAATCAAGTTACAAACCAACAGCAAATTTCAGTGACTACTGAGTCACATACTATGAATGTTGAGTTTCATTTAAGAACCGAGTTGCATTTATGTGTCAAGTTACAAAATGAAGTTTAGGCACATTCTGATTCTAAGATTAGTGTACATGAAAGAAATTTTGAACTACCTAAAAAAGATGTACATAGTAATTCAAAACTTGAGAGACCAAGTGAAGAAATTAGAGTAGAACCAAGATTGTCTAAGTATGTTAAGAGACATTACCCTGCTGCAAAAATCATTGGAGATAAAGATGCTAGACCAATGACAAGGAATAAGTTGAGGAATGAAACATGTTTGTTGAGTATGCAAGAACCTAAAATAGTGAAAGATTCCTTAGAAGATGTGGAATGGAGTAAAACCATGGAAGAAGAGATTGAACAAATTGAGAAAAATAAAACATGGAGTCTAGTTCCTAGACCAGAAGATAAAAATGTGATTGGCACCAAGTGGGTATACAGAAACAAGTTAGATGAAAATGTTGAAGTCACAAGGAACAAGGAAAGATTAGTTTGTAAAGGATATGCATAAGAAGAAGGGATAGACTATGGAGAAACATTTTCCCTTGTTGCAAAATTGGAAGGAGTAAGAACTCTACTTGCTTACTCTGCATACAAAGGTTTCAAAATTTACTAAATGGATGTTAAGTCTATATTTATGAATGGTATATTAAAGGAAAAGGTTTATATAGAACAACCAAAAGGATTTGTTGATGCTAACAACAAGAACATGGTATTTAGATAGAGAAAGGAAAAGATATTTTACTATCTAAAAATTTTTGTTGATGATATCATATTTGGAGGTCAAGATACTTTATGTAAGGCTTTTACAAATGAAAAGAAGAAATAATTTGAGATGTCTATGTTTGGAGAGATCAAGTTATTTGTGGATTTGCAAGTATATCAGATGAAATATAGTATATACATCACTCAGTCAAAGTATATTAAGGAGATATTGACAACATTTGGATTGGAGGATTCCAAGTCAGTAAGCACACCTATGGTAATAGGTTATAAATTGTCAAAGAATGATGATTTAGCTGAGGTGAATCAAACATTATAAAGATCTATGATTGGAAAATTACAATATGTAGTACATGACAAACCTGATATTGCATTATCCATTGGGATAGTTGCAAGATTCTTTGCTAATCCTAGAGAGAATCATTTGATGGAAGTTAAGAGAATAATGAGATATATGAAAGGAATAGAAGACTATGGTCTATACTATAAGAAAAATAAAAAAATTGAATTAAGAGCCTACACTGATGTCGATTGGGCTGGAAATATTGATGACAGAAAGAACACTAGTGGAGGAGCATTTTTCTTAGGCAAAAGGTTGGTTATATGGACTAGTGAGAAACAAAAAAACATCTCTCAATCTACTACTGAAGTTGAATATGTTATTGTTGTATTGAATTGTACAAACATTATATGGATCAAACAGCTACTCAAAGGTATGAAGGAGGAAATCACTAAACTTGTGATACTTTATTGTGATAATACAAGTGTTATAAATATATCAAAGAATCTTGTGATGCATACAAAGACTAAGCAAATTGCAATCAAGTATCATTACTTGAGCGAGTTAGTTCAAGATAAAGAGGTGAAGATGAAATATGTTAACACAAAAGAGAAAACTAGTTGATATCTTCACAAAAGCATTACCTAAGGATGCTCATGAGTATCTAAGAGGTAAACTATGGGTGATACCCCTATTAGAGGCTATCTAAGAAGAATGAGGGATACCCTACATCAAACAAGTTGATTGGCATATATTACACATTGATTTAGTGGATCCTACTTTAGGAGTTGCCTAACGTAATCAAAGAGCTAGAGTTAAAAATCAGTCATGAGCCAGGTGACTGAGGGAGAAACTATAAATGTTCATATCTACATATTAAGATGACAAGTCTTTGGCATTGTTGTCAAAAAGGGAGATATCTTGATCATGTGGGAGAAATATTGCTAAGGGAGATGAGGGAGAAATCTCGATCCTCCTAATATTGCTAAGGGAGACATCCTAACTGTTGAGGGAGGTATTGTTGTCAAGAAAGGGAGAAATCCAGAAAAAGAGACATAAAGGGAGATAGATAGAAGAAACATGGAATATCTACTCAAAGGGAAATAGTGTATCTTCTTATTACATCTACCTAGTAAGAGGGAGTTAATGTCAAAAGAGATATAAGAAGTGATCAAGAGGGAGTCATAAGGATGAGTTGATTACTTGTTTGTTGATCATAACAAAAATTTTGTAACCTATTAAGAAGATGAAATTTGTTGATAGAGGGAGTGATTTCAATACAAGGAATTATTTTCTTTTTGGTATTTGTTGGTTGATACTAATTAAATTTGGTCAGTTTGGTTTGCCATCAATACCAAAAAGGGAGATTGTTGAAAACATATTGATACAAGTATGAACATGTGTTTTAATCATTATTTTGCCACTGATATCAAACCTAATACTTGTCGGTAAGACAATTGCTTTGATGATTTGAGTACTATCATTTATTTGATTGATGAAGAGGATTTCATCAAATGAGGTAACAATAGCACCTAGAGAAAAGGTTGAGTTCTGTTATGGAAAAGGACTATAAGGATCAGTTAAGATAATGATATAATAGTGCATTGATAATCTACTTGAGGTTGCAAATGATGGATACATTGATTACGTTCAAAAGAACAAGTTAAATGAAGTATGTCTACCAAGCTTAACAATCTGCATAGTAGGTACTGAGAAAAGTTAGTATAAGTTGAGTAGAAAATCAATTGGAGCCAAGAAAAGTCAATTTCATTGTAAGTCGAGTGATATAGTGTAAGCCGAGTAAAGTTTAGTTGATGTTGAGCACTAGTAAACTTTAGTTCATGCCAAGTGTTTTGATAGTGGATGTCGAGCAACGTAGTATGTGTCGAGCATCAAAAGCTAGTTAATGTCAAGTGCCAGCATTATGAGAAAGATCAAGAATTTGATAAATCTAAGATGACATTTTTTATTTCTTGGATTGTGTGAACCGTGTGCAAGATAAGCTTGATGAGCTGGTGGCATAGAATTAATGGTGAACCATTTTGAGGTGAATTCAAAGACAATTGAAGGAGAAGTTTTTAGAAGGGAATGAAATGAAATAATGGGTAGATTCATTAAATATGACCTAATCTAACCTAACCCTAAAATGGAAAAAGGAGAATGAATGGAAAAAGATCTTATGTAATAACCCCACTAAAATAATATTTAATAATTATTAAGATACAAAAAATAGGTAATATATATAATAATTATAAATAATTAATAATACTTTAATTTTAAGTAGAGATAGATAAATAAATACTATGGTAATATATAATGATTAAAGATATAAATAAATGAAATAATATAACTAAATAATGTTTGTATTTAATAGATGTTATTGAAATATTTAATCTACCTCATAAACTTAATATTGTTAAATAAACTAATTACTACAATCTAATAATATTAAATCTTAAAATTTAATAATAGCATTTTTGAATATTAATAATATATTATTCAAGATTAGGAGTTATTATATTATATTTAATATGAAATAATTGAAATCATATTAATAATATACAAATTAATTAATATTATCATATTAATAAATAATAACTTATATTAATATTAATCATTAATTGAAAAGACATGTCTCTTCTTATTAGATCATATATAATAGAAGTATTAAACTCAAGAAGAGGGCAGGAAGGAAAATATTACAGAAGAATATGAATAAAAAGAAGAAAAAAATATGAAATATATGGACAGTTAGGGTTTTAAATCTAATGGCCCTGAACCAGGTCATTACAATTGGTATCAGAGCATTAATCTTGCCATCTTGTGAGTATTTCTTTACGAGTATCTTACCTAGCTTGCGCCTGCAAAATAATCACAAGAAAATATCATTGTGAGAGACATGGAAGAGGGTGAGGAGCTTCTACCTGTGAATCTAGGCTTCTATCACAAGCATCATAACCAAGTTCTCAATCAAGAACATCATAATCTGGTCATGCTGCTCTTGCGAGGAGATAGGGCTTCTGCCACTTCTACAATGGTAGTAACTTGCTTTGTTGTTGGTCATGGATTGGATACTATAAGAGGATGTTGTCGATGAAATTACTACTCCTGAAGCAAAGGTGATGCTACTGGATCTACTTTCTTGCTTATACACCTGGGACGAGCAAGTGGGCCAGTCAAGTGAAGGGCTAGAAAATTTGAGTACCTCTGCATAGACACCATAGGGATGCACACTCTACTAAAATAGATTTTGTTCTTGCAATGTTAGTATAGCCTACTATTCTAAAGGCTTCAAGGTCATATGCTCTATTCAATTTAGCCTACTCGGTTCCCAATTAACTCGTATATCATTAGCACATAAATGGCACTTGGCATGCACCAAAGCCCATTCTACATGCACCAGCAGCATCTTCTTGTTTGAGAGCCATCAGTAGAGCCCCTAATATTTATAAGGTACATAGGGAGAGACAATGAACTAGATAAAAGCCTATCGATGGGCCATGATAGATGATCTAATGTTCGATTTATGTAGTTGAATATTTTTTTTAAAACAACAAAAACAATCTCGCATGCTTAATCTACACAGAAATGCATATTCAATGAAATTGCAATTAGTTTAAACAAATATGTCACAACTTTTATGAAATTGTAGATGGCGGGAGGATTAAGAAAACAAAGGTAGCAAATCCATGCATTGGGGAAGATATAGATGTAAACATGGTGTCTTCTGTCGTTAGGGTTTCATCTTTGCTATAAAAAAAAATGACGGCAGAATTGCACTTTTTATCTGAGACTCCTATCAAAATTCAACCAATCTAAGGAATTATACGCTTATGTTGGCCTGAACAATAGTTTCAATATTGATCGCGAGAATTAGTAGTTCTGATCGAGTGAAGAATTGCAGGGATTGAAGATGTTCAAGATGTTTAAGAAGTAGAGGGAGGAGCCCTTGGCCATATCATCCATAGACAAACTAAATGAGATAAAAATATATAAATGGGAAGGCCTATCTAGGAAGGTTCACAAATCATAAAATAGCAAAGGTAAGAAATTGAGCTTGCCCAAATTGGGAAAGATGTAAAATTAATTTCTTATCTTATTTTTGACATGTTATTATTTATAAGTACATTAGATTATTAATAATTAATTTTAATATATATCTTTGAGGTAAAATTGTTTATATGATGAGTTAAATAAATGGTAATTATTACTATTCATTTACCCTAAATTCAGAAAATCTACAATGACTTCTTTAAAAGGGGTAGCAATATGTATTTATAAATGTTAATTATTTTGGAAAATACAAATCTTGGAATATATTTGGCTCAATTAAATATTTTATCTTCAAAATCATTTACATTTAATTATGTATCTTCAGTTGTAAATGTTTATACTATTTGGAGCATATGTGGAGACTACCTTTTTAGAAGGTAACTTATAAAAGATGACTTTATTTTCTCACCAAATGTATAGTGGAAAGGGAGTGTGCACAGGGGGAGGAGTAAATCGATCGTGTTGGGGCAAAATGAATCCCAATATGGACTAAGGTCTGAGGGAGCCCCAAGCTGAGCATGTCCAAACTCAGAGCCGTAGTAAATCTTCCATCCACATCAAAATTAAACATGTTCCTAGTGGGTAGGGAGTGTGCACAGGGGGAGGAGTAAATCGGTCGCATTGGGGCGCAAGAATCCCAATATGGATTAAAAATCTAAGGGAGTCCCAAGCTGAGCGTGTCCAAACTCAGAGATATGATAAATCTTCCATCCACTATGGAATGATACACCCTATTATATTACTAGTTATGGAAAATATGTATTTCCAATCTAACTTTTGATTTTGAGACAGAGGAAAGGAGCACGACATTCACGATCAAGGTGGTAAAACATTTCCTTACTTTTGCTTATTTCAATTTGGAAGAAAGGTTTTAACATGTATAATATGTGTTTACATCGTGTCTTCATGCATCAATGTGTTTGCTTCATGTCTTCTTTGTGTCTTTCTGCATTCGTGTGTCTACATCGTGTTTGCATCACGTCTTTATGCATTAATGTGTCTACTTTATGTCTTTATACATATATTCTTGTAAATGCCATTATATACTAACATATATATTTTGCAAGTATCTAATGCATATGCAAGAAAGAGAATGAATCCAGACTATGAATTAATGATGATCAAACCAATTGCTTGAGGACAAGCAAATTCGAGAGGGAAGGACTGTAATAACCCCACTAAAATAATATTTAATAATTATTAAGATAGAAAAAATAGGCAATATATATAATAATTATAAATAATTAATAATACTTTAATTTTAAGTAGAGATAGATAAATAAATAAATAAATACTATGGTAATATATAATGATTAAAGTTATAAATAAATGAAATAATATAATTAAATAATGTTTGTATTTAATAGATGTTATTGAAATATTTAATCTACCTCATAAACTTAATATTGTTAAATAAACTAAATACTACAATCTAATAATATTAAATCTTAAAATTTAATACTAGCATTTATGAATATTAATAATATATTATTTTAGATTAGGAGTTATTATATTCTATTTAATATGAAATAATTGAAATGATATTAATAATATACAAATTAATTAATATTATCATATTAATAAATAATAACTTATATTAATATTAATCATTAATTGAAAAGACATGTCTCTTCTTATTATATCATATATAATAGAAGTATTAAACTCGGGAAGAGGGCAACAAGGAAAATATTACAGAAGAATATGAATAAAAAGAAGAAGAAAATATGAAATATATGGACAGTTAGGGTTTTAAATCTAATGGCCCTGAACCGGGTCATTGCATCTTAATTCTCTATTTATAGAGATGATTGGTCAGAAGCAAAGGTTGTCATGTGCAAGAACCTAAGGAAGACATGGAGTCTAGGGCATTGCTTCATTTAGTGACCTAAGAGAAGTGTCTACATTGGAAGCAAAGTAAGAAGGCTTAAGGGTGTGGATGCTTGAAGGGTGAAAAAGCTGTCAAATCTGAAGTGTATCAAAACCAAGTAGAAAGGAGGATTAAAATAGAGATCTATAATCTGCAAGTGTGTTGTAAGTTGTTATCAGATCAAGCCTCATTGTTACTTTCTAATCATTGTATTAGTCTAGGGTAGATCCTTTGGATTAAGGTTGACCTAACTGCCATTTGTAAATCCTTTAATTGGGTGACATTCTAGATGAATGATCTAAAGTCCTCTAACAAGGCTCACCCTTGTATTTCGTACACTAGGAAAAGTTTCTAAGTTTGTTGAATTATTGAGCTAAGTTTGCAACATTGTATTGTATTAACTAGATTTGATTTTAACCTCCTCAAAAGTGGCCTTGATTGATAATAGGTGATAGAATTATGCAAGGAGGAGGTATGTATTAATTGAATGATGATATGGATGTAATGAATGTTTCCAACATACTGGATGAAATTTGAAGAAATGATAGAGTGTATAGAGGAGTAGATTTTGAAATAATTGGAGACATTTTCCCAGTGTTTAAGCAACTAATGTATGCACTAGTTGATGCAACAAGTGGAGTTTTATTATAGAATATTGCATTGGGAAAGTCACTAATAATTTGTTTTTTAATGATCTCTATAGTCAACTAAAATATTTGTGATTATAAAGTTGATGTAAGTACATAGGATCTACTTGAAGGCTCTTTATCTAATGAAGGGTACTATAAACACATAATAAAAATAGAGAAATGATAGAAATATGCAAGAACAAAAAAATGGGCTTCTTATTATCTCCAAAAGTATGGAATTGCATATTTTTTAAATATAATAGACAAAGCCGCATGGGCACTTTTTAATAATATTATGTAAGATAGAGCCACGAAAAACCACACAAAAGTTCCCTAGATAATCCTACAAGCCTTCCTCATATAAGTATTTTTTCACCTCCGGAGAAGGTTCTAGACATTTATCCCTAACCTTTGAGACCAACCAACCCTCAAATTATCACATTTATTACATTAAAGTCATCTCAAAATAATTAAAAATTATATTTTAAAGTAACCCAACTATTGGAGGCCATAATTTGTAAAATGTAGACTTGATTCGATAACCACTATTCAAAAAATGGAAGCTTCTAATCTATATTTTTAATCACACAAGCATCCATCAGTCAAGGTTTGACCTCATTTTGGAGCCTTAAAGGCCTTTAAAAATAAGGTCAAATTTTATACCAAAAATCCTCAATAAATTCACCAATATTTATGATATGAAAATAAAACTCAACTAAGAGGTTGTTATATCTAAGACAAATCTCCAATCGTGAAATCAAAATATTATAAGCTCAAATGACCAAATTACTAAAAATAGCAAGTTTTCACAAATAGTAATTCTATACTCAAATAACTCTTATTTTGGAAAGATAGAAATAGATTATTTTTTTTGGGTGATGCAAGATTTCCCTTACACCCAGGATTCTCCTGCATCATATACCTAGGGTAATATGAGAAGTGACCTTGTTATGTCTCATATGTTCAGAGGGAAATCAACATGGTAACTTCCTCCCTTACTAGCCGTGATGAATCTTCTATAGGTCACCATTTCCATTTAACCAAATATTCCTCATATGTTTTCCAACAAGACTATCCAGTATACCCTCAATTTTATTTGTAGCTAAAGTAGTAACTAGAATACTCTATTGTACTTTTGTGACCTAATATTCAACACCTCTTCATGATAATATGATAAATTAGAAATGTTAAAGTAGGCAACTATACTCCATAGGCATTTCCTGGATCATGAGTTGTGTAAAAGTGTTTGGTGCGTTGGTTATCCTAAAAGGCATGACTAACCACTTATACAATCCTTACTTTGTCTTGAAGGTGGTCTTCCATTCATTTCCTTCTTTGATCTAAATTTGATGATATCCACTCTTCAGACATATTTTTTTGAAATAAAAAAATCTGCTCAAGCAATCCATATTTTCATCCATCCTAGGAAAGGGGAATCTTATTGGTAGCCCTAGAATCTGTACACATCCTCTAGCCAAGATTCTTCTTATTTGTTAGTATTATTGGTAGAACACATGGACTCAAACTCTCACAAATCAATCCCTTCTACAATAACTCTTGTGCTTTCATATTCAACTCTTCACTTTCTACTGGTTTCACTCTATATGCTTCATTATTTGGAAAAATGGCTCCTAGAATCAAGTACATCTGAAAATGGATCTTTCTTATTAACATAGGCAAGAGGACAGATAACTAGGGCCAAAGGCTCACCCAGCTATCCAAACCACCCTGCAAGAGTTAATCCAACAGAAGCAAACATAAAGAGCAGCAACCAAAGGAGAGAGAGAAGAGAAAATACTTTTATTGATTCATCAAAATATCTTCATACATGCCCAGTTGTAAGGCCTTCTAGGTTACAGCCAATTACAAATACATTCACATTCAAAGATCCAACTGCAAATTCGCACTTTTAGTTCTGCTCTCTAATCTTCTTCCCAAAAGCTTCTCCAAAAAACTTCTCTCTGAAACTTACTTAACTCTAAGCCTAAACACTCTATTTATACTTGCCAAAATGGCTTACAGAAAATTCTAGAACATTATATAAGAGGAAGGCCGACACAAGATCCTATCATTAAATTCACAATCAAAATTAAATACGTAGGTCAGCTCCTACTAAGAACCACAAATAGACAACTCGGCACCCACTGGATAACTCGGCACCCACTAGGAAATTGGCACTCGACATCACTCGACATCCACTAGAAACTGGCACTTGGTATCAACTAAAATCTAGCACTTGACATTGCTCGGCATCCACGAGAAATTGGCACTTGGCATCAACTAGAAACTGGCAACTAGCATTGCTCGGCATCCACTGGAAACTGACAACTCGGCATCACTCAACATCCACTGGAAACTAGCAACTTGGCATCAACTGGATAACTCGGCACATGAAGGAATGCTACAATAACTCAACACATGAAGAGTGCTACAGTCACTCGGCACCAACTATAGAATGAACAAAAAAATGAGCAGGATAACAAGGTAACCCAGGATGCTCCTGCATTAGACAACCGGGGTTGAAAGAAATGATTCTCCTAAATCATTGAGATGTCCCAACCTGAGTTGAATCCAACTCAATTTGAGAAATCCATGAAGCATCTTCAATAGGTCTGTTCTTCCACTTCACCAAATATTCATAGTAACCTTTTCCTCTTGTACTCTTGCCAACTCTCTAATCCAATATCTGTTCAACTTCCTCAATCTATTTTTTAGGATAGTCATCAGGTACAACAACTTCATCATCTGCATCATGATACTTATACAAATTAGTAATATTAAATATAGGAGATATATCCATGTCATCAGGTAACTCAGCTTCATAAGCATTAGCATTGTTAAACTTCTTTAGGATCTTACAAGGTCCAAATTTCTTCATCTTCAGCTTGCTATATGTTCCAACTGGGAATCTTAGTTTCTTTAGATGAACCATCACCTCATTACTAACTTGAAAATCATGGTGTCTTGTAGACTTATCAGCATTCTCCTTATACTTCGGATTGCTTTGTTCCACCCTCAACTTCACTTCCTTATGCAAAGATTTCATAAAATCAACAAATTCTTCTCCTGTAGCGCTTTTCTTTTCTTCACCAGCAACATCTCTAAAATCTAATATACCTCTAGGATGCATTCTAGTAACAATCTCAAAAGGTGTCTTCCCTGTACTCCTATTCACAAAATTATTATATGCAAATTCATCTTGTGCCAATACCATCTCCTAATTACTTGGCTTATTCCCAACTAAACATCTCAGCAAATTACCCAAGCTTCTATTCACAACCTATGTCTGTCCATCTATTTGTAGATGGAATGTAGAACTAAACTTCAATGCAGTGCCCATCTTCTTCCACAAAGTCTTCCAAAAATAACCAACAAACTTACTTTCTCTATCTGAAATAATGCTTCTTGGTAATCCATGCAATCTCACAATCTCTTTAAAGAAAAGTTCAGCAACATACTCAGCATCTGATGTCTTTTTACATGGTATAAAATGAGCCATCTTAGAAAATTTGTCCACTACAACAAATACAGAATCATACCCCTTCACTATTTTAGGCAATCTAAGAACAAAATCCATATTGATATTAGTTCAAGGTTTCTCAAGAACAGTAATAGGTGTATACAAACCAGTATTTTGACTCACTCCTTTTGCAACTTGACAAACTCCATAGTTCTTTAAAAATTTCTAAACATCCTTATACATTTGTGGCCAATAATACTTCTCTTTCAGCAAACTCAATGTCTTATCAATTCCAAAATGTCCAGCTAATCCACCACTATGCTTTTTCTTAATCAAATTCAACCTCATAAAACTTCTAGGAATACACAACTGAATACCTTTGAACAACATACCTTCTTGAATGAAATATTTATCATACTTACTTATGTGATCTATCAAATTTGGTGCTCTGCACTCTCTCTATGCCTCAGAAAAGTCAGGATCAGCATCATATAACTCTTTCATCTCATCAAAACCAAGAACTTCAACCTTCATTTCAGTCAACAAAGAACGTCTTCTACTCAATGCATCAACAACTTTTTTAGTAATTCCACTCTTATGCTTGATCACAAATGTAAAACTCTACAAATACTCAACCCACTTCATATGTCTTTGATTCAATTTATGTTGACTTCCCAAGTATTTTAAAGCTTTATGATCAATATACAACACAAACTCCTTAGGCATCAAATAATGTCTCCACTTCTTCAATGCTTGAACAATAGCATAAAACTCTTGATCATACACAGAATATTTCCTTTTAGCATCATTCAACTTATCACTAAACAAAGCAATAGGCTTACCTTCTTGACTTAATATAGCTCATATTGCATTACCACTTACATCACATTCAACTTGAAATACTTTGTTGAAATCAGGTAAAGCCAATACAGGTAATTCAGCAAACTTTGGTTTCAAGGTCTCAAAACTCTTATCAGCTCCATGTGTCCATTTGAATTCCTTTTTATCTCCCCTCATTATTTCAGTCATAGCATTACAAACAGCACTAAAATTCTTTATAAACTTTCTATAAAAACTAGCCAAACCATGAAATGATCTTACCTCGCTTGCATTCTCAGGTGTAGATCATTCTAAAATTGCTTTAACCTTCTCAGGATCCATCCTCAATCCATCAGCTGAAATCACAAATTCCAAATACACAAACTCCTCTTGCATAAAAGAACACTTTTTCAGATTAATCAACAACCTTTCCTCTTTCAACCTCTGCAATACTTGTCTAATATGCTCAAGATGTTCTTCCTTAGTCTTGCTGAATATCAAAATATCATCCAAATAAACAATCACAAACTTACCCAAGAATCTTTTCAGAACTTACATTCATCACCTCATGAAAGTACTAGTTGCATTAGTCAAACCAAAAGGCATAACCAACCATTCATACAAACCATCTTTTGTCTTGAAAGCAGTCTTCCATTCGTCACCTTCTCTGATTTTGATCTAATGATAGCCACTCTTCAAATCAATCTTGGTAAAATACTTTGCTCCACTCAAAAAATCCATTATGTCATCCATCCTCAGCATAGGAAACCTGTATTTTACTGTTATCTTGTTAATGGCTCTGGAATCAGTACACATTCTCCATTCTCCATTCTTTTTAGGTGCTAATATAGTAGGTACAGCACATGAACTCAAGCTTTCTCTGATCAAACCTTTCTGCAAAAATTCATGCACTTGTTTGTTAAGTTCTTCATTCTCTGTAGGTGTCAATCTATATGGTGCTTTGTTTGGAAAACTAGCTCTAGGAATCAGATCCATACAATGACTTATACTTCTTATAGGAGGTAAACCATTAGGAATATCTTCAGCAATAATGCCTTTATACTCATTCAAAAACTCTACAATTTCTCCTAGCACTCGGTCAATACTACCCTCTGTCACTCGATCACCACTGACCAGCACTCAGTTAACATTGTTTTCTGGCATTCGGTCTCCATTGACAAAACTTTATTTGCTTGGAATTATAGCAAAACAAACCTAATTCTTCTTCACTTCCTTTTCAAATTGTTTCCCATTAACCATGTAAATTTTTATAGCAATACAATTAACCTCATCTAGACTTTCGATCAAAGGCAACAATGTTTGTTTCTTCCCATTTACCCAAAAAGTATATTGATTCAATCTTCCATCATGTATAGCATATCTATCATATTGCCAAGGTCTACCCAACAAAATATGACAACAATCCATGGGCATAATATCACACAAAACTTCATCAAAGTAATGTCCAATTTTGAACTTCATAAGGCATTGCTCACTTACCAATATCTTATGCTCATCTTTGATCCATGAAACATGATAAGGTTTGGGATGTTTCAGCCTCTGCAACTGCAACTCTATAACTAACTCTTCTGATGCCAGATTTGTAGAACTTCCACTGTCAATTATCACTTTACAGCATTTTCCAACCATCTTACATCTTGTTTTGAAAAGACTTCTCCTTAAAACAGGTTCCTCATCACCTCCCTTATTACATAAGGTTCTTCTCACCATCAAATTTTCTCTAGCCTCAGGTCCACTTGGTGAACTCTCAATGTCTTCTTGAATCATAGCATTTCTATTATTCTGCCCACCTTCAGAAGATCTGCATTCAAAGGATCTATGCTCTTCTTTGCCACATCTAAAATAATTACCATGAAATCCACCTCTAGAATAAGAATTACCTCTTCCTTGGTAAGAATTAATGCCTCCTTGGTAAGAATTACCATTTTTCCATTCAGTCTTCCCTTTGTCATCATTCTTCCATTCAGATTTGCCTTAATCCTGCATAGGATTGTCAAATCTACCACTTTCTCCATAAGATCTACCTCTGCCTCTCTGGAATCTACCATCTCTACCTCTTTGCCTTTGTTCATGTTTCTTTTTCAAGATCTCCTTAGCTTTCAAGGCATATTAATATGCTTCTTCTACACTTTCCAGCTTCACAAAAATTATTTCATCTTGTATTCTGTTGGTGTTTGAAAACGTTACCCATTTCCAATTACCCTGATGAGAACAAGATGCATCTAGGGGCAGCTAACTCCCATTATCAACACATCCATTCAGACACCAGGCCAACTATAGGGCTATACTCCTTCTGCACTTCAGGCTCTGCAAAACCTAGGCAGGTGAACCTATAGATTCCTTATATGGTACCAGTTATCAAAGCATACACTGAATCTAATACAAAGCAGATAGAAACCCCTAATATCTCCTAATGGCTTATGAAACAACACAGATTCTACAATAGCTAGGTGCAAACCTATATTATTCATAAACTGGGTGAGGGTTTAAACTTTAATGTCCACTTCAACATGAAGGGAAAATGATTGATTTATATTGAGAAAAGACAACATGTTCAATATGCAACAAAAACTTAATGATCCTAAAAATGACCAGTGCCTTATCCATTAGGGCAATTCTATACTCCATAATTATGCATCCTTGAACATCACTCAACATATGGCATATGTAGAAACATTCATGTTCGGTTTGTTCACCTTATGAATCAGACAACAAAATCCAATATAACCCCATACTTTCACGCATCCTTTTCAATGAATCTGCAACCCTATCTGAAACCAAAAGCAATTATATGACTCCTTGAGTCAAAGGCAAGAAAACCTCAAACATACAACTGGACAATTGCAAGTAGGTTCAAGATCTTTGCTCTTGAACATATAAAATTACAAATTCAACAAGAAAGGAGACAGAATTATATTGAAATTCAAAACCTTCTGCACATTGTATTTATCTCCTTGAAATAAGTACATTAGGAATGCATAAAACAAGATACAAGATCACACTACTATATCAGAACTATCTATCAAATCCATATGCTCTTCATACAAGATATGTTGGGTGTGTGGCTTTCACAGCCTGAGCAGAGCTCTGAGAATTGGAAAAAGAAAACCCCTCAACCACCTTTTTTTTTTAGAGAAGAAGACAGAATATGCATGGAGAAGGCCATTCCCGGATTTGATTTGCAATTAACACTTGTCTATCTGGAAAACCTTCTTAACAGGTTAAAACAACCCTTTAATCTTTCCCCTCAACTAGTGAATCAAATCTTTTCATTTTACCTCTCAAGAACATCAAATATCTCAGCAACCTAATGATCAAATAATGTAACTGATTTTGATAAAAAAAAATGAACTCAATGTAAAAAGTGAAAATCAGTTCACAGTGACCTCCAAAATGCAAGAAAATTGTTGAGAGTTGATTTTTCTCCATATTCAGATCCTGACAAGCTTTTAAAATTGCCCTCTAACCAATTTTGATGCTCCAGAATCAACTCTGCTCATTCTGTCGCCAATGCCCCAAGAAACACAAATTGACCTATAACTCGAACTAGTGAGCACCTATATAAGAACCAACCTCAAATTCAGAAAATTCAGATCTTTCCGGTTCCGATGGTATATTGGAGTGCCCAATTTGGTTTAAAATTGCCCTAGATATTGCCTTTTGAAAATCTCAGTCCTGTTCATGACTTCCATGTAGTTTTGCAAAAATTTTAACTTTTATATAGTTTCAAACTATATGATAAGTGAAAATTTATTTTTAAAAAACTACCCCACGTGATCTTTTAAAAAAAAAATTTAAAAATAATTTTTTTAAAACCTTTGAAAATTCCACCATATGTTTCACTCGGGTCAAACTTGGTTTGACCATATCGCCATGTGTCACGTGCTAATTCGTTGTTGACTCTTGCCGGATTCTTGAGTTTTTCGGCGACCTCGCTATGTCGCTAGCCAGATTTTTCAAGATTTTCTAGCTAGCGACATAGCGACTAGCCAAATTTTTGGTTTTTCGACGCCTCAAACGATGCTGACGTCATCAATTTTGACCGCATGTTTGTTTAAAATTATGCTTTGACTACGTCCATCTTTCATGATTGGAACCCATGCAGGCTTTGACTTTCACAAAAGTCGCTTGCTTTGTTGACACTTTCTATGTATGTGCGATTGTATTTAAAAACCTGAACATACTCTCGCGCTGCCAATGTGGGATAAGAGTTTCTAACTGTTTCAGCTTTGTTCTCCATTCTTATGTCATCTCATATTGCTTTGTGTGCGTATGCGGTGAGCTTGGTGCCTCTGCCCTCTCACTTGACTGTGGGGAGCTCTTTCCTTTTAATGCTGACTGCTTTGACCAACGTGGAGATCTCAACCTACGCCTCCTCTTATTCAACCTGTGGAGTCTTCTTTTTTATTGCTGTTGATCCCCTCTATCTTGGCAGTTTTCTTTTAATTTGTGTGGCTATTTGCTTGGACGTGGGTCTTTGATGATGCATTGTTTCTCCTCTTACTTGAGTGAGGCATCTTTTACTTACTGCGAGATACTCTGTTTTGGGTGACTTTGATTGCAGAATTAGGCGTGGAGTTGCTCCTTTCATGCGGGTCTATTCTCAAATACCCCTGCTACCATTACATGCTCCTGACTGGCAGCTTTTTGTAATGCGTGGTGCTTCTTTGATGCGTGAGAGCTTTCTTTATTGATGTGCATGGTCTGCCTTTAACTTGAGTGACCCCTTTCAATGTTGCATTTTTTCTTCTCAATCGGCTTGGGGTCTTTGTTCTTATCAACATACAAGGCCGCTTTTCTCAGATTTGGCGGCTCCTTTGCCTCAAATCTGCGGGTTCTCCTATTCACTAGTGCCTCTTTGTTCACTAGTGTAGGTTCTTTTCCACTTCCTTCCAACCATGTGCTTGGCTCCCTACAGAAATGCATGGACGCCCTTCTTCTTTCATATCTTTAGTTCCAATGTTTTATTGTATGCAATGCTCGATTTATGCTCATCCATACCTGAAATGTTTACATTAACGATGAAGAGTGAGGAAGCAGTAGCTTTTGGGCTAAGTTGGCAGACTCCTGGAAGTGCTCGCATCTCCTTTAACACAAAATATCATAACTGGTTCATAGCTCTCGGGTGACTCAAAAGTGGCTGACTCAACACTATAACGTTGTAAATAGGGCTTTAAGAGAATATCTTGGAACTTAAACTTTAAAAAAACATCTTTAACAAGCTCCCCACTGAGAAAAAAGTATGTGAAACAATAAAGAAAGACATTTGAAATAATAATGCCTGTATGAGATAAGATGAGACATGAAGAGATATCTAGTTTGACATATGCTCAAGAAATGTGGAGACACGATGATGAGCCACAAATGGCCATCGGTTTTCTACTGCATGTTAATTCCAATATCTCTATCAATTGCAAAAATGCAGAGACTCTTGGACGTACTCCATTAGCATTAGCCATTACTCTGATGGAATCAGTCGGGCCCCAAAGTGGGCCCAACTAAAAAATTTCGTTTTTGAACAACTAATTCTCCAAACTGACCAACTGAACATCTCTAATTAACTAGAAACAAATCTGATCGCTGATTGACCATTAAAACTTATTTTAAATCATTTTCGCAACACTGTGAAACTTGTGTTCGGAGGCCTGTTGCCTGGCTTTAAAAACTAATTCGGACAACTGACTGGGCTCTGAAAACTAGCACACTGAATCTCTGTTCTGCACACTCTCAGTCTGTCGAATCTTGTCTCATGAAAAATTCGGGGTCAAAAGATATTCATAGTCAAAGTTGCCTTCTCAGATTTACCTGCAAGAAAACACGTCAGAAAACAACAAACAAGGTTCTGATTTGGCTTGGAAAACTAGGTAAATGAGCACATGGGGAGATGAAAACTGGGGCATTAAAACTCTGTCATGAGGTGAGTATGACTATGCAATTTTGGCTCATGACGAATAACTGGGCGCAAATGGCAGACGTTCAAAGTAGACTACTCAGAATTTTGCAACTGGACATGCTGACAGAAAACAATTTTTGTGAATGGAATTGACCTGGAAAAGTGTGCATATGGATTCGTCAAGTTCTAAAAACTGGCATACTTGTAGTATTTTTAGTGGACAATACAAGGGAACAAACTGTCTGATCTTTCCAATCACAGATTTCAAGATATAACATCACGAGCAGGGGTATTGATAAATTTGCAAGTGCTGATACCAGTAAAAAGTCATAAATTGTGTTCGGAATTGCTTTTGAAAGCTAATCAAACAGATTCTTCAGGACTTAAAAATTTAAACATAGGAAGTCTCTGACCCTTGAAACACAATGCAAAAAGATTTTTTTCATTTGGGTCAACTGGGTCAAAGATATGATTGGTCGAACAGGGCTTCCCAGAATTGTGAACTAGTCAAATGCACAAAACAGTAAATGACTAACTTTGGGGGGTGCAAAACCTAGTCAAACGGATTTGAAATGACTAGAAAATTGAAAAATAGGTTCTTTGTTATACATACTAAACATCCCCAAAGTGGCTAGTCATGACACATTCCTAGGTAAAAAATATTCAGTTGCAAACTGGGCCTCTGATCGCTATTTGACACTTGGGCAGAATTGCAAATTTTGACACTAGCTCAAAATGGGACTTCGCAGAATGGTTTGAAATGTTATTTTAACTTCATAGAACACATAGATGCACTAAATGAAAGGTGTTAGAAACCTTAAACACCTCTTAGGCCTCAGACTGACAACCAGGTACAATCTCATTTAAAAGCATTTAAGGGCTTGATTTTTTTAATGGTTCTCAAAATTGACCATGCAATTTTTAGTCCCAACATATTCTACATCTCAATCCATTAATGTACCTTGCAATTTTCTCAACATCATCATCCACATGTCCAGATCTGATGTCTAATCTATAGAATTCCTCAATATACTCTTTCACAGTCATGTCTTTTTGCTTCAAATTTTGCATCTTTCTCAACAAGCTAACTTGGTAATCAACAGGAAGGAATTTATTCTTTATCTTGTTCACCATCTTTGGCCAAGTTCTAATCTTCTCCTTTCCTCTTCTTTGTCTATTAGTTTGCAAGTGCTCCCACCATAGTGATGCATGACCTTTTAACCTAGTGACTGCAATCTTCACCTTTCTAATATCAAGAGTGTTTTCATACTCAAAGAACTTCTCCATGTCAGAGATCCAATCTAGCACAGCATTGGTATCCAATTTTCCATCATAAGGAACAACTTCTACAATAGGCTTTGAATTCGCTCTAGCCAATACTCTCAACAATCTTTCTTCATCTTGATCTTCTTCAGGTTTTGGATTATGGTTTGGTGCTGCTTCTTCATCATCACTCACATCTTCAAGATGCACTCCTCTCCTTTGGGTTGTCTCCACAGCATCTAATCTGGTTGCAATTTGTCTCAACTGATCCAATATAGCATTATCAAGATTATTTCCTCTACCACGAACCATCTTCACAAATCAAGTTCCTGCAAGATCGTAACCCTCTACAAGTTATAGGTCAAATTCACAGATCTGCCACCCTACAACCAAATCCAAATCAGGGTTCTACACGATCCAATCTCCACAAGGATGAACCTCAAGCTCTAATACCAACTAACATAGGCAAGAGGATGGATAACTAGGGCCAAAGGCTCACCCAGCTATCCAAACCACCCTGCAAGAGTTAACCCAAAGGAAGCAAACACAAAGAATAGCAACCAAAGGAGAGAGAAGAGCAAATACTTTTATGGATTCATCAAAATATCTTCATACATGCCCAGCTGTAAGGCCTTCTGGGTTACGGCCAATTACAAATACATTCACATTCAAAGATCCAACTGCAAATTCGCACTTTTAGTTCTGCTCTCTAATCTTCTTCCCAAAAGCTTCTCCAAAAAACTTCTTCTCTCTGAAACTTACTTAACTCTAATCCTAAACATTATATTTATACTTTCCAAAACGGCTTACAGAACATTCTAGAACACTACATAAGAGGAAGGCCGACACAAGATCCAATCATTAAATTCACAATCAAAATTAAATACGCAGGTCAGCTCCTACTAAGAATCAAAAATAGACAACTTGGCACCCACTGGATAACTCAGCACCCACTAGGAAACAGGCACTCGGCATCACTCGGCATCTACTGGAAATTGGCACTTGGCATCAACTAAAAACTGGCGCTCAGCATTACTCGACATCCATGGGAAATTGGCACTTGGCATCAACTGGAAACTAGCAACTCGGCATTGCTCAACATCTACTGGAAACTGGCAACTCGACATTACTCGACATCCACTGGAAATAGGCAACTGGCATCACTCGGCATCCACTAGAAACTAGCAACTCGGCACACGAAGGAATGCTACAATAACTCGACACATGAAGAGTGCTATAGTGACTCAGCACCAACTATAGAATGAACAAAAAAATGAGCAAGATAATAAGGCAACCCAGGATGCTCCTGCATCACTTATAGGTGGTATTCCATCAAACACATTATCAGATACAATATCCTAAAATTCATCCAACAATCTGCAACTTTTATAGGTACATCTTCTACTTCTTCTTTACCATCTTTTGGAATTATAGTAAAACACATATGCTCATGCCTCATACCCTCTAGGATCTTTCTTCCATCAAAAAAACTTATTCTAAAATTACTACATACCTTTTCTTATTTTTCCTTCAATGGATTTATCTTATGTCTCACTACATCCTTTGTCAAAAATATGTATTCACATGATCATCATACTTTTCAAACTGCCACAACCTTCCTATAAATATATGATATGCATCCATGGGCATGATGTCACATAGTCCCTTATCATGGTAGCTCCCAATCTCTAACTTTTCTAGGCATTTTTCATTGACCATGACCTTGTGGTCATCTTGTACCTAGACAATCCAATATAGACATGGGTATTTTGAATATTAATCTTTAATCTTGTGACCATCTCCTCTAACACAAAATTTGTAGTGATCTTGTTATCAATAATCACATCACAAAACTTATCATCACATTTGCAAATTGTGCAAAACAAGCTCCTCCTTTTGTCAGATTCATTCTCACCACTCAACAGGACTCTAATGTTAATTATGAGTTCTAATATTTTAACATCTTCAGAATATTATGTCCATATTATATGGGTCTTCAAGAAATTATTTGATCTATGGTCTCATATTTGGAAAAGGATTGGGATCCTCTTATTCATAAAACTATGTCTAGATGAGCAGTGTTGTCTACTACAAGTTCTGTATGTGCAAGATATTTTCATCTTTCTATATCTGTGACATTATTGATTGATGTTGATTATTTGCTAGATTGAGTGGAGACCATACAAGTGTGACCAAATATTGATAAAAGGATCAAGTTGATGATGGAATGAAAAGAATTTGATGAAAGAGAAATGGACTAGGATTGAGAAGCCAAATGCCTTAAGGAGGGAAAGTGGAAGGAATAAATAAATAAAATATATTTAAAAGGGAATTCATAGATAAACATGTATTAAATTTAATTTAATACATTAGGAGATGAACACATTTAAATTATTAATTATAGTTTTAAGGAATATATTAATATATTAATGTAAGTATGAAGAGATAATTTTGGGTGTCTACACCCACAACATCAGTATTTTGTCACTACAGATACATAGTTGTTGTGTAGTTTAGATCATTGTTGCACTAGATCCCTTTGATGAATTATTTCTAGTTTGTTAGGGTTCTCAAGCAAGGTTAGTGTGTTGTGATGTGGAGCCTAATTAGACTAAGAGTTTAATTTATATCACTTTATTCTATGTTGTTTCCACCCAAATTACTACTATGAGGGTTTGGAGGCAGCACCCCTTTCGGGGTCATGCAGCAGAGCCCCAAGTGTGCTCCCTATTGCAATATAGGGTGGGGTTGAGGGTCAACTGCCACCCCCGAAGCCAAAAATGGATTTACTAGTGTAAAAGGAACCAGCGATTATTTTTCTATTGGATGACTTATTCTAGCCCTTATCTTTGTAAGTGGAAAAAAGATTGTATAAAATGGCTTAGGCGTAGGGATTTCATAATGTATGATGAGATTCTAGCTTCTTGTAGTGATATTGAACTATAAGTTATTACGGATTATAATCACTAGATGATAATAATATTGGACTTGTTACTAATGGATGTAGCCCAAGGATTAGGTGAATCAAGTTAAATCTTTGTGCCTTGTATTCTCTTTTGTGCAATTTATTATTTTCTGATGTTGGTTATTCTTGAAGTTGATGAAAGATCAACCTCACAGCTCCGAAGAATCACTTGCATGAAAACACTTATCACAGAAAGAGAGAAGCAAAAGCTATAGAGGCTAGAATTCCTGGATCCATAGATCAAACATTCTTGATAAGCAAAAAAATAGATTGCTCTAATAAAAAATGAATGAATACTTACAAAGAGATCAATCCTTATAAATGAGATCAAAACCCTAAAAGGTAAAACCTATTATAATAATTAATTAAAGAATTAATTATTTGATGCCTAAATTTTAGCTTAAGTAGAATAGAGTTAATTAGAAAATATCTAATTACACTAATACCCCTCTCCCCCCTTAAGATAAACTTAGGGTGTAGCTAACCTAGAAACCACTACTAGAAGTAGATTTGGGTCCCAACAACAAGGCCTGATGAGGTACCCAAGCACAACAAAATCTTTGAAAAGAGGAGAAATAGAGAAAACCACACGGGAAAACCCTACTCCAAGAAGAGATGGAAAAAATGTTGAAAGAACTAGTGATGGACTAAAGAAGCCTCCAAACTAGAGAATGTCCCAGAATATAGGAAGAAAAAGATGATCATGAAGAATACCACTGAAGCATGTAGAAGTTGAAAAGTTCTATAAAAATGTAACTGTTGAACTAAAGAAGCTCCACTAAAATAGAACCTATTCAAGTGGAGAAGACTATGATCTGCATGAGTGCTCTCAGAAGACACTACTCAAATTAGGAGGCACACAAAGGCAAACAACTGAACTCAAAGATATAGAGGAATGAAACACCAAAGCTTTAAGAATTAATCAATCAAAAATGGAAGGTTGCATCCAAAGTAGGAACAAAAAGAAGTGTGGCTATATGGTAAATGATCCATCTCACTGAAATGCATAGGTACCCAGCCACTGCATCCACTTAGTACATAGGAACAAATGCTAAATACATAGCTCACTCCATCAAACCAAAGAAGAATAAGAGCCAATAGAAGAACCCCCCTAATGTAGACAAGGGTGAGGTGATGGGCAACTAAAAAAAGTGAGCCAAAATAATTGCATGTCAAGGAACCATGATCTGTTAAGTTAAAGGATCTTTGCAAATGTACAAAGCACTACCATTTATTTATGTGTGTTCCAAATGTAGATTTAAAGGATATATAAATATCCATGGAAGAGACAGGTCTCTTTGATAATAAAGTAATCAATCATTAATTAGACAATATTAATATTAATATATATAATAATATATAACATATATAATAAATATATAAGTTGACATAAGAGAGTTTGTCTAATTGATAATTGACCATTAACCATAAAACAATTGTATCTATGTTAATTCAATAAGACTGAAGCTACAATATTAACACTCCCTCTTAACTAGGGATGATTGTTATAGAACACATCACACTCTCAAGAATATGAAGAGATATCATCTTAGTATGATATTCCTAGAATGGAAAATTTAAGTATATCAACATATATCCATTATCTTTCAATATAATCCAAAATTTGATTCAATAAGAAATATCAATCATATGATATTCATCATACTTATATTATTTTGGTATGTGCACTGGCATAAAAAAAAAACCCTTGATGTCTACCAAAAGAATATGTTATATCCTAGTAGGATATGAGTTATTTGATTTCTGACACTTTAGGACAATGATTTAATGAAGTCAATTACATGTCATGAACTCTATTATGACAAGTATCATTATCTCCAACACTTTGAGACAACAAGTTAATGTAATTTTATCATAATACATTCATTATCATGACTACCAGCACTCTTGGACAACTAGTTAATGTAGTATGTCATTATAATAGGTCAAGCTATTGATAAGATCATCATCTTACAATAGAAACCCTCCAAATATATATCATAAGATTGAGTTTTGCGTAATATTTAGTGGCATGTATAAGGCACCAACCTTCTTTTCCTATAAGAACATCTCTCGACATGAAGGAAAAGATCAAGGCAAATAACTCTTTTGTTGTATGTATGGAATTTCAAATATGAGAGAAACTACAATAAGTGGATAAATGTAATACTCAAGGATAAGAATACTTATCTACACAAGTTACTCAAATGCAAGCTCATATGCATCAAATGATTCAAACTTGAAACTTTGATGATGTCCCTTCCTTGACATCTTGCCTCAAAAGATGGTTCAAATGAGAATGGAACATTGGTTATTTTTCCCCCCCACAATGTAAAATTCCCATTTATTCATTATTATTTGAATTGCTCAACTTTACGCATATATTGCTCACATGATCCCAAACATGGAAGATATTTTTCTTCACAAGGTATAATTTCACATATGATTAAAATGATAGGTTTGAATTTTGACTGTCAATGTTGCATAGAGCAGCACCTTGACTGATACATTCCTAGTCACACAACAATACCTATGCACCATAGTGTGAATCTATTGTTCTTGTACTTCTACACAAAAATAAGATTTGGTGATTCTCGTTTTATCTGATAATTTTTTTAATAAAATAAATCCTAGTCAAGTGGAGGATTCTTCTTTAGATCAAAAAATGTAATTATGTTTTGCTTTTTCATCATTGCATGTAAAGTATTGGTTTGTGAGTAGCATGAAAGAAATGTTGGACTAAATGTGATTGTTTAATCCACCATTTCTATTCTTACCAATATCTCTCTATATAGAAATTGTCCAATTAGAAGCAAAGATGTTGAATTTGAAAAATAACATCATTTATGAGTAGGTAATGGTTAAATACATTAGATATGTTATAAATATTATTGTATCACTTGTAGTGATAAGAAGATGTTTCTATATTTGATATAGTTGATTGTTCTTTCACCAATTGGTTCACAATATCTGATATGACAAATTGATTTTGCAAATGTATGTACATATATGGCTTGAAGCAATATATTGATGTTTTAGATTGTTACTAAAATGCATGCAACTCATAATGCCAAAGACACATTCTCTTAACAGAGTAGATTCAATATGGGTTAAAGTATAAAAGAGAAATGATTGATGGTGTCGGTTGAAGTGATATCAAATGCCTTGATATTTCTTGCTAAAAGAATGAGGAGTTGTGTTCCAATATTCATGTCACCAGAAAAAAAGGAAAAGATCAATGTAAATCACTCTTTTTTTGTATGTATAGAATCAAATACGAGAGAAACTACAATAAGTAGATAAATGTAATACTCAAGGATAAGAATGCTTATTTATCCAAGTTACTCAAATGAAGGCCCATATGCATCAAATAAAGGATGATTCAAACTTGAAACTCTAATGATGTACCTTCCTTGACATCTTTCCTTGTAAGAGGGAGTGGAACATTGGTTTGTGTTTTCACTTTGGAGGCCTACACATCATTTCTAGAAACCTGCGATCTCAAATATTATGATTCATATAAACTTGCGGCCTATATTTTTGTTCAGCTGCCATCAATAAGGGTCGGCTTCATGAATTTGTGAACTTGCAATTACTATCAAGTGCCTAAAATCAATAATTGAAGATTTACATGTGGAATAGGAGCCCTAAAATTTTAATTCTAAAGGTTGTGATTAAGTTTGGAACCCCTGTGTCAAGCATTGCAATAAATAGGTTCTTTGTTGATGCAGTGCAAGCTAGGAGTATCCCCAAAGAAGATGTCCTAACCCCCAACAATATAACCACACACTAGAAACACAAAAGCAAGAAACAATAATGCAAGATCTGATACCAACTCACAATAATTCATTCATAAAACATAATTGATTACATGCAATATGCCTGGCTGTAAGGCCTTCTGGGTTAGGGCCAAATACAAATAGAAAATTACAAAATCAATTTCGCAAGATACAACAATATCCAACTTACAACCAATCTCAGCTAGTCTAGATACACAATTGAATAAGAACACCAAGAAGAATCCACACTTGTACCCGCAAGTCCACCAAGAGATCCTCTAGTTCCTAATCCGCAGTTCTAGCTCTTCAAATCTGCATCTAACCTTCACTCCATCCCAACTCAATAATGACTAAAAGACTCCACAAGACCACTAATTATAACAAATCTAAGACACAAGTCATCCTAGAACACAAATTAAATACAAATACATAAATTAAATGCCACAAGTTGGCCTGCAACAACAATTAAATGTCCAGAAATTGATATCCGAGTAAAATTGTGATATCTCCTAGCTCTGATTTAATTAGAACTCATGCTTCAAACTATAGATATTAATTTAGGTTCTATACAACCCCTTAAATTAGAAAAGGTTGATTCCTTAAGAAAAAGTGTGCAGCCATCCTAAAAGTCACGCACAGTAGACTATTGCGCAAAACTGCCAAAATTTGATACTTCGAGAGAATTGCCATATCTCCCAACCTATAATGAATTAGGGATTGTTCTCTTGATAAAAGAAATTAATATATGCCCTCTTCAATACTTAAATTTAAGAGTCTCTCATTCATTAAGGATAATTAGTTATATGCTATGCAAAAGGCACCCAGAAACTAGAAAAAAAACAGTTTCAACAGCAAGGTAAAAACAGTTCAAACTTCAACTCAATCCATCCAATCTCTATGAAATCATGAGGAAAGGTTCTCCAATGTGTCTCCAACACATCCTAAACCATGAAATCATAGCTCCACCAAAATCTAAGCTCAATTCTCCTTAACACTTAACCAAAATTCCTCCAAACATGCAGGATTGCAGGCAAGCCTAGGATGCTCTTGCATTAGACACCCTAGGTTCGAAAAGATGTTCTAGCAACTAGAAGAACATCTTATAGAATTCAGAAAATAAATTCCAAATTGGTTCTTCACATATATGTCCTCCAAGTCTTCAACTTGCACACTCTTTCCCTTGTTTTTCTTCTTCTTCTTCTTCACATCCACCATAGGTGTTCCATAAGTCTGCTTTCCATGCTGATCTCCAGCCTTCTCAGAATCTACGACCTCAACTCAGCTGCCAATACTCAGGTTCATCCTACCAAGCTCTTCATTCTACAAAGGAATTAGGGAAAACTTCCTACCACCTTTCTCAATAGTAAACACATTCCTAACACAATCATGCATAGCCCTGCTATCATACTGGTAAGGTCTGCCAAGTATTACATGACAACTATTCATATCCACAATATCACACGACACTTGATCCTTATACTGTCCAATCTAGAAATCAACAAGGCATTGCTCCCTCACTTCCAAAGCATGGTCACCTTGCAACTAGCCAATCCTATAAGTATAAGGATGTTTCATTCTCTTCAAACTAAGTTTCTGAACCATCTCCTCAGCAATAAGGTTATCAATACTACCACCATCCATAATCACCTTGCAAACTTTACCACCAAACTTACAACAAGTCCTAAAAAAACTAGTCCTTTGACAAGAATCCAATGTCCTCTCACCAACCAATATTTGTTGAGCCAACAAACTCTCTCCTTGCTCGAGCTAACTATCTTGAACTGCAACCTCATTCATAACAGTAGTTGTCCTCCCAATTGAACATTCAAAAGATCTATGCCCTTCTTGACCACACTTGAAACAATTACCTCTGAACCCACCTCCACCTGTCCTTCTTTTCTATTCAATAGGTTTTGGTTCACCTTCTGCTTTTGGTTTAGCTTGTGTCAAACTATCATGCTTCTTCTTCCTTTGGGAACTATCTTGATTCTTCCTCTTTAGCTTCTCCTCTACTCTCAAAGCATATTGATAAGCATCCTCAACTGAAGAAATATTTAGCATACCAACCTCATCCTGAATATTAAATCTCAAACCATTAATATATCGAGCTATCTTATCTTTTGACAATTCTCTATGCCCAGACCGAATAGTCAACTTGTAGAACTCCTCTGTATAATCTTTCATAGTCATATCCTTTTGTTTCAGATTCTACAACCTCTTAAACAACTCAAGTTCATAATCAACAAGAATGAACTTAGTCTTCAATTTAGTCACCATCAATCTCCATCTAGAGATCTTCATCTCACCTTCCTCTTCTCTATATCTTTTCAGTTCTTTCCACCAAAGAGCAGAATGTCCCTTCAGCTTAGTTTGTGCCAACCTTACTCTGAGTGGATCCTCAATATCCTCAAGCTCAAAGTAGTCTTCCAATTCACCAATCTAATCAATCAAGTCTTCAAGATTCAAAGTACACAAGAAATTAGAAACCTCCATCTTATGCTTTAGCTTCAACTGAGATCCAGGTCGAGCAAACTGACCAACCCTATTTCCCATAGGTCTCTCCATACAATCAATTTTGGTCTCTCCATACAATCAATTTTGGCCTCTCCACTTGATTCAGCAAATTTAAAGTCTTCAGTAGCTTCCTCATAACCATCTTTAGTACCCACATGTCTAGGTACACCACCTAAAGCACTTACAATTTCAGCAATCATGTCACTCTTCATTAATGCAATCTCATATCTAAATTCTGCTCTCATCTTCTCTGAGATCCATTCTTCTACATCACCAAGATCATTAATTTTCCTAGGGTCTCTCTTCTTGGAGGAATCTTTCAAAATTTTAGCAAACCCTAAGCAACAAATCCACCAATAGATTAAGATCAACTCATATCTACTTCTTCAACCCAAGTCTTGGTGTAAACTGCCTCAACTGCGGTGATCTGTCTACACACTCAAGAACAACCTTCATTTTGATACCATCTAATGTAGTGTAAGGCAGGAGTATCTCCAAAGGGTATGTCCTAGCCCCCATCAATAACCACACAGTGGAAACAATAATGCAAGATCTGATACCAACTCACAATAATTTGTTCATAAAATATAATTGATTACATGCAATATGCCTAGCTGCAAGGCCTTCCAAGTTAGGGCAAAATACAAATAGAAAATTAAAAAATAAGTTTTTCAAGATCCAAATTACAACCAATCTCAGCTAGTCCAAATACACAATTGAATAAGAACACCAAGAAGAATCCACACTTGTACCCACAGGTCCACCAAGAGATCCTCTAGTTCCTAAACTGTAGCTCTAGCTGTTCAAATTCACATCTCTCCTTCATTCCATCCCAACTCAATAATGACTAAAAGAATCCACAGACCCCTAATTATATCAATCTAAGCCACAAGTTGGCCCAGAACACAAATTAAATACAAATACATAAATTAAATGCTACAAGTCGGCCTGCAACAACAATTAAATGTCCAGAAATCAATATTTGAGTAAAATTGTGATATCTTCTAGTTTTGATTAAATTAGAACTCATGCTTCTAATAGTAGATATTAATTTAGGTCCTCTACAACCCCTTAAATTTTTAAATGTTGATCCCCTAAGAAAAAGTGTGCAGTCATCCTGAAAGTCATGCACAATAGAGTATTGTGCAAAACTGCCAAACATTGATACTTCGAGAGAATTGTCATATCTCCCAACCTATAATGAATTAGGACTTGTGCTCTTGATAAAAGGAATTACTCTAGGACCTCTTAAATCCTTGAAGTGTTCAGCCTCTTATTCATTAATGATAATTAGTTATATGCTCTATAACAGGCACCTAGAAACTAGAAAAAATACAGTTTTAGCAATAAGGTAAAAATAGTTCAAACTTCAACTCAATCCATCCAATCTCTATGCAATCATAAAGAAATTCTCTCCAATGTGTATCCAAAACATCCTAAACTATGAAAGCATAGCTCCACCAAAATCCAAGCTCGATGCTCTTCAACACTTAACCAAAATTCCTCCAAACATGCAGCATTGCAAGCAAGCCTAGGATGCTCCTACATCATTTGCATTCAATTTTATTTTGAATTATTTTCCCTTTGTTGACACATATGCTGACTAAGATTCCTTTTCATGTCTTCCATGCTTATCATTTTTTCTTTTCTTACTTTCTTATCATTTCATACATTTACAAGATGGCTTTGATACCATGTTGAGTTAAAGGATCTCTGTAAATGTACTAAGCTTTGCTATTTATTTCTCTGTGTTCCAAATGAAAATTTCAAGGATATATAAATATCCATAGAAGAGATATGTCTCTTTGGTAATAAATTAATCAACCATTACTTAGAAAATATTAATATTAATATATTATATATATATAACATATATAATAAATATATAAGTAGACATAAGAGGGCTTGTCTAATTGATGATTGACCATTAACAACAGAAGAATTATCTCTATGTTAATTCAATCTGACTGAAGCTACAAAATTAACACGATCAAGATGTATAAAAGAATACATATGTGTCTACTGAGGTGACCAATCTCAGACACATCATGAGGGTAATTTTACAGAAGGGAAACTCACTAGACAAAGGAAGATGGAAAACAAAGGAAAAACATCAACCCCTTGTGGCACTTTAATCAAAGTAGTGCATATATAATAAGGCACAAGATATGGTGAAACCCAAGAATACAATAATCTATATGAGTGTCCTCAAGTAAAATTTCTCAAATCAAAAGGCAAAAAAAGGTAAAATAACTTAAACAAAAATATAGGTAGAATATAACACTTTATCTTAGTGTATTTGCAAGAATGCATACAATAATGTTTACAAAGACCAGAAGAGACATAAGGCTAATACAATAGATAGTACAACCCATGATGAATCATCTAAAGCAACAAAATTGATCCTCCAACCTGAAACAACCAAGATATCCACTAGAATTCAAAAGTATAAAAAATTGAGTAAAATGTGCCTGGAGCAAAATCTAGAAAAATAACTAGCAACAGAAAGAGATCTAAAAGCCCTTTCCAATCATATAAAGAATTCCCAAATAGGAGATCAAATGCTCAAGATATGTCTCCCAAAGTGCAAAAATGAACTTTTAACTTTGATAGCAGAAAAATTCATCAAAAAAGCATAAAAACTAAAAAATACCTCTACTACTATGACAAGCTTAGAACCATCTTTTTGGCGATATCTTGTTTGCAAAATATGGAGTATGTATGCTCGAGATATGAGAAAAAATGTGAAGTTAGGTCCAAAAAGAGCTAGAAGGGGTGATGAGTATGTCGATGCAGTGTTTACATTAGCAAGTGATGAGCATAAATTTGAGGGTCAAATGGTCGTCGAGGCAAAAAATGCATTAAAAATGACTTCCAAATAATAATTATCTACTTGGAAAACATCATCGGGAAAAGAAGTAGATCATTGTAATACTATCAGTGAAAAAAATGGTCCTATCAGAAAATGGGTTAGAGCCAAAAATAATATAGATGCCAAAAAATAGGGGGCGTCAAACAAGAGAACCCATGACCTCATAAAAGCCATGTGTTTAAAGAAAAATGGATCACCCAAAGGAAAGAAAAATGTCTAGTGGGCCACTTGGCAAGGTGTGGGGCTTGAGGAGAGGTGGTGGGGTTGCCAAAGAACTACCTCACAAAGTGTGTGCCAACCAAGAAAAAATAAGCCCAGACACAAATCACTATTTGTAGCATGGAGAGTACCAAAAAGGGATGTGATGGATTTAAAAAGTGTGGAGCCACAAAATGATGCCTCCATAAGTGCATGTGTTGAATAAAGTGCAGGAGCCACGTGTGCAAGGGCTTGCAAATATTTCTAGGAACATTAATAAAAAATAAGACCTGTGTGACTAGGCACAGGGGTAGAGGTAGGGCCATCTTGGAAAAATGAATGTCATGTTTCACTAGTATGCCATGAGCGTTGGCCTGAAAAAATACACCTTCCAAGGCAAGGCCTGTAATCAAGGTCAATCAAACTAATGAAATGTGCTTAATCAAGGCATGTACCATCTATAGTAGAAAACCCCATACTTTGGGAAAAATGGGTTCCATCACTATGAGAGAGTCTGCAAGAAAATATGGCCCCAATAAATGGTGGAAATTAATGGTGACATGGCCAATCCAAGGCATAGAGTATGACATGATTAGAGTTGCATGGGGTGTCAAGATGAATGCCAAACCACTCCACACGTTGACCAAACAAGGAAAAGCCTGCTCCTTACGCATTGACTGACATCAAAGGAAAAATATGTGCCTCAAAAGAAATTTCAAGTGACCAATTGCATGTTGATTCATGTGCCCAAGTAGGTTGACTGGATTTGCAGTGCAATCTCTAATTCATGTTGATTAGATGGGCCCAACACTTCAAAAAAAATTGTGTACAACTCATGCACTTCAAGTGCTATCTCAAAAAGATGCCTCCATAATAAGGGTCTACTTCCCAAAGACAACATACAAAAATCATTGTAGGGCCTGGGCCTGTGGTCACCTTTTGCAAAAACTTCTTTGTGAGCTCCAAATAGTTGGCATTTGTTTTTGTAAAAATAGAATTGTAATAGAAATTTTGATTACAAAATACCATCGTTTGTCTTGATTTTTGATCCCAAGGTTGTACGTGGGCTAAAGATTTTGCCTCATATTTCAACAATGTCCAAACTAGACAAATTTTATATGGAAATTTGTGGAGGGTTTCTCCAAGATTGCGACACTCATGGAATCCCTTCATAGAAAAGGGAGGATATATGTATGGATAGATGAATGTAAGACTTTTCAACCTTTGAAATAGAAACTCTCTTCAACCCCTATCTTGATTATATCCAATCCTAATTGATATTTCATTATGATTACAAATGCATCAAGTGAAAGTATAAGAGGTGTATTTATGTATGATGGTAAAGTAGTGTCTTAGGAGTCTAGAAAGTTAAAACGATATGAATAAAATTTGCACCATATGAACGAGAATTGGATATGATTGTACATCCTTCACATATGTGGAGACATTTCCTATTGGGTAACCATTTGAGTTAAAAATAGATCATATGGGACTTAGATATATTTTAACAAAACCTAATTCTAATGTCAAATAGAGAGGATGGTTAGAGTTGTTGAGTGAGCATGATTTATGCATAGAGTATATTAAAATAAATGAGAATTAGAGTAGTAGATAAACTTAGTAGGATATCCTCTTTCTACTATCTCTACTTCTTGGACACATCTAAGACAACATATAACACAAGATCTTACAACTAATAACCATTATAAGATGGTTAAATCATCCTTGGATGTTGATTCTATTAGCATGAATGTTGATGGTAATATTGTGCAGAAGCATCCTAGTAATGTTAGAGACATGATTCAGAGATTATATGTTTCATTCATGACAGTATTTTTCATTGATATCAACATACTTGTTATTATGTGAACACTAGCATAGAAGAAGATAGATATTGGCTTCATGTGGTTTGAGGATTGAAGATTATCTTATGCGCACTTGCAAAGATGTTCTATAGTATGTCTAGATGCTACAGCTAAGATTCCACATAGAGATATGAAGAATGGACAAATTTATGAAGAATTTGGTGAAGGTGGCTTTTAGACAATGTTTTTGGAAAGTGTGTATTGTTGTTTGGATTGTATCTCCTAACAGAGATGGAATCTAGTTGAGCGAGCAAAGACAAAGGTTGAAGACATGTTGAAGATGACTTGGATAAACATACAGAATCAAATGATCAAGGAGTGTAAATTTATAAGGATAGTAAGCTGACATATTTCTTGTAATTGTGAAAAGATGTAATATTGTAATGAAACATGTATTGTAATATTTTAAGGTGGTTCTATATTATTATTGTAAATTGGGAAAGCCTTAAGGCTGACTCAATAATTTATTCTAGGATTTGTTATAAAGGAAAGGTCATTTCCTTGTGGATAGATATCCAACGATAATATTTATGTGATGTATTGTGTGAGTTTGACTCAAACACTACACAGTTAAATCCTGATAGCAATATCATAATTTGACTTGTGGAAGTTATCTCCTACTTATCAATTGATGAGCTTAAGGGGCTTTCTAATGAATGGTTCATAAGATGCAACACTTGGGTAAGGTTTTGCAAATGGGGTTGCAAGCAGAGTGAGTTTAACCATGGAGTAAACTATGTAGTTAAATGTGCTCAAGCTAGAATAGTACTAGGATGGGTGACCTTTCGGGAAGTCTCGGTACTTCACCTCTTTGAGCATCACTTAGATCCAATTAGTGTTAAGTGTTCCATTTATTCTCATGAGATATGGATTCATGTTGAATCACTACTCATGAAACATAAGTCAATGAGTTTGACTCAAACACTACACAATTAAATATTGATAGCAATATCATAATTTGACTTGTTGCAAAAATTATCTCCTACTTATCAATTGATGAGCTTAAGGGGCTTTCTAATGAATGGTTCATAAGGCGCAACACTTGGTGAAGTTCTTTCAAATGGGGTTACAAGTAGAGTGAGTTTAACCATGGAGGAAACTCTATAGTTAAGTGCACTCAAGCTGGAGTAGTACTAGGATGGGTGAACTCCCGGTAAGCCTTGACACTTCACCTCTGTGAGAATCACCTTGATCCGATGATTGCTAAGTGTTCCATTTATTCTCATGAGAGAGGAATTCATGTTGAATCACTAGTCATGAAACATAGGTAAGCAAATTTGACTCAAACACTACACAATTAAATCTTGATAGCAATACCCTTTTATTAATCTACTTGTTGGTCCTAGTAGTATGAAGTTTATTCCACTTTATGGCGGTATGATATTATAATACCATAGTAATGTTTACAAGGTAAATCTTGCAACACCAAAAAGGAACAAGAACACAAATATACTTTCATAAACTAAATCTATTTTTAGTATTAAGATGGATGAAATTTTTCCAAAAGGGTGCCCTAAGCCTACCCTAGCCCCAAGGCCCAACAACCATGAGTTGAACTTTTTCCTCATGGTCTCATGCTTCATGGTGTTAGTGTACCTAGTGGGTTTCACCATTCCCCCTTAGTGTAACTTAACCCATTAATGTGGATTATCCCTCACAAGGTAGTATATTTGTATGATATAACCTATGCCCATTCCACTATTGGCTTTGTTTAGTGCCTTTGTATGATATAGTCAATGTCAATTCTACAACATGCAAATATATATTGCAATTGAAATATACAAAGCCTAATTAAGATGGCATATTTACTCTTCATATGTAAATAATAATTCTCTAATCTACTAAATTCATGAATCTCTTTGAGTGTTCCCCACGTATGTAATACTCCCTCATTATATATGTGCATGTTTAATAAAAAATAAATGTTCACAATATGATATGACTTGCTTTAACTTGTGATTTCTTTAAATAAATATTAAATATTTTATATTGCATAATACATCTTATAACATAGTATTTCTTGTAATATTGATGTTGATCATATGGTTTATTTTAACCATGATAATAAAAAAAGGAGATTCTTGATCCCATTGAAGAAATCCTATCACATGTGTAATTATTTGTCTCATTTTCAACTATCAATCTAGCATTAGTTTGTTTTGGAAAGCTATACAAAATCAACTAAATCTATTGTCTTAGATAATAGTTCTATTAAATTTAATTTTTTTGTAGCTAATTACTATTTTCTTATTGGCTACTTAGAATTTTCTTGGGAGTCTTTTCTATTGAAAATATTTTGTCAAAATTCATGTCATTATGTTGGATGTTTATGTGCATTGACAAAGAATGCTTAGGTGCATTGACATTGACATAATTTAGGATATGTTCAAAACATGTATCTATATATGAGGCATTCTAATATAGCTTTATGTGCCCTGTATGCACTTCCACATATTGCATACATGTTTAACAAGGTAGCATATTAGTGGTTTAGGTAATCATCTACCCTACTGTTTTTCCCTTTGCGTAAACTTTCAAGAAGAGATGTTTCATCCTATGAATGGTAAACATGTGAAGCATCATACTCCTTTTATTTATATCGAGCATATATTATTCTTTTCTAAGACTAGAAGTTCTTTAGCTTCCTTTTATTGTGAATTCATATTAGGTAAGTGTTGGTTAACAATTTGTCTTCCTTATTTTTTTGGCTGATACCTTGACTCTTAAATTGCCTAATGGCTTGTGGAGGACAAGGAAGTTAACAATAGAATGGGTCAATGTAGTTATCCATCACGGACCCCTGAATTGATAAGTACAACTCCCTTTTAAATGCAAGATTTGCAATGAATTTTTTTTCAGGTTTTGGGGGTATGCTCTTAACCAGAGAGAGAAGAGGAAAATACCAAGTTGCTCAACCCTTCAAACAACCTAAGCAAGTGAACGCGAGACTACTCACAACATGAAATCTATTATGACCTAAATGCAAGAAATGGAAACATGCATAACCAACCACTACAACAGGAGAGAGAAAAGATGACAAAATGGGTAATTCCCAAATTACAAAGCTAACTGATTTTTTGACAATACTCATATTGTCTATATCTCAACCACTCCATTGACCAATTTCCAGCCTCCTCCTATAATGAAATGCGCTAAACACTTAAACTACAATGTACAGCAAAAAGAACAAAAGGATGCTTATGCTGAAGAAAGTAAAGCATACAATCTATTAGGTGAAGGAAATAAAGCCAAGTTCATTTGCATTTATTTAATTTTCAACAATAGCACATTCATTCCACTAACTATACCTAAACTAGATGAACAACAGAATTAAAATTGGACTCATAGTCACACACAATAGTCCCAACTACAGAGGTTCATCCAAAACCAATTTTGTCGATGTTATTAACTTCTCAAAAAAATACATATATAGGCCTTCTCAAAATGGTCAATTACACTAGATGATTGCATGCACAGAGCATCTCTAAACAAAATAAACTAAACATAGGACAAGCTTGAATCACTGTTTGTTACAGAGACTGATGAAATACCATGAATGGTTACAAAAAGAGAAAAGGGAGAGTGACAGATGTTTAGAAAAAACATTAGAACATCATGCCTTTTTAGAAATAATTGCTTTGGCTCCATAAGCTTGTATGGCATCAGTTACTTTGTCCAGTTTGTCGACATTTGGAATGATGATGTTGTCAACTCGAATCATCCAATAGTCATTCATCTCAATCAATTCATCAACTTTGGTGACCCTTGCCTGGAACTTCTCTAATTCTCTGCTTATGATTGAGTTTTCTATAGAAAGTTCTTGAATCTTGGACATTTGGCAATTGAGTGGGTCAACAGCTTCATCGACAAATGCCAAGAACTCTAACTTCATCCTCTCAATATCCACAAGCTTACCATTACCAAACACAAAAGACTTTGTATGCAGTATCTTCAAATATTGAAATTATTTCTCGATGGCCTTCTACACCAGGGCATGGACATCCTTGAGTTAATTTGTAGACCTCATGGAGCTTTCTATAATAAATTCCAAGGATTGTTTCTAGTGAAACAATGACTCCTTGCTCATCTTTAGGATCCCATGGGTAATGGTAGTATTAATCTTCATGCCAATAACCTCTTACAACAAGGCTAACTGCTCTATAGTGCATCTGATGTTTCACCTACCTCAAAGTTGGAAATTGCCATGTGGTTTGGCAAAGCTGCGAGCTATTGAAACCGATAATACATGAAACTGTGGATTAACAAAAAAAGGTTTGGCAAGTTGAACTACCACCCTACCAAAAAAGATGTATGGGTCATTCACCTCTTTGCCACAAGCCCCTGCAGATTTATGATTAAACTTCGTTTGAACTGATTTGTCTGAATCACATTATTCACTAGTTGAACTGTAGGATATCGAAGAAAATGTCACCAAAAGAGGGGGATCGAATCACATCCTATCATCACCTCTTCTGCCATTGACCCTTCTCATCGACCTTTGATGACTCTGCATTTAAAAAACTTCCTGTGTTTGTGCAATTAATCTCCATTAAAAAAACTTCATGTTTTTGTTCACTTACTACCAACCTTCGCCTTCACAATTTCTTCTAAAAAATAAAATAGACATGCACAAAAACATATATTTTAATTTTTCTTCTTGTTTGTAAGTACATTCAAATTATAAAATTATATTTTCATTTTCTAAATTGAATCAACTCAAATTTTATTTGTATTTTTATTTTTAAGCATTTCTATTCTATTTGCATTTTATTTGTAGGCATTCTATTCTATTTGTAATTGATATGAAAACAATCTTTCTATATTTACAAAAATTTCATACTCTAATTTGTAAAACACATTAAGAATGCTTCTTATGGACCAATTTTACAACTTCTAAAATCCTCCTAAAAACACAATTTGTAATAGTTTTATGCATTGATGTACATGTAACTATTTGTGTAATTGATTAAAACGAAAATAAGTATTATGGTTAATTTTAAGATTATAATTAGAATAGGTTTTCAATTTAATATAATATTTGATTGGAGTTAGCATTAAATTTGAGGTTATGTTTCAAGTTCGATAAGATTAAAGATTAAATTCAAATATATCTTAAATTTTTAATATATTAAGATTAAAATTATGATTATAGTTGGAATTACATAATGGATAACTCTAAAGAGTTGTGAGAATACAATTTTCAATACATATACAAAATTCAGTTAGAATTCACATTATGTTTAAGGATTGAGTCCTAGTTAAAATTACATTGTAGTTCTATTATAATTGAAGTTTGGATTAAGATTTAACTTGGAATTAAAAGTTGAAACTAATATTATGATTATAATTTAAGAGTAAAATTATGGTTGGTTATAGTTAAGATTTACATAATGAATAATTCTAAGGGCCCGTTTGGCAAGTGGAATAAGAATACGTATTCTAAAAATATGTATTCTAAAAATTTTGAATTCCTTGTTTGGATGCACCAAAACAAAATTGAAATACGAAGTAAAATAAGAATACGTATTCCAATTTTGGCCCAAAAATGGAGTTTTGCAATTGCACCGAAATAGGTGTGTTATTGGAATACATATTCCTATTCCACTTTTTTTATTTTAAAAAACATAAATTTTGAGATCCAATGAATTCCCATCAAATATTACCTGAACCAAATGGAGAACAAAAATAAGTAACCCCATTTTCTTTTCCAAAATACATATTCTGGAATATGTATTCCTATTCCGCTCACCAAACGGACTCAAAGAAGTAGAAATTGATTTTACATATGACACATATTTATAAACTTTAAATTATATACAACACAAACCCTCCATTTTTATATTTTAAATTTTAAATTTTAGACAGAGGACAAAATTAACAATACAAAACATTTCAAACAAAACCACCCAAAATAAGAGACATAATTTACCACATGAAACAGACCCATTACAGACCATTTTTACAATTTCTAAAATCCCACAAGAAACATTATGAAATAGTTATATGAACTATTTGTCAGTTTGATTTAATAAATTTTCCATCTCTCGTTTTAGAATGCACTCATGCTACTTTTATCTTACATTCTCTGTAGTCTTTATGATAGTGCTCTTGCAATCTTACTTTAATAACCCTCACAACCTTCATGGTTTTGACTATCACAAAACCTTGTGGACTGTCATCTCTTGTATAATATGCAATAAGGTCTTCTTAACTACTCACTGAGTTCTATTGTAGTTCCTTGGAATCATTTTCATGCATGCAAGTATAAGGATAGAGTTGAGGAGTTGGTTCATACAAAAACATGTGAAAATTATACATATACATATTTATGGAGGCCTAAAAACATTGGTTAAAATTAGAATGTCACATAATCTCACGAAATCATATGATTTAAAAAGTAAATACCATAAACTTTACAACTTGTAATCATGATCATACCACATAGTGCAAGTACAACATCAAAGATGCCAAATATTAAAAGTATATCATAACACATTGTTTCACGATCAGTCAACTATTTAATGTTAAGGAAGTCAGACCATTAAATTCGGCAAAAAATAACATCGGCAGGGCCCAGTTCATCAGGACCCAGTTCATCAAAGTTCGATATGTTTGCAATTGGCCACCATCAAATTAAGGAAGCATATTTATGCTATACAAACAGTGAAAAAATTGTCAGCAAGGAAGCCACTGACGATATAGCTTAAGATAGCCACGTTAAGAATTTTATCTCTGTTATGGTTAAGGTGCATCAGAAATTGTGCCCATGGTGCACAGCAGATAGCTGTGATTAACCACATCGTTCTGATGGCAAACCAGCAGATAGCTGCGATTACTTCAAAAATCACATCATTCAGATGGCGAACTCACTAATGCAAACGTTCTTAGCCATATTTCTGCTGTTCTTAAAGAGCTAAATTTATAGAGCCCTAGACAGATACAGACTTACTTAGAACAGAAATAATTGTTTCATATCAATTCCTTGCTACATTGTACTTCCAAAATTCTGTTGGTGCACTCAATCAAATTAAACACTAGTCAGGGGCTCAAAAGATTCCTGTTCGCATTTCTAGGCCTCCTATACAGCTGAGCTGAAAGGAAGCTGAGGAAAAGAGTTGCATCACAAATTGTTCCCATGGTGTACCCCGGATAGCCGTGTTTTCTTCAAACATCAAAACACCATTCAGATAGCCAACAGGATGGTACAAATGTTCCTGGCATAATTCCGATGTTCTATAAGACAGCTATACTTACAGAGCCCTAAAAGGTATTAACGTACTTGTCAGCATATGTGAAAAAACCTGATACCTTTTACTAAGAACAGTAATAGTTGTTAAATATCAATTCCTGCGACAAATTACTTCTATAATCCTGTTGTAACACCCAATCAGATTAGAGACCAGTCAGGGGTTCAAAAGGTTCCTCATCATTTTTCTATGCCTATTATACAACTCCGCTCGAAGGAATAGGAGGAAAGAGTTGGTCCTAAATACCTGGATAGCCCTTTTCAGTAATAGCCAGCTTTATCCATTTGTCAATATTGATCATTCCCCGAGAACAAAACACATAACTTACAATAAAAGATCTGCATATGTAAAGACCTACCCAAGAACATACAATTTCAAAGCCACTAAAGACATCAGTGAGGAATAAGCACATTACATACAATAACCAATTACAGTCTGCATGCGAAAAGACCACCACCCCAGAAGCATATGATTCCAAATCAAATTTATTTATGTGTTCCTTCAAAATAACTGTAAGAATTAAATAAAACAATCTGCACAAAAGAAATGCCCTTATATTTAGACAATTGGGGATTGAATAAAAATAGCCAATAAATCCACCTGTGCATAAAAATTGTCGTTATTGCTTACACCATTGGGGATTGAATAAAAATAGCCATAAAGTAAGATATCAAAGTGGCTGGGGAAATGTGCACCCTAGATTACACCTGAATAATGAGAAACATTTGATAAAGAAACCAAGTTTAATGTGCTATAGCATAATCAAATTTCAAATAATGATATAAAATTCGTAAGCAAAATGCAGCACGAGCACAAGGTACTACAATCACTTCAATCCTAATTCTTATGAACAGAAAGTAAGTAAAATCAACTAAATCTTTATTAAAAATAAGCAACTAGAGTCCTTGCACTAACCTGAGGTTCTTGAGATATTAATAAAAAATTCTGTACGAATAAGCTTGAACAACCAAAGAATCTGCATCAATAAGCTCATGTCTTCTGATTGCACCCTCTTCACTTAAAATGATGTAAGAAATTGGGAAGATCCATTGGGTAGCAGAAGTGATTAGTCACAAGTAAGTGATTAAAAACTACCGTGTTCAATACCTCCTTCTACCCAATAATCTTCCCCACTTCTTGCATTATATTTATTACAACTTTTCTTATGCCACCAAGCCAAAAGTAAGGACTTTCCCTGTAGATCATAAAAATAAGCAAATTGTTACATTTAGGTTCACAGGCGTGTAAAAGCTTTAGTTCTCCATGGTTATCTGCCCAGGTTCCCATAGAACTTTAAAGCACATCTGCAGAGGCGTAAGCTCACAACCAATCTAAGTTTATTGACTACCAAGGGGATAAAAAGTTAGGGGCAGCAGAAAAAAGGGGAGCAAAACAATGACAACATGAGAAATGTGTTTCTCAACCACGACACCAAACCAAATATTATATAAGAAGCGGTGCCCCCGACCGTGTAGGTTTCAAATAAGCAAAATATATGCACGGGGCTCGTTTACAGCCACATTTGATAAGACATAGTTATACAGCCACATTTGATAAGACATGGCCAGCTATGGTTCCAAAGTACGTGAATATTAGAGATATCTGTTCAATATTATCCGGCATTACGGTTATTTGGCAGCCCAAAAAAGTAAACAGAATCAGTAACTAAATCAGTCAGAGGTTAAGAGGCGTTTACCATCTCATCTAATAACAGGTAATTGTTACTCAGTCAGGCACAGTACTATTTTAGAACCATCAAATATAATACTCGTATATTACATTTAAGCTCTGTATCGCCTAGAAAAGTACCACAGATACGATGAAGTACTAAAACTAAGTAAAATACTAGTGTTACAAACAAGGTTAATACTGTGTTAAAATACAACTCGTGTTTTAGAAGGCCTGTTACACTATTAAGAGGGTCAGTTCTGCTGTGGTAGAATTTTCATTTATCACAACATGTCGGAATAGATATGTTGTGCCAAATATAGCTTTCCAGCCAATTTGAGCTAAGGGTTATCATACAGTCGAAGACCTCTAGACACTCCATGTATAGATCACCAAAACTTCAGACTGAGAAGAGGACATATGAACACTCTAAGGCCTTGAGGAAGCCCAGATCCTTTAGCCAATCTATGAGTAGATCGAATAGAATGAGGGCTTGGCACTTAAAAGCTATTAATAAAGGCAGTTAAGACCTAAACTAGTAAGAAGGCACTTCCAACATAGGCAGCCCAGAATTAAGCAATAGCTAATCACTCGATCAATAACAGCGAACTCTGAGGCTCTTATTACACAATACGGAAGAAAAGGGCAAGGTATTGCCACTCTAGCAACTAACTCAAACAGGAAAAAGAAAAAGAAAACCCAATTTCTTTCATCACAAAAAATTCGAACAAATCCTGCATTCTAACTGCTTCAGAAGAAAACATGAAATGAAAAGCATAAAAGTCTACACAAAAACGCCAACAGACACCCCGTAGAAACTGTACCCTGCACATTCTATCATCAGATGACTATAAATCCCGCATGTTTCTTAGCATTTTTTGCTTTCGAACGCAACGGCATAAGCTTTGATTCAGAAGCAAGCATGAGGAGTATAACAGCCTTAGGGTTTCGGCAGAAAGCACAAAATAAACGGTCATGAGATTTCAACCTACCTGACCCGCAGAGATCAACCCCTAAAGCTTTCGAATTGGGGAGGCATCTCCCCTCCTGGGCGCGACTTTGCACAGCCATTACTCTTTTATAGATCGATGGAGATGGTCAAATCCTAACTCTAATCCTAATCCTAACCCTAACCCTAACAAGGGTTCATGGAGAGGAACCGCGTCAGAGTCCCAACGTTCAAGCAGAACAAACGACCACGCTTATTACGAGCAACGTACAGTGCAAGACGATTGAAAGTCTTACAACTGTTGATAATATTCGCCAAATGATTTCTTTCCGTTGCTGTTACTGTCGAGTCTGCAAAGCGCGTTTCTCCAAATAAATCATTCTTAACCATTTAATAATTAATTTTAAAATTATTTCAAAAGATTTTTTTTTTTTTTTTAATTAACAAAGTGCAACAAAGGTTCATGCTAGCGAAGAAAACAAAAAACAATAATGGCCGCTTAAGCATGGTGCAAATGGAATTTTTTATATTTAAATATTTATCTAACATAAATCTTAAAACATTTTAAAAGTATTTATAAGATTTTTTATTTTTTATTTAAATAAATTTACATTTTATTAATAATATTTTGTAATTTGAAAATATAGAATGTAAAAGGAATATTTATAAGTATTATAAGAATAATGTTAACTTTATTAAAAAAAATTGAGTTTTACAATAATATAATTGTTTGGTATTTTGTATTAGCAAAGTGATTTCAATTTGAAAAAATTTATTAATTCCTGGTTCAATTATTTAGTTTTTTTTCCAAATTCTATTATACATAACTAAACATCATTTATTTTTCTTCAAACTATAGGAATATAAAAAATATTTTCAAAAAAAAAAATTGAATGAACAAATCATAGGTTACGAGAACAATAAACAAACAAGCAAAAAAGGAAGAAAAATAAACCACTGACCAAGACAAGCAAAGAGAGAAATCTACCAACCATTTCAAATTATTAGACTGCAGGTGGTGACTTTGTTTGTCTTTTATGTGTGTCATGTTGCATGACCTTGCTTGGAATCTAATTCAATGAGATATTTCTTGATATAATTTTGGCACATGCATTCTTTTTAGGTCAACCTTTGTCCTATGTCAGGTTTAATTATCATGCTCATTTCTTTGGTTCTGGAATTTAATTACTAATAAGTAGTCTACATCATTTCGAAAGATCGAATCTTTAGTTAAAATTAATTTCTTCATTGCATCTATTATGTGCCTGTAGTATCGTGCACAAGTCACTGGGTCTTTCTTTATCATATTGAATTTGTCACCTTTTGTTTTGTACTCTTGTTCTTGTTGAATTTTTGACTAATGCACACCATGCAATTGCTCGAGTACACTTATTAGTGGGTCCCAATTTTGTTCTGCACTAGTAAAAGTAGCAAAGAACGTCAGAGGCCCTAGTTGTCGTATCATTGTGAAAACATTCTTCTTAAGTTGGTGTATGTAGTCTGGAGATATTCTTATTCTTTTGAAGTCAACATGTTCTATTTATAACATGGTGTGGTAGTTTTCTAATTGCATCTCTTGAGCTCTTTCATCTCTTCCTTCAATAGTACAAGGTATGTCAGTACCAATATTATACTTTTATTTTTATAATATATTTTGTTGCATTTATTTTTTTATCATAAGCCTTTTTTTCAAATCTATGGTTTGTAAATCTATTTTGTTGTGAAAATATAACTATGGGTTTATTTCTTTCTACAAAATTTGAGGGTTCCTTAGCATTTTTGTTGTGTTTTTCAAATACCCAAAAGCTTGAGAAGTGTTGGATGTTAGAGATCTGGATCCAGTTTGATAGGGCTAGTTTTCAATAAATTGTTTACTATGAGTCATTGTATTGAAACTCTGGTGGGTTTATTTTGTCCTATGAAATTTAAGGGTTGACCCTATTTTGTGGGAACCCTTTGTAATCCTTGCTTTTCTTTGAGGATTTGAAGAACACCCACCTTATAAAAAATTGCAATATGTTCATGCATTTATTTTTGTTATCATAAGCCTTTTTCAAATCTATGTTTTATAAATCTATTTTGTTGTGAAAAATATAATTGTAGGTTTATTTCTTCCTGCAAAATTTGAGGGTTCCTTAGTATTTCTGATGTGTTTTTCAAATACCCAAAAGCTTGAGAAGTAGTGGATGTTTCAAATCTGGATCCAATTTGATAGCGTAGTTTTTAATAGATTGTTTACTACGAACCATTGTATTGAAACTCTAGTGGGTTTATGCCATGGCAAGAAACTATTGCATTCGTGAAAAGTGAATGAGTTCATTTGCTTGTCAAATTAGAGGTTTTTATTTGTTTGCACAATTTTTCTACTATAGTCATATAATTGTAATTACATTTTCTCAAATTTCAAATAAAGTATTTTTGCCTAATCTTATTGGTCATTGGTTACTAGAGTCATGAGTTTGGAGTTTGTCTTTTTTTGTACAAAAATTTAATCATTTAGGTTTTTTTCCAAATTCTATTATAGATAACTAAAAATCATTTTTTTCCCCAAAGTATAGGGATATGAAAAACATTTTCATCAAAGGTTTAGTCATTAAAAAAAAAAAAAATTTAAAAACGAACAATTCATAGGTGACAAAAACAAGCAAACAAACAAGCAAAAAAGGAAGAAAAAACAACAAATGAACAAGACAAACAAAAAAGGAAATCTTCCAATCATTTCAAATTATTGGACTGTAAGTGATGACCTCACTTGTCTTTTCTGAATGTTTTGTTGCATGACCTTGCTTGCAATCTGATTCAATGAGATATTTCTTGATATTATTATGCCACGTGTATTCTTTTTAAGTCAACCTTTGTCCTATGCAAGGATTAATTATTGATTATTCTAGATTACTATTATCTTTTTTCTATTTATAGCATCGTGTGGTAGTTTTCTAATTGCATCTCTTGAGCGCTTTCATCTCTTCCTTCAATAGTACAAGGTATATCATTACTAACATTATACTTTTATTTCTATAACATATTTTGTGGCATTTGCTTTTGTTATCATAAGCCTTTTTTTCAAATCTATGTTTTGTAAATCTATTTTGTTGTGAAAATATAATTTTGGGTTTATTTCTTCTTGCAAAATTTGAGAGGTCCTTTGTGTTTCTGTTGTGTTGGAAATTTCAAGCATTGATGATATGTAGATGGTACCACTTTGAGTGTATGTATCCAGGGTGGATCGAGCAAGATGTTATATGGCAAGTCCAAATCTAGGACATGGTATTCAATATTTATTACAGCCTGCCCAACCTTTAGTGGTAGCATGATAACTCCCTTTGATTCTCTTTCTCTTTCGTCATATGCTTTACTTGTTATCCTTTTATTGATATCTAGGAGGTCTTCTAGAAGCCCCAAGAAATGAATCATCTTCAATGTACAAAGGTTCAAACCAGATCCATTATCTATAAGGACTCGTTTTATTTTATGTCATTGTATAAGGACTTCAATGTGGAGTGAAAAATTGTGGTGTTGATTAGGACCTTGGAAATCTTTGTCTATTAAGACAAGGTGTTGTTGTGCGGCAAGATTTCCAATCATGGTGGTGAATTGGGATGCATAATGTTTTCGAGAACACGAGACTCTAAAAGAGCAGTCTCCAGAATTTCCTTGTGGATAGGTGAGGTGGTGAGAAACTCTAGAATGGATATATATGCAGGAGTCTTCCCTAACTGGGATAATACGTCATAGCGAGAAGCGGGTCTTTGTGAAGTGGATGGTGCAACAGACACATGTGGAACTAATGGATTAGTGGGTTTGGGAATGGCAGCTTGCAAAATAATTCTTCCCCATTAAGTGGTTGCATCACAATCAATTACTTGTAGGACAAGGGTATTTACATGTGTGTCCACTTCTTCAATGTGGCCACACATGGAGTCAATGTCAGTAACAAAATCATAAATATCACATGCATAAGAGACAATCATCCATGTACATATAGGCTCATCGAATCATGTCATGTATATCAAAAAATAAGTATCCATGTACAGTCCATATACAAAAGTTCATATAGTATATCATGCATAGTGCATCATTAAAAACTCGTTGCATCTGCATCACTCCGTCAAAACTGCTCACTATAAAAATCATGTAGTTGGTTGTGAGGGCCTAGCCCCTCTTGTACCCCCTCCTCGTGGAGGCCTACTCTGTCCAACTAATGACTTTGATCTCTAATAGCCCCCCCATGGCCCATGAGGCAAACACCTCCTAAAAATTTAGCTAACATTGATCTATCGACACGACATCATGATATAATGACCTATAGTACGCCACCTCTTGCACAGCTCGTGTCTCATCTCAGTGTGTAATCAAGGCCTCCTGCATTATTGTCATCATCCCCCCAACTTATACCATCTGTCGGGCAATATCTCGCTAGTTGCAATACTCTTCAACCTACTTTTGTTGAGTCTCCCTCTCTGCCCATAGGGTGGCCACCTCCTGTCGTAGCATGTCTAGCTTAGCAACTCATCCATCCTGGTGTGCATAGTAAAGTCACTAAACTCTCTTGCATCTATCCTAGCCTGCAGTGTTGCCAAAGCCTCCTGGGCACTATCTACCCTCACTCGCTCTGCCTGTATATCCCCTTGTAGATGAGCAACCTCTATTTAGAGGTTGTCTCGCTTTGCCCTCACTATCTCTGCATCCTCATGTTGAGGTAGCCCCTATGGTGCATATACCTGTGGCCCCTGCACTAATGGTGGCCCTATTAGTACTGACCCTCTCCTCTGATGGAGTTTGCATCATTGAGGACCCTGTTGTGCTCCCTGACCTAGGGGTGGCACCATTGCTGCCTATCCCCCATCTCCCTCGCCCTTTTCCTGCTCTACTGTTGGTGGTGCTCCTGGTATTGTGAGTTGCACTGGATGATGGGCCATCCACCACTATGTGTATGCAGATGTCATCCATGCATCTCCCTGATCCTGTCCACGCACCCAAGGCACTGGCTGCATACCATGCCATGACATCTTGGCTAATCTCAAAGTGGTCCCATGACCCCATAAACTCCCATATTCTTAGGATATCACTAGGTATAGAAATCTATCAGGCACAACATCCTGAACCTGCCTGAATTATCGACGCACCTTAGAGGGCACATAACACATCACTATGTGAACGATCCGACTGATCAACCAATAATCTGTCTATGTATATGGGAGGTAGAGTTGATCCTCATTATCATCCTCTCCCCCTATTGGTAATGTAGCCCCCCACTGCTCAACGCCATCGTATGGTGTCCAATCAAAAATGATAATCTCATTTAGACATTTCCTCCAAAATTTGATTGAATTGGTCGAGGTGTACTGGATCAACGACATATACCAATGTGCATGAGGCTCCTTAGGCTATCGAGTCTCTCGCCTCATAATAGGGCATGCCACACCTATGCGCTCCCATGACCACACCATCAATAATGTCAATCTTGGACCCATGGTCCACTGTGTCCTATAGGTGCACATGTGTAGATCATGATATAACATGACCAAGATAGTTTGACCGTAGCAGAAGACCACACTGTCATTTTGTAAAAGAGTGCTCAACATTTGTGTCCAGTCGATTGGAAACCCATGCCTAGCATGGTCCGATACCATCCTCCATATCAATGAGGCTAAATAGAGAGAAAGCCACGGCAAACTCTGCTCTAATGCCTCTCTCCATGTCAACCATGATCTCTAGATAGGTGGCCTCTGTCGTTAGTGCCTGAAGCACTCTTGAAGATAGGGATCTGTAACCTCTAGTACATACTCAAAGAATTTTCCACACATCAAGAAGAGTCGTTGTCACCTCTCTAGTAGGTAGATGAAAGCTAGAGGTCAATGTATTTCGCCACTCTATAAGTGTCGACAGCTATGTTGAGTGCATCCTTAGATCAAGCCACTCGAGGATGTGCTCCAACTCGCATAACCTCACGTGACCCCACTCTACCTTCCTAAGTGTCTCTCCTAGCACCATCGTAGCTAGATAGTGCTCCCATTACCAAAATGTCACCATCACCATTTGCAGCATAGACATGCAATGGTCATTATATCATTTATTTCCTGCTCTTTTTGCTTATCTTAGCATGAGGCATCATAGCATTATTGCCCCTTGGTCATCCCCATCACATAATTATGCTCATTTGTCCAAATCGGTGAAGACATGGATGTGGATCAGTAAAGACGTCGATCCACGTAAAAGTGGATCAGCTGAGATGACAAACTGTGGAGACATTGATATGGCATCTTTGGTGGTTGTACAGACATCAATTTTCCCGTCGACAACTACTAAAATGTCATCTTCGGAGATGATGACACAAAGATCATCATCTCTGACCCCGTCCCCACACATAATTTTTCCCCCTTTGGCATTTGCATAGATGACAAGATGAATCTCGTCATCTCCACAGCGCTTGTAACCCTAGTTTGTCGTCTACAAAGATGACAGAGTGGAGAACTGTCATCTCCGCTTTGACCCTGTTTTCTCCCCATTTAATGTAAAATAAATGCCCAAATTAAATGTGTAATCAAAAATTTTACAAGAAGGGATGGTCAAATTACTGGTGGACCCATGTCGGTTGACCTCTGGTGCTCCAGAACGCGCTATCCAAGTTGTAGTCTCTCGATCAAATCCATCCTTCGCTATGGTTCTATGCTCTCTAAGTGTACAAATGACTCTTCCTTGAGCCACTTGGAGGCTTATATAGGCCCTCCGAGGTCCCTTTTTGAGATCGTACCCTTTCTTTGGCCCTGTTGACCCCTATTTATCCTCAAGTCATGCAAAATGTTCATCTATGCCTTTTTCTTACCTTTTCTTTTCTTCTAGAGTCCTTTTCATGAAAATTGCAAAAAAAAAATTTTGCTCCATTTTCACAAGGGGGCACCCTTCTCCCTTGTCATCGCTATGACGCAACTCCTAGGACTCCTATCCTTTCTAGGGCAACCTATATTTTCTTTGATTTGATATAATATCATCCTAACATCACATCAAAGAGGGGCAAAATGTAGACACTTAAAATTGTCCTAACACTATATTAATTGATTTAATATCTCCCTTAGCACTATAATTAATTAATTATATTTGTCATGTTCCTCTACTTATTTAAATAAATTTATTTAATTAAATAGGTTCACTTTCCTAATGTATTTAAATTTAATTTAAATGTGTCCCCTCTAATGCACTAAATTGATTTAATGCATAGTACTCCATAAATCCCCTTTTAAATAAATTCCTATTTATTTAAATTTTTTAATTCTATGATTAAGTTGAATCTTATTTAATTTAACCATAATCCCATCCTAAAACCTAGTCTACATCCATCACTCTCATCCTTATAAGCCTATCCACTACTTAAACCCACTTAACTAATCCTAAACGCCTTTTTAAACACCTTTTAGCTCCTAAATGTTTACTCACACATGTGCGAGAATCTCAATATCCAATAAAGCTTCCACTTCATTATTTTATTCACACCTCTTACATGTTTGTCCCCCTTTCCTTTCTCCAAATTTTCTCACACGTGTGAGCAAATCTTGAGCCATCACTTTCACTAAAAAGGTTTATGTTGACTTTTGTATGGTTTGTCTCATTAGCCCATGTGTCTCCCGTGTGGCACTTATGTGGATGCCACATAGATGCCACCTCCCCAAGGCCTATCTCAAACCTATAAATAAAGCTCTTGTCTTGAGCATTTTTCATCTCCCTTATTTGCATTGTTATCATGCTAGTTTAGAGTTAGAACTTTCTAGTGATTTTAATGATTTTATGCATTGTTACTAACCCTTTTGTAGACGTTAGATTCCTTGCATTTATGTTTGCATCTCATGATAGATTACTATTTCTAGTTTGCTTCATTGCATTTCCATTTCATACTCATATCTCTAGAATCCTTTGAGGTTGGCTCACTCATAGCCATTTCTTGAAGGTATTCTACACTCATTTTAGTCCAGATTCACATACTTCATTCTCATATTGCATTTTAATATCATTTGGGATTCATAGTTGTGTTTGGAAGAGCACACTAACATCCCACAATCTAAAGCACACCAAAAAGGCCTCTCATGGGCCCCTTGTTGAGCTGCTTTGAGGTTGTGTGGGAACTCTTTCTTTTCAGTTGTGTTAAGTTGTAAAAATCAAGTCTAACATCATTTGTTTTCAATTTGTTTTCAATCTTTAATATGCATATGAACAACTAAAGTTTGCTTATTTATGCGTGCTCCCGACAGGTTAGGTTGTCACACATACAGAAGATTTCCGCAAAACTCTAGGAGGTGTTAGTCTCCTATAATCATGTCTTGAAGCTCTCCTTCCTCTAGGACTAGGAGATAGTGAAGGTGTTCTCCAGTGTTTTCCATTTCATGGAGTCTCAAGAGGAATGAGTGGAGGAGAGTTGTTTCCACCACCAATTTGCACAATGTTGAATTTGTTGTCAAGTTGCAGAGCCACAAGAAGGTGTTGTGCTTCTTGATGAGCTTTCCTTTCTATCTCAATCATAACTTGTATTTCTTCCCCTAGGTGTCTAAATTGTTTATCCTTCTTAGCTTGTTCCTTTAGAAGGGTTTTTCTCTCACGCTCAAGTACTTTGAGTCTATCACTCACATAACCTAAAGGTGTCATGAGTGGTGTACATGGTCTTGATTGTCTCAATTGGTTACTAATGAATGTTGCATTCACACGAGCGCTAGAAGGCTCACTAATCTGATCATCACATTGGGATTTCTCTCTTCGTAGATATAATGCTTACCTGTCTCGGCCCTTTGGTGTGCATCCAAATATCTATCCTCAATATGGGGTGAGGTTGGTCTATTTTCACGAGCAAGATCACCATTCAAAAGGTCAACATATTATTCATCACTTCGATTCTTCTTTTGTGGAGCCATTGTAAAATTCATATCCATATCCGAGTGAGGTGATGCTAAGGGTGTACTCAACTCAATAAGGTCACTATTAGGGTCAAACAAAGGTTTTGGAATATTCTTAGGGGATTGAACAAACACAAGTTCTTTTCCCTTATATCTTTAATGAGTTTGGACTAAAGGTAATTGTTTAAAGACGACTCGAGGTCACTTTCCTCGATCTACTTGATATCTTGTTGTAACTGACATGAAAGAAAAGGTACTAGGTGATAGGATAACCCTAAAAAACGTTGGTACCAAACTAGGATGGTAAAAACACTCACTTGTCCAAAAGAGATGTGATAAGATAGAATTTTGCAATAGGCATAAACCAACACTGCCATAGAGGTACCCACAATTTTGGGTGAATACCCTAGCAATGTTATGGACCGGGAAGATAATTTACCCAAATTATAAATAATTAAAAATGGTTTTTTTATGAAAGTGGATGGACAAGAGATTACTAAAACTCTCCAAGCATAATATCAAAGAATCCAAAGGCATATCTTTCTCAACAAGGACGGTCTCTAACTCACCGACTCCAAACAAGGTCACATGAAATCAAAGTTCACTAATTCAAGGGGTCAAAGCACAATAACCCAAAGTGCAAACAAGCTTCTAACAGTGGGGTAAGTAGCCTAATCTAAACCTGATCAACCTAGGGAGACTGGAAATAACAAGATAACAAAGCAATTTGATCATAAAGTCTCGACTCAGGGACTTAGATGTTATTTGTTTTAAATATCCAACTAGATGTGATAAATTTTGAATCATGAACTAGGCACGCAAGACAACAATTAGTAATTTCAAGAAAACATCTTCAAACAATGAGCAAGGGACAAAGCAACCTTGCACATGAACAAGAATAATGTCCTAGTATCAATCTAATCCCTAGAACCACCACTATGTATGTTCTCAAAATATTTTCCAATCACACACACAGTCCTAAAAAAGAAAATTTGGTAGCACTATGGTTCATAGTAATGTTCAACTCTACAGCTTTTGCAATCTAGAGAGGGCGAAATCCAATCTCAACACACCAGGGTTTTGACATATTCTAAGAATTTAATCAATCAGAGACACTGAGGAGATCCGACAAGCCAACAAAAGACTACACCAATGAGGATTTCCCCCACAAGGACATTTATATAGTGGTTGCTAGTACACATAAAAATTGACTATTACCGCTTGAGATTCCATCTACGTGGTTGACCCAATAAAGGGAATGTCCACTACGGTTAACCCTCTCTAATCAAGGAAAACTCACAAAGTTGTACCATGTGGGGATTTGGTTTGGATTCAAGGGTTTCAAGTTCCTGATGTGCCCAAAAGGGAACAGAGCATACTCCTTTAGCTTCTTCACCTTACCCAAACATAGTAAACAAGATCTTTTAACACGCTAATTTAAAATCACCTTACCAAATTTTTAGAAAAGCTAACAACAAACAACAAAAATCTCAAAAGAGAATGTACTAATGGATGTTGAGGACAAACCCAAGTGAAAATAGTGAGATAATAACAAATATCTTTCCCTACCTACAAGGAGATATATCGTCGAGAAGAGCTTCGCATGTAAGGCAAGCGAATGAAGCACATTTTCTTTAAAACTTCACAAATATTGTTCATAGGGCCTAATTATTATGTGAAACACATATACATGAAACTAAATCTAGATCCAATTTTAGAGCATCAAATGAAGTGTGAATCTACGAAATCATGTAAAAGCACTCAAGCCAAACAAATAAGAGGGTTCATTTCATTTCCAAATCCAAATGTTATAAAGATCCAACAAAATACCCGATAATCCTTGCAATGCATCTTTTCTCTGTTGTACCTTTTGTTTACAGTTGAACGCTCGCTCGCAATGAACAAAGCAACAAGCAAAACAAGCAAACACAAGATATGCAATATATATCCAACTTATGCAAAACTAGGGTTAGATTTAAAAATATAATTTTAAAGAGTGATAATAACCAGCAGACAACCCAAATGAAAGCTCACATCATGCATTGATCTATGTGAAAATTAAATGTAAGCTATTCGTCAAATGCCCCTTTTTTAATATTGATTTTTTGACCTAGTCAACAAGATTGTACCTATATGACATGAATTTGGATCCAAAAACCTAAATGCAAAAAAGAGACCCCTATAAAAAAATTAGAGAGCTTTCCAAAAATGTCAAAATTTTGAAAATATCTCTTCATTTATGCCCTAGGAGCCATATTGTCAAAATAAACTAGCTTTTGCAAATCAAATTATTGAGCCTTAATATGATCTCTAAAATCAAAACACAAAGAACCATTTAGAATTCATAGACCTTTCCAAAAATGTAGACTTTTCTAAAAAAATTGCTAATTTGCGTCTAAAAATATTTTTTCATGAAAAATCAAGAAAAATTTATAAAAAATAGAAAATACCTCAAAAAAATTTGAAAATTTCACTAACGCTTCTTTGATATGTCACCAACCTGCAAAAAGAGTTCATACCAAAACACCAAGCCATTTGGGAGATATAATCAAATCTTTAAGATCTAGGATTTTTTGTCTCTAAACAAATCCGCACAAGGGGGTTGGCTCCAAAAATATTTAAAACCAACAAGTAAAGGTGGGTTGCCTCATGATGGGTGCCAAAGATGTGTATTTAAAAATGTGAGCACACTTCTATGAGTCATTATATCCAAGATTGCTCAAGAATGAGGTCTCGAATGATGGCTCATAGCTTTCTATTCATGAAGTGCAAGGGTTTGTAATGGAGGTCCTCAATTTGACCTAGCTTGTGCCCATGCAAGTACACTATAAAATGAGAGATTCAAAGATCAAAATATGCATGCAAATGAAGATTGGGGCTAGTCTAAATGATAACAATGCAAGAAAGGAAATCTAATCTATGAAAGAAAATAACAATGCATGATTAATCTATTAAAGCAAATATGGATCTAAGATAATATGAAAATGCAAGGATGGATCATGATGATGGAAGCCATGGATGGATGAGAGAAGAAGACAAGAAGATATAAGTTCTTCACAAAAAGCTTTAATGCTCAAACTCCTTAAAAAATTGTTCTCTAAACCTGCAACATAACAATAGCATAATCGTAGATGTCAAAAATGAGGAGAGGACTCTCCCTTATAAAGAAGAATGTGTTAGAGTAATTATTTGTTTGCACTTATTAATTAAATCTCTTTGATTTAATTAATTAAGTTGCCTATTACTCTAGTTTGCTTAAGTTATCTTGTAGGTGCATATAATTAATATTTTATTAATTATTGTGCAACCTAGCTTTTTTAGGCTTTAGGTTACCCTTTTCGGGTTTCAATCTCCTTTATAAGGATTGATCTCTTTGTATTTTTCATGATGAAGATTCGTTGAATAATATTTTCTTCGTCTGAGTTTTTCAGATCAAACCCTTGCCTCTTCTTGTCTTTTTCTTCTCTGTGACAGGTTTTCTGCATGCAAGTTTTCTTGGGCTTCGTGGATTTGTTGTGCGCTTTTGCTCAAATTTTACATGGTATTAGAGCCAGATCTGCTGTAGCTTGTTCGATGTTTCAAAAAAAAGGGAGAACAAGGGTTTGGTAGATCAGATTTGGTGTTTTTTTGAGCTTTTTCTAAGAAAACAGGGGGGTCACTGATTTTCAGAGCAGTTTAAGGCCAAATGGACCTCACAAATGGATTCAGAAGGCGTCAAAACCCCTGTTTTGATATAAAATTTATCCAATTTGGACAACGTTGATCTTGGAGGCAAATTTTTTTTGCCCAGCAGGGCCGTACGACCTCTACACGCACTTCGAGGTAGAATTTTACAAAAAATAATAATTTTGTGTAGTTTTTACCGCAACGTTTAGTAACCCATAGAGGAGCCACTAGCGGCCACCGCTGATGGCCACCATGAGCGGTTACCGCTGGCGGTCCACTAGTGGCCCGCAATGGCTCTGCCGGCGGCGTCCGCCGCGGCCTTGCCGTGCTCCGCCCTCCCTCCGCCCGACCACCACCTGGCTGCCGCTCTGCTAGCGGTGCGGGGGTGGTATGAGTTTTTTGTTTTTTTATTATTTTTTTATTTTAAAAAAATTATTTTTTCATGCATTTTCAGAGGCCCTATTGGTTTTTCTTCTGTAACTTGAGCATACGGACGTATTTTTTCGATCTGAAAAATGCATCGGAAAGCTGGTTCTGAGAGAGAGATGATGGTATAGGTTTTTTTGAGTTTTGATGTAGTTTGGTTGCCTATTTTGGCAGTCAAAGCTAGATGTTCTATTTTGCACTCCGGGAGGCGTATCTTGAGCATCCGATCTCCGTTTTTAGACTTCTTTATATCACTGGAAAGCTCTTTCTGTGCTTTCCAGTGATGCTGATTGTTGTTCCAGATTCTGTTCCAGACACATCTTATTCAGTCTTTTGTGTTTTAGCATTCTGGTGGATATCTTGTTTGTTTCAGGTTCGGAGATCGATTTTGTTGCTTCAGTTACTTTGTTTTGGGCTCTACCTTCTGTTGTTTTAGCCTTATATTTTTTTTTATCATTGTTGATATTCATTGTAAGCATCTTTATGCAACACACTGAGATAAAGTGTCACTCTTGTGTTTTGAGATCCTTTTCATCATTGTGATTCGTTGTACTCATACTATTTTATAAAGTGCCATGGGGGGATAGTTGTTTGTCGCTTATAGGCCCTCTTTCTCTTTTGCCTCATGAAGTGTCGATAACACGTGCCTTTATTGGTGTCTGTACCTCACTCTCGATGTGTTTGGTTCTTGTGTTGTAGAAGATTTTTTGGCCCACCTTTTCAGCTGCCTGTCACCTCACCTACATTAAGGGGGGTTATATTGTTGTTCTATGCTTCTTTGGTTGATGGTTCGTTGGTGTGAGCTATGTATTTAGTACCTGATCCTACGTACTAAGTGATTGCAGTGGCTGGCTACCTATGCATTTCGGTGAGATGTATCATCTACCATATAGACATGCTCAGTTCGTGCCTTCTATTTCCATGGTGGTTCTACAGATCAACATTTTGATAGAGTTTTGCGGTTCTTCATGCTTCAGTGATTCTCTTCTAATCTCTCTTTGTTCCTTCTTCTAGAACATTCTTTGCTATCTCTTTTTGGAGTAGGGTTTTTCCCATGTGGTTTTATCTATTTCTCCTCTTTATAGAGATTTTGTTGTGATTGGGTACCTGATCAGGCCTTATTGCCGGGACCCAATTTTCCTACTTTCATAGTTGTGCTAGGTTAGCTTACCTCCTGAGCTTCGCTTAAGGGGGGTGTTAGAGTAATTATTTGTTTGCACTTATTAATTAAATCTCTTTGATTTAATTAATTAAGTTTCCTATTACTCTAGTTTGCTTAAGCTATCTTGTAGGTGCATATACTTAATATTTTATTAATTATTGTGCAACCTAGCTTTTTTAGGCTTTAGGTTACCCTTTTTGGGTTTCGATCTCCTTTATAAGGATTGATCTCTTTGTATTTTTCATGATGAAGATCCGTTGAATAATATTTTCTTCGTCTGAGTTTTTCAGATCAAACCCTTGCCTCTTCTTGTCTTTTTCTTCTCTGTGACAGGTTTTCTACATGCAGGTTTTCTTAGGTTTCGTGGATTTGTTGTGTGCTTTTGCAAATCCGTTGAATAATATTTTCTTTTTCTAAGTTTTACAGATCAAACCCTTGCCTCTTCTTGTCTTTTTCTTCTCTGTGACAGGTTTTCTACATGCAAGTTTTCTTGGGCTTCGTGGATTTGTTGTGCACTTTTGCTCAAATCCTACATAATGGACGATTAAGATTTAATCAAGGGTGGAGAAAGAATGATCCGTGTGAGACAAAATTCCACCAATGAGAAAAGAGGAAGAAAATTAAATGGAATCCCACTTAAAAATATGTGCATTCAAGTGAAGAGGAAAAAATAATTTATTTAATTGTTATTTATTTTATTTCCTTTTTCAAGTGGGATTTTATTTAATTAAAAGGGAGCAAGTTCTTTTAATTAAATAGGAAATATTTCATTAAATTAAAAGAGGGGTTTTTTTCTCTTAATTAATTAAATGTGGATTAATTATTTAATTAAAAGAGAGGTTTTCTTTTAATTAAATAAGACTTAGGATAAAATGATCAAAGCTCAGGAAATGTTGAAATAATTGCATTAACTACAATTAAATCAAAGAAATTGATTTGAATTAATTTAATAAAATATTGCAAACCATTAATTCAAGAAATTTGATAAATTGAATAATGGGGGCTCATAGTCTAAGCAACTATTTTAGGGTGCATACACTAGTCTACCAATCATAGACTACCTCAAATGTGGGCATGGTAAATATAGGAACCAAAGCATCCATAGTGGAATAGAAGGTAGAAGAGAAAATCTAAAAGTTTCCTCAAAGCTTTGACAATATTAGATAAATACACTCCTTATCAGTCTTCACTTTTCCACAACTCTATAATAAAGATATTTGTTGTTTAAACCTCATTAGAAAGTCCTCAATAGAGGGAAATGCATCTAGTACAAGTGATGAAAGCTCTACCTCAATTTGAAGTACCTTGAACTCATTGATGGTACCAAACAAGTCCTTGAACTTGGCCCACATTTCTTGAGGGGAATTTAACCCATCAAGATGAAACTACAAGCTTTCTGAAACATTCAAATAAATCAAACCCATGGCCTCATCCATCTTATTCTTGTGCTGCATGCCCTTAAAAGGCCTTTGTAAAACTGGTTGTACTTCATTTAAACAAGACCACAAACCCTTTGAATGGAGAAGTTGTGTCATAGAAGATGTCCATGTGTGATAGTTATGTGGATTCATAGGAACTAGACAAAAAGAGGTCTCAGCCATTTTTTTTAGAATGTCTTTTTTTAAAAATAGTTTTGGTTTACTGATGTAAATGACCAAACAATAATACAAAACATCCCCCCACAATGCAAAGAAATCAAACCCTAGATCCTAGAAAAAAATGCATATACAAGCAAAGAGAAAAACATCTTTAGTTTGAAAATTACATGCACCTTTGAAAAATACTGATGAAATAACAAAGAATCTAGAAAGTGCTTAAGAAGAGCTTTCTATCAGTTTTTTCAAATAAGAAAATGGAGCTAAAATGAGCAAGTTACGCCCCTTGGAATGCTGAAAGGATTGTTAGACTTTGACTTAAAAAATAGGCACCAAACTGAAAAAATTGAAAAAATACCTTCACCATCAAATTTGTCTTGGGATTAGCTTTATGACAATCTCATTTACCCAAAAATGCCTCCATATGCTCAAGTTAGAGCCAAAAAACCACCAAGTAACTTGAATTTGTAAAAAAAATAACTTGGGGCTTAAACTTAAGCCCCCCAAGCTCCCATATGAGCCCATGAGGGCTGGATAGAGTGGGAGCGACACACGGGTGATGATCGAGTGTGGTGGCGTGCGAGCTATGGACATCGGTGGGGGTGGTGGGGATGTGGTGGTGCGACAATGATGCAATTTTTTAAAACCACACTTGTTTATTTGAACACATTTTTTTGATAAAAAAATGCATCAGAATGTGTGCCAAGGGCTGTATGACCCTGATAGGCAAAAATGTTTTTATCTCATAATTGCCCTGACTCCAAAAATGAAGTGCTTAGTATGGAAATAGGGGTTTTGATGTCCTCTAAATCCAAAAATGAGGTCTGTTTGGACTCAAAGTGCCCCAAAATTTAGAGACCCCCTATTTCCACAAAAAGAATCCCAAAAAGCTAGATCTATTTTTTTAAAACCCTTGTTCCTCTTTTCCTCCAAATAAGAACAAGCTACAATAGATCCGACTTTGATACTATGAAAGATTTGATGAAAATAAATCCATAGATATAGTAGAACACTTGCATGTAAGAACTTGTCACAAAGAAGAAAAAGACAATAGAAGGCAAGGGTTTGACTCTAAAAATATGCAAGAATATATTATCAGACTAAAAGAATGAATGAAAATACAATGGATCAATCCTAATAAAGGAGATCATAAAACCCTAATAGGGAAACCCTAGGAGGTAAATGATATTTAATAATTAATATTTAATTATTAAATGGAAATGCAAGTGCATAAAGTGAAATTTTAAGTAGGGAGTAAAGGTAATTTAATAAATGAAATGAAATTAATACTTTAATCTAACAAATATTTTATCGCATCACCTTTAGATGATCATTCAATGACGGAGATGATATGTCACTCCATCAATCACATGACCTTTGTCCCTTACAACACCCAATGTTATTCTACTATATTATAGCAAGGCATGATCCTTATGGAGGGAAAAATCCACATTTTAAATTTGAATTCTCTCCTCAGATATCCCTAAATAAAAATCACATTTTCACAAAGAGATTTCAATGACCAACTCCAATACCATCCCTTACCTTTGAAACTAACATTTCTTAACTCCATTAGTCAAAAATTTCTCCACCAAGTGAATCTTGGTCACTTTTAATTCTATGGCCATCTTAATGGCTAAGAAGACTATATGTTTCATCTGCAATCCTACACTACAAAAATAGCCCCCAATGGGCCATGATTTCCCTTTCACACTCTGTCAAAGCTTTTTTGTCCTTCCAATATCCAGGGATGTCTAAGACTCTTGTACTATCATTTTAGGAGGGCTAACATACTGAGCCTCATTACTAAACCTATATCATATTTTAAACTTAACAAGTAATGACAACATCATTTAATTGACATCAATAATCATGCAGGTGAGAAAAACATAATTTAATACATAAAATTTATTTAGAAAACTTTATGGGTAAAATTGTTGGTGCCAACATACTAGAGACACTAACCCATTATTCAATTTGTGAGCACTAGTCCATTAGATGCACTAACCCCTAATTCAATTTGTGGGTGTGAAACACTTAGAGGCATTAATCTATCATTTTATTTCTCTTTACACATTCTACTAGACTTTGGTCACCAATCTATAATAAATCTAGTTACATATTTGTCACTTTAGAACTCTTCTTAATTTTGCCTTGAAATATCTCATTTATTCTCTACGTCATGTTTCATTTGTTGGTGTATTTAGTATACTTCTTTGTTCTACACTCCCATGTTTCATCGCTTCTCAGATGCCTTTAACATCTTCAATGATATCATAATGGTGATACCTTTTGCCAAGAAAGACAATCTGGTGAACTAGGATGCCTACTTTATAGTCATTTCTTACACCCTTTCAAACTTCTCATTCAATACTTTTTATTCCGCTCACCATTTAGAAACAAAAGCTTTTTATGTACCTTTGCCAAGAGAGATGGATTTGAAGGCATCATCCTTCACTATTGACTCGTGTTCAATTCATAAGGCCACAAAAATATCTACTAGAAGACCACTCATAGATCTACTACAATATGACACATGAATCCTTATAAGCTTCCTCTAAATCTTCACATCAGATTGCTTGCGTGTTTTATTTATCTACTTGTTTGATGTATGAAAGATATATTATTTTATTAAAACTCATAATTATTTTTTCTAGTAGATATAAGAGGATCAAAAAGAAATATAACTAAGAAGTTCAAAGAGTATCAACAAGGAGGCCTAGCCTCCATCCGAAACCAGAGAAACAACTATACAAAAAAATCACAACATTAGGAGCAATCAACTAGTGCAGAATATCCAAAAGAACGTCAACCCAGGCAATCTAGCTGAGCAGACCCTCCATCCATACAATATTTTTGTGCTCTTGAATTTGGGTTAACACGAACAACTCTTCTTTTCTAGTGTTGACATTATTCCTGATCTCCTTATTTAGCCTTTTACAGGCTTGATCAAAAGCATGCAGGTCATCCAACGTTCATCTCCATTGAGACCCATGTTTCAGCTCATAGTAGAAGAAGGTAGCAGGATTGTCTTCAATGAATCTCTTCAGTTTCTTTTCCTCGATCATCATAGTGGCATGGACTTGCAAGAAAATTTTTAAATGTGCGAGTTTTTGAAAAACCTCAGAAAGAACCCTCGGCTTACCTTGGTACCTCTCCTCATTCCTGCACTTCCAGATCTGCCAAAGGATGTTAGAGGACAACATATTCCAAAATAAATTTGTATCTTTATGAAGACCAGTAATATGACTAGTAATAATGTCTAAAATATTCACATTAATAGGATAAATGAAACCAAACATGGTCCAGATCTCTTTAGCAAAAATACAATCAAAGAGAATGTGTCTACCAGTTTTAGGAAGCCTACATAGGCTACAAATTTTAGAATCAACATGATATCTTTTAACAGGAAGCTTATCGAGCATAACAAGCCATTTAAAACATCTAATTTTAGGTTCAATAGGACTTTTCCACATGAAATCAAAATATTTTTTCCAAACATTAGCTTTAAAAGAAGAGTACCAAACAATATTAGTATGCTCAATGATATTTTTATTGTGATCAATAATTCTGCATATATTTTTGGCCTTAAGATTAGCCATGACAATTCCATCTGGCCATTTACATTTAAGATGCCTGTGGGAGTCAACATGGCAAACATTAGGAAGATCTTTTGAAGCCTACACAATCATATTGTAAGATTTCTTTTGAGAATCAGGGATGTCATACTTCCTTTTGAGCTCATCCCACAAAGTTAGGCGATCTTGCTCAAAGAGGTCAACAAATTGCTTTAAACCTTTCTTAGACCATAATTTGACAGAAAATCCTTGGGACAGGGCCAGGGGTTTCCCATTAAGGTGCAAGTTCCACCAAATGGATCTTTCACCATGGAGATTATTTTTATTATAGTAGTCCTTGTTGGTGATGAATTCCCTGACATGTTCCCAGGCCTTCCAAATAGATTTGAAAACCATAGAGCCTTGGACAATGACAGGGAACTTCCTAATAAGGAGATCACAAAATGGGAGGTTCTTCCAAGATCTAGCTTTCTTAGGACAACCTCTTTCAATGTTATGTCTAACAAGCACCTTCCAAGGACTATTACCCTCCAAGGAATGAAAGATCCATTTAGCAGAAAGGGCAATTCCTTGGATTTTGAGGTCCTTAAGTGCTAACCCCCCAAGGATCTTGTCAGTATGGCACCAATTCCACTTAACAACATGCAACTTATTGTTACCTTTACCATCAGATCAAAGAAAATGCCTAATAGCCTTTTGAATTTCAAAAATCTGATAGTTGTTGAACAACCAGGTAGAAGAGTAATATATGCTATAAGAGGAAAGGATCTTTTGACAAACTTGAATTCTACCGGCCAAGGAGAGAGCTCTATTGTGCCATTTATTAAGCTTAATATGAATTTTCTCCTTGATCCAGAACCACATTTCCTTAAGAGTAGGTTCCACAGAGAAAGAGATGCCAAGGTACTTAACAATCTTGTGGGGGCCTCCCCATTGGAAACTATAGTGGGAAAACCAGTTAGGCGGTTGCTCTTCCCAACCAAGATAGATGGATTTAGATTGGGAAATGTGAGCACCAGATATAGAGCAGAATAATTCAAGCTTTCCTTGAAGGGTCTTAAAATTACTTTCAGAAAGTTCAAAGAACAGGGTGTTATCGTCAGCGAATTGACAATTGGTAAGCTCATCATCATTAGGGAGATACAAACCTCTAACCCCAGGAGATAAAGAGTTATCTCTGAGGATATAAAACATAGCTTCCGAGGCAATGACAAACAGGGTAGGGGCTAATGGGCAACCTTGTCTAATGGAATGACCAAGAAGGAAGGGGGTCGACAGGGCCCCATTAACCTCGACTTGAGCAGAGGCATCATTAAGAAGAACCTGAACAACATTACAAAAATAAGGGGGGAATCCAAAGGCTTCCAACATCATAATAATGAACTTCCATAATTTTCCCAAAATCTTTCCCCTCTTTATATCTCCATGTCTTAGCAAAAATATGTCTTTAAAATAAATACAACCAAATTAATATTAAATATTTTATTTAAATTGTATATAATTTTATATTCTTACTATTGAATTTTTAAAATTTAACAAGTTGCATTATATTTCAATTTTTAGTATTAAATATTTTATTTAAATTGTATATAATTTTATATTCTTACTATTGAATTTTTAGAAATTAACAAGTTGCATTATATTTCAATTTTTAGTATTAAATATTTTATTTAAATTGTATATAATTTTATATTCTTACTATTGAATTTTTAAAAATTAACAAGTTACATTATATTTCAATTTTAACATGTTGACAAGTTACAAGTTGCATTATTAGCCGATAGGCTTTTCCTATGAGATTGCTCGCAATTGGGAATTGTCTCACGTCAGAAAATGTTGTTGGTAATTGATTTCAGATAGTCGAAAAGAAGACGCACATCGTAAAAGTGAGTGGTTAATAAAGGCAAGTGCAGGCTGAATGCGTTCCAACCAGAAGTCAATCATTTCTCCTGAACCATTCTTGCCGAGTTGGGCAATCTCAGTAGTTTGCAAGAAATGCATTTGGGAAACAACCATCTTCTCGGAGAGATACCACAACAGATTCTCGTACTTCAAAATCTATAGTCACTGAGCTTGAGCAAAAACAATGTAACTGGTATACTGGGCACTAGTCCGACCATTATTGCTTCCTCTCAGGAGGCCACTACTGCCATTCTCAAGACATTTGATTCCAAATTCTCTAATAGACTAGAAAACATGGCCGCGGCTACAGACATTCTCATGTATAAAAGAAACAACATCACCATGTCTTCCCACTAGCCTTACCAACAAAAGCTCTGTATTTTCCACCTGTTGACCCCTAAATGTCTTCAAAAGTAGCAAAACTGGCAACATTTCTGACAATAGGAGATGTTGCTCCCCTCCATCTTTAAGCACCAAGCTGGTGTTATAAATGTGCGAGAATTTGTTAATGTCTTCACTTCCAAAGCCATTGGAAGTCCACACTTAGCTGTTAGCATGCACTCACTGTCCAACACACTGATCACCTAATACATCATCCACTCTATCTACACTCTGCCATCCAGCTAGTTTGACTGTTATAAATAATGCCCAGTTAATATGAGCAACTTAATTGAACAACGAGCCCCGTTACTATTGTTTCATTCTGAGAAATTCACTCCAGAGTTTGCGATGGCAATGGCATTTGCATGCTGTTCTTCTGCCAATGCCATATCTTTCAAATTATAGCTTTACTCTACACTTTTTTGGGATTCAAGGTTGTGTTCTGTTTCTGCCAAAACCAAAGGTTGTTGTGGCTGAAAAGAGAAGATCATTTTTTACCTACATGTTTTTCTATTTTATATGTACTATTTAGATGAATAATTTGATACAAAATCCAGTCATTTCAATAAAATAAAAAAAATGGTTGGACTATGCATGAGGATTGGATGGCTCAGGGCTATAGGTTCCACCCTTTGTGCTTGGGTTTTGGTGTCACCTTCACTACCTCTGTGTCGTTGCACACAAACATTTGGCCCTTCTCAATCACCTACCCATCTTGTAGCTCGGCCATGTCCCTTGTGATCTCTTCTTTCCATTGTCCTTCAATGTTGTGCTACTTGACGGTTAGCCCGAGGGGGTCTCCAGTAATCTGTAGCCTGATGTGTGAGGGTAGCCTTGTCAAAACTCTCCTTTTCCAGTCTCCAAATTAAATTAAAAATAAATTAGTTACAAGATATTTAAATGATGTTTGAAATAAAGATTGTGTATGCAACTATCAATAATATAAATCATATATGATTATTTCTATATGTCATTTACATTGTTTGATCTAATTCGAACTTCAATTTCAATGTTTATTTTTTAGAAATCATTACTAAAAAATATATTATTTTAGTTATTTCTTATTAATTGTTTGAATTTACTAATGTACAATTTGGGATTTTTTAAATTTTAAGACTACTTGATTATTTTCTTTTAATAGAGATCTCATTACGTATGCTCATACACAACTAGTTATCCTCTCCTGAAAATTGTTGTGTCCTGATCAATTAACAAGAAGCATGTAAAAGAAATGTGTTTTAGTTGCATCTACTTTACACTATATATTATGGAACAATTGTATTTTTGTGGTTTACAAAGCTATCTTATAATTATATTAGTCTATCAAAACTTTATTCTCAAAATAAGAAGAATATTCCAATATCTGAAATTACTTTAATTTTGACAATTTATCCACTACACTTCAAAATGATTAATAGTTCATTTTTATTATCTCCACTCCCATAAACATTATAAAAAGAAAAGTAAATAAATAAAAATGAAGTGTAAGAAAAAATTAAAACAAAAATGATAATCAATTTTTTAGGAATTTTGGTACATTTAAGTTTTCTCTAAATCAAACAAATTTATTTAAAATATAAAATATATATCCAAGGCACAATTTTTGCCTCATTCTTTATGGTCTCACTTGAGTGTTGTAAAAAGACATTTTAAAATTATTTATATAATATGAATAAATTTACTTATACCCTCATTTATATTTCAATTACCAACCTTTACAAATATTAAATTTCAATTAGTTTTTTAAATATTTAATAATTATTTAAAACAAATGTTCAAATTGCCAAATGTAGCTTTTTAGTAATGCATTTATTTTAATAAATAATTAGCTAGTAGTCTTTCCCTATGAAGTTGCAAGTAACCAGAAATTGTCTCACACCATAAAACAAGGTACTATAAAATAGTTTAAGGCATTAAATAAATGGTTCCCTGATCAAATCAAATTTTACAGGCATAGCTCTTAAATCAAAATGTATTCAAACATGTCACTTGAGTCAAAATGCATTGAACTAGACCTAAATACTGGCTATAAACTTCCAACTTCTCCCACCCATCATAATGGAGAAAATATTAAGAAATCTGCAAAGCTTCTTCCACCCATCATAATGGAGAAAATCCTAAGAAATCTTCTTTGCAGATAGGCTATTATGATGAGATTGTGACCATTGACAACCTAGATAAAATTTAAATAGACTTAGTGGATTCTTCTACTTTTGTTGGACATTTAAAATCTTTCTAGTTTTTAATTCTAGAAGGTGTGATCAGTAGAATTTTTCTATATCTCTTCTATAGTTCATTAGATCCATTGATCTTTCATGTCACTCTCTACTCTCTACCCAACGAGATTAGCATTCTATCGATGCTGCCAATATAATGCAAATTGGGTGAAATGGGGTTTTCAATGATTCATCTATTTTGGGGCTCCCAATCCAACAACTAGGGTTCGATCCTTTGTGCAGGCCATTTAGAACTACAACAATTCACATATTTTGGCCAAGGTGAACTCCTTCATGGTGGATCTATTGAACAGATGCAGAGCAACTGATTTTTGGGGCTCATACTAGGTTTTATGTGTTCAATTTTTTCACTCAATTGAAAGTTACCATTTAGGGAATTAATCACATATAGGGATTTGGATTGAGAGAAAAAACAAGGATTCTATTTGAGATAACAATTCATTAAGATTTATGTCATTTATTGGATCATTCTGCTTTTTCAATAGGGTAATGGTGTTAAGATTCATACCAGCGCCGCAGATTCAATTTTGTTTTTGCTTTATGTTTTGTAAGTATTGTTAAGAGCCCAAGCTACTGGTGACAAGGAATGGCTTCTGGGCGAAACCAAGTTTGAACCCTTAATTGTAGCTGAAGATCAGAAAGCTCTCAAAATGGCTTTATCTAGTCCAAGCGTTGCTTCTCTAATCAACCCCTTGACATTATTTTGACTTCCGACAAGCTGAACTCAGCTCAACCTTTTACTTGCACCATCCCTCGAGAAGCGATGGATATGTAGATTGACAAGTTTTTTGACAACTACTTTTTCAGATTTTTTTGTACAATTGTAAATTGAATAACATTTGTCTCTCTTGAGTTGTAGTATTTTGTGGGTTTAATTGTCAAAATATAGCATCTCATGTCCATTTTATTAAATGTTCTATATCAAACTATAGATTTTTTTGCTATTACCTTATTGTGTAATTTCTCTCGACTTTTGATCAATGAGTGTTACCATTAAAAAGATATGTGCCCTTATCTTTGGCATGTATGATGAAACTGTTAATGTTGGTGAAGCAATATGATTGTGCAGAGGTGGCCAAGGTATCTAATTATCATTTACTCAGCTATGGTGTTCGATAGAGATTTGTATTAAGACTTTATCAGTTGAGTAACCCATGTTTCTATAGGTATTTGTATTTGTGTCCAAGCCAAGTTAGTGAGTATTGGTAAGTAATTGTAGATTCTTATTTTGTACATATTCCCAAGCCCATTTTGGCACAGGTAGAGGAGATCACAAGACATGTTGTTCAATCTAGTTTTACATATGGCAATTGCATTTTCTTGAAATTTTCAAAGCCTTTTCAACAAATCCATTTTGTTAATACATCTCTATGAGCCATTTAGTCTACTAGATCACTTCCTTTCATCATTCTGGAGTCACATGTAAATAAGTTTCAATCCCATTACATACATCTTAATAATTATCTTATTCATTGTCATTATCGTGAGTAGCTTGGGCTCTTAGTTTATAATATATGTTGTTTATTCTTTATTAAGTTTACTTCCATTTTCATCAATTCTTTTCTCGTAGCTTACCTTTTTGTACATCTCATAAGTCAATTTTTTGGGAGTTCAAGTAATTATAGTTATTTTCACATGTTATCACATGTTATGATAGTTCAATTTAACATTTAAAAAAATTAAAATATAGATATTACAAAAATATTTTTAAAATAAGAAGAATATCTTATTCTTTCATAGAATTTAAAATTCTAAGATTATCAACAAAATAATACAAAGATTCAAGCTAAATTATTATTTTTAAATTTATTTAAGTAAGTTAAGTAATTAGACTTATTTTCCATTGTTCAACTTAACAATTTTTATAATAAAATATAAAGAATTACCTTGGTAATAATAAAAAATTATTCCTTCATAAAATTTAAGAAAATTAAATTATCAATAAATATAATAAAAATATTTAACATAAGTTAGTTTTTATCTCTATAATTTTTATTAGAAACTATTTAAAAAATTAATGAACTATATTAATTGTTAAACATTTAACCTTATTAATGAAATATACAACTTTTATTATTAATAAATTATTTTCAAAGTCCATTTTTTTCAAAATAATCTTAATCGTAAAATTTAGTGGAATATATGTTATCTCAATATCATACAACTAACATATTTCATGTTTCAATGTGCATGGAAATCTCATCTAACTTTACTTAATATTGGATGTGTGAGCTCATGGGAAGTTTTGGCTTTGTTAGCATCACCTAGACATGCAATAATTGCTGAGTGTTCGTTCTTGTGAACCACTACTCATGAAACATAAGTCAATGAGTTTGACTCAAAATCTACATTGTAGAGTCATGATAAAAATATCACATTTTGACTTGCTATGGAAAAAATGTTCTACTTATCAATTGAAAAAATATACTACTTATCAATTGATGAGCTCAAAGAGATTTATAATGAATGATTCACGAGGAACAAAATTTGTTGAAAGCCTTCAATTTTATAGACTACTTTATATAATATGAAGCTTCATTTATGATTTCCAATCAAACATCGATCGGCTATCCCTTGCACCTTTTTTTGGGTGCAAGTGCTAGTATTTAAAAAACTTATCAGAGTGATTAAATTTTGTGAGTTGAAAAACCTGAATGGAACAGCTCTCAGGATCAATCATGAGCATACGAGATGACTTCACAAACTCCCGCACTATAGGAGGCGACCTTGCCAAAGGATGGTCCTGATGGGCATGGGGTAACGAATTTTGTGACTAGATAGCTGCTGTCAACTTTTTGTAGCCTGCTGCGATTATTCAAAAAAAATCCTAACTCTGAGTCTCCCAACTATCAATTATAGGCTAGGCCGAACATAAGATCAATCAAGGTAAGCCGATCGGATGCCCTCCCTTAATATCATATTTGCATTTTTCGATGATCTTTTTCCCCACGACAATGGAAACAATGCGAAGGTAAGGGAGTACGGGATGCGCAGCGTTTTCCATTAGAATACCCTCTTGGGTTATGCTCGGCCCTACATCGTCCAAAGAGAACTCAACATTGACCTCTATAATGGGTAATGCTTCTGCACAGATTTCCCCAGGATGAGAGATTTTTCTGCACATCGGATGCCATGCATCGGGTAGGTTGCTTTCTTGACTGTTCAATAAGCTATTAATTCCGAAACCCTAAAGCCATTATAATCCCAATTTTATCTTGTCAATCAAAGCTTATGCGGTTGCGTACGAAAGTGAAAATTCCTCAGAATTATGTGGCATTTACGGTTGCTACGGCTCGTCTGTTGGCGCATTTGTGCAGATTTGTATGTTTTTCAATTCGTGTTTTCTTCGTTAGTTTTTGGAATGGAGGGTTTGTTCGAATTTGTGTTGATTGAAAAGTTAGTATTTTGTTTTTTCTGTTCAAGTTAGTTGCTAGAATGGCAGTATCTCAATCTAACAAGAGTATCAGAGTTTTCTACTGTTGATTGAGTAATTAGCTATTGTTTACTGCTGGGCTTCCTATGTTGGAAGTGCCAGGACTTAGTGCGTTAATTAATAGCTTTAAGGGCTAAGCTCTCATTCTACTTGATCCACTGATAGATTGACTAGAGGACCTCCTCCACTTCCTGATGCTCCTTAGAGTGGCGATAGGCCCTCTTTTCTGTTTAGAATTTGGGGATCTATGAATGGAGTATCTAAAGGACTTCGATTGGTTGTATGATAACCCTTACTTCTCATTGACTGGGAAGCTATGTCTGGCACACCATATCTACTCCAATGTGTAATGATAAAAAAAATTTGGTATCATTTTTTTTCTTTTCTGTCCGAGTCATTTGCCACAAATTTTGTTACTCCTATGCCGCATTGTGTAACAAGAGCTTGAGAGTTCTCTATTGTTGATCAAGTGATTACTATTGCTTATTTCTGGGCTTCCTATGTTGGAAGTGTCTTCGTCCTAGTTCAGGACTTAACTGCCCTAATTAATAGCTTTAAGGGCTAAGTTCTTATTCTACTTGATCGACTGATAGGTTGGCTAAAGGATCTTGACTTCCTCACGGTCCTTAAAGTAGTGATAGGCCCTCTTCTCCGTTTAGAATACACGAGGATCTATGCATGGAGTGTCCAAATGTCTTCGACTGAGTGTATGATAATCCTTTCCTCCCATTGGCTGCAAAGCTGTGTATATACTCCGATATATTATGATAAATGACAATTCCGCCTCAGTAGAACTGACCCACTGACAACATAATGGTCCTACTATAACATGGATTGTTGTTGAACACAGTATTTGCTGTGGTTTTAATACTAACGCATTTTACTTAGTTTTAGGACTTTATCATACTACTGGTTCGTAATCTTATAGGTAACACGGAGCTTAAATGTACTATTTAAGCTTTATTGTTGATAATTCTAAGATAATCCTGTACCTGACTGAATATAACAAGTCCCCTTTATGAGATGAGATGATAAATTTTTCTCAACCTGTGACTGATTGGTTACATTTTGTTTGTGTTTTGGTTGCTGAACAACTGTAATGCCTGACATTAGTGAACAGAAGATTACAAATACTTGCTAACTCTAATATGTACATACTTTAGAACCATAGCAGGCCATGTTAACTTCAGACCTTAAATATTAAACCCTTCAGTTGATTGAAATTTAGCTGTATTATGGCGTCTTACTAAATGTGGTTTGTAAACAAACCCCATGCTTTTATTTTGCTTCGTTCAAGCCTAAGCATAGTCAGGTGCAACACTTCTTATAGAATGGTTGGTTTGGTGTCATGTTGGACGATAATAACATTTCTTCTTTGCTTTTCCTCCCTCTGTTCAGTTGCTCTTCATCTTGCAATGACACTCTGATGTCCTGCTCTCCTTTTTCTGCCACTCCTAACTTTTTCTCCCATTGATAGCAACAGATTTTTGGTTGTGAGTTTTTTTGCCTCTGCATATGTGCCATTATAATTAATTTATATTATAAATAATCACATTATCTTTCTGTATGTATTAAATCAGCAATGTAAGGTTATCTCAACTCTACTTTTGTTTCGAGATTAAATCTGTACTAAATTCTTTATAACCACATGGCTTTATTCTATGTAGTAAATTGCTTATGCTAGTTCTATTTATCTTTTAAGTCAGCTCATGTATTAATTTATGATTTTGTATATATATATTTGTATGGAATTGTCCAAAGGTTACCCACCTTTTTCAAGTTGTACTGGAACCTGAACAGACAACCAAGGCAAAAACTAAAACGTTTATGTGCTTGTGAACATTTGAACACAATGTAACAATTTGCTGATTTTTATGATCTGCAGGGGAAATCTTTACTGCCTGGCTTGGGATAGCAAGAAAGTTGTAATAAATATAATGCAAAAAGTGGGGAAGATCATTGGGTAGAACCGTAGGAGGAGGTATTTACCATGATTGTTTTCAATCACTTAGTTGCGACTAATCACTTCTGCTACACAATGGATCTTCCCAACTTTTTACATCATTTTAAATCGAGAGATGCAGTCAGAAGAAAGGTGTTTGTTGATGTGGATCATTGATTGCGAGACAGGACTTTTATTAATATCATACGAAAAATTTCAGGTTAGTACAAGGGCTGTAGTAGCTCTTATTCTATAAAGATCTAGTTGATTTAGTTCCTTGCTGTTTATTAAGATTTAGGTAATTGTAGTTCCTTATGTTTATGTGCTGCATATTCCTTATAAATTTTATATCATTATTCACAATTAAATTATGCTGGTATTTAAACTTGGTTTCATTATCAAATATTTCTCAATATTCTGGTGAAATCTAGAGTTCACATGTTCCCAGCCTTTTTTGACATCACATTTAATGGCTATTTTTATTCAATCTCCAATAGTCTAGACTCTAAACAGCAAGCACATTATTTTTTTGTGCTGATGGATTTTATATAATTCTTTCAGCTATTTTGAAGTAAGACAAATAAGTTGGATTTGGAATCATATGCTTTTCTGATAGTCTTTTGAATTTCAATTGCAGACTGTAATCATATATCGTAAGTTATGTGTTCTGGCCTCACTGATGTCTTCAATGGGCTTTGGAATTGTATGTTTTTGGGTATGTCTTTACATATGCAGATTGTGTTATGTGTTTTGTCTTCAGAGAATGATCAATATTGATATCAGGCTTTAACAAATGGATAAAAGCTGATGACTTTAAAGTTCAAAGAGCTGGCCATTATTAAAAATTATAATCTAGGTGTCTAGGACACATCCATCCAACATTTAGTCATTGGTTGGTTCAGGTATCAGAGTGTTATCTTGTCTAACTCTAACCACAGCTTCCTTTGAGCTCAGTTCTATGGTAGGTGTAGAAATACGAACAGGAACCTTTTGGCTCCCCTGATCTGCCTATAGAAGGAATTTGTAGTTCAAAGTGTTAGATTTAGCCCAGGAATCAGATAAACAGCAATACTGAATGACCAGAAAGGATGCAAGAGACACAAGATTATCCTGGGAAAGCCCTTCTAGAGTGAAGGGGAAAACCCAGCCGCACAACAAAAGATTTCCTTTATTGCTCATAAAATGTTACAAGTGTACAATGCCTTTCACTCGATGCCATATATATAACATAAAGAGAGACTCTTCACATTCCAACCGAAGGTCTCTTCAATTACCAAAACATAACTCTTTATTATCAATTACAACTCTTTGAATTTCTGTGCCTCAATGCATGTTGAATGACACATGTCATAATATTTAATATTACATTTTATCATAAATGTCCATTTCAGCTGAAGGTGGCCATATCAGTATTATTGCCTAGAGATAAAGATCTCTATCACAGCTACAATCTCCAACACAAAGCAAATCCAAATATGCAATTTCTTCTCTTCTCTTTTATTTTCTTTTGCTTCTGCTTCCTGTTTTGGTTTGAGTTTTTTGATATTAGTTATTCGTTTGGCTTCTTATATCAATTCCACTCTTTCACGACAATCTAACCATACCTTCATTTCATTTTTTTAAGGAATCTAGATCCCTGTGGACCTGGATGTAGAAACATTATCGGTGTAGATTTAAACTGAAACTTAAAAAGCGAAAACAAAGCCAACTCAAAAACACAGACACAGAACTTACAGTGGTTTTCCTGTAAACAGGCCATGTTCACTCTCAGCAAATGAGATTCTCTGACTCTTAATATCTCTGGTTTTGCTACATCAGATAAGCCATGCAATGGCTATTTAGATTTAAACTGAAACTAAAAAAGCCAAGAAAGTAAAAAAAAGCTAACTCAAAAGCACAGAGACAGAATTTATAGTGGTTTACCTATAAACAGGCCACATCCACTCTCAGCAAATGAGATTATCTGACTCTTAATATCTCTGGTTTATGCAATGGCTATCTCTTCGCACATCAAGCAGCTCACTGCACTCTCTACCAAAAAGGGAGAGAGGATCGTATTTTTAAGCAGCACTAAGAATCTGCTGCAACATTATAATGGCAGCAGCTCACCATCCAAGAACGGTTACAAAAAATAGTCCTGACCAAAGGTGTTACTGTCAGAGCTAGCAGTTACATAATGAGTGAGTTTCACCCGCCCAACAAATCTCCCACTTGAAGACCAATCATTTTCAGAAAAAATATAACATAGATATCCTGTGCTCCAAATTGAAATCACTTTTGTGAGAGACCGAGCGAAGCTCTGCAAAATTCGAACTTCTCCCTTATGACCACTTTGGTCAGAGCGTCCGATGGATTCAGATTTGTTTGAATCTTTACCAGCTGAAACTTTCTTTCAGCAACAGCTTGACGAATAAAATGGTATTTAATTTCTATGTGCTTTGTACGATTATGAAAATCTGGGTTTCTAGCCAAATGAATGGCACTGACTGTCTGACATTGTCTCAAAAGAAAGAGTAAAATCAGATTGCTTCCACCATAATTTTCCGAACACATGCTGCAACCATATCATTTCTTTGACTGCCTCAGCGAGAGAACATATCCAGCTTCAGTAGAGGATTGAGCAACCACAGGTTGCAAGTGAGAAGTCCAACTAATCGCTGCCCTAGAAAAAATAATCACATAAGAAGACTGTTACATCCCAAATTTTGACCTAATTTTAAATTTGCTCTTAACTGTTAGATTGAATGGGTTTTTCTTTCATAATCATGTGAAGTAGGTAGTTATTTATATCCGTTGTATTAATTTTTAATGAAGATGGTCGTTAACCATTACTTGTTATGTGATGTTTAGCAGTTGCTTGATTTTGGAATTATGGTTAATAATTAAATTCTTTTAAATCTTTATTTGGAAATTATTATGAAACTTGTTATTATGGTGGAAGTATTTCACGGGTGATTGTAGGAGAAGATGAAGAGGGGAAGCATTGCTAAACGGGATCAACAGAATGGGATACTAGCTTAAGTCCAGTCAACAGGATTGACAGGTATGACCTTAAATTGCCTTGGCAAGGACCTAGCAACTTGAACTTTAGGATACAACTGAAGGACCCGCATTAGCAATTAAATAAACAATTTAAAACATAAAATGATTTAATTAAAATATAATACGTACCTCAAAGGATTTTGAATGATCTTTCACCATACTATTATAATATATACTTATGTATGTACACAGATATAAAAATAAAGTGACACCATAATGTACACATAGATATAAAAATAAAGTGACACCATAATATTATTATTTTTATATAATAAAATGATGCCACCTCACCAATATATCTACGTGTACGTAGATAGATATAAACCATAATATTTTTCGAATTATAACCTTCAAATCTTCTTCCATCCTTTTTATTCTTTTTCTTATTTGAAACCGATTGAACACTTGGCACATTTATTTGGCGTCCAAGAGCCAATACATTTTCCTTTATGTTATGGCTTCTTGGAAGCCAAGGAGTCAGGTTACTCATTATATATTTTGAAGTCCAAGGAGATGGAAGGTAGCATTTTATTCTTATTTTCTTACAACACCCGACTACCTTGTTTATGCATACGACTTCTGTGATCATTACCTATTACAATAATAGATAAGACGTCTATTATTAGTTAATGGTTATCTTGTAAATATCTTTAGCTTTAGTTTGCTTTCTCTGGAATAGAATGTTTCTATTCTTTACGATCGTTTCCTAAGGAAACATCGTCTCTTCCTTTTGTATAAATTGACCTCTCGGTCTCTGTTATTAATAAGCAAGTATTTACCAATTACCTCGTAATATGGTATCAGAGCTAAATATTTAAATTTTTTTCGGAAAAATTTATAATTTCTTCTTGAAATTATTTGTTTAAATTTTTCCAAAATTATTTCAGTTAAATTCTCCAAAACCCACCTAGGGTTTTCTGCTTGGAGAAATTCCCGAATTACGGGTCTGCAAATTGCATGAAAATCGTGGTCGTTTTGTACTATTCTTAGCTGGTATCTAAAAATCGCGATTTCTTTTGCCTAACATCTTTTGCAAATCGTGTTTTTTTATTGGTATTTTTAACCACGGATTGTCTGGTCCTTTAGACTCACGGCTCTGTGTTTGGTGAAAATCGTGGCTTCTCTCTTCAGCAAGCTCATGTGGTATCAGTCGCAGCTCTGCATTTTTTTTTTACAAACCTTTGCAAATCCGCCATCATTTGGAGGTCACACTCTGTCTTGCAATGTCTCAGTCTCTAATCATATGCTGGGAAGCAGATTCGACCATTTTTCATCAAGAAATCTGAAGTTTTTTCAAGCTTTTTTCAGCTAGGGCCTTTTTTTTTCGAAACCCTAATTTTTGGGGTCGAAAAAAAATTTTGTTTGCAGATTCTTGGTGGGTTTTTCGAGAGCTCAACTGGGTTGTCCGTTTTTTCTGGGTGCCTCGATTTTTGTGCCTCAATTTTCGAGTTAGCGGATTCAGAAAATGACAGCAGATTCCTTCTGAGTTTTTCGAGCTCTCTTCTGGGTCATTCTCTGATTCTTCTAGGTCTTCTGTATTTTTGCCTCGAAGAACGTGCCTTCACAGATTTTCACAGTTTTTCATTGAAAAAGGTGCCATGGCATCTCTGACAAATATTCTGCTCGAGCATAATTCCAAATTCAATGGTCGCAATTATGGAACCTGGAAGCAGCGCATCATCGCAATCTTCGAATATCGAAACACCGATCAACTTGTTCTGGGTGTTACGTAGCGTCCGACTTCTCCGGGTCCTGATCAAGATACATGGGATCTGAATAATCGAGAGGCAGTAATGCTTCTCAAACTATCCGTAGCTGATGACCAGCTTTCTCAGATTCCATCCGGCAAGACAGCGGCCGAAATCTGGACACATCTCAAAGGTCTTCATGAGACTTCTGACAAGAGCAGAGCCTTTTTTGAAAAACACTCTGTATTCTATTGTCATGGATGAGCGCACCTCGCTCCAGGCACACCTGAATCGGATTCAGGAAATCCGTGATCAGTTACTTGCCATCGGTCGCAAGATGGAGGAAGAGGATATTGTGGTAATCACTCTTCGGAGTTTACCAAATTCCTATGAGCATTTTATCGAGACTCTCAACATCACATCTACTGGTGTTGATCTAAAGTTCACTGATCTCTGCACCCTGCTACTTTAGCAAGATCGGTGGAAACAATAGTTCGGTAGCAGCTCCAGTTCCACCTCCACTGAGCAAGCCTTTGCTGCGAAATCCTTTCAGAAGGATAAGGGCAAGTTTCAGCAATCATCTCAGCAGAAGTCTTCTGCTTCAACATCTGATGGTACCAAAAAGAAGAACATTCAATGCAACTATTGCCACAAGTATGGTCACATGAAGGTTGCATGTTGGAAACGCTTAGCTGCCCAGTCTAAGTAATCAGGTTCGCAACCCAAAGCGAACAGTGCAGAGCACACTGAGCAGGCGGAATCTGCCTTTTATGCCTTCATGGCTAAAAGACCCGCAGATCATGTGCAGTCATCTGCCTGGTACATTGATTTAGGTGCGTCTCGACATTTCACTCACCGCAGAGACTGGTTTATTGACTACCAGCCTTATTCAGATTCTGTTATCTTTGGTGGTGGAGAAGAGTACACGGTTGTTGGTAAAGGCAACATTCAAATTCAGTCTGTTGGGAGGAAGCTCATATTCCTTTATGTGTACTACGTCCCAGGGATGGAACTAAATCTACTCTCGGTCAGTCAGTTGCTGCGACATTCTCCACACTTGGCAGTCACCTTCAGTTCACATCAGTGCACCATCATTGAGCGGGCGACTAAGTCTACTATTGCAGTTGGTCTTGAGGATCATGGTCTTTTTAGACTTACTGATTCTGGTGATTCTCAGGACTTAGCTATGGCTGCTCGGCGATCTTCCATCAGCACACTTTGGCATCAGCGATATGGGCACTTAAATGTGCATTATCTCTCACAACTTGCTTGGGATGAGCTTGTTCTTGGTTTGCCAGAGATTCAAACCCAACACCTTGGAGTTTGTGACGCATGTCAGGCTGGGAAGCAACATCGCACACCTTTCCCTAGTGGCGATTCTTGGCGAGCTTCTCAAGTACTTCAGCTTGTTCATGCTGATATCTGCGGCCCTATGGCCACTCCTTCTGTTCTTGGGTACAGGTATTTTCTGTTGTTTGTAGATGATTTCAGTAGAAAAATGTGGGTGTATTTCCTTAAAAAGAAATCCGATGCATTTATTGTATTTCAGAAGTTTAAACCCTTAGTTGAAAAAGAGTCTGGGAAATCTATTATTACTCTTAGATCAGACAATGGGGGGGAATTTTGTTCTAATGTTTTCTCCAGCTTCTTGGATACACATGGCATCCAACGCCAGTTCACCACACCCCACACGCCACAACAAAACAGTGTAGTTGAACGTCGGAACAGGACAATCATTGAGATGGCTCGTTCCATGCTCGAACATAGACATGTTCCGAAGCATTTTTGGGCAGAAGCAGTTAACACTGCAGTTTATCTGTTGAACTGGTCACCCACAGTGGCGGTCAAAGGTAAAACTCCGGAAGAGGCCTGGTCAGGTCGCAAGCCCAGAATCAGTCACTTGAAGGTTTTTGGCTCTCTTGCTTTTGTTTGGATCCCTGATGCTTCACGCACCAAGTTGGATGCCAAGAGTCAGAAACTGATGCTTGCTGGATATAGCAGTCTTCACAAAGCCTACCACCTTATTGATGTTGAGACATCTCGTCTCATATACAGCCGCGATGTAGTCTTTGATGAGCAACGAGGACCATTCATGCCTGTTTCTCCTGTTCCTGATCCAACAGACTAGCCTATGCAGGTTCATGATTTGGGAGTTCGGCTTCCATTAGGTCCACCTGATGGGAGGGCTCCAGTAGCTCCTACAGCTCCAGTCCTGCCAGTGATACCTGTACAGCCACCTCCGGCTTCTCCTGCAGGATCACCTCGTTTTGAAGATGCTTCACCTGAGTTTGATCCAGATTCTTCTAATCACGATCCTGCTGATCAAGCATCTCCTAGTACTACTGTTGGTCATTCTCCTCTCCGGCCTAAGTGGTGGGCAAAGACACTTGCTGATCTTCATGATGGTGAGCTCATTGATGGGAGAACTACTCGGAAAAAGAGCAAAACTATAGATTTTGTTAACTTCGCTCTTATGGCCAACATTCATAGTGTGTTTGAACCTCAAACATATTCCGAGGCTAAAGGAATTCCAGAGTGGGAACAGGCCATGCAATCTGAACACCAGAGCCTGATGAAGAACAACACTTGGGTCCTTTCTGATCTTCCCCCAGGGAAGAAACCCATTAGCTGCAAATGGGTCTACAAAATCAAATACAAATCAGATGGTACTTTGGATAAGTACAAAGCTCGTTTAGTGGCAAAGGGCTTTTCTCAGCGTCAGGGCATTGATTATGAGGAGACCTTTGCTCCTACTGCAAAGATGAGCACCATCAGATTAGTCCTAGCCATGGCAACACAGTTTGGCTGGAAGGTCCATCAGATGGACGTAAAGAGTGCTTTCCTGAATGGTGATCTCCATGAAGAGGTCTACATGACGCAGCCTCCTGGTTTCAAGGTTGCTGGTAAAGACCATCAGGTTCTCAGATTGGTAAAAGCTCTCTATGGTTTGAAGCAGGCCCCTCGGGCATGGTACATCAAGATTGATACGTATCTCAGTGATCAAGGCTTCAAGAGGAGTTCTTCAGGCTCAAATCTGTACATCAAGACTACTGACAGTGACATCATCCTTCTGGTTATCTATGTGGATGATCTGATCATCACTGGCAGTTCGGCATCTTTGATTCAGGGAATCAAACAACACTTATGCTAGTCTTTTGATATGACTGACCTTGGGCTCATGCATTATTGCTTAGGTGTTGAAGTTTGGCAACAGTCTTCTGGTATATTCGTCTCTCAGTCCAAATATGCCAGGGCCTTGTTAGACAAATTCCGAATGCAGGATTGCAAACTTGCATCTACACCTATGGAGAAAGGTCTCAAGTTATCAGCCAAGTCTGATTCTCCTTCCGTTGATGATACTACGTATAGGCAACTAGTAGGCAGCCTCATCTACCTATCTGCTACTAGGCCTGATATCAGCTTCGCAGTCAGCTATATTTCATGCTTTATGACAGCTCCTACGGCTGATCATTGGATGGCAGCAAAGCGTGTGCTTCGTTATGTGAAGGGCACTTCTGATTATGGACTTCTGTATTCTCGGAGTTCTAATCCTAAACTTAGTGGATTCACAGATTCAGATTGGGCAGGCTCTATTGATGATAAAAAGTCAACATCTGGATATGTGTTCAGTTTGGGATCCGGTGCAGTCACATGGACCAGCAAGAAGCAGCAGGCAGTTTCTCTCTCTTCTACAGAGGTTGAATACAGAGGGACTGTTAAGGCAGGATGTGAAGCTGTCTGGCTTCGTCGGATGCTTGGGGATATGCAGATGTCACCAGCAGGACCGACTACTCTGTTTGTTGATAACGAAAGCGTTATCAAGTTAGCACGGAATCCAGTCTTCCATGAATGAACCAAGCATGTGGATGTTCATTGTCATTACATACGACAGCTGGTTGAAGACGGGACTATAGATCTGCAGTATGTTCCTACCTCAGATCAGACTGTAGACATTCTCACCAAGCCTCTTGGTCCTGATAAGTTTGTCAAATTCAGAGGACAGCTTGGTGTGTTAGATAGATTAACCATTAAGGGAGGGTATTACAATAATAGATAAGACGTCTATTATTAGTTAATGGTTATCTTGTAAATATCTTTAGCTTTAGTTTGCTTTCGTTTTTTGCTTTCTCTGGAATAGAATGTTTCTATTCTTTACGATCGTTTCCTAAGGAAACATCATCTCTTCCTTTTGTATAAATTGACCTCCCGGTCTCTGTTATTAATAAGCAAGTATTTACCAATTACCTCGTAATATTACCACCTTCTTCCACATTACTGACTACCATTTTCTTAGTGTCGATATCCCTGCTGTTATCAGTTTATACCATTACATTATTCCTTCCCACGATTTCTTGCTCATACAGTTATTCTACCAGAAATCGTGAGCAACCTTATACAAGGATTGCATTAGAGATCTTGCAAGCAAAGGTGAGGCAAGTAGTTGAGCGTCCAGCAAGACTTCATTTCTAGATTAATCCAGGTTATGTGGAGTATCCAAATCTAACATTGCAAATATGATTTTTCTTGATCAAATGTTACAACAAAACCGAATTACATAGCAATAAGCTACAACTTTTATCATGATGATATCTTGTTTGATATTATAGGATTGATCCTCTCAAAATTAGATTTGTTTATGGGAAGTGAAAGCCAAGTAACCATGTTATGAATTCATGGATCATTATGCCATTGGAGATTAGAGTTAAACAATATTTTCTGCAAATCTATAAGAACATCTTTCTCAAATCACAGATTGTGATAAGTTGGAATATATATACTAATCATGAATCAACTGAGAATCAATGGACAGAGCCAATTGCTTTGAGATTCGGGCACCTAGGACTCACCAGCTACATAGCCATGAAAAAGGTGAAGAGGTGAAATGGAATCTACAATGAAAGAGAAATAAAAGTCAAATATGATGAATTAAAAACTAAAATCTTTTTATTAATAGCTCATGCTCGTCCCTATTATTGTTTCTTGTTGTCGAGTAGTGGTGAACAGGTCATTGAACCCATCAGAAAATCATAGCCAAGGTCGTTTAAAGACATGTTTTCCATCTATTGATCACTTGATGTCAGTGGTGCCAGTTATGCAAACATGTCTGTCCATAACTGTGCGGACATTCTAAACATCAGAATGCTCAGGTGGTTGGACTAAGAGTATCCCAAGCGCGATCCCAGGGTAGGGAGGGCCTTTTTAATTCAATAGATTGTGTGGGGATAAGTATGGTCCAAGGTTGGGAGGTTAAGTCTAAGTTAATGCTTCTTCTCTTATCGAATGCCGAGGCTTGCACAACCAACTAAAGACTCATCGGATAATACTTGTATGTTTTCTATTTCTTCTTTTCATGTAGAAAAAGATAGTTAATCATTATTATAGGTATTTTAGTAAATCGTTATTCTAGATATTTCAGTTGATCATTGATACAATTATTTTCAGTTAATCGTTAATCTAGTTATTTCAGTTGATCATTGACACAGTTATTTTAAGTTAATGGTTAATCTAGTTATTTCAGTGATCATTGATACAGTTTTTTTTAGTTAATCGTTAATCGAGTTATTTTTGTTGATCATTGATATATTTATCTTAGTTGAACATGGTTATTTCAGTTAATTGTTGATAGTTAAAACAATTTATGTCTCTTTTAAATCGTCTTTGTTTTTGTTATGAAAAACCGTTTGTTACAAAGACGTGGACCTAGGCTTATGTAAATCTCCAGCGATCTCAGAATTTGCATAACCACATAACTGAGTGTTCTTTCCAACAAACTGTAAGACATAATGAGAACTACCTTTCAGGTATTGAAGAATCCATTGGATTGCTTGCGAGTCTGATTTACTTAGATTACTTATATATCTGCTCACAACACCCACAGCATGAGCAATGTCTGGATGAGGATTGACCATTGCATACATAAGACTGCCAACAACGAATGAGTATGGAATAGCATCCATGTTTGCTTCTTGTTGCGGAGTTGAAGGACACATTATAAAGGACAAACGGAAGTGATCAACCAAAGGTGTAGAAACAAACTTTTAGCATCTAACATAATAAACTTGTTTAAGACCTTCAAAGTGTATTTTTCTTGGGTAATCTGAGTTCCCTCTTCTGTCTATTTCTGATTATGTCCATGCCAAGAATTCTCTTTGCTGCTCCTAAATCTTTCATGTCAAAACCAAGTGCTAACTGTTCCTTCAATTTATTAACAATACACACACTAGTATCAACAACAAGCATGTCATCTACATATAATAATAGAATAACAAACTCACTATTTGGAAACTGTTCGTAATAAACACAGATTTGATTCACAACGAATAAAGTTTTTGATTAAGGAAAATAGGTTTTGAAGGGTGCCTGAAACCCTGTACACAGCTTTAGATATTCAACGAGCACAGAAACAAAAATATAGCAAACGAAAGAGGAATGGGTCTCCCCCCAAAAAGGGATGATCGTGGTGACAGAGAAGCCTATTACCGGCCAGAACAAAATAACCAGATAGGAAGCAAAGATCCGAAGTAAGGATCTGCCTCCAAAAAACTAGGCACAACAAGGGAGCTCAAGATACTCCCTTTGATTTGGAGTCTCCCTTGCTTGACCGGAGATACCTATCAAAAGGTGGAGTGGAGGGCTTAGTCTTCTTTCTTTTTACCGCAGTCCATCCATCCTCCACCTTAGCTTCCTCACCAATCCAATCCCTAGAAGAAATTGAAGAGTGGAAGCCATGGGGAATAGGAGCAGCAACAAACTCCCCAAGAGAAATCGTGGAGGGCTGGCCTCCCACAGGAGCAAGAAGATCAGCCGAGACAGGGGCAGGGACAGGAGAGGGGCCAGGGGCCAGACCTGAAGATCTGCCATCCTCAGCAACCACTGGCATCAAATCATCAGCATGAGGAGAGGGCCTGACATCCCCAACCACTATAGGCTTTGGGATGTCAACAACATGGGGAGAAACTGAATCATCAGCAACCTTTGAGGAAACATCCGAAGACACGTCCGAGGGCTTAAGCACCATGTAGTGCTCAGGGGAGACCCCAGACCACCAGAGGGTGGACGCCTTGGTTTAGTCTTCTCAACAGCACAACGAGCAGCAATGTGTCCTATCTTATGACATTTTCTGTAGCGGTAGGGGATACCTTCGTAATCCAACATTTGAATCCAAGAGCCCCGCAAAGATGCCAAACAAATCTTTTGTGGAAGGCTCTTTGAGACGTCCATCTCAACAAGAATTCGAGCACACGTCGAATGGAGAACATCGGAAGTGGCTGAGTCGACATATAAAAAGTCTCCGAGAGAGTCCCCGATATTTTTCAAAATAGAATCTATCTAGAGATGCATCGGGAGGTTCGGAAGCCAGACCCAAATAGGAACCTTATTAAAGGATTTTGTGAGTGGATCAAAATACATATGCCACGGTTTGGCCATAAGTGGGTATCTGTCTTGCCATGAAAAACTGCTATGACACAAAATGGTCTTCCCGTCCTTAGCACTTTCAAACTTAACAATGAAGAATCCTTTGGCATTTGGAAAAATCTGAACACCATGGTCTAAAATAGGTTCCCAATGCTTGGTGATCCAAGCATGGAGATCAGCTAGAGAGGGCCAAAAACCCTGAAAACGGAAAATAACAGCAAGGGAAGAGAACTCCTTTGTCGTATTAAGAATATCATCAACAGTTTCATTGACTAAAACGACCCTAACAGGTTTGGATACACTTACAGGAACAATCTCACGAGGATGAGAAGGCCCAGAACCAGTTCGAGCAGCACCATGAAGACCTACTTCAAAGGCTGCCATGTCGGCATAAGCGGCATCCCTACCCCTAGAAGGCGCAGGAGGAGCCATCCCAGAACCATCACCACCAGGAAGAGCCGCCAAGGGAGAGCCGGTAGGAGGCAGACATCCCTTACCAACCCCCGAGACTGACCCATCAGGCGAGATCACACCAGTCTTGAACGGGGGCAGGAGAGGGAGCGCATCAGAAACAATTGTATTTTGAATTTCAGGCATTGCATGCCCAAATGTGTTGGGGCCAGAAGTAGCGAAAGGAGGCATCGCACTATAAACTATTTGTCCACAACGAATAAAGTTATGTTGTAACATGAAGCTATCAAATTTTAAATACCATTGCCTCGGGGCTTGCTTTAGCCCATACAGACTACGTTTCAATCTGCAAAATAAATGCTCTTTACCTCTTTCGGCAAAGCCACCAGGTTGTTCCATAGACAACTCCTCTTCAATTTCTCCATGATGAAATGCAGTTTACATCGATTTGTTCTAGTTCGAGGTCCAAAACAACTGCCATCCCTAATAGATAGCAAATGGTTGTTGTTCTAACCATAGGAGAGAAAATCTCATTGAAGTCAGATTCCTTCTGCTGACCAAAACCTTTTACTACCAATGTGGCCCTTTATGGTTTGGTCCCACCAGCTTCTTCCATGACATGATAGAACCATTTATTTTTCAGTGGTTTTTGAGTAGGGCGAAGAGGGACCAAATCCTGACTATCATTTCCATTGAGGGCATCTAGTTCTTCATGCACGGTAGCCATCCAATGTGCAAAATTAATGTCATTGCAGGATTGTTGAAATGTCAGTGGTTCTGGATATTCATTCTAAAATTCAAAAGAAGACATTCATAATCGTCAAACTTCTTTGGTTACCTTCTTTCATCGGTAGACCTTCGTAATGTAGGATCCTCTTGATGATCCATCTTGTGCTCTTGCTCAGCTTGCGGTGCATTTTCAACACCCTTTCTTTGTGGCTGAAAGTCTTGTTCATAAGCTGTGGGTGCATCATGACCAGCAATAGGGTCAATGTCAACATCAGATTAGTGAGGGAAAGTGTGAGTGTGTGCTGGAGACAAAGTTGTTGTGGAGATGGGTTGTGGTGTGGGAAATGGGAGAGTTGCTAGGTGCTCAATCCCAGGCCACAGAAGAGAATGTTTGGTGTGACTCTGCACTGTGGGACTACACAATGGAAGAGGAGGTAGAGTTGTGGGCCTTGCAATGACTTCCCTTGCCTGCGGTTGAGTAGCTTGTGTTGAGAAGCCAATGCAGACATGGAGGAGCCAGCGTAAACGACGGTGGAGGGGAAAATAGATGGAGTCACCACAACGTTTGGTGAATAGTAGGTGAAGCTATAGACATAAGAGGTTGTGAAGAAAATGTGTAGGGTAATGATGAAATATGTGAGGTAGATGCAGCAGTTCTTGAGGATACAACAACAGCGGTGATGAAATGTAATCCGAGTAACCTTCTGTATATGACTTCCATTGTCAAATAAATCATTTTTAATAGTCATCAGAATTAGTGCTCTGGTTTTGCAAACTTGTAAAGGACTTTTCATTGAACACAACATCTTGGCTTCAAATCACTTTCTTTGCAATGGAATCTCAGAGAGGAAAACCATGCTGATCCTCACCAGAACCCAAAAAAATACACTTCATTGATTTAAAATCTAATTTAGTTCTCTATTCTTTTGGAATTTGTACAAGAGCATCACAACTTAATACTCCAAGTGAGTTACAGAAATTCTATTACCAATCCACGTCTCCTTTGGAATGTCGAAGTCTAGACGTGATGAAGGAGCATGATTAATGAGATAAACAACAGTATTACATGCCTCTGCCCATAATTCTTTGTCCAAACCGGCATTGGAGAGCATGCAACGGGCTCTTTCCATGATAGTCCGATTCAACCTCTCTGCTGAACGCAATTACTTTGAACCTACGAATGCCATGATCTGCATAGAAATTATCAAACTCCAACGAACAAAACTCATCACCATTGTTAATTTTAAGACACTTGATTTTATATTATTATAACCACTTTGATTCTCAACAAGAGTTTTAAAATTTTTAAATTTTGAAAACACCCTAGAATTTCTTATGCAACATGAAAATCCAGATTTTATGGGTGTAATCATCAAGAAAAGTGACAAAATAATTTGCACCGCCAAAATATGTTACCTTTGTTGGACCGAATGCACAAGCTCTAAAGTAGATGATTTTGATTCATGACCCATTCTTAAAAAACTTTTTGATGTTGTTTACCATAAAGATAGTGCTCACACAATTCCAGTCAACCAATTTAAGACCCAAAAGCTGACCTGTTTGCAGCATTACTTGAAGACCCTTCTTACATAAATGCCCAAGCCAACGATGTCAATGTTTGATACCATTGTCTATAGCAGTCATCGCTACTCCCACTTTGCTATTACACTCTAAGACATAAACTCTCTAATTTCACACCTTTAGCCAGAACCAACTGACCTTTGGTTATGTTGGGACTCAAAATTGAAGCCCTGATTTTGAGTACCATTCTAAAAAATCAAGCCCTATAAGCGCTTTTTAATGCATGTGTGCCTGGCTGTCCATTTGAGGTCTAAGAGGTGTTTAATGTTTCTAACACCTTGGATTCAGTATATCCACTCGTCCCATGAAGATAAATTGCCATTTCAAGTCATTCTGTGAAGTTCCGTTTTGAGCAATGTCCAAATCTGCATTTTTGCCTAAGTGTCAAACAATGACAGGAAGCCTAGTTTGCAATTAAATATCTTGCACCCGGTTATGTTTCATGACTCGCTGCTTTGGGAGTGTTTATTATCCATATTAGAGAACCTATGTTTCAGATTTCAAGTCGTTTCGACATGTTTTGAATTCTTCAAAGTCGGTTGTTTATTGTTGTCATACTGATGCAAATTGTTCAGAATTCTGGGAGGCCCTGTTTGACCTGTTATAACTTTGACCTAGCTGACCGAATTGTGATAATTCCTTTTGCATTACATTCTAGAGGTCAGAGGCTTGTTATGTTTCAATTTTGAGCTTATGATGAATCCGTTTGATCAGTTTTCAAACACTATTCCATTTGCAATTTGTAAAGTTTTACTAGTGTCAAAGTGCAGATTGGTCGGTACCCCTATTCGGAATATCATAGCTTTGAATCTGTGATAGGTGATCGAATGGATTATACCACTGTGTTCTAATCTAAAAATTCTTTAAGTGTGCCAGTTTGCAAGTTTTGACAAATCCGTTTGCACACTTTCCTAGGTCCATTCCGTTTGCAAAAATCACTTTTCTGATAGTGTTACCAATTCTGCAAATTCAAGTGGCCCACTTTGACCGTTTGCCAAATTCGCCCAGTTATTCGTCATGAGCCCAAATCATAGATTTATACTCTCCTTGTGACAGTTAACCAATTTTCTCCAGTTTTTGTTGCTCCAAGTGTCAGTTTGACTTATTTTCGAAGCCAAAACTGAATGCAATTTATGATTTTCTGACATGTTTTCTTGCAGGCAGTGCTGAGAAGGCAATTTCGACAGTCAATATCTTTTGATTGAGAATTCATCATGAGACAAAATTTGACAAGGTAAGAATATGCAGAACAAAGAATTCGTAGGTTTGATTTCAAAGCCCGGTCAGGTGTTTTTGTCAGTTTTTAAAGCCGGTCAAAGGACCCTTTGGTATGAAATTGACAAGTTGCAGGAAGGGGCCAAATGAGTTTTAAAGTTTTATTTAGTGGTTAGGTTCGACCCTGAGTAGTGCCAAGTGTTTAGTACATCACTTTGAGATGTCAGGTATTTGAAAATGATTTTTTTTTTAGTTGGACCCACTCTAGGGCCTGACTAATCTCCTTAGATTGATAAGGCATTGGGATTTTAAAATGTTTGAAAAAAGGGGAAGGGAAGTCATAATGATTTAAAATTATTACAAAGAGGATTTTTGATTGAGAACGGTATCAAGGATAAACTCGAAAACCATTTGCCACTTTATAATTTAAAAGATTATAAAAGGATTGTAATGATTCAAATGTCTTTTGAGAAAGCACCAAGCAGTGAGCTATGGAATGACAAGGGTATTGGAATTGGTGGACTTGGATCATGTTTCATTATTAAAGCTCTCTCTCCAAAACCTTTTTGAGTATGGACAAGTTGTAGGAACTTGGCAAATTACAACATTTTCCTTTTTCCTCCTCTCCAATGCATGACAGAGTGATGACGTGGCATATGTGTGGATCTGATAGACAAATGAGATCATGTCAAGTGGCACCAGATGGACGAATCGAGGAATGGCACCTGGTAGGGTGACCCGACTTAGCACGCTTCTCAAGGTGATGACGTGGTAGGTAATGCCATGTATGACAATGTCACTATGTCCCGATGACGTGACACCATGTTGAGGTGTCATGTGACATAGCAACTAATGACGTGGGAGGATGACAAGGTGGTGATATACTGCTGCTGACTGGATGCTGACATGGATGGAGGTGCCATGTGTCGTGACGTCGCTATGTCATGATGACTTGGCACCATATTGACTAGGATAGCGATGGAGTGATCGATGACATGGTTGCCATGTGGCAGGACAGGGGACCAATGAGACAATGACATGTGGCGCCCAAGTGGTGGGTTTCAGGTGTTTGTGCCAAAATCAGGCCAATCTAGTGGTGACACGTGTCATAGGAAAGTCAAACTTGGTTGACCCGAAGGGAAAATGGTGAAAAATTCCAAAAATGTAGAAATTCAATATTTTATTATTTTTTCCAGAAAGTCACGTGCAAGGTTTCTTAAAATCAAAAAGATTATAAACTAAAGTTTTAACTTTAGAAGATTTTAAATTTTTGAGGAATGAAGTGTAGTTTCAAAGCCATGACAGGAGCTTGAAATTCAAACTGGGATTCTGGGCATTTCTGACAAGCAAGTATAGCACTATTATATATTGCCAGAATTGGGAGAGAACGAACTTTCCATTTTTGGAGTTTGTTTTTGCATAGGAAGCCACTAGTTTAAGTTATGCAAGGTTTTGCCTTAGCCCTCTGGTACCCGCTTTTCATTTTCATTCAGTTGGGGCAATTTAGATTTGATTTCCAGTGAAATGGTGAACTGAATGAACATAAGAGGCAGTATGAATGTAGTTAGGGGTGAATTTTTTGTTACCTCTGAGTTAGTTAAATGAAGACTTTATCAACTTTTCAAATGCATTTCAGATATTTTGGCAACACAAGGGTTTTCATCATTCAAGAGAGATATTTCCAAGTTTGTTACAGGATAATGATGAATACCATATCAGATTTCATGGGTAGAAAGATGAGAGATGTTTTACAACAGCAAGGAATGAAGATTCAAGTGGACACATGTCACTTTTAGATCAGTTTCAGAATTTCATTCATCTGCTAGATCTTTCTCTTTCTAATTCATTGTGAGGGTTCCAATCTTGAGTTTTCTCAGATGTGTGAGACCAAGGGTTCCAATTTTGAACATATTTCACCACTGTGATACCATTTTCTTCAGCATATTTCTCTTGTATGAACAGTAGTAGTTAAGCTAATATAGCTAGTTCTGATCTATTTAGTTGTTTTATGAATTGTTTTACATGCATTTGAATGTATAGTTTCAAAGAAATGCATAGAAATGAGTAGGAATCTCTTAGATTCATTCTGATTCTTGTCTCCTATCTTTGTAATCTGCAATGTTTTGAGGTTTAGGAACAAAGAACTTAGACCCATTTGCATCCCTATAAGGTTGTATGTCTGATATGTTTTGCTGTTGGAGCAAAGGGCCAAGTAAATGCTTGATGTATTTCACAAGGTTGCTGGTTATTTGAGAAGGATACTTCATGAGAATGAGGTCTTTATGAACACCGATGTCTGATTCACAAAGTGATAAGATAGGTTTGATATCTTGATGTATGGAATGTCACTGGTATCATAGATGTATATGTGTGTAATTTGTGGAATTGCCCAATAGTTAAGGCACTGATCAGCTCTAGGATCAACTTGTTCTTACTACTGCATATTTGGAGTTTTGCTGAAATCAACATTTTAGTCATCCATTTCCCTTTCTGTTTAAGAGCTGAAAGGATGCCCTCGCTTAGCTTATCAATTTCTTAGGCCATGTTATTAGCTATTTCATGTCTGGGATCTTTGCAGAAGTGTTAGAAGATTAAGGGTTTTATCTGCTTTGTTAGATTCAAGTGTATGTTTTAGCACTAGTACTATATAAGAGAATCTGAGGTCCACCCACCTAGGTTTTGTAGAGCCTGAAGTAGAAGAAGGGTCTAGCCTTATAGTTGGCCCGGTGTCTGAAAGGATATGTTGCAGATGGGAAGTAGCTGCCTCTAGATGTATCTTGTTCTCATCGGGGTAATTTGAAACCGTGATGTTTCAAAACACCAACAGGTTACTTTCCATGAGTCAAGTGAGAAAGTTACATTAAAACCTTGAGCATAGAGCTGACTGATAGAAATCAGAAAGTGAGGGAACATGTCTAACAAATTTTAAAATCAGTTAACTACCATTTTTCAGGAGTAAAGAAACATCTCCTTTCCCTATAATCTCAAATTCTTTATTGTCTCCAAGAAGCACTTTTCCAAACATACTTTCCTAATAGTTGATAAATGCACTTTGGCATCGAGTTGCATGGAATAAGGCACCAGAATCAAGGACCCATGAATTTTCTGTCATATCACATCCAAATAAAATCAGAACACCATCATCAATAGTGTTGGCCTCGCTATTATGAACCTTATCTTGGCACATCTGGTAGTTCAATCACAGTTTCTTGGTGTGACCAGATTTACAGCAAAAACCAACAAGAACCTGTTCTTCCTCTAGATTTAGAAGGCTTTGCAGATTTAGATTGTCTTCTATCCTTATTCCTGCCTCTATCTTGACTCCTACATTGATTTTCTGTTCTAACGACAGTTAAGGCATCTCCAAGGTATCTCTGGCAGAAGGTTCCTGAATTTTCCTTCCCATATCTTCATTAAGAAAAGTGGTTGTAACTTCATGAAACTTAAGCTTACTTTTAGTAGCTACAGATGTGATAATTGCCATTTCAACCCCTTTCAAACTATTTGGCAATGAACATAACAGTAAAATAGCTTTTATTTCATCATCTAGAGTTATTCCAACTGAAACTACTTCTGTGTACAATGTGTTAAACTCATTTAGATGATTAGAGATAAGACAATCTTCTTTTATTTTCATTTTCAGATTGTACAATCTTTTCATGATGAATACCTTATTGGACACTGAAGCTATCTGATAAAGTGAAGACAACTTTTCCCAGAGTTCATGTGTGGTCTTCTTAGTAGAAATGTTGAATAAATTATTAGTGGACAATGACAAAAATATGGTCACCCTTGCCTTTTGATCAAGTTCTCCCATTCTGTCTGATAAGGACTCTTTGCCTTTCATTTTTCCAACAAGGTCTTTTGAAAGATCCTTTTTGATCAAACAACTACTCCATTTGGACTTTCCATAGGCCAAAGTTCGGTCTGCTTTGTCCGGTAAACAGACTGAGCTTACCTTGCTCTGATACCAATTGTAGATTTAAACTGAAACTAAAAAAGACAAGAAAGTAAAACAAAGCCAACTTAGAAACACAAACAGAATTTACAGTGGTTCACTTGTAAACAACTAAGTCCACCTGTAAACAGGCTACGTCCACTCTCGACAAATGAGATTCTCCAACTCCTATTATCTCTGGTTTTGTTACATCAGATAAGCCATGCAATGGCTATCTCTTCACACATCAAGCAGGTCACTACACTCTCTACCAGAAAGGGAAAGATGATCACATTTTTAAGCAGCACCAAGAATCTGCTGCAAACATCACAATGGCAGCAGCTCACCAACCAAGAACAGTTACAAGAAACAGTTCTGACCAAAGGTGTTACTGTCAGAGATGGCAGTTACATAAGGAGTGGGCTTCACTAGCCCAATAATTGGTTCTTTGAAACAATCAAAGAGCAATTTGTATTGACAAAGCTGTTTTAAACACAATGTTTAAAGAGTGAAGACAGGAAATTATTAGCCTATATGGTATTCGGAATTATTGCAATACAAGAAAAGGGTACCTTGAAGCAAGAGGCGTCTGTAAATGATTTTAGGAGGGCTTGAATTTGTCAATGCAAGATTGTTTATGTGAAGAGTAATGGGATAAATCAGATAATAATTTCCTTTCTAGCATTATCAAGTAGGTTGCTGAGGAGCTAAATTTACAAGAAAAATTGTTTGATTGCTGCAAAAGAAGTTTAAGCTGATTATTACGATAACTAAGAGGAATCAAAGGTTTTGATTATCAACAGTTAACTTTTAGACAAGCGAAGCTGCCAATTTTTTTTTAATACATGATAAGAATTCTCATGAATGAGTTGCAACATTCATTGCTAGTGATATATAGTAATCGAGGGTTAAGATGATGCAAAGGTGTTGAATTAGGAGTGTTTAAATGTAAGCAATACTGTTTTAGTTTGGTGTAATAATCTCCTTCCAATCTTGACAAAAGAATTAAAGTCCTTTGAGTATTTCAAGAAAGATTATAAGAAAAATGTAATTAACGCTGTAGGCATTTCCTTATATGAGATGCATGAGCTGATTCGTACAATCAACGGTTGATAATGCTCAATAATGGTAGACGACCATTGAAATCATTTAGCCCATTGAAATTATCACTATTTTCAATATTATCATTTTAGGGAGCGTGGAAGTGACAATGCACATTTTTACTCCCACGAGCTCTTTCCGCCTATGTATTGATACATAATTTGTACATCAATGAAAAGTGAGTGAATAATAATTTGAATAAGACGAAGGATCAGATGGCTTACCTCTTGCATAGTGGCTCACTTTGATAAGTGCTGGACTTCCTTTGCTATGATTGCTTGGACGAAAAAGGATTGGCTTCCTAATACTTCCCATATTTCGTGCTTGCAATTTCAGAAAAAGGTGATTCAAATCTCTAAGATTCCACTGCAAGGTCACTATAGCGATTAATTTGCATGATACTATGAATTGACTAGTGAGCAAACAATCGAGGCGCTGAGAAAGATGTCAAGGAATATTCTCTGTTAACCCATGGGAATTATCCATGAAGATATTTTGAATTCTCAACTTGCCTCACAATGGAAAGAAAACTTGGGCTTTTGTGCTATGTGTTAAATTTCCACATCTCATACTAACAATCGAGATATGTCACAATCCCTACATTAGTGTGATAAACCCTTCTTAGTAATGACCGTCAGAGGTCTAGGAAGAGATGAGGCATAATATCACATATTTGCAGGTCTTTTCAAAATGTTTACTCTTACATGCAAAATGTTTCCTTTTACTTGCTGGCTCATTACATGCACTTATTTAATATGGAAATTGTACATATGGGCAGAGTAGGGATGGACAAATGAGATTGTCCTTATGGTCAATGTCCATGTGCCAAAGCATAGAAACAAAAGACCTTAAACAAAATAATTTAAACTCCTCTTTTGCGTGTGTAGTCAGATGATGCTCTTAAAAGTCTAGATTGAGTAATAATATTTAGTAATAGTTTATCCTTATCTTTAATTAAATAATGGGATTCATCAAATATTTGGCACTCTTAAAGATTTCTTGTGGTCCATGGATGCAAAATACTATGGACGTGAACAATCAACTTTTTAGTTTTCTTTTGAGAATATTGGATTAAGGAGGGTTGACCATATCGATCTTGAAGATTGATATAATTAACTTGAACTAGCAATCCAGGTAAGTTAAAATGATTGAATTAACATATATTGTTAGAAAGAGGGAGAGATACATAGAGGGGAGAGGAGGGGGTAGGTTGAGGGAGATGTGACTAGTTGGGAGATAAAGAATGGCTGGCGAGAAAGTTGGCTTCCTTATCTTGATGGTTGTAATCATAAATGTTTAAAAGATAAAATCTCCAAACCATAATGGCCTAACTTGGGTTATATCCTATTCAAGACATAAGTCTTGAAGATTTAGGGGAGGATTTATGATTAGTTTCCTAGTGAAAATTTGTGACCATTTCAATTGGGTTTTAAAGACCAAATAGGTTGAATTTTCTATTTGATTGGGCTGAAATGTAGGTTTATTCCTCTAGAAAATTGTTCAAGAGATAGACAGAAACCCCGTGTTCTCATAAGCTTCAAAATTGGAAGAGATAAAGATGGATTGTATGCCTAATGAATCCATTCTCTAGGTTTTTAGATTTTCTTGCCAAAACCAACAATTTAAATGATCTGATTTTGAGTTACTATATAAAATTGATTGAATAAAGATGCAATCTTGGTGAAACAACTCCTCAATAGGGCAAGAAGAATGCACCACGATCATTAGTGGTTTTGTTATCTAATAAGAGCTCTATGCTCTCCTCAACAACAAAAAAACTACTACTTTTTCTTCCTCCTTGATTCCATGCATTGTACTCTACATTGCTCAAAATTCATTTCCATAGTTTCAGAAGACAAAAAACAATCCTCATAATTATGCCATGATGAACAAATCAGAGTATAAAGTTGTTTTTCTTGTAAAATGTAAATGTCACTTCCTTTTGCACTAGAAGTGCTCATACACCTCTTTTGGAGCATTACAATGGTAGTTGTTTGAAATTATAATCCCCATCCCATTTTTTTTAACCATAGTTTTTGCATTATCTATAGTATTGTAAATATCTTGAGTGTCCTTAATAGAGAGAGATGGGTGGATAGAGAGAGGGATATGTGTCTAGCTATGGAGGTGGGAGAGGAAGATAGAGATGAACATAGTGTGAGAGGATAGGAGAAATAGATAGAAAGATAAAGATAGAGATCTACAAAGATAGAGAGGGAGAGGACGAGATAGAAATAAATATAGATGGTGAGATAGATTGACAAAGACATAAGGAGATATAAATAGGATGAAAGAAAGAGACAAATTCTTAGATGACCTTCCTAACCTCTACGACGAACCTAGAGTGTGATTAGTAGTAATATTAATGTTACACGATTTTGTAGTCCATTGAAATATGATTATGTTAATTGGTTTTATAAGGGAAAATACAGTTGAAAATGATTGTCAAACTTCTTTGTATTTGCCTTTATTTTTTTTGAATATTGTTTGTAAAGTTTGATAGGTTATTGGGTTTGCATTTGTTGAAAATGGCTGTCATTTTTTGTGTATTTGCCTTGTATTTGTTTTGAGTATTGTTTGTAAAGTAGTGATCTATTATGTAGCTTCCATTTGTTGAAAATGACTATAAATGTTTTTAGCATTTTGTTTTTTATTTGTTGTGAATATTGTTTGTAAAGTGATGATTGGTTATTTGGCTTCCATTTGTTGTAAATGGATATCAATGTTTTTGGTGTTTGGCCTTTTATTTGTGAAGTAGTAATTGGTTATTTGGCTTCCATTTATTGTTGTGGTTAGAGATTGAATAAAATATTGCTTGTCAATACTATTAACAAAAAAAATGATTCCAAATTGGTTGTGAAAATTTTTGGTATTGGGCTTCTTTATTTTGAATATTGTTTGTGTATAGTAGTGATTCACTATTTGGTTTCTATGTGTTTTGGTTAGAGTTTGCTGAGAATATTTTTGATTCTTTGGAAACCCTAACCACAACAACAATGGCATTTGTTTTAGTTTTCATTGCTTGAAAATGTTTGTAATAAAAATGATTTAAATTATGGGAAATATGCTTCAAAATGGTTGTAAAACATTTTGATGTTTCAGTTTTGTTTGTTTTGAATAGTGAAAGTAGTGATTGGCTATTTGGTTTTTATTTGTTAAATTATTTATTAAAAAACTTAACAATAAAAAATGTTCAAAATATGATTCAAACTATGGCCACATATGCAACCCAAACATGAAAATACTCTATGGAAAAGAACATTCAAACTATGGAAATTATGAAAGCTAAGAGAGCTTTCATATGTAAGACATAATACAACAAAGTAGAAATACAATTTTTGATGTAACCCAAAATAATTAGAATGCTGGAAATTATGAAAGCTAAGAGAGTTTTCATAGTAATGCAACAAAATAGAATTTTTTTGATGCAACTCAAAATAATCTCTTTTGAAGTAACAAAAATAGAAATGGTTCAAGTTATAGAAATTATGAGAAAATTTTAATCTTAATTTAGGTGCACTGCAGGTGACTAAAACATTGTGATAGAAAAAATGATATATAGTGGGATAAACTTGAACAACAAAATGCAAAGCATTGGAAATAAATAGTTCAAATTCAATAAATGTTTTTAGATATATGAGCATTAACACATAAGAGTAGAGTATGCAAGTTGAGATGTAGTAAGTTTAGTGACTAAAACATTGACATATGGTGGGATCAACTTGAACAACAAAAAAACAAAGCACTGGAAATGAATAGTTCAAATTCAATAAATGCTTTTAGATATATAAGCATTTACATGTAAGAGTAGAGTATGAGAGCTTACTTTTTGCAAGACTTTGTGGACAAATGCCATTGCTGGTATGGAAACAACCATTGGTTGTGTTTGTTAAATATCCTATAATAGCATAAAGGTATTTCATCTTTAAATGTGTGTTGGTGTAAGAGAATTCCACTTTTAGTACATGTCATCATATGACACATACTTCATTGCATAATAGAGGATGATTCACTTTCAAATATGTAATAAAGGATGATTGACTTTTGGTAGATATGTGATTCCACTTTGTTTGGGTGATAATTTATCTTCTCCTTATCACAGTTTCTTATTGCCTTTTCTTTATAAGCAAAAACCTATGTCCAATAGTTATAAATTTTATGTCTTAAGAATATAACTTACTTGCATACAAACAATATACTTTACAAACTCTAGCCACTACATAAAAGTTATTCTTTACAAACCTTGACAATCATAACAAATGGAAACCAAAAACAAAATGATCAAGCATCTCAAGCAACAAATATACAATATCAGGCAAACTTTCTTTATTCCAATGACTTAGATTAGTAATAAAAGGCCTTTGCTTGAGATTGATATATAATAATTTTCCTCTGCTCATAGTTTCTTTGCAGCGGTAGTTTTTTTTTTTGGGGATTTTCCTTAATCATGCCTTTCGTTTGATACTTGGGGTTGGTTTTTCTGACCGCTAAGAAATCTTAGTGCCTCCTGGCTAGCCTTTTTGCAGAGCACTTTTGGTTTCCCAACCCTCTGCAAAATTGTCAAAATTTTTTGTTCTTGTTCTAGTGGAACTTATTTAGCACTAGAAATGCCTCTCTAAGTTTACCACTGTTGTGGAATTTGACCTAGTTGCGGGGATCTGCAGTGAACAGACATGGAGCCCGGGTATGGAGATGCTGTGACGCTGTGCAAGTTCCAGTCCGTAGATTATCTGTTGCAAAACTAGATTGTATGTGAACTGTTTGACAACATGTCGAGTATAGTATCTACTTTGGTTTACTAATATATGGATAGTTTGTTTATTCATATATTGTGTAGTATTGTTTTGAATCATGGAACCCCCACCTAATCTTGCAACACTACAACACATAGTTGATCGCTTGACATTATTGGAGAAGGATAACGTGGCTCTGAAAGTCACAACTCTTTCTCTCTCAACAGTTTCCCAAGGTCTCTTAGTGTAGTTGTAGAAGTACGAATCAATGAATCAAACTCTCCAAGACACTATTCACTCCCTATCTCAATCATTGAATGATTTGAACCAGTAGGTTGTGGCTAATTCTTCACGCATCTAAGACCTCTTTGAAATTTTACCACACAAACAACAGACATTACAAAAGATATCAGCTCCATTGTTGAAGACTTCGGGAATATGGGAAACCTCAAGGACAAGTAGACGAAGCTTGTTAATAAATGAACATCTCTTTTGATTGAAACAGAGCAACAAATTAAAACTTGGGTCTCCACTTGCAAAAACTCTAGCACTACGCGTTTGCCTGAGGTCAAAAAAATTGTCCAAGAGAAGTTGGCAGAGGATCGGGTTAAGCACTTTAGGGAACTCAAACTTCGGGTTAGAGGTCTTCCTTCGTCCTGCATTGATCCTCTCCCCATAGGCTACTCATTTCTCAACGAGCAACTGGGTTTTTTCGATATTACATTAGATAGAGCATGGTTTGGACACGATGGCACCCTTTTTATTAGGTTTCTCTCACTGGCTGATTGACTACAAGCTCTCAGAGCAAAGAAGAAGCTCTTCCTTCTTCCCACAAAGATATTTCTTGATGAGGACCTCACAAAATCATAGGTAGCTGAACTAAAACACTCTAGGAGCCTCGTGGTAGAAGCAAGGAGTAACGGGAAATGGACAGTAATAAGGAATCTAAAAGCAATTATTCGTGATCACCTCCAAGGGTTGGGATGAGAGACATACCCAAGCCAAATGACGGTTTGAGCACCAATAGTTGGGCAAGTCTAAGACCTCCATTGGCTCTTTGCTTGTCAACTGTTGGAATGCCAATGACACCTTGTGGTCTTTGCCAAGCTTACTTCATGATGTAGTTGGGTATGTTGATTGGTTGGTTGTTACCGAGAGTCATGAGAGTCTTGCTCGACCCCTTCTAGGTTACACAAGATATCAGTGGCTTTCAGTTTGCAGAGAGGAGGTTTGCGCTTCATGTGGTGTGCGTGGTTCCGGTGGGGTTGCTTGTTTGATTAGAGATGATCTGCTCAATACTACCACATTGGTTCTTTTCGACTCAGGCCAGATTTATGTGGATCTGGGTTGGTGGCACTAGTCGCCATCAGAGAGATATCTTCATTGTTGTTTGTTATTTTTCGTTGACTTCCTCACCTTATGCCATTCACAGTGTTGAGGATAGGACCCTTTTACAGACCTATTCGAGAGCATCTCCAAGTTTGGGGCTATGATGCACGGACTAAAGATCTCCAAACCCCCCAGTATGACTTTGGGTTCGACTTGATTTGTACTACTAAGAGGGATCCTACTAGTATGGGGCTTCATTGTTTGTTCGAGGATCACAGTGGACCTCTAACTTGCTATGGTCACCACCTTCCAACTTTGTGAGACCTTTGATTTGGTGAATTTGAATGGCCTCTCTTGCTTCCTGGGTTCAGAGCTTTTTATGTGTTGGCCTCATAGTAGGGGTGCGAGTGTGGTTGATTATATCCTCATTGTTGCTTCTTTCCTCCCCTTCATCCAAAACTTTACTATCTCCCATCTTCCCCTAGCGGATCATGCCCTCCTTAGCCTTTCGGTTCGCGTTTCTTCCCCACTCTCTACCACCCATCTCTAGTCATCCTGCCCAGAACCACCCCCTTACCCGTTTCTGTTTTGAGGATAGTGATCAAGACCTCTTCATTTTCCATTTGAGAAGATTCCTCCACCCCGCTAGCTTCATGGAACACAGTTAGGTGTCCACCATGTTTCACTCACTAGCTACTGCGATTTGGGAGTCAGCTCTCCTCTCTATCCCTTACTACTCCATTCCCAACACTCCCAGATCCGTTCGACGAAATACTTGTCCCATGAACCAATGGTTTGATGATGCCTGCAAAACCTTCCATTGCTCCTTATGCTTGGCTTTGGATACTCATTCCATCGCTTTCACCAATTTACGACTCTCTTACAAATGCTTCCTTCGCCATAAGAAGCGATTATTTATTGATTCACAGGGCAGATCCCTTCGTAACAGGCTTATTCAATATCCCAAGTTGTTTTGTCGCATCATGTTCCCCCGACGTAGCCAACCCCAATCCACCCCTGACCTTCGTCTCCTTGCCTCTCATGTCTCCACATTGTATGATATCCTAGGTCAACTTGTTTCCCTTCCCAACCCACTCCCCCATTGTCACTTATTCTCCACCTCCAACATTTACGAGGCTATCAGACTTATGAGATGCAGTAGGGCGACTGATGAGGAGGGTTTTCAAGATGAGCTCTTCAAGCTCAGCACCACGATCCTCGGCCCTTATCTCTCTACACTCTTTAATAGAGTGGTTTGTTTTGGTTTTTCGGACTATTGGTCAAGACATGTTATTCACCTGATCCATAAGTCTGGGCTGACCTCTGATCCTGGAAACTATAGGGCCATCATGATTGGGCATACATTTGCCAAACTTTATGCTACAACATTGAATACTATTTTATCCAGTGAGCTCGATAGGAGGAATTGCAAGGCAAAGGGTCAAGCAGGATTCAGGGCAGACTACCAGACCATGGATCATATCTTTACACTACGGGCTATTATTCAGGAGGCTCGACACCACTCAAAGAAAGTCTACTGCTGTTTTGTGGATTTTTGTAAGGCTTTTGATTCCATCCCCAGAGCGGCCCTTTTTCAAAGACTGAGAGATATTGGTATTTCTGAGATCTTATTGATAGCTATCATGAGGTTATATGAGACAGTGATTGCTAGACTTAGGACCACAAAGGGCCTCTCCAACCCTATCTGGAGCACCATTGGGGTGAAGTAGGGCTGCCCTCTCTCGCCCACCTTGTTCGAGATCTACATTGATGAGCTCGAGGCTTTTCTCAGTGACTCCTCGCTTTCAGGTGATGATTGTCATCTACACCAGGTATTGATCTCCACCCTTCTCTTTGTTGATGATGTGGTTCTTCTTGCTTGTTCTTCTAAGGGTCTTCAGAGGATTTTGGATAGACTTGCATCTTTTTGTGACATGAGACAGTTGGTCGTGAACCTTGAGAAGACTCGTGTTATGGTCTTCAATGGTTTGAAAACCTGACATCTCCATTTTCACTTCCGAGATTGAGAAGCCGAGATTACATCATCTTATACATACCTTGGGGTTAAGTTTTTCGAATCTCATTTCAGCTTGAGATCAACCATTCAGCCTCAGATCAGTAAAGGGTTGGGTTCTCTTGCCATGCTCGAGAGACAGTGCTTTAAACATGACTTTCAGGACACATCATCTAAGCTATCCCTCATGGATTCCTTAGTAAGACCCATAGTGCTCTATGGTGCAGTGGTTTGGGGCCCTTCCCTTCTAGACTCAGATTGGGCCATGATCGAGCATACCTAGACTCTGCTCCTTTGTCAGATTATCAGATGTCACAGATCTACCTCCCACAGTATTATTTTGGTTGAGTTTGGAGCTCACCCATTCAAGCTTGCAGCCATTTTTGACCTCATCTGGTTTCTCCACCATCTTCGTGGTTTTGTAGATTCGGTTGAAGGCCAACATAGATACCGTTACTTAGCCTACTACTCCTCAGTTGCTATTGTAGACTCTGATCCAACTATTAGAGCTTGCTGTTGGTATGCTCAAGTTACTATCTTGCTGAGATGTCAATCCCTCCATACCAATTCTCATTAGATGCTCCTGCTCATCTACTCCCCTCTCAACAAAAGTTGAACAGGCATGTTAGACTTGACATTTATAGTTAGTATATCATACAGACCTGGGTGGATCCTCCAGGGGGATTACATCCGAGGATGGCTTTCTATGCCGAACACTTCTTAGATATTTGGGATGGGATTATTGTTCACCCTAAGTACTTACACAGATATTGGACACACACCTTGCGTATCTCCCTTGGCTCCTTCAGGGTGGGTTCACACAAACTTCGGATCCAGGTCGATCACCAGATTACTAGAGAGGATTAGGTGTGCACACTTTGTACCTTAGTTGAGGCAGAATCTGAGACTCATTTTCTTTTCAGATGCCCCATATACTATGAGATTAGAGGGGGATTTTACTGTCTATTTAGAGATTGCAAATCCCTCTCAGATTTTTTTAGGTACACCGATCAGTGTTGCATTGCGCTCTATCTCCATGAGTCCTTACAACTTCGTGATCATACTGTACAACTTTGATTTCCCAGGAGTCAGGCCCAGACACAACTTATTACAACCTTCTTCTCTCCCTTAACTCTGGTTCGGGGTGTGAAGCGTCTATATAGTTCCCCTAATACGGGCCATTCTAGATCTGTGAGACCCCATAGGGGACCTCTTTGCCAGTGACACTCCTCTTGTAGCACTCGTAGCACTCAACTTCATCACAGGGCCTTTGGTAGCCGCACTAATTAGTCGCTATTGGAGTTTTTCCCTGTGAGGACGGATACCTAATCTTTTCTGTGATGTCTCTTGCTTTCTTCTTCTTTTGTTATACTTGTTCTTTTGTGGACACTGTTTGGTGCTCCGTTTGTCTGCAATTTTCTTGGTGTAAGCTTCCAGTCCCATAGACCCTCATTGTGGTCTTTTGTTGGACATTAATAATATTATCTTATCTTATCTACAAACCCTAGTTGATGGCAAAAAAAAAAAAAACCTCCACAAACTATGGACGTCACTACTTCTTCCAATGATCTCTATCCTTAACAAACAACATATTTTGCAAACTCCATCATTTGAAGAAGAAAACACAGAAGAAACAATTTCCAAATTTAAAAAATATACTCTACAGATTCCAACCATTGTAGAAGAAAATTCACACACCTAGAAATGGGTTCTTAACCAACCCCTAGATAGTAGGGCTAATACAATATTTCTTGTTTGTGATAATTGTGATTGGTTCATTTGTGCATCGAATACTTAATCTATGTTAATGTGCATACTGTTGTTCATGTTTTGACGTATCACTTGTGTTATGCTTGTTTCAATGGGTTGAGAGAAAAATGTTAATCCTCTTTTTTATGGTGTCCTAGACAATTTGTTCTCACACTCAAGCTGTATTCCTAGCTTGTGGGTAGCAATAGATGCTATTGTCATCTAAAGCAAGTCTTTTCAATAGCTTGTAACAACCTATTGCAAGTAGTATGATTAGGTCATATTCAGCATTTGATTAGTATGGTTTGGTGATATTTAACCTTTGATTGAACATTGCAATCCATTTACAGTATCAAGTATAGAATTGTTATTTTGAGCTTGGAAAGACATACATATATACATTTTTTGTAATATGTGGTTGAGTAAAATGACAACCAACTGTATTTGATGGTTTGTGAGAGCTTTCCTTGGGTTTGTACGACTTCCTTATGATACTTTTTGTTTTGATTAAGTAAAAACAGGTTTTGAAAGGACTCGAAACCGTTTAACAAAAGGCCATAAAGATATAACAATGAGGATCAAAATACAACTGTGGAAAACCACCCGACAAAATAGAGGGACACACTAGAGTTCCCAACAAGAGGGCAAACAACCCAAGAAGTAAAAGACCATCAAGATTTGCATTTTGGTCCAGTCTTATGAGAGCGTAAAGACATATCCAAAGGACCAGAGGATTTGCCTTTTTTTCCTTTGACAGATGTCCAACCATCCTCAACCTTCCCAACAACCTTCTGCCAGTCCTAATTGACCCCCAACAACCCCTCATCGACAGAGTCAGCAACATAAAAAGGGACAGCAACAACATTACAATCCAGAGGCAGCAAAGGGACAAAAGTTGAATCAACAGAGACAACAGCAGGCAAAGAGTCAGAAACAACATTCTGATTCCATCGAAGAGATAGCAGCAGGCGACAAGTTAGCAACAACATTCTGATTCAAAACTGTCGTAGAGACAACCTTCGAATCACCAGAAACAACAACAAAATCCTCGGCCAAAGAGAGGTCAATATGCGAAGAGGTATTCGAGCCATCCACCTCTGAAGAAACCTTATGAACCGTGCAGTGATCATTCGAAACCCCTGACCACCAAGAAGGTGATTTCTTCGATCGAGCCTTGTCAGAGGAGCAACTCGCAGCAAGATGGCCGGTCTTATGGCATTTCCTGCATCTGAAAGGAATACCCTCATAATCAAGCAGTTGAATCCAAGAACCAGTTGGAGAAGCCAACTTCAACATTTCTGGAAGCCCCTTGGAGGTATCCAGCTCCACCAGGATGCGAGCAAATGTAGTCCTATAGACATTGGAAGAAACTGAATCAACCAATATGAAATCCCCAAGAGCATCCCCAATAGCCTCCAGGACAGAATCCTGCCAGAAATGAAGGGGAAGATTCGGTAACCTCACCCATAGAGGAATCTTATTAAAGGTTTCAGAAGTCAGATTAAATGCCGAAAACCAAGGCTTGGCCATCAGGGGGAACCTTTCCTCCCAAGAGAAACCACGACCTAGGATGGCATTTCTGTCATCAACATTATCAAATTTCACAATAAAAAAACCCTGTGCCACATGGTATATCTGCATTTGATCTGAAATGATTGGTTCCCAACATTTGGAGATCCAAGCATGCAAATTTGAAAGAGAGGGCCAAAAACCTCGAAAACGAAAAATAGCAGCCATATCGGAGTAATCCTCCACATATGAGTTGATCTTCTCAACTACATCTTGTTCAAAATGAAGCACAAGGGGATTACTAACCGGGATAGGTACAGTCAAACGACTTACTGAAGGAGCAAACGACCGGAGCCCCTTCCTCACAGGATCAGAAATAGCTGCCTCATATGCAGCCACATCCACATAAGAAAGAGCAGAACGAACAGGAGAACCCTTCACAATAGGAGAAGCATGAACACCAGGACTAGGAGCACTCCTAGCCGCAACAGACACCACAGGAGGAAATCTAGCCGCAACCGTCGTAGGAACAGAGGTCTGAGAAGCTCCATGGGCAGGCAGAGCCTTCGCAGAAGCCCCAGTAACTTGCGCAGGAGAAGTTAGAGGACGGGCAGGAGAAATCACAGTAGCAGAAGCGGGAGTGATCTTGACCGCGGGAGAGGCACCAGATCCAGTAGGAGCATCCCCTACCACAATTGGCGCAACAACATCCCAGACTGAAGGGACCACGACAGGAGCAGTTGCAGGATGAATGGCAGGAGTAGAAGTTTGAATTCGCCCATGGGCGGGAGTGCGGGCAAGAGTGAGAGCCATTCAAATCAATCAAATTGCTATCATACTGCATTTATTGCAGGATTTAGTTTTAGGTTATAATGGCCTTGATCTTCTTTGGCCTAGCAAATTGATATTGGTGTTGGAGTTGCTTCTATTGGTGCTAATGGTTCCTCCGAGAAAACGTCCGTGCAAGTTTGTTCCCAAGGTGTTCCACGAGGTAACTCGTCTCTTGCTATTGTTCTCAATGCTAAGGATTTTGATTCTACATGTGCATGGTTCAAGAATTAAACTTTGTAGGCTATTGTGTTGGCTGCACTCCTTTTCAAAGCATGCGTAGAGAGTGGGTTTCCAAGGTTTGGACACCACAAGGTGTCTGCCTTGAGGGTGTGCAAAGTCTTACCAAGGGCTTTTTTTTGTTTGCCAAGCTTAACATGTGTTTTCTCGTGGTCCTTGGTTTGTTAGGTCTTCCCTTTTAGTTTTCCAAAGATGGTCTTGAGACTTTGTTGTCCTTGATGACCACAAGCTTAAAGTTCTCACTACTGTGTTGGTCGTTCCTGTAGCCTATTTCACAAATTGTTGGCAAGGTGATATGCCTTGAGCCAGAGAAGTTTTACCAGAGCCAATTTGTTTGGAGCGCTTAGCATACGTGGTGCAATTTTGGACCTTAGAACCTTGTAGAGACTCTAGTATGAAGAAATGCCAGAATGGCGACACGTGGCAGTATCTTGCACTTTCGAGAAGATGGGCAGATAGGTCGTGAAAACATGAGAGCCGTCGGATCTCGTAGCGAGTCAACCGGACCAAGAGAAAACTGAGCTAACTTGGTCAAAAGAACAAACTGCAGTTCGGTAAAAGAACAAATCGAGTTAACTCGATCAAAGAAGGGACCACGCTAACATGAAATGTTAGCTAACAACTTTAACATAATGACCTATTGCAAAGAAAACAACCCATTGAAGGTCTCTTTGATCATATATCCATGATGGGATGAATGGAGGTAGAAATAGCCAATAGTAACCTTTTTACTTTTCTATTGCCATGCTTTTCTCGTATTTGTAAATGTTACACATCTAGTAACATTTACTAAATTTTTACTATTCATTTCCAATGGTCCTTTGTTCTTTGGGTTTCTGTTCTCACTTGCAAATCTAAACGATGCAAATGGATGCAACCATTGCCCCAATATCTTAGTTTTTCAATCATCTACAAGTCATACAATTCTTGATTATAATATTATTTCTTTTCTAATTTTGTAAAAGAAACTATAAAAAAAACTCTTATCATGATTTCTTTGTTAGGTAATGAGCCAGAACTAAAATAAGAGATAAGATGGATTGAGTTACCTAAATTGTGAGCATCAATGATGGTAACCTGAGTGATAGTTTGGTTTGTCTTTGTCTTTAAATGTCAACTACCATTCAACACTATATTATTAGATTATTAACATAATATCATTTTCATCTCAATTCTCTTATCTTGAATATGTAAAATTGCTTATTGAAGATTGGTAAAATGTTTTGGATAATGGTTATGATCTCAAGGTGTTTAAGATGGAATATAGCATGCATGGATCCTAATGGTTGATTTTGACACTATGAGATGTATGTTTAAAGATTAGGTTTTTCCAACCCAACTCTTGATAAATATGATGATGTAGGGTTTTTTTTTTGGTTGTGCATAAGAGCTTTCTTGCAGACACCAAGGGATTATTTTTAGAGTTTGTTTTAAATCTATTAGAGGATTAATTGTTTGTTTTGTACGTGACAAAAAAATGCAATAGAAGGGTTGATTTTACTTTGATGGACCTAAACCAGGCATAGGGAGATGCTATTATATAGTCCATTTATGTAATAGATTGGAGATTGAATTGTAAACATAAGCGTGGCTTCCTTAGTGTGGGTGCCCAAGGTTGGATTAGTAGTGAACTCTAGGAAGTGTACCTAAGTGCAAGTGTACTCCTTTTATTGTAATAAGATTTACTTCTAAAAAAGTATTGTACTTATTGTGAGTATCAACTACATCATGGTTCTCAACTTATTTGGGTTTCTATGATTAAAAAATGTGGTATATGGTAATTGATGTTTACTAATTCATATTTACACGCTCTACTTTTTGCAAATCAGTAACAAAGTTTAAATGAACAAGGGTTACATGCATCAAGGGTTTTAAAGTTTGTGTTTCTTGAGAGCAACTGAATCAACCCCACTTCAGTTTCTTATTCCTATTTTCAAGAATTAACATTAGAGCCTTGTCCATTTGTGGAACGCTTTAAGGAAGATTTGTTGAGCATATTGTCTAATGCAAAGATGACTAATGTCATGGAATCAGAGACAACCAATCAAATATGGGAGAAGTTGGAGATTATTTATGAAGGAGACACATCAATAAAGATGGCCAAGTTACAGAGTCTGAAGGGAAAGTATGAAGCCATGAAAATGAGTGAAGATAAAAACATCTCATCCTATATGCTAAAGATTAATGAAATGGAATGTGCTAGAGGTACACTTGATGAAGATGTGATTATTAGAAAAGTTTTGAGATCCTTGTCTTTGCCTATGACAACAAGGTTTATAGAGCTATTGTTACCAATAAGTACAAAGGAAACATAACTTTAAAACATTTTTCTTGTGGTAAGGTATGACATTTTGCATCTAGATGTCCCAATATAATTCTTAAGTACATGTCTAACCCTAGCGAAAGATGTTTTTGATTAAGGAAAATAGGTTTTGAAGGGTGCCTCGAACCCTTTACAGATCTTCTAATTTTCAATGAAGCCCAAACTTAGAAACAACAACCCTTAGATGAAATAGGTCGCCTGACAAAACAAGGTGACCAAGGTGGCCTCACAGATAACACAATGCACTACTACCACCTAAACAAGTTTTAAACGGGATCTTGAAACCCCATGGTTACAAAAGAAGACATTTAATCCCAAACCATGTCAAGCTACAAAACAATAGGCCAAAGAGACCAGGATAACCAAAACAAAAAGGGACAATCTCAAAAAAGACCAAGCAAACATCTGGAAAAGAAATCTGAGCCACACGATTTACTTTTAGATCCCATCTTTTGAGAACGTAAAGACATATCAAATGATGGAAGAGAGGGCTTGACCTTTTTTCCTTTTACTTTTGTCCATCCATCCTCCACCATCCCAGTAGCCTTCTACCAAGAAAAATCATCCAAACCACAAGTATCCCCCAAATCCCTTCCAGCTAGGGCAAAAGTAACACCACCACATGAAAGATGTTATTGTACTCTTGGTGATCAAGATTTTGCTAATACAGAATTTGAGGGAGATGATAAGAATGATGATGAGTTCATATTCATTTAGATTAAGGAAGATACTAAACCCATGAATGAAGTTGTATAAGAAAAAGATTTGGTTTTTCTAACAGTGGATGTACTCACCACATGATTGGTGACAAGAGAAAATTTGTAAACTAAGAGAATTATGAAGGTGATAGAGTGAAATGGGGAGATGACTCTAGTGGTAACATAAAAGGTAGAGATTCTATTACTTTGGACGGATAATGTCTTGTATGTGGAAGGTTTGAAACACGAATCTTGCAAGTGTTGGTCAACCGTGGGACAAAGACTATGGATTACATTTCAAGGATGACATGCTCAAGATCTTAAATGAAAATGGAAAGGAGATTGCCATTGGATCCAAGACAAGAGGTAACATGTTTCTTTTGAATAGTGGACAAAGGACTTATTTGATTTCTCAAAAAGATAAAAGCTAGTTATGACATATAAGATTGAGTCATGCGAGCTTTGAAAATATAGTTGCTATAAGTTCTACTTATGTTGTTATAGAGTTGCCTTTGATGAAGAGACTTGCAAATAGCTTTTGCAAAGAATTTTAATTAAGTAAATAAGTTAGGTCTACTATTCACTCTAAGAAAGAGAACTTAAATGTACTGCTTGATCTTGTTTATACTAATTTGTGTGGTAAAATAACACTATAACTAGATCCCCTTGAAGTGTGTAAATAAGTTATGCATGACATCATGATAGAAATCTCATAACTAAGATTCAATCAAGACCCTTACTCAATCAAATAACTCAAATGCATACCATGAGCTCCCAAAAGGAAAAATAAAACTATGATCCTCAAACAAGAAGAAATGTTGATATAGGTAACCTTTTTGAAGGAGTAATTTGAAGCCTTTGGGAGGTTTAAACCTTCAAAGCACTTGTTGAAAATGAGATAGTCATGAAGATTGAGAAGCTGATATTTGATAGAGGTGGAGAATTCACATCAAATATGTTCAACTTAGGGAGTTATCTACTTATAGAACTCTAGAACTAAATGTAGTTGAGAATAACATAATAATTATAGAGGCAAAATTGAACATTATGCTTGAGAGGAATATTACTCAAATTTTTTGGAGAGAAGCTTTGAGCATTGTAGTCTACACTTTGAGCTATACGCAAATTATAGATGGAAATGGTAAGACACCTTATGAACTTTGGTATGGACATTTGCCTACAGTTAGGTATTTTAGGTCCATTTGGTTGTAGAGGTTATATAAAGAGAGATGGTGATATCAATAAGTTTAATGCAAGTTGTGAGGAGGTTATATTCCTTGGTTACTCTACCAAAGGAAAAGCTTAGAAGTGCTATAAACTGTAGCATTTTCTAACTCACTCAAATTGATCCCCGTTGATCCAAATAATGACACACTATCTTTCGTAAATATTGTTTGAATGCCAAAATACTAGTCTCTATTAAAAAACAATCTATAGACACTATATAAAACATACATACCTATACAAAATCTTATCTTCCATACAATATCCATATTGAACCATTCTTTCTACTATATATTCTTGCAACCCATTTTTGCAACACTGAACAAAGAGATATATTGACATCAATGAAACCATATATCTCAATTATGTGAAGACACATATTTCCCACACAATCTCCACCTTTGGCATTGGTGGGAACATATGAATGTGAAAAACCAAATCAATATCAAAGTTCAAATCAAATTAGTTAGATATTATCTTTCAAATTCTCTCTAACAATATTCTCTCTTTAGGAACAAACAATCCCATTTGTTCAATAATATTCTCTCCTTTATACTCCCCCTAAGATGTATATTTATTTCTATTACTATTTTTACATGAATTATCCTCCCTTGACAATAATGACAAAGAGCACATATCTACAAACATTCAAAAAATACATAAAAAAATGTTCACATGCCTCAACATCATGCTTTAATCCACAAGCTCAAAATTCGGTACTCACTATCCTCCAAGGAGTAGCCTAATAACTTTAATACAAGAAAAAAATCCATATAAGATATCTTGGACAAATGGAAATCGATGCATCTTATATCTAATCATGAGGGATACAAACCATTAGCTTTTTCTAGAAACACACAAAGGTATGCTTAGGAAAAGGCTTAGTGAAAATATATTCAATCTAATTCTTAGTAGAGACATACTCAAAATTAATATCCTTCTCGACTACCTTATTATTCAAGAGTAAGTATCTTATAGTTATATGCTTTATCTTTGAGTGTAGTACAAGGTTCTTTTAAATATTGACAACACTCGGGTTATCACAATACATAGTAAAAGGTTCATCAACACTTTCTTTCATATCACTAAAAACCTTCTTCAACCCTACTATTTGAGAACAATTAGTAGAAACAACTTATTCAAATTTGATAGTGGATTGAGATACACAATTTTGCTTCTTACTAGTCCATGCAACTTATTTCTAACCCAAATATAATGCAACTCTAATAGTAGTCTTTTAATCATCCACATTTCTTCCCCAATCAAAATCAGTATAGGCACACAGTCTGAAATCATCATGCTTACCGTACCACAAACCAAGATCAAATATCCCTTTCAAATATTTGAATATACTCTTTACAAACACATCATTATATTTCTTCGATTCTACTTGAAATCTTTCTACCATACCTACCATGTTTATGATATCGATCGTTGTTTTAGTTAAAAAAAAAAAGCCCCCCAATCATAGATTTGTACTTTTGTATAATTTACCTTTAGCGTATCATCAGTTTTGGTCAACTTATAACTAGTCACAATAAGAGTTGCCACTAGTTTGGAATATTCCATGCCAAATTTCTTCAATAATTCTCTTGTATACTTGGACTATGACCAAAAAAATCATTTCTCAAATTGTACAACTTGTAATCCAAGAAAAAATTCATCTCTTCAACCATGGATATTTCAAATTCACTTTGCACTTCATTTGCAAACTTTTGTTCAAGTCATCATCTCATCCAAAAATAATCGGATCAACAAATAGCTCAACAGTTGACTTGATATCTTGATTAATTTGTAGTATAAATTATAGTTAGGAATACATTTGCAAAAACCAAGCTTTACAAGATAATTATCCAATCTTGCATAACATGATCTTGGGGCTTGTTTCAACCCATAAAAATATTCCTTCAACTTGCAAACCATTTCCATATCTATCAAAATGAAACCATCGAGTTGTGTTGTTCCTCATATACTTCTCTTCGAACTCACCTTTCAAGAATGCTAATTTGACATCCATTTGATATACTTTGAAATCCTTAAAAAAATGCACAAGAAAGAAACAATCTAACTACCCCAGTTCTAGAAATATGAGTAAAATCTTTCTCAAAATCAATACCTTCCATTTGCGAGTATCCTTTGAAAACAAATTTACCCTTGTTCCTAATAACTTAACTATCTTCATTCAATTTATTTATGATGTTACCCGTATAGTACCAATCACATTCTTATCTTTTAGTTTGGGGACTACGATCCAAGTATTGTTCTTATGAATTTGAGCAAGTTCTTTCATAGATTTTATCTAATTTTCATTTTTATATGCGTCATATACCGTATTGAAAGTTAACACCCATTAATTTGGAAGATCTAGAGATTTTTGGACCCTATTTTAGTGATCTTCTAGAACATGGATGAATTTATGCTCAAATTCCCACTTTTCCTTAATTTATGTCTAATTTTTGATTGTTTCTTCTCTACCCACAAGATCCAAGAGTAAATTCTAATTTGCACAATCTCTAGATATAGGTTGAGGTTGACCTATACTTGAGGTATTTTATCTCAAGATTCCAGGTCCATTTTAGGGTTTCTTATTTATTTATTTCCCATTTCATGTCACCAATAAAACATTTCATTCTCAAGATCTAGCATCTTTATTAATTGGGGATGGTGAAGCTAACTATCAAGGAAAGAGATCTACGTTCATCAATATTGGATAATAATTCAAACATTTAACTATTCAAGAATTTAAGCATACTAACATCTAAGGATCTATGATTTGGCACTTGTAGAGACATCCTATGCAGTACATATACAAACAAACATTCATACATATTTTTGGATAGTGAAGTTGAACCCATCCATAAATGTTTAAAAAGTAAGGTGAATATTTATAGTTCTATTACCTTTACATTCTTTTTCTTTTCAAGGTTAATTCCTAATGGGGGGTTGACCAAGGCAAGCCCCTTACCCCATTTCCATATCTATCAAAATGAAACCATCAAGTTGTTCGACATATACTTCTCTTCCAAATCACCTTTCAAGAATGCTAATTTGACATACATTTGATAGACTTTGAAATCCTTGAAAAAATGCACAAGAAAGAAACAATCTAACTACCCCAATTCTAGAAATATGAGTAAAATCTTTCTCAAAATCAATACCATCCATTTGTGAGTATCCTTTGAAAACAAATTTACCCTTGTTCCTAATAACTTCACTATCTTCATTCAATTTATTTATGAACACCCATATGGTACCAATCACATTCTTATCTTTTAGTTTGGGGACTAAGATCCAAGTATTGTTCTTGTGAATTTGAGCAAGTTCTTCTTTCATAGATTTTTATCTAATTTTCATCTTTATATGCGTCATATACCGTATTAAAAGTTAACACCCATTAATTTGGAAGATCTAGGGACTTTTGGGCCCTATTTTAGTGATCTTCTAGAACATGGATGAATTTATGCTCAAATGCCTACTTTTCCTTAATTTATATCTAATTTTTGATTGTTTCTTCTCTGCCCATAAGATCCAAGATAAGATAAGATAAAAATATTAATGTCCAACAAAAGACCAGAAAGAGGTCTATGGGACTGAAAGATTACAGCAAAGTAGGATAGAAATCAGTAGGAGCACACAAAGGTGTCCGAAGAGAAGCAACAAAACGCAACAAAAAGCACTATGATGCTTTCATGGGTAAAAAGAAATCAGTCACAGCATGAAACATGTGCCGATGCATAGAAATATTATACTGTCTCGGACCATTCTCAGAAAAATGTCGCTGGTGCATATAAGCAGAACTCTGTAAATGGAAAAAGAAATCTGTAAATAAGCAATACCAGGAAAGAATCTAAGTGAGTAAATGCATGAAAAGATATTACCATAAAATAGGAGAGAGAAAGCTTCAAGCTCCAACATCATGAGACAAGATATTTGGAAAGGGGAAAGCAAAGAAAACCCCTTGTGACATTATGAGGCATGAAAAGCCTAAGAAGGAAGAGAGAGAGATAGAGAGCAATGCTCATACAATAATTGAGAAGAGGAAGAAACCTCATTGTTAAATGAGAGAAGAGGGTCATCTCTTAAATATAGATGAGAGAGAGGAGTTAGAATGTAACTCCCATGTCTATGAATGCCACCATTCATAAGTGTGTGAGGCCAAGTGTGAGATTCCTCTTAAGGAGGAATAATCTAAAATTAGAAATTACAATATATATATTTGTCCTCACATATTCCACTAGATGACAAAATAAGATGTAGTGGAAAAAGGACAAAAACAAATATATTAGGATACCTTGGCTTATATCCTAATATATTATAATAATAAATAAAGGAGTTCTAACCTTGGTTTATAAATACACCAAGGAAAGATTACAACTTCTAACACCCCCCTTTAATCTTTACTTGGGGTAATTACATCAAAGGGTATTAAACCCATAATTTACAAAAATCTGCAATTTAATCTTCAATATGAAGTAAGTTGATCGTCTTCAAGCCATATGGAACATTTGTAGATCCAAGAGAAGTACATGAGTCCTTTGAATGTGATCATGTGGAAGCATAGACGCCTCTTCATATGTGGAAAACCAAGAAGGTTCCTTGATGGATCACCTGAAAAAAAAAGGAACGACAAGACAAATATCCACAAGTAGAATGCCATCATATATGCAAATTCGAAATCCTTTTGAATAAGGATAATAAAACTCTCATAGAGAAACAATGAGTAAAACATGTTACCATAAAACAATGGAGATAACCTGATATCAAGATAAAGTATATGCTCAAAAAATTGTCAACAAGGACAAATTGAGTAAAAAGCTTGATCACTGCTCTCATGAAAAGTATATTATACTAATGCACAAATGACCACAGACAAGGCCAACTAATGAAACCTGCATCAACATTGTGTCAATCACATGGATATAGACAGTCCACTAATGAGTCATCCCACTACAAGCTAATGGGCTGCAACACCATCACTTGCATGACTCATGATCTAAGCAATAAAGTATGCAGATCATTATCACATTAATATATGAAAATAAGGTAAAAGAGAGACATGGTGATCAAATTAGAATTATCATGAATTGTTAGGATAATCAAAAGAATGGATTACGAGGATATAACAACATATTGCCTTCAAATTGGATCAAATTATCTGAATTTGGAGGGAAAACTCCAATAATAACATCCTCTTCATGGAGGAACAAATATGGAACAACATGGAGGAAAACTCCATAAAAATATTATCCTATCAAAATGGAATAGATAGGATCAAATGGAGGGAAACTCCATATAAAATGAGTGCATACCAATATAGGATGGAGGTATACTCCATGGGCCAGATAAGGAAACTATGTATCAGTTATACTGAGGGGACCTACATAGTTAACCTTGAAAAAATATTAAGCTCCCTATGCAACTCAAAAAAAAAAATCATATAAATTGTGTATATCAATGGTATAATACCATAAAGTGCCAATATGGGCATAGAATAATGCTATAAAAGCATAAAAGTGCAGCTATGGGCACATCAAAATATCAAAATGAAGGCAAATGTGTAAGATTACTCATAATCCAATTAAGTAAAATGATTTAAGGAAGATCAACTAAATATAGATATCAGGTATAAAACTCCATTGAAGGTAAACATGAGTATATATTAATTTTTGAAATATTATAGTCATAAATTATATATTTATCTGGGCATATATGTGGGCCCCCATATATACTCAAATAAATATACGAAAATAGATTGGTTAAAGAAAATAATCACCTTTCCATACTTAATATTTTGGAAAGTCACAATTTATAAAAAGTCACAATATTTACCTTGGTTCAAAAATATAACCTCAAAGTAATAAGAACATAAAGTCATGGGGCAAGAAAAGATCTCCCCATTTTTCTCATAATATGCCTTCACGATGGAAAGTGATTCAAAAAGAACATTAAGAAAGATATAACTAAAAAAAACTTAGTAATTAATGATAGAGGTCAGATCTGGCAGATAAGAATATACTAAAAAGAGTTAAAAAACTTTTCTAAAAAAAGTTTGAATAAAATCTTGTAATGAGTAAGAGAGATTTAAAATAGAATATTGCACTTGTCTGACAATGAATGATTACCTGTCAAAAATAGGTTGACAAGAGGTAATAATAAAAGTAAATGATGCCTCTATCAAGAACTAAAAAAAGAAAAAGAATCTTGCATGAAAAGACCAGAAAAGTTACCTCTGAATCTAAATATAGAGAGATTATACTCAACCTCTCCGAGGCCCAGATCACTCGGATTTTCCAGTGCCGACCCCACTTGCAGAAACTTCAAACGTTGTTAAACGTAGAGAAGATTATTCATTTGTTGAAGAAGCACGGTTGCACTAAATTCCAAGTTTCAAATGTGATAAGGAAAAACACCCAGCTTATCGAATTTGTACAAACAATATTGGAAACTAAGCTCAAAGTGATGAAGGTTTCGATTTTGCGGGTCGAGATCTGGCCAAACTTGTTATGAAAGATTCACGGTTTTGTGCAATAACCTGGAGAACATTCTTCCCAAGATGGAGTTTCTGAAGAATTTATTTGGGTCAGAGGATTTGCTTGTTAAAGCCCTATTAAGAGCACCAAGACTTCTCAGTTGCAGCTTGGAGAAGACATTGAACCCCTCGCTTGCTTCCTAGAAAGGATGGGGTTTTTCTGGTATGGGGCTCTTAAGCTTCTTACTGGTACATTCAACTGTTCTCCAACGAACGGCCTTAATCAACAAGATTGGCGGTGATAAAAAATAGCAAAATGTACAAGTATATTATGAGGCTGGTGGCTGTGCATAGAGTGGAAACGTTAGAGAAGATAAAGAATCTCAAAAACTTCGGGCTCTTGGCTGAAGAAACTTGGCAATTCGGATCTATTTTCGTTGCGGTTGCCTTTGCCTGGTTCAATAAAATAATGGCGGAAATGGAATGACCGTCGGCCATTAAAAAGGGAAAGAAGTGGGGTGAGGGCAGGCCCCCGGGCAGGGCGGGGGACTGTGCAAAGGTAGAGGCAAAAGAGAGGAAGCAAAAGCGGCACTTTTTCCAAATTTCCCGCACGGAGGAAAAGAAAAAGGGAAATAAATGGAGAATGCGTGCAAATGCATGGCCCGCCTCGCGAACCGGTCCCCGCTGTGTATCGTATGCGGCAACTGACAGAAGATCAGAGTGTCCGGCAGTTGACGGCGGCAGATCGTAATTGAACAGATGTGGATGGAAGGAAGGATTCTCGGTAACAGCGATCAGAGAGCGTGCGTGAATGGTGAAAGTGTTTCTTCGCCTTCGAAAAAGAGGAAGTCTAGTTCAAATGATACGAAAGAAAAGTTGGATGCTTTAGATAACTTTTAAGAGAGATTTTTAAAGACTTTGACGGCGGCTCTGCTATTATATTTGGAGAAGAGAAAAAAAAGTCAGATTTTTTGTCGACGATCACCATTTCTTGCAATGCAAGGAATCATTTCTCTCATTTCTCAGTCACAATTTGCACAATTTGCAAATTTTTGTAATGTTAAAAACAAAACATAACAATGCAAAACAAAACATAACAATGTTAAAAAAAATTGATATCTAGATAGGAACCCCTTGGCGGCAAGCCTTCCAAAGGGGGTTAGATGAAAACTAATTAAAAATATAAAGTAACCTACACAAATTAGAGCAAACAGAAGTTAATCGGGTTTGGCGGTAAACCAACCAAACTCAAAAAAAAATTCAATTTCTTCCATCTTAAGAAGATTAAAGAAGAAATTAGTGAAATCTCTCTCAAGAGTCTCCTTCAAATCGTACCTTCATGCAAACACTCAAAACAAAGATTAAACAGCTTTGATACCATGTTAGAAATGGAAAAAGAAATCTGTAAACAAGCAATACCAGGAAAGAATCTAAGTGAGTAAATGCATGAAAAGATATTACCATAAAATAGGAGAGAGAAAGCTTCAAGCTCCAACATCATGAGACAAGATATTTGGAAAGGGGAAAGCAAAGAAAACCCCTTGTGACATTATAAATGAGGCATGAAAAGCCTAAGAAGGAAGAGAGAGAGATAGAGAGCAATGCTCATACAATAATTGAGAAGAGGAAGAAACCTCATTGTTAAATGAGAGAAGAGGGTCATCTCTTAAATAGAGATGAGAGAGAGGAGTTAGAATGTAACTCCCATGTCTATGAATGCCACCATAAGTGTGTGAGGCCAAGTGTGAGATTCCTCTTAAGGAGGAATAATCTAAAATTAGAAATTACAATATATATTTGTCCTCACATATTCCACTAGATGACAAAATAAGATGTAGTGGAAAAAGGACAAAAACAAATATATTAGGATACCTTGGCTTATATCCTAATATATTATAATAATAAATAAAGGAGTTCTAACCTTGGTTTATAAATACACCAAGGAAAGATTACAACTTCTAACAGGATCTGACATGTCTAGAAGGCTCATCAAGCCGAATAGAGCTAGAGGGCCTTTTCACACCACGCAAGGGGGATAAAGGTGTAAAAAAGGCAGTACTGAGCTGAGTAGATGAGGGTGGGTGTAGAAGCGAAGTCTGAATCATACTATCTCGGAGCATTGTAGCCTCACGAAGATACAGTGCAAGGCATCTCTTATCATAGTAGCTGAAGAAATCATAGAGAGAAACACTCTCTGAACAAACAAAAGAATCTCCCTCTGATCTCATAGTAAATAGGGCATCAGAAAAGAAAGTGAGTTTCATTTTCCACCTCCCTCGAAGTACAGAACACACAAGTTCGCTCCTCTCTGGCAATTTGATGATCCGACTGAGCTTGAAGATGGTGAGAACCAACTCTGAAAGAACCTAAAGAAATCCGCAGGGCATGAGACCAACGCCGTGAGAGATAGCTGGGCCGGGTAATAATCCCATCTGAGATCTCCAAAAAGTGTGTCGCATAAAACGACATCTGTGGGCGTAACCCCCCAGGAGGGTTAACCCAGGTAGCAGTAATATAACATCGATACATATCAAAATGAACATGCTCATTCAACTCCTGCCGAGAAGGGAGAAGATGAGCAGGGGCATCCAAAGAGAATTGAAAAGGAGGGAGACAATCAATATCAATCCCAATAGAACTCAACAAAGAAGAAACCTACACATACCAACACCGCGCTCGAGCACTAGACTCAGCAGCCGCTGTGGAAATCGAGGAGCAATAAGCTAAATAGGAGTAACGATCACAATCACTCGCCATATCAGCAAACCCACAAAGGCGATGAAGAAACCATACTAAGTCAAAGATGGCTGTGAGTCTGAAAGGATGAGCTCCAAACTCAACAAGAATGATACTGTGGGGAGTAGATCTATGACATCTGATGATGCGCCATAAAAATAAAGTCTGAACCCGCTCAATCGATGCCCAATCTGAGCTAAGGAGAGAAGGGCCCCAAACCATAGAGCCATAAAGATCAGTCGGTCGAACAAGGGCATCAAGGAGAGATAGCTTAGACGGGGTATCCTGGAAGTGATGTTTGAAGCACTGTTTCTCAAGCAAAGCAAGAGAACCCATACCCTTATTAACTCTGGGCTGAATAACAGGTCTCATACTAAACCGCGGTCCAACAAACAAAACACCCAGATATAAATAGGATGAAGTAATCTCAATCTCTTGGCCCTGAAATATGAAGCGGAGATGAGAAGTCTTTAAACAATTAAAGACCATGACCCGAGTCTTACCCAAATTAACGACCAGCTGTCTCTAATCACAAAATAAAGCCAATCTATCAAGAAGTCTCTATAACCCATCAAGAGAGGATGCAAGGAGAACAATATCATCTGCAAAGAGGAGGATCGAGATCAGAACCTGATAAAGATAACAACCATCACTCGGGAGCGAAGACTTCAAGAGGAAGTCCTCAAGCTCATCAATATATAACCCAAATAAAGTCGGGGAGAGAGGACAACCCTGCTTAACCCCAATAGTATTGTGGATAGGATCTGAGAAGCCATTAGGAGTCTGGAATCTACCAACCACAGTCTCATACAGTCTCATAATAGCAATACATAGCATCTCAGAAATATCGACCTCCCTAAGACTCTCAAACAGAGCCACCCTAGGAACATAATCAAAGGCTTTACAAAAATCAACAAAGCAACAATAAAATTTTTTCGATCTGTGTCTAGCCTCCTCAATAATAGCCCGTAAAGTGAAGATATGATCCATAGTTTGATAATCTGTCTGAAAGCCTGCCTGTCCTCTGGCCCTACAACCAATCCTGTCAAGTTCCGCAGATAACATATTATTCAGAGCAGTAGCATAAAGTTTGGAAAAAGTATGCCCGATCATGATAGTTCCGTAGTTCCCCATATCAGAAAAATGCCCTATCTTATGAATGGGATGAATCAAGTGCCTAGACCAGGAAATCGGAAACCTAGTATGGATCACTCTATTAAAAAGAATAGAGAGATAGGGACCCAAAACAGAGGAACCAAACTTGAAAAGCTCAGCCTGAAAACCTTCCTCGTCAACAGCTCTACTACACTTCATAGATCTGATAGCCTCAGACACATGGGAAATGGTGAAAAGGCAGATGAAAGGAGGTGAGGGGGGGGTTGAATGGAGGGCTACCTAGGAATATCATAAAGAGCCATGGTATGTGATGCAAGGGAGTGAAAGTCAAGGGTGGAAGGCGGAGGGGGATGATGGGGGAAAAGAGTATGCCAAAAGAGCTGGGGATCGCGAATCAGAGTGGAGCAAAGAGACTTACACTTAGAGGTAGTGAAATTACGCTTCTTTTTCCGAAGAAAGCGCAGATAAGACGAGCGAATGCTAGCAAAGTCAGTGGAGTGAGCCTCAAAAGCAGAGCGTATAACACGATGAAGGGATTTGCAATCTGAATCAAGCCATTGGTTCATGGGGCAAGTATTACGTCGTTTACTGTGAAGGAGCAATGGAGGGCGGTGAGGGATGGAAAGGGTGGCCGAATCAAAGATCGCCGAAGCGAGCAAGTCAAACATGGAGGTGGTCTCAGACGAGTCAGAGAAATCTGAAGGGCTAAGGAGTCTAGAAAGGTGAGCAGAGAAGAGCTCGCAATCACCCTCAAAAAAATGGAAGCGAATGGGCAAAAGAGCGGTCATCGAGGAATGAAGAGGCGACATGAGTGAGGGTGCAGAGAGAGGGGAGAGGCTACAATGCATGCTAAGAAGAGAGTGATCCACAAGGGGAAGGTGCTAGATAGTGAAACTGCGAATACAAGAGATGAAGGAAGGATGGGAAAGAATATAATCCACGACACTAGCACCACCACCATGAGGCCAACATGTGAAAAGCTCAGAACTACGGAAGCAGGAGAGGCCGTTTAGGATGACCAAATCAGAGGACTCACATAGCCGCAACAAATGTCTTCCATACACAGATAACGACCCAAGAGCATCCTCAGAAAGTTTATGAAGCCCTAAAGAAGTAGGATCAATCTCGGTGGAGCAAATGGAGTTTGAGCGACGATCAAAAAGTGGAGTCTGCAGCTCTTTGGTTCTTGCATTGAAATCCCCAAGAATAATGATGTCCCTTAACGCAGTGAACTGAGAGAAAGTCTCGCAAAGATCAAAAAAATGATCATCATCTTCGGTACCATGAATAGCATAGTGAGACACAACTGGCGGAAAGTAGCATGCAGCCAAGTAGATATCCCTATGATGGTAACCCTTACGATCAATATGGACCCACATAAATCTGGCAAATGAATCAGAGTGTACAATAGAAGTGCTACCAAAAATATCATCCTTAATCAAGCAGGCCACACCCCCTGAACCTCGCACACCCCTCGAAGTACGAACCTCATACCTAAAAACTGATAACCACTGATATCCTGTGATACCTGGCAGAGGACGCACTGGACTCTCGTGAGTTTCAGATATGACCAGAATATCGGCAGAACCCAAAGCATCAAGAAGAAGACCAGGTAAGGACCACAAGGATCCATTACCATTCCAACAGTTAACAAGAAGGGAGCAAGCGGGGGCCTCCCTCTTGTCCGACTGCTGGTGAGACCGTCATTTGGCCTTGGGGGCCTGCCTGTCTTCCCAACCACTTGGGGCTGAATCTCTAATCACAGCTCTCAAATTTCTGATAACCGCCCATTTTCCATCAAGTCTCGCTTTAGCGACAATACCACAAGCATGCTTAAGTTCTGCAACTTGTGTCTTCGTGAGATCTTCATCTAGGAAGATCTTTGAAGGAAGAGAGAACAACTTCCTCTTAGCACGGAGAGCTTGAAGCCTGTCTGCAAGTGAAAATAATTTGATAAAAAGGACATCTCCCTGTCCAAACTAGCACCTATCAAGCTTAATCTCGGAAAGACCAAGCTGATCACCAAGGAAAGAGTGGCCCGCGACAAGAGGATCATGGGTAGAGGGAAGTCCTTGAACCCGCAGGTTGAGCTCGCAGGACCGTCACACTCTCTCATCCACAATCTTACCTTGTACAATTTTATCTCAATTCCAATTTGCAATTAAGAGTAAATTCCAATTTGCATAATCTCTAGATATAGGTCGAGGTTGACCTATACTTGGAGTATAGGTGAGGTTGACCTATACTTGAGGTATTTTATCTCAAGATTCTGGGTCCATTTTAGGGTTTCTTATTTATTTCTTTCCTATTTCAGGTGACCAATAAAACATTTCATTCTCAAGATCTAGCTTCTTTATTAATTGGGGATGGTGAAGTTGACTATCAAGGAAAGAGATCTACATTCATCAATTTTGCATAATAATTCAAACATTTAACTATTCAAGAATTTAAGCATACTAACATCTAAGGATCTATGATTTGGCACTTGTAGAGACATCCTATGCAGTACATATACAAACAAGCATTCATACATATTTTTGGATAGTGGAGTTGAACTCATCCATAAATGTTTGAAAAGTAAGGTGAATTTTTTTAGTTCTGTTACTTTTACATTCTTTTTCTTTTCAAGGTTAATTCCTAATAGGGGGTTGACCAAGACAAGCCCCTTACCCCATAAAATCACATTTTTCTTGTATAGTTTAGGTTAATAGGTTTTCAAGATCAAATTTGGTGAAGTTGGGGTTATATTTCTATCAAAGTTTTGGATCTCAAAATTTCACATAGTCTAGGTACAACAAACCTCAAATTGTATCCTCCATCTTGACCTGTACTATCTATCTTGACCTTTTCCCTCTAGGTTAACCTTGTCCTAGATCTCTCAAATTTTATGGCTTTGTAGATTAAACCTTCTTGATTCCCGATCCAATGTTGTTCTAGATTCTTCTCTTGTTTGATGACAAATTTCCAGATTTAAATTGATTTCCACTTCAAAACCTCAAGGAAATTTAGATCTCTTTATCATTTCATAGGATTTACTTTGATGTATAAGATTTGATCTTTACATGTACTAAATTTTCATACATATTTATACTTGCATTTTAATTGGTTAATCAACTTAGATTAGATCAACACATTGAGTATAGTCAATAAATATAAATCACAAAAAGGGAAAAAAATAATCAATAGAAATAGACCCTTTAGTATACACTTTTTAAAGGGCTTGGATTAAACATTAACACTCCTATATCCATTTGGGTGGGGATAATCTAATTTGGATCCTCTTGAAGGTCCCTCTTTCTCTTTCCCTAATGTTTATAAAAGGTTAAATAATTAAATCACATTTTGGTGAACCTAATATCTTATGTTACACCTCATAAACATTTTGAGGTTCTACTTTAAAATCAAAGAAATTTCTTCTCTACATTTTGCTAACCTTCTTCTATTCTACACATGTTGATTCCTACCACCTATAATTTCCTTTTACGAACAATTCAACTTTACATACCTTGGAGTCTTCAAATCTTCATGACAACCTAATTATTGAGTGTCGTCTTTAACATGTCTTCCTTTAGCTTGATCATAGCGAACTACATGAATAATTTGAAGTTGATTCTGTGGATGAATTTGTATTCTCTAATTTGCATTAATGTCTTGATCATATCAATCATTAAAAAAAAGCTCTGGGATGCATCTAACTGTCTTCAACTTAACATTTGCACTTTGCACTCTCTTCCTTTGTCTTCTTTTGTAGCACCTATATGCCTTTCTCTTGGTAGAATAACCAATAAATATTTCTTTCATTACTTCTTGGATCAAAATTTCCTAAATCCTCATTTCTCCTGATATAACCCTTGCTTCCAAAAAATCTAAAGTATCTCACAATAATTTTATTTCTATGCTAGAGTTCATAAGGATTCCTATTGGTTCCATCTTTTATCTTTGCTTGACTCAATGTGTACGCTGATGTCAAAACTTCTTCTCGACAATCGATTTGTAAAACATTTCCTTCATTTAACTATTCAAGAATTTAAGCATACTGACATCTAAGGATATATGATTTGGCACTTGTAGAGACATCCTATGCCTTAGATATACAAACAAGCATTCATACATATTTTTGGATAGTGTAGTTGAATCCATCCATAAAGGTTTGAAAAGTATGGTGAATAGTTATAGTTCTGTTGCTTTTACATTCATTTTCTTTTCAAGGTTAATTCCTAATGGGGGATTGAACAAGGAAAGCCCCTTACCCCATAAAATCACATATTTATTGTATAGTTTAGGTGAATAGTTTTTTAAGATCAAATTTGGTGAAGTTGGGGTTACATTTCTATCAGAGCTCTGGATCTCAAAATTTCACATAGTCTAGGTATGACAAATCTCAAATTGTACCCTCCATCTTGACATATACCATCTATCTTGACCATTTCCCTCTAGGTTAACCTTGTCCTATATCTCTCGAATTCTATGGATTTGCAAATTCAACCTTCTTGATCCCATATGCAATACTATTCTAGAGTCTTCTCTTGTTTCATGATAAATTTCTAGATTCAAATTGGTTTCCTCTTCAAACCCTCAAGGAAATTTAGATCTCTTCTTTATCATTTCATAGCATCTACTTTGATGTATAAGTTTGATGTTTACATGTGCTTAATTTTCATACACATTTATACTTGCATTTTAATTGGTTAATTAACTTAGATTAGATCTGTTGGTGTTTATAGATTTAAAACAATACTAGAACACAAAATAAAGGATATAACTAGGGATTAGATACTTCTCATTTGCAGAAAAAAATTATTTGGATCTGGACCAACTAATGAAGCAATAGTGCTTCCTACACTTTAGGCTATGCTAACCAAGACAAGTTTAACTAGGGATTTCAACATCATTGCATATTTTGACACTACACATCCCTTAAAGAAGATTTGGTCTCTTAATCTTCTTGGAATTGAAATCAATTGTTGAATTAAAGAAGCTAACTACAAACTCAAAAGCTATTAGAACAAGTGGATGAGCAACATATAATTCTCCGTCACAAACTTTAGATATTGATTTGATTTTAAAAATGATTTGTATTACTATATGATTGCTTCAATTTGTACCCCAACTAATAACCAATGCCTTATCCGTTGTTACACAGGGTCATATCAGTAAATTTTGATCTATTTAATTGAGTTGTAACCAAATATATCAGCTGCTAACCCTAAATCCCATTCTTATGATATCCCTTCCATATACTTAGAAACCCTATCAACTCACATAAGATTTTACTTAATTGCTTGAATTAAAAATGACAATGAATTGGTATACAACCTATCCAAGCTACATTAAATGAAATGAACTTTGTTCATTTAATCTTAGAATGAAAAATATATGAAAGTGGAGATAGAAATTAAGGACACATGTATTCAATAATTTTCCTTTTGTATTATTCTTCTTGAAAATGATACATGCATTTGATACAAGACTCAAAATATAACTAGGATTTGATAAGTATTCCATTCATTCATTCATCATTTCTTGAAATACAAACTTGAAACAACATAATCAACACCAAAAATTGGACCAACTACAAAATAACATTATCACTAAAAAATGAAACACAATTTGACCTCTCACTCCACATCTTGGAAATCCTTTTATAGAAACAAGGATAAATCTTTTTATAAAAACAATGATTGCAACAAGCTTCAAATGGGAGGACACACATTCAAAATCCTGTTACAATAACCTTTGCGCATGAGACAAAATAGTTACAAACATAATATCGAAGATAGCCAAAATTTGAGCAGCTGTCACTTCTGATGTTCAGGATCAACTCTATGATTTGTAATAGGAGCACACCTGCAACAAGTGAACCGCAAAGATAAGGTGTCTCTATCAAATAGTTTCCCTCCCTTATTTAATTTAAGATTGGTTTTGACATATGAGTGATAATATACTTAAGTAATTTACTTAGTTCTTGCCAAATAAGTAATACATGCCAAGCATAAGTTGTCAGATAGTATATGCCGAGCGATAGATATTTAGTTAGTATGTGCCGAGTAACTAGTAAGTGCCGAGTCACTCAAGTGCCAAGCAGATAGTATGTGCCGAGCTATTCATATGTCGAGTGATCAATGGATGCTGAGTCATTCAGAGGGTAAGTTACAACATTGAAGTTGCAGTTGATGCCAAGCATCAAGGACTTCAAGTGCCGAGTAAGACAATTTTGACATAGTTGTTTGTAATGACACAAACTTCTATGTAAATAATTTTTGAGCCGACTTAAGGATTTTTTTGTGATCTTAGATGATAAGGACGAATCTTTATTGTGAATCCCTATGTAGTACATGCATCCAATAAGAAAAAGAGAAGGATTAAGCGACAATATGGGTGAATCACAATTGTTGATTCATACCTAACCCTAAGTCACCCAGGTCTTCTTAAGGAGGAAAAACTCTAAATTTTTTATGAATGTGTAAGGAGAATTGAAGAGAAGTTTGCATGTGCAAATAGAGCATTCATGGTGACTAAGGATTTATGATTTGAGATATATAGCAGAATCAGTTAGAGGAGAATAGAGGAAATGAATTAGAAGACAATAAAGATACATATGATCAAAAAGGATCAAGTACACATCAGGAAAGAGGTGATCTGACATCAAGCAACAGAGTGTTAACCAAAGGATCATTGCTGAGACATTCTAACAGGTGAATCAGTCAAATCTCTTAACAGAGTAGTCTTAACAGGCTGTTGTAAATCCTTCAATAGGGTGCTCACTTCATTGTAACTTAAAGTCCTTTTATTAGGCACACTTCTAACATGGTGTTGAAATCCTTTAATAGGGTAAGATCTAACAATCTTGTAAGCCTTTAATTGGGAAGACCTTTCACAGGGTAGATCATGTTTCATTATCAAAACATTGTAACGTTCATTGGATACACTTTATTACCATAGTAGTGAAGATTTGTGGGTGTCATCCCCACCCCAGTTTTACCTTCTCCTTGGAGGGTTTTTGGGTAACCAAATATCTTGTGTCATACATGTGTTGAATGTTTTTACTTTCATGCTATGGATGTATATGTTTGATTTGGTATTTCAGTTTATATATATATGAATTGTAAGATGGATGCGTGGTGAATGATTTTGAGGTTGAATGTTTTAAGTGCTGATTCACCCTCCCCTTAGAGTTTACTTTCCTATTGTATTTCCAAAAATTGGTATGAGAGCATAATTCTCTAAAAGTAAAGCTTTGTAGCTTTTGGGGAAAGATCTTGAAGATGGAAGTCTACAAGTTGGGAAAGACTATTGAGAACCGGAAGATTGAAATGCAACTTATCCTACATCAGCAGAATGAAGCAAGAAATGAGTTAAATTGATCAATGAAGAGAAGGAATTAAATAGCTATTGAAGATAATGACACACACTAGCAAGAGATTGACACTACTAAATTATTTGCAGATGGAAACACAAGTGAATTTGATGCAGCAGTTGTAGATCTGATGGAAAAGAATGGAGCTCTAATTGAAGAGGTCAGAAATCTCGAGAGAACAAGAAGTCCAATCAGTATTACTGTGTGAGGTGATTGAGAAAAAGAAGAAAGCAAAAGAGGACAAAGTCATGATTGAAGATGACAAAAGAATACTGACCAATAGACTAGAAGAGAAAACATCAGAGGTGAATAAGATTGCTTACATGCAATTGGAAACACTAAATCAAATGATGATTACAAATCATGAATTGAATGGAAAGGATATTGAGATCACAACACTGAAGTTGCATAATGAACAATTGAGAAATGATCTGAAAAGAGAAAAAGAGTTTGCTGAAAGTTTCAACAAACCTAGTTAAGCCATAAAGTACTTTGAGTAATTGATAAGATCTCTTAAATCCAACATTGATAATACTGGATTGGGTTACATTAGTATCGAAGAAGGAGAATCATCCAAAAGTGGTGAAGAAAGAAGTAACAAAGGTAAGAATTCCAAACCTACTTGTCATCATTGTGGTAAGGTAGGTCATACTGCTAATATTTGCAGAAGCAAGACTACAAATTAGAATCCTAAGCAGAAGTTCATGGGTCACTGCCACAAATGCAACAAACAAGGACATCAGACATATGAATGCAAAACCAAGACAATAAGCACAAAAAGATTTGAATGATATTGCTATAACTGTAAGAAGTATGGACATAGAGCATATGAGTGTAGATTCAAGCCTAAATGGTCATCAAACAAGCAGACAAAGGTAAAGAACAATGGAAACTCTTATAATTTGAATTATAATACAAGGTATAGTTGTCACTATTGTCAAAGAGTATGGACATGTTGCTGAAAACTACATAAGAAAACATTTCAAAAGTGACTACAAAAAATGGTTGAGTCAAAATACATGTTTTAGCTGTTTAAAGACTGGTCACATAAGTAGGATTTGTACAAGAAGGTCAAAGGCACCAAGAAGCGAGTTCAACAAAGGAAAATGAAAGGTAGATGTTGAGAATCTCATAGATGAGATGAACAAGACATGGAAGAGAAAGGAAGATTGCAACACATCAAGTTCAGATGGGATCATTGCAACACATCAAGTTCAGATGGGATCACTTCACCCAATGGGTCAGGGGATCACACCACGTCCAATTAAGAAATCAAGAGGTATGTGTGGGATTGATATTTAAAAGATATACTATACATCAGTTCCAAGGATTTAGTTATGAAAAGATTATATTTGCATAAAGAAAGATGAAAAGTGTTGTTAAAAGATTGAAAAAATTGAGATGAACCAAGTAGAGAATTCAATCTATGCCATGATGGTAACATTCAAAAAAACTCTGATTGAGATTGCCAACTCATTACCATAAGATCTATATGACAGAGTTAAGAAAAAGTGGCAATATAGTCTCAATACAAAAAGACAAATTAGAGAGACTAAACTTGCACAAGTGATGCAGGCAAGGGATGAATAACTAGGGCCAAAGGCACACCCAGCTATCCAAACCACCCTGCAAGAGTTAACACAATGGAAGCAAACACGAGGAACAACACCAAGGAAAGAGAGAACAAGGATATATTTATTGATTCATCAAATATTCAGCATACATGCCCAACTGTAAGGCCTTCTGGGTTACGACCAATTACAAATGTATAACTTCCAGATCTCCAAATCAGCTTTTTAAATCCACATCTCTTTTCTTTTGAACTCTCTCCAAAAATCTGCCCTAACCCTAAACCTAAACACCCTACTTATACTTGCCAAAATGGTTTACAGATAATTCTAGAACATAGAGAAACCACAAGTCGGCCCTCATCAAATATAATTAACTATACCAAAATTAAATGTGAGCAAAGTTGGACCAATTGGAACTAGGCAGAATGAACTAATGTACAGGATTACAAAGAAACTCAAGATGCTCCTGCATCAATAAGTGATGTTAGAATTGGATAGGACATCAATGACAAAGGCAATAAAGAAGCATATAGGGAAATTTTCACCTAAATACAGAGCATTCAACATATTGTAGAATATTATTGAGGATGTTGTATAGAAGACCACCTTGTTATGGAAATCATTATATGGTTTGGCAACAACCAAGGCAATAGTGTAGACACCCATTGAGGTAGGAGAGGACAAAGATGAACAACAAGTAATTGAGGTTACATAAGAGCACACTAAAAAAGATACAGTTATGGAAGGTATTGAAATGAACATAGACACACAGGCACCAGCTGAAGTTGGGCAGTAGATAGAACAAAGTGTACTAGATACAATAGTGCTGAGTGCCAATCCTCAACATGAGTTGAATAAAAACCTTGATACTGTGAAGATTAAGGATGTTTCTAATACTATCACTCAGAACATCAAACCCATTATAGAGGAAGACTTGAAGAAGATACTAATAGGATCCACTACCCAGGCAAAAATTTGTGAAAATCATATACTGGTAAGTGTTGATGAGATTGAGAAGGAAGACAATGTATCTATAGGGGGGAAAATTTACCATAGTACAAGCTATATTACCTATTGTAGTATATCAAAGGAAGGAGATAACAACTTCTACTATCAGTACATTGGTACAAAGTGCTCAAGTCTCAAGAAATGAAAAGGAAAAACAAAATGACAAGGATGAGACAAATGGAGAGCAAAAAGATGAAACAAAAGAGAATGAAGGAACCTAAACACAAACAAGACAGGATGTTACTCCTGCACCTACAACACAAGATTAAGGTGCAACTCAAAATGTAGAAAAAGCACAAGATAAGACTAAAAAGCTAGGATTGACTACAAAACTTGAGGAGCAACTAGCAATACAAACACTGGTGACTTTTCCAAAAATTGCTACTCCTCCAAGTCAAGCTCTTCGCAGGCCGAGTATAGAAGCTATACCTTTACAATCATCAAAGTCGAGTCCAAGCACATCCAAGGTAGATGAAGCTACATCATTTGGCGATGTGAACTTGGATAAAGTGATCGAGTTACCAAAGTTTGATCTTGAAACCATCACTATTTAGCAAATGGGCATACTTTAGGATGCACTTGCAAATAAGAAGGAACAAGAACTGCTCAGAAGGGAGCTAAGGCAGAAGCAGGCATTGCAAGACATCAAGGACATCTTTCTTGATGCATTCAACTTGCCAACACAAGAAGAAACAAAGCCTATCATAGAGCAGTTAACCAACTTAGTTGAGAAGGTGAATGGCACGAACTTGGATTCAAATGTGAAATTACTTGAATGGTCTGAAAGAAAGTTTCAAAATAAGGTTGATGAAAAGATATCAAGTGCTAGTGCACTATCATAGTTTGAGTTAGCAACCAAAATTGACAATGTAATAGAGAACATTATTTCTTTATACACCAAATTGTACAATCCAACACTTTTCACACAGGAAGTCAGGAGCCACATAATAAATTTGGAGAGTCTTATGCAATTATCTATCATAACTCTGCCAAAGTCTCTAGCCCAGAGTGAGAAACATTTCAAGAATCTCCTCAACTCCCAAAGTTAGGCAGCAATGCTACATGCAAATGAAGCAAACATAAGGGCTAAACTAATCAAAATCTAGTCTATATTGACTCCACATATGGAGACATTGTACATGGAACTAGCCTTTGCCGAAACACTCATGAAGAAAGATCTATATCTTTCTACTCATGAAGGTGTACATCTTGCTACCAAGCTGGTCATCCAAATCAAATAATTGGAGGTAGCTTGTGATAATTGGGATGCTGCTTTGAAAATTATTCTTGAGGTCCATAAATCAATTTTGGACAAACACAATCTAAGTGTATAACCCTTTAACATAAGTGTCAAAATGGGGGAGAAATAAGAGAAAAAGAATATGGGGGAGATAATATTTTTGGGGGAGCTACTATTTTTTTGAGAGAAAGGGGGAGTCAATGATAGAAATAGACTATATAGATCTACTCAACATGAGGAACAATTTTGGTTCAAATATAGAACAACATAATCAATTAAGGGGAATTATCAAATTTTGAGGTATGAGTGATGTGTCATAAGTTTTTGCAAAATTTTGTATGAAAGTGGATATTATTTGAGTTATTCTTGAAAGGTTTAAGGTTATTCATGCATGAACAAGTATTTTTCCACTCATGTCAAAGGGGGAGATTGTTAATCTCATATTGGTTTAGACGTATGAGTGACAATATACTTAAGTCATTTACTTAGTTCATGCGGAACAAGTAATACATGCCGAGCATAAGTTGTCATATAGTATATGTTGAGCAATAGATATTTAGTATGTGCTGAGTAACTAGTAAGTGCCGAGTCACTCAAGTGCTGAGAAAATAGAATGTTCTGAGCTATTTAGATGCTAAGTGATCAATGAATGCTGAGTCATTTAGAGGTCGAGTTATAGCATTGAAGTTGTAGTTGATGTCAAGCATCAGGGACTTCAAGTGCCGAGTAAGATAGTTTTAACATAGTTGTTTGTGATGGCACAAAATTCTATGCAAACCATTTTTGAGCCAACTTAAGGATTTGTTTTGTGATCTTAGATGAAAATGATGAATCTTTATTGTGAATCCCTATGTAGTACATGCATCCAATCAGAAAAAGGGAAGGATTAAGTGGCAATATGGGTGAATAGAATTATGCTTCTTTGTACTATCTTTCTAGCCTCATCCACACTGAGAGGCTTACTACTTGGGTCATATTCTTGTAATTTTTGCACCAGTTCAACTATCTTCTCTGGTGAATCTCCTAGCTACAGTTGCAATGTGAGCTCATTCTGTTTAATTTTAAACACGAATGACTTGAATTCTTTTGAATTTTGAAGTCACCATCCTTCATAAATTATTGAGCTTGAACTATTCTTTCATCCAACATTCTTATTTGGAGCTCAATTTTATTCAGGATTCTTTCATGCTGGCCAACTTGCTTGAATAGGAAATTACACCTGATATCATCAAAATACTTTGTCCCCCTTGGCAATATCTATAATGCTTTCTACCTAGCCTTATTTGGGATTTCTATCAACTTTTTTTTTTTCTTGCCCCCCTAGGCCCATGGTGAACTTTTAGGTTTACCATCTTCAACCTCTACCTCAATCACATCCTCTCTTTGAGGGGATTCAAGCGCTACTCTATCTCTTATTTCTACAGGTACTTGAGACATTATGCTATCAAAATTGTCTAGGCACTTCTTGTACCTATCCAAATATCTTTCCTCATGATAAAACCATTTAAATGAAGGATCACGTTTCTTCATTTCTTTTTCAATGTTCATAATCTCTCTCCATCTTATGGTCCTACTCTAGCAATCCTCTATTTCTAAACAATTCATTATTACATCCTCTTCCCAGCAAGGCTTGCTATCTGGGAGGGTATATTTCCCCATTTTCTTTAAGGAATGCCTGGCCAAATAATTAGGATAATATATCCTAGCAGAGGCAATGGTCAATATGAATTCACTCATATAAGTATCTATTTCCTCTACAACATCCTTTCTTATGACAAAATCTATAGTCTTTATATTCCCAACGACAAAGGAACCCTTCTTTACTGTAGGACTTAGGTATTATCTATTCATCATAATTATCTGCCAAAAGAATTCTAGTTGCCCCAACCTTTCTAGAATATATCTAGGTAGAACATGAGGGGGTTGGGGGCATCCATAAACCCTTATCAAGGGAAAAATTTCAAAAAGAAACAAACTAGCCCAACCATGGCTTAGTCTTCTAACCCTATTAGGGCATTTAAAAGCTTTTATTAACATACTAACCCCCCTAGGAACCCTTTTTTAAATATCTGCAAGCATATTTGAAATAGGAAAAACAAAATCATTGTAAAAAGCAACAACATTAGAGTAAGGGTAAAACGTTTGCTAGAGTCGAGTCCATAGCTGCATGAGAAAATTCTCTCCATTCTCCTTAGTTCCTTTAATGAAGTTAAGATTAATATGCCTTATATTATTATAGAGAATAATGTGCATCAACAATGAGTAGTGGTGGAACTTGAAGTTCCCCATCTCTCCCCTTTGAGTAGCAACAATTTCATTGTGCATCACATTAATTATGTGTGTCACAAAGTCATACCCTATGTTGTGGAGTGAGTCCTAGATGTCTAGGGCCATAATGTAGATGTAGCCATGAGCATTCATTGTACCATCTAGTCCAATCACCTTATTCACTTTGAACATAGTATACTAGAAGTATTTGCTAAAGAATTCTAGTGCCATGAAATCTCCTACCTTCTTTGGTAGCTCGCCCTTCTCCTTCTTGGCCTTAGGAATATGTCTTCATATAACCTCCCTGCTAAACAAACTTTTCTAATTTTTGAAAGTCTCATTCATTTTCCCTTGATCAAGGAGCCTTGTCATTGATCCTCTAAGGTCGAAGACTTCAATGAAAGTTTCGCTATCCAATTTGCACAATATACTAATATCTTTCCTATTAAATCCATAAGTTTTTGGATTATAGGACTTTATTAGGGCTTTAACTAGGTCTACATCAACTATTACCTTTGACATAATTAATTTTACCAAATTCCTAATCCAAGGGTTGCAAATTGGCAGCTTCTCAAATTTGTTATTGTAGAAATACTAGAAGAACTCCTTTCCATTGGTTTCTGGCATAATGTCATCCCTATAGAAGCTATATGTGTCCTTGAAAATGTGAGAATTCATTTTTTGCGCATTGGATGATCTTGGGAGGAAATATACCCATTCCTTAGTATACAAGCTAGCTAATTTAGTTTTAGGTTGCTCAACACCCTTAGTGTCCTCTTCCATCTTGACTTGAGAAATTATCCTTCCCTCTTCCTGCGCCATCTTCTCCTAAATTCAACTTCAAATACTCTCTCTATAACTGAAAATTCTAAAAACTCTAAAAGAAACTTCATGCTCAATCTTCTTATCTCTGAATTTTGTGAATGTTGTAATTAGAAACGTGTTGCATCACCTCTTTTATAGTAGTTTGAGAAAAAGAATAACATTAATGATGTCTATAAGTCAACATGCATGAGAATTCTCAAAATCTCCAAAAGCATCACAATATGGGTTTATGACACTTATACTATCATCTTTCAAAATATTTTTGCACTTTTTTAGATAGTAACTACCTTTTTTAATAATCATGAGGTTTCAATAGTCACTTTAATATTAAAAACAAATGTTGCGACCATGCAAACACTACTGATTGCTTGGCTATTTGAGACTTCTCGAGGGTTAGTTACCATTTTATGTTTTTTCTTGCAATCGTGCATATCCTTTAGTCACTGCTTCATCGTCTATCTTCATGTTTAACCTCGTAAACCTTGTGACCCAGTGATCACACAAATCCTAACACCCTTCTGACCGTGTTGCATGATTGCAACCCAGTTTTGTTTTCAACTCTTAAGGCTTGTGATCATGCAAAAACCTTTTAGGAGTGAGTGATTTCTTAGTCGCTGACCTTAATCCCTTTTATTACTTTATAGGCACAACCATGTGATTAATTGAAAATTTACTAGCTCTTAATTGCTTCACTTGGTCACAACCTTCTATTCAACTTAAAGCTTCAAATGTGTGATTATGCGGTCAAAGGATCCTTCAGAGGTTTCAAACCCTTTTGCGGAGTTGTGGATTCTTTTAACCTTTACCTCTTAAGTGCATTACTATGCAACCAAGAACCTTTTATGTTTTTCTTAATAGCTTCGATAGGTCCCAACTTAAGTTTTTCATGTGCTTTCTAATTGCACAATCACGTGATTGGACAATACTTTATGGTATTGCCTAGTTGCAACTCCTATCTTCTATTACCTCTTAAGCCTTGCGACCATGTGATCAGAGCATTCAATCATCTACATTGACAAGTTTCACAAAATCACTATTATCCCATAAAATTGTATCTCTAGGCCTCCTACTATGTGGTCACAACTAGTCACTGAGTCCCTCCATTATTTTACCTTCTGAATTTTAAGCAGTGAAATAGTGATTGACACCTTTTAACCTTCGTTGCACAATTGTACCATTTTTGGAAATATATATGATAGGCTAAGTTACTAAGAGGGGAGGGGTGAATCAGTAACTAAGAAAACATAATCTTTTATTACCAATTAATCCTTCATGTGTATTCTGATCTAATTACATGCATGAAAAATTAAAGCCATTAAACATTCATAACACTTTGATACACAATTTGGGGACCCAAAAACTTTCCTAATAGAAAGTAAAACTAGGTTGGGGATGATACCCACAAGCTTTAGTACTATAGTATAAAGTTGGCTTGTTAAGGCTTATAATGATCACTTCTGATGATATGACCTGTTAGGAGCAATAAAGACTACTAGGTCCACTTTGTAAAAGGATTTACAAACATACAATGAAGTATGCACTCGATAAAGAGATTTACAACAAACTATTACTGTCTACCTTGTGAAAGGATTTAACTGATCCACTTATTAAGATGAAACAATAGTTGATTTTTGATCTGCAACGTGGTTTGCTGAATGAGATTCCTTTGAGTGTAATGATCACCTTGCTATGATAGATAAATCTTTGCTACTCCTTATACTGCTGTAGCCTTTTACTTCACACTTCTGCTCTACATCTGCTTGTTATCCGTTTTCTTCATACTATATTGCATGTGATACAATATATTACATATATATATCAATCCAATTTACAATTCAACAAAGTCGGCTACAATACAAGTTTACACAAAATACACAAAGTTGACCCAACTATAGGAACTCGAGTTCCGAAGACTAGCTCGGTGAGGTTCTAATACTCAACATCCACTGTCAATGCCTGATTGTTGAAATCTAATTGAAAAGATCATTGTTAAGAAAGATTGTTAAGAGGGAGATTGTTGAAGAAGATTAGTGTTTCAATCATTGTTTTGTCATTGATGTCAAACCTATTATTTTCTAGTAAGACAACTACTTATAAGATGCAAGTACTATCACTTAGTTGATTAATGAGGAGGATTCAATCAATACGATGTAACACAAGAATCTCGAGGAAAGGTTGAGTTATGATTATGTAATGAAGTACAAGGATTGGTTAAGATAGTGATGACATGATGTATTGATGATCTACTTAAGGTTACAAATGTTGGCTACACTAAGAAAGTTTAGAAGAACCAAGTTAAACAAAGTTTGTCTGTCAAGTTTGACTGAGTGGATAGTAGGTGCTGAGAAAAGTTAGTACAAGCTGGGCAGAAAGTTAGTTGGAGCTGAGTAAAAGAAAATTCTAGTGGATGCTAAGAAAAATAGTTGATGCTGAGTAAAGTTTAGTTGATGCTGAGCACTAGTAAATTTTAGTTGATGTCGAGTAATTTTGTAGTTGATGCCAAGTAACACAGTGTGCCAAGCATCAAAAGATTGATAATGCCAAGCTACTACATTATGTTAAAGATCGAAGATTCGCCAAAAAATAAGCTGACAAGTTTGTTTTCTTGAAACTTGTGAACCAGGAGGAAGATAAGGTTGATGAGCTAGTGGCACACAATTTGATATAAATTATTTTTAGGTGAATTCAAATAGATTCTTGGAGAAGTTTCTAGAAGAAATACAAGATATGGGGTAGATACATTGTATCCTACCTAATCAATCCAAACTCTAAAATTGGACAATGAAAAATGAGTAGCAAAATTATCTAATTTCCTATTTATAGGAATGTCTGGTCATGAAGCAAGGTTGTCATATGCGAGAATGCAAGGAGAACTAGTTAAGGATTTTGCTTCATCAAGTGACCCAAGAGAAGAGTTTGCAATGACATCTAAAGCAAGAAGGTTTAAGGAGGTGAATGCTTGAAGGGTGAACAAGCTATCAAAGCTGTAAAGTATAAAGGCCAAGCATAATGGAGGATTGAACAGAGATCCGTAATCTATGAGAGAAGCTATAAGTTGTATCAGATCAAAGCTCTATTGTTACTCTCTAACAATTGTATTAGTCTAGGGTAAATCCTTTGGATTAAGGTTGACCTAATAGTCATTAGTAAATGCTTTAATAGGGTGGCATTCCAAGTGAATGGCCTAAAGTCCTCTAACAAGGCTCACTTATAATAGGGTGATTGAAATCCCTTAACTAGGTCACATTTAACAGTATGTATTGTAACCTTTAATAGGGTTGGCCTTTCATAGGGCATCACTTCAGAAGAGTGAAAAGGAGTAGCACATGTTACTGGTGGTTTTTCCCAAATTGGGTTTTCACGTAAATCATTGTGTCAAGTGTGCTAATGAATGTGTTGTGTTTCATACTTTACATTTTTGCAAGTTGATTTGATAGTAACATACAATTTTTAGTGATTGTATAATTGAGTAAGTTTCATGTATGGGTATCAATGTTTTATGGGTTCACTGAGTTGTGAAAAGTTTTATTTATACATTTGGACCTTGGATAACTAATTCACCCCCCAACGTAGAAGCTCGGTCCATACTGATCACTTCCAAGTAGTCCGAACTCGGTCTGCACTGGTGACTCAGTGAATACTATAAAACTTGACATATAAAATAAATCACTTGGTTAACACTGAGTGGCTCGGTCAACACTAGATTCACATTACTGCAACTGCAAACTCAATAAGTACTTAACAACTCGGTTTGCATTGAGGAACTTAGTAAACGTTATGAAGCTCGGTTTACACTACTAATCACCAACTTGGTAGAAATTGGTCGATGCAAACTGAATACTGGCCCTTGAATTCAGTAGCAACTATTGAACTTGGTAGAGTCTGAAATGCTTAGTTAACTCTATTAACTATATAATACGCTCGATAGATGCTAATTTCCTGAGTAAGTGTGTGTCACTAATAGAAAACCTGACTATACTGTCAACAATCTCCCCCTTTGACATTAGTGACAAAAATGCTTATCAGTCAAAATTGAATTCTCAAAAATTTCAAAAAGTTCCAAAAAAATTTTCGTTCCCCATCTTGTGTCTTCAACTCGATAGAGTACTCTATTTTTGAGATTTTTCAAAATTGCTTTTGTAAGAGATGTTTCTTTTAATATCTGTACATGTATATAAAATGATGCTGCTCCCCCATACAATATACTTTACATCTTTTCACATCTCCTCATCTTCACATATGATATATACATTTTCTCCCCCTTTATGTATACTACATATTATATTATATCTTCTCCCCTTTACAATATAATCTTCTCCCCCTTTTTGACATTAATTCCAAAGATGTATGCAATATACTATACAATAATGCCAAAATGTGACAAGAAATATGAATGCACCTTTAGAATTAGTGCCATTGTTTTGTCCCAATTTTCTTGCAACACCTTGCATGTGTGCAATGTAACTTGAACTTCTGCTGAATGTTCTATCACGTGGTTTGCAATAGAGAAGTTTTTATCATGGATGAGAATTTTAGCATGTGCAATATGTTTCTATAATGCATCCATGTTCAGGAGAATCATGCCCTAAATGTCTACCAATGTAGCTCTTATCCTAGCTTCTTCTCTTAGTCAGCTAAGAATATGATCTTTGTGTAGTGGGCAGAGCTGTAACTGGGGTCAAGTTGCAATTTTTGTGGACTTGCCTTCAGATCTTCATGAATATTTGAAAGTTTATCTTTAATTTCCTTGGTGAAATTGGAAGTATCACAGAGTTTATTGAATAATGAAGTCACATTGTTGCAAGAGGTCTCCAATGAGCCTAGAATAGTAGATAAATCTACTTGATGAATTGCAATCTTTTTGTACAATTAGCTCCACAAATTTTGTCTCAAATTTCTTCTCAGCTCTCTGCAATAATTTCTCCTATCCATTTAAATCTTCATTGAATTTCTGGACCACCTCTGATAGCTGAACCAAAATTGGTTGAGAAGTTTCAACCTCTATGCTAAGTGCTTCTGCAAGAATGTTCTTGGCATCTTTAACAACTTGAAATTATTTATTCCTTTCTTCTCTAAGCCTTTACTATTTAGCTTTATTTTGAAGTAGCTCTCCAAATATATGCATTTGATTAGGATTAAGGTTGGAGATATCCCAATTTGCGATGACAATCTCCTCATCAAGATCAATTTCCTCTTCCTTCTCTTTGCCTTTACTCAAAAATTTTGTACTCGGTTGAGGCTTGGTATCGACTGTCCTTGTACTTATTAATTGCATGTTTAGAATGGAAACAATGGTAGAAATAGTAGGACTGATAGAAAAAGTAGATACAACACTTATTGAAGAGATACCTTGTTTAACCAAAACTGATGGAGGAGGAAGTGCTGATTGCTTAGTAGATGAAGTGCTTGTCACTTCTGTCAATGAAGTACTCAGTTGAACATGTGAAAAAATTGATTGAGTGCTTGTACTTGCAATGTTTGACACAATCAATTATATAGTGGCTTTCTCTAAGCTTAATGTATTCAATACTTTGCTCGAAGAATGAGCAAGTGAGGCTATGACTGTTGCTACAATTTTCTTAGGGTTAGTCTCCTCAATGTTTTGAACTTCAGGTAGATCTTCCTTGGTAGCTTCCTGTCCCTATTCCTATTCCTCATCATCAATATTATCATAATTTGTTTTCTCTTCACAATTATTTCCTTCTTCTTCCTTGTCATTATCATCACCATCATCATCCTTGTCACTGACATTAACAACAAAATCACTCTTCTTATGAAGATTATAGATGTTTTCGCATGTGCCGGTAGCATTCTTCACTACATGTTCAATGTCATTAATTATTATCAAACAAGTGTTAAACTTCAAGGTAAGCTTTTCTTCATTCTTCTTTAAGGATTCTTTAACTTCCTTGTCATTCAAGCTTGGCATGAGTTGCCTTAGGGTCTGCTCATAAATGTCTTTAGCAGTTTTCTTGGCTTGTTCCCATCTTAGCTTAACTTTCTCTATCAATTCACTTAGAATCTACTAAACAAGGTGATCTACAGAATATTTCCATTTGCCCATCTTAGACATAACCATGTCTTCAATTTGCTTCTGCTCCTTTGCAGTTCTTATTTCATACCTTTGTAATTTGAAATTTTCCATATTGGCTCCACTATTAATTTCCTTCAACTTTCTTTGAATGAGGGTGGTGGCTTTTTAAAGATTACATCTCCACCTTGTTTCTTCCTGGATGCCCTCCTTGTGAACACTACAGTAGATGGTTTTGCAAGTTTGGTTATAATAACCTTGCCTTTCTTCTTTACTGGCTCTTCTTCTAACTTCTCTTCATCTTCTGCTTCATCTTATTCAATGTCATCACCTTTACCTTTAGTCAACAAAAGAGTGGAGCTAGTTTTCAATTTTGCAATCCTCTTCTTTCCTTTGTTGACTTCCTAAGGGAGTTTTATTTCTAGTTCTATTGTTGCCTTTTCTTCATCATAAGTGCCAAAGTATCAGCTTTTGGGTCAACAGGCTCATTTAACAGTGCTTCAATAATTTCCTTAGTTTCATCAATATTAACCTCATAACCTAGAGGCTTGACCCATACAGTTCTTGGTCTAACTGCTTATATGTACACTTTATCACTATCAACCACGAAACAAATATCATCTTTGTAGTCATCTACAAGTTTCTTAGGGATTTTGAATCTGTTATTCATCTTGTCCTTAAAAGCATCAAAGTAGTTATCCATTATACTAACATAGTTTTCTCCCATTTCAACTATATAATCATTAATTTGGTAAAGAAAAGGTACATCCTTCCTCTATACAATTGTACCTTTAGATGGGAAAAACTTTTGCACATAAAAAATAGACAAGTTAAGAGTGAACTAAACTTACAAGGATTTTTCTTTGAAGTTCTTATACTCTCCATATTTTTGTTGAACTGATTCAACATCAACTCGGCAAGGTCAAGTGACACGTTATTCTTGACCACTTTGTATGCGAGAACCACAACTTTGCATGATACATTATTGAGTCTGCTCGAGCTGTATATTTTATGTGCAATAACATGTATCTCGAACTTCAATTCTATGTTCGTAACACAACCGATCTTCGTTCCCCTTCCATCCCACTTGGCAAGGGTTTTCTTTTCTAGCTCGACGCAACTTAGGGTTTTGGTCATCTTTGCCTTGGTTAGCATTGGAAGTCCTGTGATCCAATGGATCATTTTCTTTGTTATCACAATAGGTTTCTCCAACCACAACTGACCATTATGCACACGACTAAGAATAAATATCATCCATTTAATTTGAATGTCTCGTGGCATGTGAGGAATGTGAGTCAAACCTTTCGCTTCAAGGTGTTGATGCTTTGATTTTAACACACTATTCACACATAATTTCTCTAGGGTTTCATCCATTTCTAGGGTTCTAATATCTTGAAAAGCACATCTTTCCACAACGGCCGTACTCAACTTAAAGTCTGGTGCCTTCCATTCCATGCCTTGAACTAACATCTGTGACCCTTTCTTAGTCTTACTACTAGATGATGCCATTTAATCAGTAGGGTTTGCAAAGATACAAAAATATTCAATAGTAATTTGAACGGATTGCTCAGATGCCCTAAAAATTTCTCTGCACAGATATCTCTAAAAAATTTGCGATGTCAAATGAATTCGATTTTTCCTTTTTTATCAATTTTTTCCTTTTAATCATCATAAATGCCTGGTACAATCATTCTCTCACATGACAGACTATCTTCCACTTAGCTTGCATTGAATTCTTGGTAGAGTCATCCACGACTCAGTTTCCACACAATAACGAGTTACTCCTGACCTTGCTCGGTAGGGTCTTGCAACCAGACCTTGCTCGGTAATGATTGGCATATTCTTGAGTGCTTGGTGATCCCTTCACATCTTGAATGTTTATATGGATCTTTTATTCTACTGATTGGAATTGATGTAAGATGTCTGCTTTTGAATCCTAGTTCCAGTATGCCTTATGAGAGATCAAGTAGAAATGCTTGAGTCACCCAATTCTTGAGTGACATGTTCATCATTTCTCAGACTTACATTCTTAGAAGACTTTGGAATCCATTGCTGTCTCATCTACTTTATGATGTTATCAGTCTTGAATTTGTTTTCATCTTCAATTCTTCCAGTATTCATATAGTTCTTGGCAAGATGACCAAGTTCTATACAAATGAAACATCTTTTGGTGGTGTCACTTGTCCTGATGTGATGTTTTACACAATTCATTCCATTATGTCCAAATACTCCACAATAATGACATCTGCAACAAGTTTTATAGTCCCAACCAAATATAGCTTTTACAATCTGTTCTGCTGGGTTCAATACCTTATTTTTACATTTTGAAGATTTGTGCCCATGCTTCTTACATTTGTGAAATTTTCCTTCAAACTTAGGTTTCTCTTTGCATTCATTAGCTCTATGACCATGCTGATTGCAATTGTAGCATTTTCCATTGAATTTAGGTTTCCCATTGCTCCAATATTTGTTTGATGTATGACCTATCTTACCATAGTGATAGCACGTAGGTCTTTGATTCTTTTGAACTCCATGTTTGGATGATTCACTTTCCTTTGTATATCCAATTCCTGCTTTTCCCTTTTGTCTATATTGTATTTTCTCATTTAGTTGATCCATGTTTGCTTGAGATTTCATCATCTTCTCATTGGTTTGCCTTTCAATGTTTAGGCCATTCTGCAATCTTTCATTTTCTGATCTTAGATTCATGATTTCTTTATTTGTATTGGTGAGCTAATTAATGAAGTTTGCCTACTGAAGGGATAGATGCTAAATTTCATTGTTCTTTCCTTCCATCTCTTATTTTATCTTTTTTTTTCTCTTCCATAACTTTATATAATCTTACTAACTAAATTTCTTGCTCTCTTCTCAACTTTCTTACTTCTTCTTGAAGTGTACTATTCCTTCTAATAGTTCTTTGATTGCTTCATTGGCTTCATCTAAATTATTTTTTAAATGAATGTCTTCAATTCTTTCTTCAATGTAGAGTTGGTCATTCATTGTATTGCAAGGTCATTTCTACAAGGTCATTCATTGTAGAGCTTTGATTTGATGCCAATTCCAAATTCAACTTTTTATTGTCAATAGCCTTGTCAAGTCTGAATACCTCCATAGCCTCTGATCTTTGCTCAAGCTGTTAAACTTCTTTCCTGAGAACCACAAAGTTCTAATACTAGTTGTTGGAAATATATATGATAGGATAAGTCATTGAGAGTGGAGGGGTGAATCAGTAACTAAGAAAACTTAATCTTTTATTACCAATTAATCATTCACGTGTATTCTAATCTAATTGCATGCATGAAAAAATGAAACCATTAAACATTTATAACACTTTGACACACAATTTGGTGACCCAAAAGCCTTCCAAATAGAAAGTAAAACTCCAGTGTGGATGATACCCACAAGCTTTAGTACTATAGTATAAAGTTGGCCTATTAAGGCTTACAATGATCACTTTTGATGATTTTCCCTATTAGGAGCAATAAGGATTGCTAGGTCCACCTTGCAAAAAGATTTACAAACATACAATGAAGTATGCACTCAATAAAGAGATTTACAAAAGACTGTTAAGTCTACCTTGTGAAATGATTTAACTGATCCACCTATTAGGATGAAACAATGGTTGATCTCTGATCTACAACTTGGTTTGCTGAATGAGATTAGTTTGAGTGTAATGATCACCTTGCTATGATAGATAAATCTTTGCTACTCCTTATACTATTGTAGCATTTTACTTCTCACTTCTACTTTGCATCTGCTTGTTATCCCTTTTTTTCATACTATATTGGATGTGATACAATACATTACATATATATCAATCCAATTTACAATTCAACAAAGTCATCTACAATACAAGTTTACACAAAATACACAAAGTTGGCCCAACTGCAGGGACTCACGTTCTGAAGACTAGCTCAGTGATGTTCTAATACTTGACATCCACTATCAATGCTTGGCATCATAATGTATTCGGTAGATGTAGAAGCTCGGTCCATACTGATCACTTCCAAGTAGTCTGAACTTGACCTACACTGGTGACTCGGTGAATACTGCGAAACTCAACATATAAACTGAATCACTTGGTTAACATTGGATTCACATTACTGTAACTGCAAACTCGATAAGTACTACACAACTTAGTTTACACTGAGGAACTCGGGAAACCTTATGAAGCTCAGTTTACACTGTTGATCACCAACTTGGTAGAAACTACTTTGCACAAACTAAATATTGTCCCTTGAATTCGGTAGCAATTGTAGAACTTGGTGGAGTTTGAAATGCTTGGTTAACTTTGTTAAATATATAATACGCTTAGTAGATACTAATTGCCTAAGTAAGTGTGTGTCACTAATAAAAAACTTGACTGTAATGTCAACAACTTGAATGTTATGACAAATCAACTCTTCTCAGATGCCACCTCGTGTCAAAACATTGAAATACTATGAGAGTTACGAGTAAGCGATAACCTCTTCTCGCATGGTTGCAACTTGAAACTCTAATTTCATATTTGATTGTGTAACCACACGACTATTGCTTGCTTATTTGTTTCTCTCATTCACTGTCTAATATGACCTTTTGCCAAAAACCACTATGACCAAGTGATCAAAGAGATTTCTAACTATTTTGCAGAGTCACACCATAAAGATGTTAAGAACCAAAACATGTAATGACCATGCGATCAGCTTGGTTGCATGGTCGCACCTTGAGAAAATTTTGAAGTCTTTTAAAAGTGCAAAAAATATTTTAAAATATACGAAGGGTCTCTAATAAAAAAAAGTACATGGATTATGAACTAGGGGTTTTTCTAGGGTAACTTTGCACACCAAATTTTCTAACTCTAATTACATGGAAGAAAACTAGATTTTCACAATGAGTTTTTAAAATTCAAAGAAATGTGAAAATTTAGGCCAACAAGATCAACACATTAAGTATAGTCAATAAATGTAAATCACAATAAAGGGAAAAAACAATCAATAGAAATAGACCCTTTAGTATACACATTTTAAAGGGTTTGGATTAAACATTAACACCCCTATATCCATTTGGGTGGGGATAATCTAATTTGAATCACATTTTGGTGAACCTAATATTTTATGTTACACCTCATACACATTTTGAGGTTCTACTTGTAAAATCAAACAAATTTCATCTCTACGTTTTTCTTACCTTCTTCTAGTTTTTACATTTTGATTCCTACCACCTATAATTTCCTTTTAATAATGATTCAACTTTACATACCTTGGAGTCCTCAAATCTTCATGAAAACCTAATTCTTGAGTGTCTTCTTCAACATGTCTTCCTTTAGTGTGATCATAGCGAACCACATGAATAATTTGAAGTTGATTCTATGGATTAGTTTGTGTTCCTTGATTTGCATTAGTGTCCTAATCATATCAATCATAAAAAAATCTCTGGGATGCATCTAAAAATCTTCATGAACTTAAAATTTCTACTTTGCACTCTCTTAGTCTTTTTTTGAAGTACCTATATGCCTTTCTCTTGCTAGAATAACCATTAAATATTTGTCCCATAACTTCTTGGATCAAAATTTCCTAAATCTTCATTTCTCCTGATATAACCCTTACTTCCAAAAAATCTAAAGTATTTCACAATAGGTTTATTTCCATACTAGAGTTCACAAGGATTCTTATTGGTTCCACCTTTTATCTTTTCTTGGCTCAATGTCTACACTACTATGAAAACTTCTTCTCTCCAATAGATTTGTAATTTTTTTCCTTCAATCAGTATGGTCTTAGCTATGTTTAGGAATGATCTTTTCCTCTTTTCTTCTATACCATTTTTTGCGTGGAGTCCCTATAGAATACATTATGCTCTTTATCCCACGTTCTTCACAAAAATACATAGAAATCACTAGACATGAATTCATAACCTCTATCTAGTCTCAAACATTTTAGCTTTAGGCTTATCTCTATCTCAACTATAGCTTTTAAGATTTCAATATTTTTAAAGGTATGAGATTTGTCCTTCAAGAAAGTCTCCCACATAATTCTTGAGTAATCATTCACAAATAATAAGAAATATATGTCTCTATGATAAGTCCTATTCCTAGACCAACCACACGAATCAATATGCACTAGATGCAATACTCCCTTTGATGAATCAAGTTTTCCTTTGAAAATAGCTATAGTCCATTGACCCATCAAACATTTCTTAGACACAACGCTAGTAGGTTTTACCAATCTAGGTATATCTCTTACTACCTGAGTAAAACTTATCTTTACAATGTTTTCAAAGTTTATGTGACACATTCTCTTATGTCACAACTAGTTATAATCATTCTGAACAATCAAACATCTTTTCTCTTTATTGGAAAAGTGAAAAATGTTACCTCTTTAATTTGTACATGATGCAATCAGGTTTCCTGAGATTCCCAAGATTTTGCATTTTCCATCCTTGAATTTCAAGCCATATCCCTTATCAACCATATTTTAAGACTCAAAAATATCTTGTTTTAATCCTTCTACACATAAAAAATCATCATTATTAGTCTTACCATCAGTCTTAATGGATCCTCTACCTCAGATCAAATAAGGAGTGTCACCACTGATCCTAAAAATACCATCATCATACTTTTCCAATTTCACAAATATATTCTTGTCACTTTCCATATGATGTAAACATCCACTATCAATCATCCAATCACTTCTTTCCTCAACATAAGCAACCAAGTCCCTTACCTCATTCATGGTTGGGATATGATATTTCTCGATAGAAATAAATCCCTATCTTTCATTACTCTTACCATCGTTTAGAGATTTTTCATTAGTTACACCTTTGTTAACATAGTAACAATATTCTGTTAGAAATTACAAGTGGAATGGAGTAAACTTCTGAGGGGGGGGGGGGGGGGGGGTGAGGGTGAATCAAGATTTTAAACTTGGACCCATAAAAATTTCTTCATTCATACATTACATGCATTAATATACTGAAATAACATATAAAGCATATGCATCAATCATGTAAACATGTAATCAAACACACACATTTAACACCATGTATGATCACCCAAAAACCCTCCAAATGAGAAGGTAAAAATGGGATGGGGATGACACCCACAAATATTCACTATTGCAGCAATAAAGTGTATCCAATTAAGGTTACAATAGTTTGACCATGAATCATGGCCTACCATGTGAAAGACCTTCTCTGTTAAAGGCTTGCAAAAGACTATTAAGTCCCACCTTGTTGGAGGATTTCAACACCCTATTAGAAGTGTGCCTGGTTAGAAGACTTCAACTCACAATTAAGCAAGCACCCTGTTAAAGGATTTCATACAACTTGTTAGAACTACTTTGTTAAGAGATTTAACTGAAATCACCTGCCAAAATGTCTTAGCATAGATCTTGTGATTGGCACTTGCTTGCATAATAACAGATCACATCTACACAATGTCCAATTGATCCTTCACGATTAGATGTGTCAATGCTCTATCCTTCTCTCTATCCTCTGTTATTCTCTAACTAATTATGCAATCCATTCCTTCTTCATAACTTCTAAGTCTCCAATGAATACTCTGATTTTTTCCCATGCAAACTTCTCTATACTTCTCCTTTAATCACTTACACACTCATAAGAAGTTTAAGGTTTCATCCTCCTTAAGAAGACAAAGAGACTTAGGGTTCAGTATGAATCTATGACTAAGATTCATCCATATTGCTGCTAAAACCTTCCCATTTTTTGATTGGCTGCATGTAATTACATAGGGAATCTACAAATAGATTCATCCTTATCTCTAAAATGTTGTAATCTATCCTTAAGTTGGTTGAAAAATGGTTTACATAGTTGTTTGTGCCATAACAAACAAATATGCCAAAATTGTGTTACTCGACATATGAAGTCACTGATGGTTGGCATGCATTGTAATTATGTTCTAACTCAGCACTTGAACTGCTCGGCATCCACTATTTACTCAGCTCCTAAATCACTTAGCATGGTCTATCTGCTCGGCACTTGAGTGACTTGGCACATGAGTGACTCGACACTCATTGTATCTCAGCATGGTCTAATATTTACATGTTGAGCTTGGCATATATGAACTAAGTAGATGACTTAAGTGTGTTGACACTCATCAAAACCAATCAAAGATCAATAATCTCCCCCTTTGACATGAGTGTCAAAAACACTTAAATATACAATATTTTGCTTAACCTCTTTGAGCATAACATATCCATAAATCAGCTTTTATTCAAAACTTCAAAATTGTCAAAATTTTGTAATAACCTATATACCTCAATATTTATAACTCCCCTTGAGTTAATATGTCTGTTCTGCATCCAAAATTTGTGCTCCATTCTGAGTAGATTTGATTTGTTTCTGCTGATACTCTTTGACTTAAATGCACTTATACTCTTTCATGCTTTCCCTTAGCTGATATCTACTTTGCTCTGTCTCTATCTCTATCTCCCCCTTTCTTTATTCTCTTCTTCTTACTTTACATTTCTCCCCCATCGTTTATCTCTCCAAATGTTAGATTTGTCTTTGTCTACCCCGTCAGATTTGTCTCTGTCTCCCCCTTTTTTGTATTTCTCCCCCTTTTTGACACTTATGTCAAATGGGCTATACATGTATAATGTGTTTGTCCAGAAATGATTTATGGACCTCCAGTATTATCTTGAGAGCTACATACTACTTGTCACATGCAACATCCAGTGACTTGAGTTGGATGACAAGCTCGGAAGCAAGGTGTACTACGCCATCTAGTGCAGAAAGATTGGGGTCTTTCTTTAGCAAAGTTTCTGTATAACCTAGCTCCTTGTGCAGTATCTCCATATGAGGGGTGAGGAATGCCTATATACATGTCAATTTGGCTCTTATGCTAGCCTGTTCTGCTATTAATACAACTAATTGACTTTGTGACTGAAGCAATGTATTAAAATGCTTCCCACTTTGAGCTAGATTTTGAGGTAACCTTGTACCTGATATATTGAGATTACTCTCTAAGCTCAAAATATGATGTCTAGTCTCTTGGGTGAAGAGTGTAGGGTCACACAATTTGGTGTGCAATGAGAATATGTTCTCAAGTACCTTCTTCACATCCTCAACCTTTGTTACCAATGCAACTTGAGTCAGTGCTATCTCACTAGATATCTTCTCATTGACTTTTCCTTGGAACTTCTTCTCAGACCATTCTAAAAGTTTTGTAGTAGTACGAAGGTCTTCATTGTTGACCTTTTCCACTATATCTGTGAGTTTTTCAATCAGTGGCTTGGTCTCTTTAGGAGTTGGCAGGCTGAATGCATCTAAAAAGATGTCTTTAATATCTTAAAGAGCTTGTTTCTGCCTGAATTCTCGTCTCAACATTTCTTGATGCTTTTTCTTCTCTAAAGCTTATTGCAAAATGCTTATTTGATCTAGTGCCATTTTATCATAATCAAACTTAGGAATAAAAATCTCTTCATCAAGAGTGATATCACCATAGTGAGTTACCTTTTAAACTTTTGAAGAGCTTGAGCCTGGCATTGGGATCTGCAATGGTATAGCTTCCATGCTTAACTTTTGAAGAGCTTTTGTAGGAGAACTACCATATGTTGGTAGAGTTAACAATGCTTGGATGACCTCTTGTTCCTTCACCTTAGGTGTTTTCTCATCCTCTTCAAATTTTCTCTTATCTATCACAATGATTTAAATAGCACCTTGTTCTTGTGCTTTAGGTATAGATGTATCTTTCTATCCTATTTTTTATTTTTCTTCTACCTGCTTTATTAACAATTTTATCACTTGTGTCAAACTTAGTAGATGTATCTACTACTATTTGAGTTAAAGGTTCCACTTGAGTAACTGAAGGGATGGAAGAAGGTGGTTCTTGTGGATTCATCTTGTCCCTTGTGATACCAACTACTACCTTTTGGAGCTCATCTACACTAACCAAAACTGGATTTTCACATAACTTTTCTTGTAGTGTAGATTGGTCCAACATCTTTTTCAAGTCATCTACAATCAATGGATTGATGTTCAAAGATGAAGCATCAGAAACATCCTTAACAATAATAGTTTTAGTTTACTTGAATGTGTCATGTGGGGGACTGACACTCGATACTTGTGTGTCCTGCACACTTTGTTCAACTTGTTGCTTTTCTACTGTTGCCTTATCATTAGTTTGCTATTATGTTTCTTCCCCAACAGTATTATCTATCTTATCATCTTTTTGCATGTCATCATCATCCTTGTCATCATCTTGTTTATCCTCATCCTTGTCATCTTGTTTATCTCCTGAGGGATCAACTTCTCTTTTCTTCACAATGGTTAACCCATAGATTAGTTTCCATATTTGGGTTGATTTCTTAACCACATCTTCAATATTATTTTGAAGTATGCTGAAGGATCTATACGTAGGTGTAAACCTAACAACATATCTCTTTACAGCTTTAGCAATTTGAACCTTTGTTAGCTCTAGCATCACTTGAGCTAATGTTGTTTCTCTAATTTGTTTCTCCAAATTTAAACAATAATGCCACTTTTTCTCAACAATATCATATAATCCTTTTGGTATAGTGTTGGGAAACTCTAGTAGTGTATTCTTAAATTTAGACATCATGTCATATAATTCCTCTTCCACTTGACTCTTTTCATCTCTTCCCAATCTATCAAAATTAATATTATTTATACTAGATAAATCTGTATTATTCTTGACATTTTCAAACATATTTTCAAGATTAGAAAGTGGTTTGTGATTTACCACTTTGAATTGGCTTATATCATCTGATTCAGTTCTTTCTTCATATAAGTTAGGCTGTGCAACATATTTTCTTCTTTTCTTCTTCTCCACTTGGCCTCCTTGATATGTAGCCTTAGTCTTCTCCTTGGTCTTCTGTGTGTTTGCACGTGTACTTTCTCTAGTGGTAAGAGCAGGAGGCTTGGCTGGGCTAGGTTTGACAACTTTCTTAGCCTTAGCCACAGGATGAGCCTTAGCCTTCCTTTTCTTTGGCTTGACATGTGTAGGTGCTTCCTCGGCTTCTTTTCCCTCGACACCTTCTATTTCTTCTTCTTCCTTGTCCTCTCCCATGCCTTGAGTCAATGCAAGAGGACCTTGAGTTTTTTCTTGCTCTTCTTGTTCATCCTGTTAATCTTCTTCCTCTTCCTCATCGACGCCCTCACCAAATTTATCCTTAAGCTTCTTAACTAGCTTATCCTTTTTCTTCAGTGTAGAAGTAGTTTTTAATTCCATTTCAATCTTCAATTTCATCACCTCATAGTTGCAAAATATCTTGGCATTCTTGTCAATTTCCTCTCCTAGAAGTGATATAATGGCTGTTGATGCTTCATCAACATTAATTTCATACCCAAGTGGTCTTAACCATCTGACCCTTGGTGTGGTAGCTTGCACATATGTGTAGTCAATATCAACAAGAAAGCATATATCATTGTAGTGTTGCTCAACCGATGAAACTGATATCCTCATTCTTTGCTTCATTGATATCTTAAAATCTTCAAAGTAGCTAGTCATTAATGCTTCAAAATTTTCACCCATCTGCTTTATGAACTCATTGATCTACATTACAACTGACCTATTGGTCTTCCATCCAACTGTACCAAAAGATGGAAATGTGTTCTGCACATACAAGAATATGCAGACCAAAATTACACCAAACTTGCATTATGCACACTTGGTTTTTCTAATAGCTCCAAGATTTTCCATCAATTATTGTAATTGTAGCTTAGCCAAATCATAAGTATGATCTTTCTTCAAAATCTTGTAACCAACATCCACTGTAATACATGGTGCACTATTCTAGATTGATAGAATTTGTGTGAGATTACCCTTATAGAAAAGTTCAACAATGGATCTGTAACAATATCTATTGTCATCCCTCTCTTGTTCCATTTTGCCCTTGTGTTTTTCTCTATCACTTCGTTGGAATCACTCCTCAGGGTCTTGGGCCGATCTAGAGTTGGATAACCAGTAACCTTATGAATTATCCTCCTAGTGATCTTAATTGGTCCACCTTCCAGCCATAAGCATCCATCATGTATTTGGCTTAACACAATTCTAATCCATTCAACCTTGAAAACACTAGGAAAATCTAGAGCATAGGTCAAACCTTTTCTCTCAACAATTTTATACTCTTCCTTCAGAACACCATTTTCAAATAATCTATCATATGCTTCTCTGATTTCTAAGTCTCCAATACTACAATCTTGCCACCATAACATTTCCTAATGTCTTGAACCATAATGACATTGGATGAGATCATTGATAGAGCGCCAGAAGGATCTTGTTTATGTGCTATGTTAGGGATGGCCTTAAATATGGGTTGTTTCACTTCATTGCTGACAAGCTAAACATTTAAAACCTCTTTCCCTTCTAGGTTCTTCGAACTAGATGCCATTTGTCAAACTAGGGTTTGTGCAGAATAAGACTACGTAGCTCAACTTGTGATAAATACCTTGTAAAATCCAGAGAATTGGTGTGAGATTGTCATTGAAATCTTTGCAAATACTTTGAACAAGTTTTTGAATCGCCTTCTACTCTACTTGCTCTTTCTTGAATTCAAAATGACAAAAAATAAGTAAAAATCAATCATATACCCTTTGAAACCTTGCATTTAATGCTTAGTGCTTGTAGAGTTGTCCACTTGGCATCAAATTAATTTCAAAATCATTCGGCATCCATTGATATTTCTATCACTTGACAACTACTACAAACTCAACATCAACTAGCTAGCCTAGCAGCTCGACATCAACTAGCATTCCACTCGGTGTACACAAAAAATATTTCATGCTTGAAAAAAACATGAAAACTTTTAAAGATTTATCTTGAATTTTCAACAACATCTTGCATCTTTATTCATGCTAATGTATTCCTTTTAGTACTATCTCCTTTTTGGAATTGATGTATGACATTACACTTGAATATCAGTCCTACATACCTCTTGTTTATTCAGTTGGATGCGGTGTGATCATTTGACCCATTGAGTGAAGTGATCCCTTCTGCATTTGATGTGCTACAAGCATCTTTCTTTTTCCACATCTTATTCATCGCATCTTTGATGTGTTCAACATTTGCCTTTCCTTTGCCTTTATCAAATTCACAACTTGGTGCCTTTGACCTAGTTGGACAATGTTTACTAATGTGACTAGTCCTTAAACTGCTAAAGCATGTGGCTTGACTCAACCACCTTTTGTAGTTTCCACTGAAGTGTGTCCTAATGTAATTCTCAAGAATATGTCCATATTGTTTACAGTAATGATATCTATATCTTGTATTGTAATCCCAATTATAAAATTTCCCATAGCCTTTTACCTTTGCTGGCTTGTTTGATGACCACATGGATTTGGATATGCATTCAAAGGCTCTATGTCCATACTTCTGATAGTTGTGGCAATATCCTTCAAATCTTGGTTTATGCATAGTACTGGTTCTACATTCATGTGCTTGATGACCTTGTTTGTTGCACTTGTGACAATGAGTCATGTACTTAGGCTTGACATTTTGGTTTTTATTCTTGCTTCTCCACATATTAGCAGTATGTCCTTTCTTACCATAGTGGCAAATAGGTTTGGAGTTCTTACCTTTGTTATTCCTTTCTTTAGCAACTTTTGATGATTCTTTTTCTTTAGTGCTTGTGTATCCCAATCCAGATGTGTCATTGTTAGATTTAGGGGATCTTAGTATTTCCTCAAAGTATTTGATGGCTTCATTTGGTTTGTTGAAACTTTCAGCAAATTCCTTTTCTCTTTTCAGGTCATTCTAAAATTGTTCATTCTGTAACTTTAGTGTAATTATCTCAATATCCTTGACATTATGTTCATAGTTGGCATTCATCATTTGACTTAGTGTATCTAATTGCATGTTGGAGATCTTAGTTAGTTCTATTGACTTCTAGTATGCTGGTTAAGACTCTTTTGTCTTCTTCAATCATGGCTTTGTCTTCTATGGCTTTCTTGTTTTGTTCAGTTATCTCACATAGTAGTATAGCTTGTGATTCTTGCTCTATCTTGAGATTTTTGATTTCCTCAGCTTGAATTCTGTTCTTTTTAATTAGATCTACAACTCCTGCATCAAATTCACTGGAGTTACCATCTGCAAATAGCTTGGTCATGCCTATCTCTTTGTATTGTGTGTCATTTTTTGCTATAGCAATCTCTTTCCTTCTCTTTAAGGATTTATTAAGTTCCTCTCTTGCCTCATTCAGTTGATGTAGCATGAGATGTATTTCAATCTCTTGGTTCTCAATAGCCTTTCCCAATTCATAGACTTCCATTTTCAAGATCAAGATCTTTCTTCTAAGCTGCAAAGCTTCTCTTTTAGAGAACTTGGCTGTGATACAAATTTTTGGAAATTACAAGTGGAAAGGAGTAAACTTGAGGGGGGGTGGGGGGAGGGGGGTGCGGCAGGGGGGTGAATCAAGAGTTTAAACTTGGACCCATAAAACTTTTTTCATTCATACATTACATGCATTCATATAGTGAAATAACATAAAAAGAAGATGCATCAATCATGTAAACATGTAATCAAACACACACACTTAACACTAGATATGATCACCTAGAAACCCTCCAAATCAAAAGGTAAAAATGGGGTGGGGATGACACCCACAAATCACTACTACAGTAATAAAGTGTATGCAATTAAGGTTACAATGGTTTGATCATGAATCATGGTTTGCCCTATGAAAGGCCTACCCTATTAAAGGCTTACAAAGACTGTTAAGTCCCATCTTGTTAGAGGATTTCAACACTCTATTAGAAGTGTGCTTGGTTAGAGGACTTCAACTTACAATTAAGTAAGCACCTTATTAAAGGATTTCTTATAGCTTATTAGGACTACTCTGTTAAGAGATTTAACTGAAATCACCTGTCAAAATGTCTGAGCATAGATCCTGCGATTGACACTTGCTTGCTTGATAATAGATCACCTCTACACAATGTCTAATTGATACTTCATGATTAGATGTGTCAATGCTGTATCCTTCTCTCTATCCTCTTTTCTTCTCTAACTAATTTTGCAATCCATTCCTTCTTCACAACTTCTAAGTCTCCAATGAATGCTCTAATTTTTTGCACACAAACTTCTCTATACTTCTCCTTTAATCCCTTACACACTCATAAGAAGTTTAGGGTTTCATCCTCCTTAAGAAGACTACGAGACTTAGGGTTAGGTATGAATCTACAACTGAGATTCATCCATATTGCTGCTAAAACCTTACCATTTTTTGATTGTCTACATGTAATTACATAGGGAATCCACATATAGATTTGTCCTTATCTCCAAAAGATCGTAATCTATCATTAAGTCAGTTGAAAAATGGTTTACATAGTTGTTTGTGTCATAACAAACAAATATGTAAAAAGTGTGTTACTCAACATATGAAGTTACTGATGCTCAACATGCACTATAATTTTGTTTTGACTCAACACCTGGACTGCTTGGCATCCACTATTTACTCAACTCCTAAATCACTCAGCATGGTCTATCTGCTTGGCACCCGAGTGACTCAACACTCATTATAGCTTGACATGGTCTAATATTTACATGTTGAGCTCGACATGTATGAACTAAGTAAATGTCTTAAGTGTGTTAACATTCACTTTTCAAAACCAATCCGAGATAAACATATTCTTGTTGTCTAGGATGACACTTCCTAGGTTTTGGAACCCTATTGGGATAGCTTGATGCAAAATGATCAATCTTATGACATTAGAAACATTTATAGGGTATCTTATCTTCATACTTTCTAGATCCCTTTGGTATTATTCTAGTTATCAAGGCTTAAGTATTTGAACATGTTTCCTTTTCCATAATCTCCTCCCATTATTTATACCAATAATTTCCATACTAAGATGAACTCTCTCCTGTGTCATAATCTTTTTAATTATTAGTCCCTACCTTATATATAAGGTAGGGAAATAATTTTTTTGTTTGACCCCCCTCTATTTCTTTCTTTATTAATAAACAATCATATTCCTACATTTTTTGGTCAATATATTTTAAAATTCATTTATAACAACAAAAATCCTTTTTTCTGATTGGTCAAAGACTATTTTCTTGGCCATAAATTCTATTTTTTGAATTGGAAAATGTAAAAAAATTCAAAAGGATAAGGATGTATTTAATGTTCTTGTCAATGGTTTGTTAGTAACCAATAAATATTCCCATCAATCTTCAACTTGACATGGGTAGTTCTCACAACGAGCATACATGTTGCATCAAATATGCATTTACCAGGTTTCAAATCCCTAATGTAGGCACATATTTTCCAACTAGCAAGCCCACAATTTATTTGGCCATTTTTAGAAATGTTCATAGTTGAGCTTGAATGCAACATAGATGTACCTACCTCAAATAACAATATGATCAAATCCATTATTTCATTCAATCAGGGAGTGAGGATCTTTTAAACCCAACAAAAACAAGAACGTCCTATGTAGGCTTTGAAATTGGGTTTACTTTGGCTGCCAACTTTATTTCAGGATTTACTACTTTTAATTGTTTCGGATGCTCAATGTTTTAATCATTTTCTTTGAAATTTCATCCAAAATATCGAAATGATGGTTAAATATTTTTCTTCAATCATCTCTTCCAAAACCCTGTAGTACTTTTCCTAAAAGTATTATGAGCTTTCTAGATTGTTTTGCCTTTCTTTAAGCTTTTCAGTCTTCCACTTTTTCTTTATTTTAATAATAACAATTTTTTTGATAAGATGAGAAAAATAGGGCAATGTATGCCTTTGTCTGCTTCCTTCAGATTAAGTGAGGGGCAGAGTATACTTTATCGTTATGTTCATCTATCATTTTAATTCTTTACCACAAATTTTATCTTCCATTATTTTTGAAAAAGTAAAAACTAATGTGAGTATGCATACTATTCAATTAATTAAATAAATAAACATGGTTTTAATTGTAAATTTAAAGATTTATTTGTATTTTATTTTTTTGATTTTACACATTAATCATTTTGGACTTTACAAAAATAGAATGTTTTTAGACTTTATTTCATATTAAAATTTTAAAATAAAATTGTAAATATTAAAACTAAAATTTACATACGATGTTTTTTTTTTAATTTATAAATGTAATCTTTTTATTCTATTTTTCATGTTTCCTAAACAAATCATTATAAATTTTACAAATAAATTGATTACAAAATTGTCAATTACCATTAAATTTTTACAAACAAACTATTCAACTTTAAATATTTTCTTACTAAGTACAAACTATATTTTGTTAAACATTCCAAGATGATTTCTCATACCCAGAAGGCAGGGACTCTAGCTCGCAAAGAGCTCTTGTTGGAAATAATGGCCTTAAATAAAATAATTTTAACCTTAGGTAATGCATCTCCAAATTAACTCATTTCAAATGCAACTAGCCTTCCAAGAATTATATCTTTAGTAAGAATCTATCATGTTCTAATTTATTCAATAGATGAAACTTCATGTTTGAAAGCAAGAGTTAAATATCTAAGGACCTCACAAACAACATTATCATCAGTTATAATTGCATTGTCATCCCTCATACTACAAATATGTTCAATTACTTTCTCTATGTAAGAAGTGGCATTTTCATCTTCTCTCATCCTTATGGCTTCAAATTTACCTCTCAATACTTGAAACCTTTCCATCTTGACATGTGTCTCTCCTTTGTAAAGAGTTTTAAAATTGCACCAAATTTCATTGTCTGATAGTAGCCCAATAACATCAAAGTATATTGAATTGTTAAGTGCACTTAATATGGATTCCTTGGATATGATGTCAATATCAAACTACTTCTCATTTATACTAGAATTTGTATGATCTATAGGACAATTGTAAGCTTTAGTTTTTTAATCCCCCAATTCTTATTACCAAGGTATCTCAATTGAGTCTCCATCTGATCCCCTTCCAAAACTAATAATTTGTGCCATCAAATCTTGTCCTATCCCTTTTGATGCCTTCCATCTTGACCACCTCAATTTTTTAGGCTTCAAAAGAGGAATATCACTATGATACCAATTATTAGAATAATAGTAACACTACACAACTAAGATGATGGGTGAATCAACTATGTCCTAAACTCGCAAGATTAAAAAAATTATCAAATTTGAACCTTTAATCCTGAGATCATAATATGAAGCATGAGAACATAAATCCACAACATCTCATAAACACATAACGCAAAGACTTTTGTGTGAAACCTTGTTACTGGAAAAACCACAATGGGAATAGTACCCACAATAAATTATAAACTGTTTAAAGAATAACTTAATAAAAATGGTAATGTGCTTGCATTGATGCATACTTCCTAGTGCTCATTTATCAATTAACTCTAGATAGGGGTGTGAGGTAGTTGCTCCTCGGATTGGTAGTCCCTATCTATGAAAAGTGTGAATCGGAAGAGGTTCCTACTAGAACTATATATGTAACATGTTTCTCGAAGATCTATCCAACCCCCTGTAGAAATAATGGGCCAATCTCGAGCTAGAACACCACTTCCTAATCCCCTATCTTTGGATATGGGACCACAAACCAATCTCACCAAAAGGTTTACCACCTTAATTAAATGAAAAATAATCAATAATTTATGAATTTCCTGATAACATCTCCCTCATGCTTGTTTAATTCCATTGAAATTCATTAGATTTCACTCATACTATTGGTATCTCTAAATCTTGTTGTCTATTAGTGTCAAACAATTAGTCATAAATAAGGCAGAGTCAGTTAGTCATCACTATTACCAAGCTAGTCTATATAGGCCGAGTCATGTAAAGACTTGTAAATAATCATGTATATGCTGAGTTCTATAGGAGCCAAGAAAGTCCTTGGTTACTAAGTATTTTTAGTACAAGATGAGCCTAGTGAATGCCAAGCAAGCAGAGCACATTGATGTTGATTTATATAAAAGGATCTGAGTATAGTTAAGGTTGAGAAAGAAAACGAAAAACAATTTTGACCAAGCATCAAAGACTATATGTGCTGAGTAATACATAGAGAATATAAAAGTTGTGAATGATACAAACTTTGAGGTAAGCTATTTCAAGCCGACATGGATACAACATTTAATAATTGTAGAGTTTGTTACAAAAGTTGTTACACATTTTGACATGGATCACCAATCCCTATGAGGAAAGAACAACCAATTAGATGAAGAGGAAAAAGGGAAGCATCTAAAAGACTCTACAAACATCTTTAAAGAGGAAGATCTAAACCCTATTTTCATCTAGAGGAGTGAGTTATCAAATAAGAGATTGTGAAAGTGTGCAAAGGAAGTGAAGTAATGTGTGAGAAGTTAAGTTTTGGATGCTGCATGCAAGAGAGAGTTGTGAAGAATAGAGTTAGTGATCTAAGGAAGCAATGAAGAATTGAAAAAAAATATATCAGATTGGAGATCAAATTAGAGATTGGAAGGACGAGATACATAATCTACAATTACAAGTGTAGACCATAGGATCAGGTATTGAGTTAGTTTTAATAGATTAAATCAGGGCAAATCTCTTAATAGAGTGGTTTTAGGAAACCTTTGTAAATCTCCTAACAAAGTCCTTACTTCATTGTAAGTGTAAAATAATTTAACAAGGTAAGACTTAACAATATTAAAATTCTTTAGAAGGGTAGACACCTCATAGGGTAGATCATTGAAAGTGATCAAAATTTTAATCCTTATAGGTTAACTTTGTTACTGTAGTAGTGAAGATTTGAGGGTGTCATCCCCACCCTAGTTTTACCCTCACCTTGGATGGTTTCTAGGTAACCAAATATTTTGTGTTATGTGTTTAAATTTCATGAATGTGATTGATAGTTACATATACTTATTACAACATTTAATTTTACAAGTTATGTTATGCATAAACTAGATATGAGATGTCAATATGGTGAATGTAGTAAAGTTGTTTTGAAGGATAAAAATTTGGTAGATCCTGACTCACCCTCCCACTCTTAGTATCTTAGTTTCCAAATTAAACTTCCAAAAACCTCTTCTCAAGATCATTGATGCATGGATCACATCCACACACACACCACTCACACTTGCAACTCATGAAGTATTACATTCCTTTATATATTTTATCAACTTTGTAGAAACAAACAAGGTCATCCTTAACAAACACCTATTTACAAATTGTTTAGTAATTATAATTAATATTATAAATTGATCTAATGCATTTTGAATAGTACATATCAATGAAAATAACATCCTCAAACACACCAAACCATCCAAGAGCATGCCATTATCTATTACAATGCATTACATCTTAGGTCGACCACAAAAAATATCCTTCCTAAAAGCAACAATTATGTCACCTTAGAAACCTTACTGTCTTTTCTCATTTTCATGGACCAATCATGAAAAATATATAAAATTGTGTCCTTAACATGACACAACCGTAGAATCTTCTATCTCTCTCATACTAGTCCTCACCAATAAGAATATTGACATTCTATCTTTCTTGAACATTGTTTGAACATTGTCTGAATATTTCTTTAGACAATGTTGCAAGAATATACATTAGAAAGAATGGGTTAGCATGGCTATTGTATGAAAGATCAGATGTTGTGCACATATACTTATGTTGTACAATGTTTTTAGATGATGTATGTGAGGTTTCTAAGGATTAGAGTAATATTTGAGAAGCAATTTACTAGAGATTAATATTTTGGTGCACTAGTAGAATTTTGGTAAATAAATAACCATGCAACCAAAATATTCAGTCACGAGACTAAATGGTATGGTAATGTGACTATAAGTGATCAAATCCTAGTAATGGTTTATAATTTATAAATGACTAAATAAAGACTAATTTGGTCATTGGGTAAAATCACAAGGTTAAACAAAGAAAAGTGAATGTATAAGTGATCAAATAAATGACTAAAAAATGGTTGCTAAAAATTATTCACCCCAATAAATGACTAAATGGATGATCAATATTTTTTTTTTTTATCATATTAATACATTCTTTAAATTTTTTTTATAACTTTTATTACTTACTAATGAAGTAATTTCGTTATCAATACAAACAATGTTCATATAATTACATATATGAATCATCGAGATTTTTTTGGAAAAAAATATCAAAATTTATAAGGAAAAAATTCCCATGACCATCAAATTATATATTTTAAGGTCTTGCACTTGCACCTAATGATGAAACCCTAGGTAATCTTACAATAGATCAACTCACTAGCAAACTTGGTGCCTCTATTTAGAGAGTATACTACCACATGATTCCAAATTAGTATCAAATTGAGGAGTATAAGAGAATGTATAATATTGATTTAAGAAGGTTTGGGAAGATTAATTAAGTATATTATATGATACCCTAAGTTTCTTCATAAGATATCTACTACAAAAGCATATGGATCAACTGCTCTCATTATAAAAAATATAGATAATTAATTCATCAAATTGACATTTTGTAACCATGATAACATTATAATGGAATAGGTGCATATTCAATAGGCACAATTTTCAAGGTCACAAAGTATTTAAAAAATGTGACATTACTATCAGGATTCAACTGTCTAATTTTTTGAATCAAACTCATTGACCAATCATATGTGTTTCATGAATTGTGGTTGAAATATTGAGCCCATCTGATCTCATCATAAGAATGAATAAAAAAATGCCACTTAATTCACATTATTCATTGGATCTAGGCATCGATACTCGTAGAGCTTATGAAGCAGTGAGAATTTCTAGGAGCTCAATAACATAGCTATTCCAACTCAAAAAAAATTCAGAAGTTTAAAATGTTTAAGAAAAAATTAACACATTGTTATAAGAATCTAAACTATTATTAATTAATTTAATATCAAATTAAAACTATTTTAGTTTTTTACCCTAACAAATGAAAAATAAAATAATTTAACATTTATAATTATCAATTGATCAAAAATAAAAATTGGTTAATTTAAAATTGAAGTTAAAACATAAGATTTCTAATTACTAATAAAATATTAATTATTCAAACATGAGACATTTGGTGTCCTATCATAATAATAGATAAATAAACTGATAAAATAAATAAAATAAAAAAACTATTGGCCCATTTGAATGTCGTATATAACAAAGGGAATCTCATATTGATGCGAAGGATAATATATTGACAAAATTATTTTCTCCATTAGCGGTAGAGAAAAACTAAGGATGAGGAAATTAGCAAAACAATGATGCAAAATTATTTGCACCATTGGCGATAGAGAAAAAATGAGGCTAGAGAAACTAGTAAAACAAAGCTCGTAGGTAAGGGTTTTCAATTGAGAATGTTAATATATTCTTATACTTTTTTGAATGGAAAGAAAGCATGATCTTCTTGATCCTTCTTATCAACATATGATCCCTATTAATAAATGACTTTTAGCACTACTCTCCCTTTTGATGGAACCTTATGGAGTTGGGAACAATATACACAAAATAGCACAAGGAGTTATATGGTAGAAATGCTAGCACAAAACCACAACCACTATCATTCATCACAGACTAAATTGATAATATTTTAGCAAATGCAATTAAACAAAGAAAAAACAACTAAAATTTTCCTTCATTTCTTCAAAATATTTACATAAAGGACAATATATGATCAATGGTAGAGGTAATACTACACAAAAACAATGCACATTGATGATTATTGGTTTAGTAGGAATATTGGTGATAGGAAAGGAAGAAGAATAGAGAGTCCTTAACTAAGATAGGAACTTCCACAAGCAATGTGAATTTATTATGGCTCAAGATATTTTGTTTTGCATTTCATTTTTAGTAAAATGGGGAAAGTATTATTTAAGTAATTTTTTAAAACAAATTTTAGATATGCTTTAATGATTTAGACATTACCTTAAACTCATCTCTTGTAAGAGATAATGAGATTTTCAGAGATTACATTTTTTTTGGATAGTATAAAGCTAGGTGTAATATAGAAGATTTATACGTTGGAGATGCACCCCTTAATACCTTATCCTATTGGATCCTATTGATCCATCCTTTAGTTCACCATATAGCCAATGTGTTAGAGATAACCAAATTAATATTCCATTTAACTAAACTAGAAATAAACTAATTCATCAAGAGTTCCCAAATTGTGAGCCATCTTATTAGGTCAAATGTTCAATTTGGATTAATCAATGGCATTTAGGAGCCTTCAACATCCTATTCAATACTTTCAAGGAACATACAATCCAATGGTCAATCAAACACTCTTTTTCTCAAGGAATTCTAACACTTTGATTCATAATCATAAAACCTTGCATTGAATTATCTCTATTTTTCCTCATCTACCATACAAAGTTAGTACATAATTTCATCCTTATTGCAAGATTGAGTCTCAAACCACATAATTTACCAAGGTATTACCATTGAATCATTATGTATCCCTTGTCTTCCATAATTATTCCTTTGTCTTCCATCATCAGTCCTAAACATACCTTTTCTAATGCCAATCCTATCATTATCTTCATCCAATACAAATATATTCCCATTAACTATGAGAAATCAACATTATTCCATCTTTCAAGCAACTGGTTATCACTCTTCAAATGTACAATCAATGTACTATATTATCACTATTTTGATCAACAAGAATACAAAAATAGATAGTCAACCTTCTACATGGAATATGGGACCTTCAAATCAAAGAGACATTATATCATTACTACGCTATAGGTTACTTTGAACCTTAAATCCATAACCATTTCTAGTGGTGACTTTGTAACTGTCCTGTCACTATCCATGATAGTTACGAATCATAGAAACTTGTAATCTTGATCAAACATCATCCACCTAAAAGGTATTAGTCAACTCAGGAAACACTACAACATTTGTAAAATTTATTGATTCAAATACTAATCAAATGTCCTAGTATGTCCTTGAAACTTTACTAAGCCTCATAAATCCTTACATTCCCCATATTAGTTCCTTAGACCTCATTGTTACCTTATCACTAGATAAGATCCCTTACAACAATGGTGACCCATATTTCATGATCAATAATGATCATTCAATATAATCCCAAACCCTTATTCATATTGAGGACCCTAAATCATTGGTCAATGTATAGTGACCCTTACACACAGATCCCTTAAAACTATTTAAGCAATAGTAATACCAAAATGGGAATTGACAATAAAACTATACCATTTTATGATCCTAATATATGAGAAAAACAAGGAACAAAACAAGCACAACCCCATTATAGAATAGAGCTACATAAAATGTGAAGAGAATTAGTCTATAAATTATTTCTAATATTTCCCATCCTGTCAACCCTTTTGTTTTGACTCTTTTAGATATGCTGATATTTACTCAAGAAAATTGATTAGTAAGGACTTAGATGCTTTTGAAAATGTGAGCAATGTTGATTGGTCTATAATTAGCCCTGGTCATTGCAATGATAATAAGTTTTATTGTTGAGAAGGATTCCTCCTCCCCTAGCGAATCCCGGGGTCTTTTAAGAAGCCACCATAGCAGAACAAAGTAAAACAATGGCTTAAAGGATGTAGAAAATCTATCTTAGGATTTTTCCATTAGAAAATCTATGGCTTCAATTAGCTATCTTGAGATGGAACACCCATCTCACGCTTTTCCCCTTTGGAGATTTATGGCTTCAATTAGTTATCTTCTTTAGAAGAGGTTGTATTGTGCTGATAGTGGCCCAAGATTGGGAACTTTGATCCCTAGAAAATTAAAAGTAACAAAGTTCCTATCCTTCCTAGTGGCCCACAAGAGATATTGAGGAAGAAGGTGTTTTATAGAGAAAAGCCATTGAGAATATTTTTTCATCTCTTGAATAGGTTTGAGGATATTGATCGATGCTTGATAAGAGGAGGAAATAGAAAATGGTGGAAAATGGATGAAATGCCCCTTATGAAAATGCTCAAACTACAAACATGGTAAATTATGATAGTGCTGTAATAATCTGTGTATAAGGACAAATGCCTCAACAACAATTATATAATTGAAAAACCATCAGAAAAAAAACTTTTGAATGCTAATCTAATTAATTGATATGACTTATTCAATAATCTAGTATTCAAATTGCACATCACCAAATATCTTATTAGCACTTTAGAATTTGTACTATACCTTGAGGATTTTCATTCTCATGATGATTAATATTCATGCTTTAAGGGTTTTATTTCTCCAACATATTTTTTGAAAGACAATGTCAAGCATATACAAGAAAATGGCTTGCTATTAATATCCAAAATGATCTTCTTGATTCTTTCCTAACTTTGTGTTATAATCTATGCTTAAGAAATCCCCAAATTGATGGCAATTCATTCCCCAGTTGGCGTGTTGTAAGTAAACAACCAATACCTCATAATTTTTTTGGAATTTAACTAATCAATGCAATTACCAAGGCTTATTACAAACCAATCAACATTTTTCATGTTGTTAAAAGCATCTAAATCCTCACTAGTCAATTTTCTTGAGTAAATATCAACATATCCAAAAGAGTCATAACAAAAAGGATGATAGGATAGGAAACATTAGAAATTGTTTAGAGGTTAATTCTATTCACATTTTCTCTATTTCATAATGTGGTTGTTTTTGTTCTATTCATTATTTTTCTCATATATCACAATAAAAAAATTGCGTAGTTCTACTATTGATTCCCAATTTGGTATTACTGCTACTCAATTGGTTTTGAGGGATATGCATATGATATGCATGTGATTATGGGTATTTTTCAAAACATATAGTTGGATTTTAAGTGATGAATTCACATAATTGTTATATATTATAGAATATATATTCCACCAATATAATTGAGTGTGGGGTGGGGGGTGAATCAGTTATCCAACTATTATCACAATTCTCGACCTTATTAAATCTTAACCATATGAAAAATATAATTAGAAACCACAAGAAGATACTCATGCACAATAACACTAGATATGTTAACTAGGGAAAACCTTGATCAAAGGGAAAACCCCAGTGGGGATGGTACCCACAAGATGATGTACTAATATAAATATTCCTTGTTAGAGGATGCACAGTTTTAGGAGTCCATAAAAACAATCAATACATATCATTCCCTGTTAGGAGATTCCAACCTTGTTAGGAGTTGTGCCAACCCTGTTAGGAGTTGCAGAAAGCAAATTGACCCATTGTCCAAACATCTTCAGCGGAAAGACCAATGAACTCACTATCTAAATGATCTCTATATTATTCCTTACAGAATATTATAAATGAATTATACTTCTCCTTCCTCTTTCTCTATCCTGTCAACCATACTTCTTCTCCTTCTGATCTCAATACTAGATCATGAACTTCACATCCAATAATCTCTTGGATTGCTTACTCACATTTACCAAATACTCTTCTCTTATTTGCACTTCCTTGATTACTTTGCACTCCACACACACTTTACAATCAAGGAAAATACTTTCCTTTATACCACGTCCTCAAAAAAATTACTTGATTCATCCTTGAGGCTTTCCCAATTAATTATAATAGGACCACAATAAGATAATTAATTATTTCATAGTTATAATAGGACTACCAGCTCATAGTCTACACAACTTCTCACACGTACGACTTCAGGACTTGTGCACTCATTGATGCCATCATTAGATTGTCCTCTATCACTATATAAATTTGCATATCCTAATTATATTTTGTAAAGAGATAAATCATAATCATCAGAAACTACTTTACAAGTATTCTATTCTTACAATACTTTTTGTAAATCACATATAAATTCCATATCTCTTCAATTTAGGTTATGTGCACTTAAACTCATCATCTAGACATAATGTAAAATATTCTCTTAACTTCACATCACCAGATCATCAAGACAATGTCTGTAAGATCATGATCTTAGTCTGCTACTTTGCCAGTCTTCACAAAATTACTACTATGTTGGCATCAATGAAAAACATAGTCATGAATGCAACATGTCAATATTGCCACATGCTCTCCAATGCTTAGGATACTCTCCCAAAGGAATACCATCAAAATTTATGCTAACAATCTCCCCCTTTAGCATTGATGGCAACATAGATGAAAAACATCTAGGTTCCAAGAATACCAAGTAGTACTTAGCTATTGTTGTTGCTCTCATCTTTTCAAATCCTCTTCATCAATCAAATCTGAAATCCTCTAGAACACTTCCCTATTCTGTGTCTCCCCCATACATCAAAATCCTTCATGCTATGTATCTCTACCATAGAGATATTACTTCTTCTTACTTATATGAATCATGCTAAATCTCCCTAATAAATAATTTAACTGTCTCTCCCTCATTCACTTAGAGGATGTTTTTCATGTACATTTCACCCCCATTGACATCAATGAAAAATGCCTCATTATGTCAATCAACTACTTCAAGTATTCAACCAGCTCAAGTGTCCAAAGACACTATTCAATTTCCAAAGACCTTAATGACTCTACACATCACAGATACTCCCCAATACAGGAGTCATCAACATTCAGTCTAGTCAAACATAGTGCTCTGTACCACTAGACTAATTTAATCTCTCCATCATCTAATCTGAAGTAGGAAGGGGCATAACCCCAAGCATACCTCTCAGGTACTCAAATGTATCTTTAGGTAAGGGATTTGTAAAGATATATGCAATTTGATCTTTAGTACTAACATACTTCAATCTAATCTCTTTCTCTGCTACCTTCTCTCTCAAGACATGATACTTAATAGATATATGCTTAGTCTTAGAATGTAATTCAAGATTCTTTGACATACTTAATGTAATTTTGTTGTCACAATATTTGATAATAGGTTCTAAAAATTCTATTCTAATATCTTTCAACATCTACTTCATTCACATAACATATTACAAATATTTTTTGGTGCTACATACTCTTCCTTAGCTTTACTTTGTGCAATACAATCTTGTTTCTTACTTAGCTAAGAAACCAAACTTCCTCCAAGAAAGAATGCTACACCACTTGTGCTTTTTTTTTCATCCATACTGCTTACCCAATTTGTATCATTATAAGCACATAGAGTGAAATCACTTGATCTATCATACCAAATTTCAAAATCAGATGTTCCCTTCAAATATCGGAATAACCTCTTTATTGCTGCATAGTGATATTCCTTAGGACCATCTTGATATCTAGCTACAATCCCAACTACATTTTCTATATCTGGTCTAGTGTGAGTTAGATATTGTAAGCTTCCAATCATGGATCTGTACTTCTTCTGCTATGCTGTAGGTGTCTCATCTTTGCTAGATAACTTGTGACCAGTTATCATTGGTGTAGCAATAGGCTTACAACTTTCCAAGCCAAATCTCTTCAACAAGTCTATCAAATACTTCACTTGTGAAATAAAAATGGGCCATCACTATTTTGCACATTCTTCAAACCTAGAAAGAACTTCATCTCTCCTATTATACTCATTTCAAACTCATTCTTCATTTCTTCAAAAAAACTATCACTTACTTCATCATTACCTCCAAATATTATTTCATTAAAAAATATTACTATTATTATCAAACCATTCTCAATTTCTTTCAAGTACAAGTTACTATCTTCTGTACCTTTAGAAAATCCAAGCTTTGCCAAATACTTGTCCAACCTTGCATACCAAGTTCTAGGTGCTTTTTTTAGACCATACAAAGCTTTTTTCAATATGCATACCATATCTTTCTCTTCTGTTAGAGGGAAACCTTCAGGCTGCTCAATGTATACCCTTCTTCAAGTTCTTCATCCAAGAAGGATGATTTAACATCCATTTGATATACTTTGAACTTCTTATTTTCTGCATAAGCTACGAACATTCATTTCTTCCATTTTAGCTACATTGTGTATGTCTCCTCATAATCTATTCCTTCTTGCTATGAATATCCTTTGCATAAAAGTCTAGCCTTTTTTCTCACAACTTCACCTTGTTCATTCATCTTGTTTCCAAATACCCATTTGATTCCAATAACATCTTATAAATAGATAATACTAAGAGGGTGGCGAGGGGGGGGGGGGGCGGGGGGCAGGGGTGAATCACTATTCTACAAACTTTTTCCCACAATTAGATATTGTTAATTACTTTATAATTTTCATATGAAAGTAAACCAACAATGCTAAATAGTAAATATAACCATATGCAAAAAGAACTCATAACACCATTATTTGTTAACTAGGGAAACCTTGGCCAAGGGAAAATCCCGGTGGAGATGATACCCACTAGATGATTCATTAAACAATAGGATTTGGTTAAGGATATTGACCTTGTTAGGAGTCTATGAAGTACATATAGTGTCTCAAGTTCTTGTTAGAGGACTAAGCCTTGTTAGAAGCCTCAACCATGTTAGGAGTTGGTAGATTAATTACAATATATGCAAGAAGAGCCCACTGCCCTAACATGTAATTATACAATTCAGTTCCTTCACAAAAATAGATATACATACAATAATGGCTTGCTACTATTACTTGCACTTGCTATGATGTAACATTAGATTTCACACCACATAAGACTCACAGATGGTTCTCACAATAGTTTGCATGTCACATCTAATTATGCAACTTCCACAATATCTGTGCATCACATACATTCACTGTGCAACTCACTTTCACACTCTCTGCACAACATAAGATCTTTACTTATATCTTGCACATTCACAAATTGTTGCTCAGTCAACTTTTATGTCTTCACATGTTTGACATAACATAAAATAATATCCACATAGTTGGCTTAATATGAATTAGTAATTATTTTGAGACCAAAATAATTTCTAAAGTTGTACAACTCTATTTTCTCCTATGTTCTGTAACTTGCACCATATAGACCGTACACACATGTGCACTAGTACACATTCTCATGAAGGTGTCACAAAGCTTTCCTCAATTGTGCATAAGATAAATCTCTATGCATCATTTGTACTATTAAGATTTTGTTCACTGTATTCCTGCAAATTATCTAAGATAATTTTCTGTCTTGCATAAATGAAATGCTGAGTATATGTTGCCATGAATGAAAACCATCAAGACATCTAACTAGCCATATTTCCAAAAATATCTTTCTTTGGCATCGATGGGAACATTTGAGAAAATTGGGTAAGTCCCAAAATGATGTCATACATAAACAAAAATAAATAATATAACTATACAAAAATTGCTTTCAAAACATAATAGTTTTATTCATGTTTTGATGGATCATTACATTCCCTATTATTGCTTTAAATTAATACATACATAAGCTCCCCCTTACATATACATTATCATCTATGCAATTTTTCTCTACATAATAACACAATACTTCCCCTTTGACATCAATGGCAAAGGTGTCAAAAAAATTGTATCACAAAACTTGCTATCTGTTGTTGATCAGCTTGTCATTCTAGATATGTAATTTGCAAAATCAATCTTCAGTCTATCAAAGTCCTTCTTCTAGTTGCCTTCGACTATATCTAATATACTAATGAGTACACAAAGTGCATAGGATGCCACTTTTCAATTGCGCTCAAGTTAGTATAGACAAATTTGTCATAGGAATTCTTTATTGGAAGACATTCCTCCAATTACCTCTGCAAAATTACAACCTTGGGTGCTAGACATTCTCTAAGAATAGAGAATCTTCTTATTACCTTCTCCTTGTCACATTCAATTCTTCTGACAACATTATGGATCTTCTCAATCTCATTTTTAGAATCTTCAATTCTAATCTGTGGTTGCTGCGATCTTGTAGTGAGTGAATGAAGCTAACTCATATGGCCTTTGATCTTTGCATCAAGATCAAATAAGTGTAAGACATTGCACATTGCCCATACAATTTCTTACCTTTAGTAATACATTGTCTCAATTCTTTGATGTTTCCATCAAGTGCCTTCAAATAATTGTGCACAGTGGTGCACACTATGTTGAATAGGGCTGCATCATGATTATTCTATGCTTGTGCTATTGCTACTTTAGCTAAGGTTGTGAATTCCCCATCAAAGGTCTTCACCAACTCTTTTTTCTTGGCTTGAAAGTTTAGATTTCCTATAGTTGTGGAAACTATCTTCTGTATGTGCTCCAAGACTTCAGCAAGGGTCTTCTCCAAAGACTTTACAAATTTTTTTTTCTCAAACAATTTTCTCAAAGTGCCCATTAGTTTTTTTTGATCTTCATCATCAGATGGAATAGGTACTGATATTCCCTCTGCTAATACTACTAAAGATACAATAGTCTTTTTCATCTGTTCCTCTGCACTCTTCTTTTCCTTAGCCTCTTTCTTCTTCTTCTCTTCTTCTATCTTTTTCTTTTCCTCTTCTTCTTTCCTTTTATTTTTTTCATTTTCCTTTCTCTTCTTTTATCTTCTTCCTTTTTTTTCTCTTCCTCTTCATCATTAGAACTAGTATAAGTAGTGATATTGCCAACAATGTTTGCCTCATACACTACAAATGGATTCTCCTTTGTATCTATAGTTATGTTTGTACTATCCTCTTGCATGGATTTAGTGCCCATAATAATGTGAGGTGGACATAATTCTTGCTGTGTCCCTTCTACCTCTTCCTCTTCATTGGAAGGTGTATCTACTTGCACATATACTAGACTATCAACCTTTTCTTGTGGACTCTCCTTAGGTAATGAGGACATATATTTCACTATAGCCTCCTCTATTTCATGCCTTACCTCCTTAGAATTTTCTCCCATTAGAAGAATTGCTCTTCTTTTGTTCCTCAACAAGGGCTCATTACCCTTCAAAATTTTCTTAGATTCCTCTTTTGATCTAGCATCACATAACTTATTTATGGATGTGATCCTCATATTCAAATCTTCTTCTATTACTCTTCTCTTCCTATTGATTAACCTATTGTATAGTTCTTCAAGAATCTTATTCTGAATGTTATCAAATCTCTTGCTCCTTAGAAACATATTTCTTATTATAGCATTCTCTAATTGCCTCCTCTTCATACTATTATACATGCTATAAAATTTATTCAACTGAACAAAATTGTCATCATTTATAATCTACATGTTTAAATTCTCTACCTTTGGTTTCCGTGCCTTCTTGTCTATGGCGATCTTGGCTTCCTATGCATCTTTCTTAACAAGTTTATCATCATCATCATCATCTGAGATTTTAGAACTGCTCACTTGTATGGTTTTCTTCCTCTTGCTAGGCCTGCTTTTGATCTGCTTTACTCTTTTCTTTTCTTGAGGCATAGGTTCTTTCTTAACCTTCACTTGTCTTCTTGACTTCCTCTACTCAGTAGGTGCTTCCATCTCTAACTGCCTTCTTGTTTTTCATACCTTGCTCTTGTAGGTTTCACTTGCATAATTGATGCATATGGTGCAATGGGAGCTTGTGCACATGGTTGTGCCACCATTACTCCTTCTGAAGGTCCTACTACTGTAATAGGTATTGCTGTTAACAATTCAATCTACCCACTGGCCTTCATCTCCAATGCAATTCCCTTTAGCTCATTGAATTCTTGTCTTGACATGCCAGATTCCTTAAGGATGGAATCTATCTCTTTCTCTACTTGCTATGGAGATCATACTCTATAATCCTTAATCTTTCATCATATGTTCCCCATCTAGGACATTTTGTGTCCTGGTCAGGCTCAAGTATGATCTGCCCATACCCTTCAATTAGTTCTGTGCTCATCTCACAGCCTATAGGCTCAATCAATTTCACTCTAGGTATCACTACTTCCATGCATGTGTTATCAGTTTTCACCATGAAGCACAAATCATCCTTATACTTCTCTACTATAGAGGGAGATATCGTATGCCTCAATTTCATCTCAGACTAAAAATTCTTCATCATCCTATCAATATCGATGTCTCTGACATTCTTAGGTTTAGATCCATAGCTTTGAGTTACAATATTTATTGTGCACTCATTGTTATCCCAATTAATTACTCCAGGAAACTTCTTTGTAACATAAAAGAAAAAATGAGTCAATAGGGACTCAAATATAAATACTTGGCTCGTTGTTTTCTTTATCTTCGCAATATTCTCCAATAGTTGCACTCTAACAATGTCACACATTTATTTTTCTCCTTTCAATGACCATCACATATGCTGTATTAAGGAATCCTACTGGTACAAAGTTTACCCTTGATCCATGGTTCAACTTGTACCCTAAGATTTTGGTCAACAATTTGACTTCTTTATCTTGAATATGATCAACCCTCATATTCCTTCTGTCAAACTTGGTTTTTAGGTTTGTGTCCACTATTTTTCTAATGCTTTTCTCATTAACTAGATTACAACCTTCATTGCTAAATCCTATTACCTTGTGGATTATGTTATTGTCAATGACAATCTACGCATCACCTAACTAGAACATATCATCATATACTCTGCTCAATATAACTCGAGTCCACTCGTGATTGTCAAATTTTGTGTATAACATATACTTTACCAAATTCAAATCTTCAAGGTGCACATACTCAAACTTTAGGGATAAGTCATTAGTACACATGAATCCTAAGTTCTTGTTAATCTCCTCATCACCTATACTCTCAATTTTTCAATGTGTATAACTCCTTATATCTGGAACTTGTAAAAATGCACCTATAAGATCATCTAATAAAGAAAAAAATGGATGTTTCTTGAACTCATATCTTGGTCTATCACTAACATCATACACTCTTTGATTAGCCATTCCTCAATAACTATAAATACTTCAAGAAATTGGATTCAATACTCTGTAAAATACCTCAAATTCATGATTTTAGGGCTTCTACAACTTTCATCTTCACAAACTTGCTTTGCACTTCAATTGCTGTCAAATCACTCTTTAATTCACTCAAGACACTTCATATGAACAAATGGTATATCAAATCTTGTTTTTGATCCTTAAATCATTTCAAATCACACTATACAATATATGTGTATCTACCACAAACTCAGAATACTATCTCTATTTACCAGTGACCTTGATCTTACGATTCTCGCTTACTGTGATCACATCAAGAGTTACACACTAAATCATAGCTTTATCTCTATGTCTTCTACCTTTTGTTAACTATGCAATTTATAACTCACTCTCTAACATTAATTCTGACCACTAATATTTTTCTCTTCTATAATAGCTTAATTCAGACAGGTTGAGCCACAAATTATTTGTGGCTTCAAATTTCCATCATGTGCATTAAAGAATTTCTCCTCCAATATTGTATGTGAACTCTCTAGATTACAAGCCTTCACAAATGATTCTTTGAATTCCTCAACATGTTCCTTGACTTCTTCTTTCTGACTGTTGTTGCCTCCATTTTCATTCCTTTTATCATTCTTGTTGTTGTTCCTTCTGTGATTAGGGTTCCTGTTAAAGTTCCCTCTTTCCATTCTACATAATCTTACTATGTGTCCAAAGTTATTGCATAATTGATAGACATGTGCATTACTCCTTTGATTGTTCCCATTTTGACTTTCAGGTGCTTTGCAATTCCTTGTAATATGTCCAAGATTGTTACATTTATAACAAAAAAATTGCTTTCACTCACCATTAGGTTTCTCTCCATCATTAGATATACTTTATGATCTACTTCTTCCATTACCTATAGGGTTAGTATTTCTAAACATTCTACTATTCTTATTATCATCATCAAACTTAGGTTTCTTACATTCTATTGCCTTATGTCCATAACCATGACAATTATAATAAAAGAAATTAGTAATGGGTTTAAAAGACTTACCTATATAATCTCTCTTCATATGTCCAACTTCATTACATATATAGCATCTACCTCTGAATTCATGTCTTACTTCTTTGGATCAATCATCTTGCTTAGGTTCTTCAACTTGCTCTGTTGTTCTAAGTTCATCAAATTTTTCTGTCAATTCAGTTTTCTCAACTTCACTAGACCACTTGAACACTTCTTTAGGGATTTCTTCTATAGAATCTAGTTCTATCCTAATCTCTCTTTCTTTGTCGACTTCTCTCCAAGAAGATATCCAAGGCCTATCTTGTCATAAGGTGGTCTTTGATGAAATATCTGTTCATCAATTTTCTTAGATCTCGTGTAAAGTTTCTCTAATTGTTGTTTTGCTCGTGTCAATTCTCCTTTCACAATGATGTTGTATTTTTCCAAATCTACATGCTTTATCTTAATAGAATCCAATTCAAAGGTCACTTGAATTAACTAGGATCTAAGGTCTACATTCTCAAATTTTAGATTAGGTTCACTCTTATTACCACTAGTCTTAAGACTCAACTTTAGTTCAAAAATTTTCAACTCATGTTTCAAGATCTCATTCTCTTTATGGATATTTTATGTATAATCATTAAAGCTGATTTTCACAAAAGGTTCCTTGCCAGATTTCAGATCATCAATTTTATCTTTTAGTTTTCCAATGTAAACTTTTGCATCTTTGTATGTATCTTTCAAGTTATCTCCATCTTCAGTAAAAAGGTCAACTGTTTCATATTCAAGTTATCTCCATTTTTTCAAGAGTTTCTTCAAGATTCTTCTTCAACTGTTCCATATTCACCAGGATTTTACTTAAGCTATTAAGCCTCTCCAAAGTAACTAGGCTTTGATACCAATTTTTAGAAATAGATAATACTGAGAGGGAGGGTGAATCAGTATTCTACAAACTTTTTCCCACAATTGAATATTGTTAATTACTTTATAACTTGCATATGAAAGTCAACCAACAATGTTGAACAATAAATATAACCATACACATAGAGAACTCATAACACCATTATTTGTTAACTAGAGAAACTCTAGCCAAGGGAAAACCTTAGTGGGGTTGATACCCACTAGATGATTCACCAAACAATATGATCTAGTTAAAGATATTGATCCTATTAGGAGTCTCTGAAGTACATATAGTGTTTCAAGTCCTTGTTAGATGACTAGGCCTTGTTACAAGCCTTAACCTTGTTAGGAGTTGGTAGATCAATTATAATTTATGCAAGAAGAGCCCACTTCCCTAACATGCAATTATCCAATTCAGTTCCTTCACAAAAATAAATATACATACAATACTAGCTTGCTATTGTAACTCGCACTTGTTTTGATGCAACATCAGATTCTGCATCACATAAGACTTGCAAATGGTTCTCACAATAGTTCACAATCTAATCACGCAACTTTCACAATATCTGCGCATCACATACATTCACTGCATAAATCACTTTCACACTCTCTACACAAGATAATATCTTTACTTATATCTTGCACATTCACAAATTGTTGCTCAATCAACTTCCATGTCTTCACACATTTGACACAATATAAAATAATATCCACATAGTTAGCTTAACATGACTTAGTAATTATTTTGCGACAAAAATAATTTCGAAAGTCATACAACTCTATTTTATGTTATGCTCTATTATGTACTGTTAGATATCGACACAGTTAAACTTACTGTAACTCTTTCCATACAGATCGTACACAAATGAACATTGGTACACATTATTATGAAACTATCACAAAACTTTCCTCAATTGTGCATAAGCTAACTCTCTATACTACACAAAACTTTCCTTTTGTAACTTTTTCCATACAGATCATACACAAATGAACATTGGTACACATTATTTGACATCTAACTAACCATATTTTCAACATAACATTTGTCTTCAGGTCTTGGAACTAATTCACATGTATCATTCTTCACAATCTGATCTAATTCTTCCTTCATTGCTTGAATCCAATGATCATCTTTACATGCTTCATCTATACTCTTAGGTTCAACTTGAGAAATCAAACATAATTCCTCATTAACTCCATTTCTTGTCATCACTCCTTTGTCTTTGCTCCCAATTATTTGCTCTTGATGGTGATTATTTCTTAGGTTCCTATTATAGGTAAGAGTTGCTAACTTAACTCTTACTTCTTCTCTTGGTTCAAATCTTTCTCCTTTTTTTTTAACAATTTGTATATCATTTTGCAAATCATTGTTAGTCTCAAAGAAAACATTTACATTTTGTCTATCAATTCTAGTATTATCTTCTTCTTCATCAAAATTGTAATCCATCATCTTTTCCTTAATTCCAAACTTTTCATCAACTTTTACATTAGCACATTCAACTGTTGTCTTGGTTCTATTATTAAAACATTTGTAAGCTTTTCTTTTCAATGAATAACCAAGAAACATACCTCCATCACTTCTTGGATCAAACTTAGAAAAATCATCATGTCTCTTTATGTAACACTTCTAAAGATTTTGAAATACTTCACTGAAGGTGAATGACCAAATCATAATTCATAAGGAGTCTTGTTCTTATCTTTTCTGATAAGTACTCTGTTCATGGTGTACACTACTATATTGACTGCCTCTCTTGAAAATGTCTTGGATACATCATTCTCAAACATCATTGTTCTTCTTGCCTGTGATACTAATCTATTTCTCCTTTTGGCAATCACATTATGCTCAAGAGTCTTGGGTGAAGTTAACTATCTTTGAATTCCATTCTCTTCACAAAACATGTTAAATTATCTAGAGGTGAATGCTCTTACTCTATCTAATCTTAAACATTTTATCTTAACATCAGATTCATTCTCAACTCTATTCTTGAATATATTAAATTTCTCAAATACTTCAGAGTTATCTTTAAGAAATTTACCCACGTCATTTTAGTGAAATCATTAACAGAAATCATGAAATATCTTTCTCCATAGAATCCTCTTGTCCTGGTAGGGCCACTCAAATATGTGTGAACAATCTTCAACTTCTATGTAGTAGTGAATTTTTTACTAAGAAATGATGTAAGGAAACTCACAACAAAGAATATAACCATTTTCACATAACCCATGATAGATTTGAAATAAATATGCAATTGAATTCCACATGCAAGAGAATAGACAACATAACTACAAAAATGTGACACAAGATATACCTTGAGAAACTCTCATTGAGGAAAAAATCAAGCCTCCAAAAGTATCCATCACCATGTATTATTTAGCAAAAATACCATTACAAGACAACCATGGAAGCCTTCAATGCCATAGCCACAACCAAGCAATCCATGTGAACAAGCATGAATCCACACATCCCATGCCATGCTTCCAACCTTCACAAATGCTCCCTTGGATAATATGTTAAGCCTTGTCCCTCCTAACTCTTTCCTTTTTCTCTTCTATCTTCTCAAACCAACAACTACCCTTATGGTGGTTGCTGAGGCTCTTTTGGTTCCTATTCCTTTGCCTACTGAAATTATCTAGAGTACTGCGAAAGTAGGTAGAGAGGTGGCAAAAATCATCAAGGAGTTCCTGTAGTTGCAGGCTTTGGATCGGGCGTGCTGATTTCTACTTTGGGTGGTTTTTCTAGTTTTTTCCTTTTGCTTTCCCATTTGTTTAAAACTCCAGGTTCTAGGTCTTTGTAAAACTTGGTCATTTTATATGGTTTAAACTCTTGGTTTTAGGTTCCTGTAAAACTTGGTTTGGATATTTTTTAATTTTAGGTTTCAGGTCCTTGTAAAACCTGGCAGTGCTTTAAATGTTTATCTTTAATTTTTTGTAAAGGGTTTCAGGTTCTTTCAAAACTTGCTTTTACTGTAATATAAAACAACTACCCTTTTGATTGCTTATATAGTAGCAAGTCCCACAAAACCACCAAGTGATATTACATAAACCATGTGCTACCTAACCCATTGACCCCTCATTTAATATTGAAAATTTAATTCTTTTCCCCAATATTGAATAATTACATCAAATATTATCACAATGTTACAATACAACTCATCAAGAATATCTCATGAGAATCTTTCCATATTGCACGTCCATCTAGGTGCAACTTTACATTATAAAATAAAATAATACAATATAACAATATTATGCAATGTGTACAATACCCATAATCTCAACAATCTCCCATTTGTTGTATACATTTCATAGGGTCAATTTGTAGCCACATAAAGGAACAAGGGAACAATCCCTCCAAGAAAATCCACCATCATGGATCAAAGTATACAAAGTGCTCCATCCTGGTACTCGCAAAAAAATTAAAGTATCCAACATCTCAAACATGAATGATCTCACCTCCTATTATGCCATTACCACTGAACATACATAGAAGCCATGCAAAAAGAAAGCTTCCCAACCTGTTGCATTACAAGATCATAAAATTCTGTACCAACTAAAATGTCAAGCACAAAAATCTAATCCAAAGGTAAATCACATATATTCGTAGTTGTCAAAATTTTCATAGTTGAAATAGCACCCACAACAAGTGCCAAACTCATTCAACTATCCATACCTCCAAAGGTATACCAAGTGAATCTCACATCACTGACATATCCAATCCATAACCTGTAATCCCAATACTCAAGAGAAATACCTACCACATATATACCAAGAAGCTCCCACTACAAAAGATAATGTCAAATCTATAACTAATCAACTCACAACATCTAAAAGAAGTGAATCCATGTAGTCTCAAGGATATCCACTACACATAAACTAATAATCTGCAAGAACAACTCTAAAAAAAATCTCCAATAGTTTCCCAAGCTCTCCAAAACCAAAAAAGAAAAGAGATACATAAATATCCATGTCATATCTCACATGACATACATGAGTACAAACTAGTGATCACAATCTCTAACCAATCTCAAAATCAAATGCAAGTGAAACTGAACATCCAAGAAGATAACCAAGACCAAAGAGAGAAACTATGCAAATCATAATTTGTATCATGTTCTTCTACACACACCTCTAGATGCAAATTGTGTAAGTATGATCTCCTCCATAAAACCCCAACAAGAAGCCACAAAAACAAACAAACCATACCATATAACTAATCATGGATGTAAGCCTCTCACAAGAAGATCAAACTCATAAACCATTCCTAAATGAAGGAATATGCCCAATATAAAATTATCTCCCAAACTCAAGCAACATAAAAACATATGCATAAGGAGATAAGTGATTCTAAACTATATCTCAAATAAACTCTCTAGAACTAACTCATGTACCATAGGTCAAGATCCATATCCATGAAAGACAAGCATACACATAATGCACTTAAGAGAAACAATGGGCTATACCTCTCAAGTATCAAAACTGTTAAGTAGACCAAGAGTGAGGAATAAGAATGCTCATCAAGATATCTAAGTTTTCAACCAGGACTCATCTAAGAACAATATCCTCTCAAGTCCATATCAAGTGAATGCCCTTTATACTTCCTATTGAAATCATCAACCGTCTCAATAAATACTTCTCTAATCCAAGAGAAATCAACATTACCATTGTCTCTAAGTATTCATGAGCACCTGTAACCAATCAATCCATGCCAACTCCAAATGCAACATAGCAATATCATGAAGTATCCAACTTATGATCAATGTACTCAATACTAAGAAACTAAACCAAGATCAATATCAAAGTTCCAATCATGGTCTTAGGAATATAAACATGACAACATGATCTAACCATCTCAACCAAGGAGATAACATGCTCCATATGAAGATACTATAACATGTCAAAACTCTAAATGTGTATCAAGAGTATATCATGACATAATAATGAAACCATCTTCACATCAAGGATAACATGCCAAATGAAAGCATAAACCACACCTTTACCAATAACCCCATTAGTCCTCAAGATGTAACCATCTCCACACACCATTAAGAAAAAACATCTTCACATACCATGAAGAACCATCTCCACACACCATGAAGATAACCAAGAACTCCATGAGTCCTCAAGATCTAACCACCTTCACACACCATGAAGATAACAAGTGCACCATGCAAATGTCAAAGGAACTTCTATAGCAACAGGTGTTGGGTGATACGACACGCTCCCTTGCCCATAGGTGGTTAATTATGTGGTGTTCCATGTTCACTAACAGTCATGACTTTTGGTGCAACGGCAAATGGACCCTACAATTGGTATCAGAGCCTAGTTTTGGCCTGGTCATGGGTTCAAATCTCCCCCGTGCCTTCTCGACCCACATAAGCACCTGGTATGTGCATCGAGGGGGAGATTGTTGGGTGATGCAATGCGTTCCCCTGCCCACAAGTGGTTAATTATGTGGTGTTCCATGTTCACTAATAGTCATGGCTTTTGGTGCAACAAAAAATGGATCTTAGAGAAACCTCCAACATCTACAAATACTTAATAAATATATCAATGTCAAAAAACTCTCACTCATTTATGGTACCAAGGCATCAGAAAATTCATCTCCTAGATGAAGATCCTTGAGGTCAACACTCACACCAAAGTGTCAATACCAAGTGAAACCAATATCTCCAAACTAAGAAGATACAAATCAAACTAGGAACTAATCTTGTACTATCACCCCATCACTATTAGAAGCTCCCACTAAACTATGTATCTAAGCTATCCATGACATCATGATGAAAAAATATCCTCTAACTATGAGAATAAACTAAGGCATTAAACCATCAAAGAACTCAAAGTGCACATCATGAGCTCATCAAAAGAAACCAAATAATCATAATCCTCAACCAAGAAGATATACCACCACAACAAAATTAAGAATCCAAACTAATGAACATCATGGATGTACTTGTATATCCAATCATGTCATGCCAAAATCTATGGCACCATGATGACATCTATGAACCAAGCATCTGACTCTCAATATGTCCAACTTGTCAGCATAAAATAGTCAACTACAATCCTCCACCATGACTAACCTAGTAACAAAATTTCATCCCTTCTACATGAAAAATAAATAAAAATCATGTGACTTAGGGCATAGACAACCCAAATCCAAGCCACCAATCTAAATATGCACCAATAATGAAAGATCAATGGGCAAAGACAACCCATATCCAAACCATAAATAAAACTTATAAGTATAGATTGCTTCCAACACTGCACAACTTGTAGACCCAACAAGTCATTGTACATATTCAAACCAAATACTGATAACCATATCATCATGAGACCAATCTGAAATATGAACTGAGTATACAATGACGTCAAATCTGAAATCTCTAAACATACAATGTCATAAACTCACAATGCTACCGTAGTCAATATATGCCATAAATTGTTCACATAAATATATCACCAAATAAACCATACCAAACTTGCATCAAATCTGAACCAATAAGTAGAACTTTCTAGGAGCTTTCTATTGACCACTTAAAGTCCAAAATTCAACTCTATATGCCTAAGTTATGCCCTAATTTATGCTCAAAATACACAACATCTAAATTTAAGACTCTTAAAACCTGACGAAATATCAAAATCATAGAACTAAGCCTACACCAAGTTTTTGTGCTTTGAATTAGTTTTTCAACACTTGTAAGAAGTCTGAAATCCAATATCTTGAGAGAACATTATGATAGTTTTACTAAGATAGTCTTTTTACCATTTTCATTGCAATTTTTTTTTTAATGATGAAAGTCCCAATCAGATTAAATTTGATGGCCATCATGGGATGAAACTAAAAAACTCTTTCATTTCCTTTGAACATGGCCAAAATAGGGCATATTATATATCAAAATGTATGAAAATATTGACCTGGATCCAATGGTGAGGTCTATTTTTATCTAGGAGATTATTTTTGCAAGCTATCCCCTAAAAACCTCATTTAAATGAAACATCTGAAAAAACCCATTTGTCCAAAAATTTCAAATGCCTAAAATCTACCAACATCCCATCATAACAACAAACTCAAAACCCTTAGATCTGCAATAAACAACTCATATATCTTGCCCTTTCTTTAATCCTCTCATGCATTCCCATAGATTCAATCTAGGGTTACAATAATAAAACCATAGCTCTAATACCACTTGTAAGGAAATTTGCAAAAAAAAATATGACAGTTTCCACATAACCCATAATAGATCTAAAATAAATATGCAATTGAAATCCACATGCAAGAGAATATACAACATACTCACAAAAATGTGACACAAGATATACCTTGGGAAACCCTCATCAAGGGAAAAACTCAATTTCCAAAAGCATCTATCACCATGTATTATTTAGCAAGAATACCATTGCAATACAACCATGGAAGACTTCAATGCCATAGCCACAATCAAGAAATCCATGTACGAACAAGCATGAATCCGCATATCCCATGCCATGCTTTCAACCTTCACAAATGCTCCCTTGGCTAACCTGCCAGGCCTTGTCCCACTCAACTCTTGCCTTTTTCCCTTCTATCTTCTCACACCAACAACTACCCTTATGGCTTTTTATATAGTAGCAAGTCCCAGAAAACCACCAAGTGGTATTACATAAACTATGTGCTATCTAACTCATTGACCCCATATTTAATATTGAAAATTTAATTATTTTTCCCAATATTAAATAATTACATCAAATATTATCACAATGTTATAATACAACTCATCAAGTATATCTCATGGGAATCTTTCCATGTTGCACGTCCATCTAGGTGCAACATTGCATAATAAAATAAAATAATAAAATACAACAATATTATGAAATGTGTCCAACACCTATAATCTCAACAAGTGATACTTTCTTCTGTTTAGCCATGATACATTCTTTGAAAACAATGTTAGTAAGCTTTATTATCTTAGGCAAATCTCTAATTGAAAATGTGTTACTAAATTTCACAATGTTATCAAAGTTTATATGCCAAAATCTTCTATGCCATAACCAACTATTATCCACTTTAGCAACCAAACATATCATTTTAGTAGGATTCAACTAAAATACATTACCTTTGGATTTTGTACTTGTTCCAATTAGCTTACCATCTTTGTCTTTGATAATGCAAGTCTTTTATGTGAATTGCAATTGATATCCTTTATCCACCAACTATTCAACACTCACCAAGTTATTCTTTAAACCATAAAAAAGTAAACATCATCACTTTTAGTCTTTCCATCATCAATAATATATCCTATCCCTATAATGTTAAAGGCTGCATTATTACCAACTCTTACAATACCTCTATCATGATTCCTAAATTTAACAGACCTATTCATATCACAAGTCATGTAATGCAAACATTTACTATCTATTATCTAATCAGATTTCTATTCAACTTGAGAAACTTGAGATTTCTTCTCTCTAATTTCTGTGTCAAGATCATCTTCTTTGATGGCTAAAAACCCTATCTCATCATCATCTTCACTGTAAATTCTTTCATTAGATTCCTCATCTTCATTAGCATACAAACAATTTCTAGGTTTTCTAGGCTTACACTTTCCCTTATACTTTTTCTCTTTTTTAGGACATATAGATGCATAATGACCAAACTCATTACACATCTAACATTTAAAGATATTCTTATCATTTGGTTCTCTTCTTACAAGAAGGGCTATACCTTCTTGAATATTTTTATTTTCATAGTGCTTGCACTTCTAGACAAACATGGCCAAACACGTAAGACACTAAAAGCTGTCTCTACTCTTGTCAATTCTACAAACTGTCTCAAGCCAATTTTTGTTGCTTCCAATCTTCCAAGAAAATTTTTCTTGGTGAAGTTATTAGTATAGAGTATCGAAAGTTCAATCATCTATGCTACTTGAGGGAATGGTGGTGTTAAAGTTTTCAAGATCTTCCACACAATCTCATCTTCTTTCTTGGTTCCACCATATGACTTGACTCCAACAATCTCAGATATCCTTGCAACACATCTTCCATCATTTTAGCATCTTGAAATAATCATATCCAACTCTACAACCTTATCCCTTTTGTATGCTTACGTGCTTCAAAAATAGATTATAATGCTTTCTAGATTAGATGGGATATTTGAATTGACTTTGCCTAATTGTATTCATTCTCAAAAGGGGTTGTTAGTAGAGCTTCTTTGGCTCTCTTATTTCAAAAGAACATGTCTCTTTCTACTTCATTGCATTCTTCAAGCTTTTCTTCCTCCACAATCATTTTGCTATCTTTTGTCAAAATCCATTATCTTGGACCCATACATAGTAGATGAGTCTTCATCTTCTCTTTCCACCTATCATAGTTGACTCTATCAAATTTAGGACTATCATTTCTAAAATGACTCACCAATTTTTAGAATATATAGTCCACCAATATAACTGTGGGGGAGGGGAGGGAATCAATTATCCAACTATTATCACAATTCTCAAACTTATCAAATCTTTACCATATGAAAAATATATCTAGAAATCACAAGAAGATACTCATGTACAATAAAACTAGATATGTTAACTACAGAAACCCTTGATCAGAGGGAAAACCCCCATAGGGATGGTACCCACAAGATGATGTAATAATTTATAAATATTCATTGTTAGAGGATAGAACTTGGTAGGAGTCTATTACAACATTCAATACATATCAATCTCTGTTAGGAGACTTTGAATCCTTGTTAGAAGATTCAAACCCTATTAGGAGTTGTGCCAACCTTGTTAGGAGTTGTAGAAGGTAGATGGACCCATTGTCCAAATAGCTTTAGGGGAAATACCAATGAACCCACTGTCTAAGTGATCTTTGTATTATTCCTTATAGAATAATAGAAATGAACTATGCTCTACCTTCCTTTTTCTCTGTCCTATCAACTAGAATTGTGCTCTTTCTGATCTCAATACCAGATCACAAACTTCACACCCAATAATCCCTTGGATTGCATACTCGTATTTACCAAATAACATTCTCTTATTTGTACTTGCTTGATCCTTTCACACTCCACACAAATTTTACAATCATGGAAAATAATTTCCTTTATACCATGCCCTCAAAAAAGTTACTTGAGTTGGCCTTGAGGCTTTCCCAATTAATTATAATAGGACCAGAATAAGATAATTAATTATTTTGTAATTAAAGTAGGACTATCGGATCACAGTCTACACAAATTCTCACATGTGTGACTTTAGGACTTGTGCACTCATTGAAATCATCGTTAGGATGTCCTCTATCACTATATAACTCATGTATCTTGATTATATCTCTGTAAAGACATAAATCATAATCATCAGAAACTTCTTTGTAGGTACTCTATTTTTGCACTTCTTTTTATAAATCACATATAACTTCCATATCTATTTGACTTAGGTTATGTGCACTTAACCTCATCATAGGTTATAATGTCGAACATTCCCTTAACTTCACATCACCAGATCATCAAGATGATGTCCATACGATCATAATCTTAGTCTGCTACTTTGCCAGTCTTCACAAAATTACTTCTATGTTAACATCAATACCAAACATGAATTGAAGACTAAATAAGAAGCTATTTGAAGTTAATGAGAGCTATAAATTATTGGATGTGAGGAGATGCTATGTAAATTTGTGTAATTTCAACTTGGATGTAGTTTATGTGAGTATTATGATAGTAAGTAATAGATTATTGGTTCAATATTTGTGATTTCTTTACTTCCTCATCACTCTATTATTAATTCATCTTTATATTTCTCTTTTCTTATTTTCTTTTGTTGACATGGTTTGTTATTACTAATTATCATTGTTGTTTTAGAGAAAATTGATTGTAATGTAACCTATCTTTCACAACAATTTCCTTTATTTTCTTGGCCACATATATAGAGTGCTTTCTCTTTTTGTGATAGTGTAGTTAACTTGGGAATAATTATGGTAGTCTATTAATTAAAATTTTGAAAGTATAAATGAATGTTTTTGTGTGCATGTTAAAGAAATTTACACACTTGAAAATTCTTCCCTTTCTTGTATGGTTTATACACATGTATCTCTTATTCTTAAACCTCATTTTGTTTACTGAGATATTGTACCCTGGATTAGGTATGATATTTTAATCAATTTCACACTCAAAATTTAAGTCAAAGATTAATTCTCATTCTATACAAGGTCATTCAATCATTGCTTAGTCAACTTCTTGTGCCTAATCATGCCAATGTACATAATTGGCTCTAATTATACTCACACCTAAAAATGCAACAGGGTTGGGATTAAATGCAAATGGAAAGAGTTTGAAGATTGGGTGACTTTGCACCATAATCTTCCCACTAAAACTTTGCACGCAATGTTTGTAACTCCATACATGATTTAATACATTTAAACATGGAAAATTTTAACAAATTTTCAGTAAGTCACATATTTGCATGTTGCCAACAATTGTTGGCAAGTGAATCATTTGCCTTGTTTACCTTATTGGCTCTTGAATTAAAAACTTTTGAATAACCCAATGATAGGAAAAAATACATCTAGGGGTAGCTACTTCCCATATATAACATACTCGTTCAGACACCAGGGCCAAATACAGGCTCTACAAAACCTAGGTAGGTGAACCTATGAATTCTTCATATGGTACCAATGTCAAAAGCATACAACTGAATCTAGACAAATTAGATAAAACCCTTATTTCTCCTATACTTATGTAATAACAAAGATGTCTAGTAGCAAATTGAAAATCCTATAAAATTCATGAGTTGAGTGAGGGCATCCTTTTAGCTCTTAAACAAAAAGGGAAATGTATGATTATAATTTGATTTCAGTAGATCCCAAATATGAAATAATAAGAAACATGTTGATCCTGAAGCTGATCAGTGCCTTATCTATTGGACAGTTCCATAAATCACACTTTTACATCTATGATAGTAGTGACATATTCCATACATCAAGATATCCGATCTATCCTATAACTTTTTGAATCAGATATCAGTGTTCATAAAGACCTCATTCTTATGAAACATCCTTATCAAAAAACCAATAACCCTGTCAAATATATCAAGCATTTGCTTGGCTGTTTGTTCCAACAAAAATAGATACAACTTTAAGGGGCTGCACAAGGGTTTAAGTTCTTTGTCCCTAAACTACAAAATATTGCAAATTACAAAGATAGGAGATAAGAATCAGAATGAAACTAAGAAGTTTGTTGTTCATTGTATTGATTTCTTTGAAACTATACATTCAAGATGCATGTAAATAAATCCTAAAACCACTAAATAGATCAGAACTATCTATATTAGCTTCAATATTGTTGTACATACAAGAGAGAATGCTAAAGAAAATGGTGGAATCTCAGTCATGACAGAAATTTTTCATCATGATAGAAATTTCTCAGTCATGATAGAAATTTAAACCTAACTAGATCCATCCTTGTGGTATCACAGTAGTGAAAAATGTCTAAGAACTAGAACCAACCCTTACAATGAGAGAGAGAGAAAAATATAGAAGAGGAATGAAATCTTGGATCTGATCTAAAAGTGACACATGTCCACTTTAATCTTCATTCCCTGCCACTACAAAATATCTCTCTTGTCTCTACAACCAAAATTTGATAAGAACCTCATCACTGTGTATAACGAACTTTGAAATATCCCTTCCTAATGATAAGAAACCCTTGCTCTGATAAAATATCAAATACACATCTTAAATGCTGATAAAATCTTCTATTAAATTGATGTAGAGATGAAAATATCATCACTCACTGCATCCTTACTGCCTTTGGCATTCACCCAGTTCACCGTTTTGCCAAAAATCAGATTTGAACTGGTATAATAGAATGAGGTTGGAAAACAACCACCTGGTAAAAAATCATGAATAACTCAAACACATGGTTTTAATTGATCTCAAATTGATTTTGACAAGTGAGTGTCTAAGTCATTTACTTAGTTCATGTCGAACAAGTAATACATGCCAAGCACAACATGTATATAATAGAGTATGCTGAGTCACTCATGTGCTGAGTCACTCAAGTGTTGAGCAACTAGTATATGCCAAGTGATTTAGGAGCTGAGTAAACATTGGATGTCAAGTGATATAGATGCTGAGTCATAGTATAGTAACTAGTATATGCTGAGCATTAAAGACTTTAGATGTCGAGTAAGACAGTTTTGTCATAGTTGTTTATACTGGCAAAAACAACTATGTAAACCGTTTTTGAGCTAACTTAAAAATTGAAATATGATATTTTGAAGATAATGATGAATCTTAATTTGGAATCTCTATGAATTACATGCAACAAATCAAAAAAAGAAAAGTTTAAGCAGCAAAATAGATGAATCACAACCATTGATTCATACCTAACCCTAAGTCACCAATATCTTCTTAAGGAGGACAAACCCTAAACTATCTATGATAATGTGGAGCAAAGAGAGAAGTTTGCATGCACAAATAGAGCATTCATTGTGGCTAAGGAATTGTGAATTGTAATTACATTGCAAATTAGTTAAAGGAGAATAGAGGAAGGAAATAATATACAACAACAAGACATTTGATCAAGAAGGATCAAGAATACATCAGTATAAAGGTGATCTATCATCAAGCAAGAAAGTGCTAATCATAGGACCAATGCTGAGTCATTCTAACAGGTGAATCAGTTAAATCTCTTAACAGAGTAGTCCTAGTAGGCTATATTGAAACCCTCTAACAAGGTGCTTACTTTATTGTGAGTTAAAGTCCTCTAACAAGACACACTTCTAACAGGGTGTTGAAATCCTTTAATAGCATAAGACCTAACAATCTTTGTAGCCTTTAATAGGATAGACCTTTCATAGGGCAGATCATGTTTCATGATCAAACATTGTAACCTTCATTGGGTACACTTTATTACTACAATAGTGAAGATTTGTGGGTGTCATCCCCACCCCAATTTTACCTTCTCATTGGAGGGTTTATGTGTAATCATATCTGGTGTCATATATGTGTGAATGTTTACTTGTTTATAGGATTTAGATATACATGCTTTATATGGTATTTTAGTTTACTTATTGAATGTATGAGATGGATGTGTGGTGAAAATTTTTATGGGTCAAAGTTTAAACTACTGATTCACCCCCCCTCAGAAGTTTACCTTTCCTATTGTAATTCCAATAATTTATCGTGCAAAAATTAACTACAAAAATGTAAAGCTCATTCTCTCTCAGTTCCAACGATATATGATAGTCTTATGTTGGCTTATCAGGAATGCCAAGAATATCAATTTGAAAATTAGGTTCCTCGCATTGTCTTACACATTTGCATTTTATTTTGAAAAAATTTCATCTTTTCCCTATACTTGAAACTTTATAACATACTCTTAAAAGATTAAATTTGTTTTTGCATGTGGTTTAAAAAGGAAATAATTGAATATTATTTTTATACACTTTTAAAACCTTCCTCCAATTTTATCTGAGTCAAACTTGGGTTCACTACCTTCCTGCACATGTCAACTTATGATTGGTCTGATTCTACACTTTCATCCACCAGGTCACCTGTTTGTTGCATTCCTTGCCACATCATTGCCACATGGTGCTTCTTGATTGGCTTGCTAAACTACTCAAGGCTCTTGACAATATGCCATGTTTCATCTTTTTATTGGTCGGCACATTCTCTCATATCTTAACCAGCGAGTAGCTTCATTTTTTGAGTTTATGATAGCCATTCAATCTACCACATGTCACAATCTGGGAAGCTGATCTTCTCGGTGCCACATCACCACCTAGGGCCACGTTTCAACATGTCACATTCTTGCATTCACAGTCAACAACTATCACATATTTTGTAAGAATGTGACATCACACCTTGTGTCTTTGTTTCCATGTCACGATGGCTTATTGTGTGCACCATTTCATCACCCTGCTACATGTTGTCTCGTCACATTTTTGCATTCTGAGTCAGCAATTGCCACCTATTTTATGACAATGTGATAGTCAACTTGAGGTCACCATGTGTCACCCTCACCACATCATCACCTCAAAATTCATGCCAGGCTTGCAAATATCTTGCCATGTGTCATTTCCTAGTTTGTGACTTGGATGCCATGCATACGCCACCTTAGCATCCAGTCATCTCCATATCTAGTCAAAAATTCCTCCACATCGCCAAGTTGGGCCCCACAAGCATTTGAAGCTACTTGTCAAAAGGTTCACATGCTTGAGACACTATGTTTTAGTACATTAGTGTATTAAAACAATAGAAAAGAGTTTCACATGAATAATGTGGGATAAAACTCTTGACTATTTTCTTCATAAAGATGCCTCTCTATGCATTTTTCTCTTTATTAACATCAAGGTACTCGATCAAGCCCTCCCACAAGAAGTCATCAAACATTCGGAAGCCATCCCTTAATTCTTTCATGTGATGTTATTTCACCCTAAAGATCCTTTTATCTACAATCACCAATGGCAAACAAACATGACCATCATCTGAAGTGACATATAAACACTTCTGCTTCTCATTCACCACAAAGCACACAAACTATCCAATTTTACCAATTTGACAAAGCTTTTTTAGAAATACAACAAAATGCTGAGAGTGCCTATGCATTTGCATTCTCAACCAATGCTCCCCAGTAATGGAGGTTGCATGACTTCTATGTGGTAAAAAAACTTCTCTCTCACAAAAATTTATGGAGCTCCCTTAAATAATACAGATAGTGTTCAAATAGCAAAGGCCTTTGAGTTGTTCTTGATAACACCACGACAGAAAAGCATCTCAACAACTTCCTTTACAATCAGAAAGAGACTCGCATGGTGCACACCAATCCCTCTACGTAGCAATTCTTTCACTCTTATAACCTGTGGAAACTGCCGATCAAACCCTTTTAAATGTGAGAAAGCCATCTCATAGAAAACATGCATTTCACTCTTCTCTGATCCAATTGTAAGATCCACAAAATTTGAGCTATCTACTGACTGGTCACATTGATTTTTTGAGAAGTAGAAGACAACTGTAAATAGAAAATTCCTTTGTGATAACTTATTAACCAATGAGTACAATTGAGTAGTCTTTGATCTATGTTGAGTCCCACCACTAGTTGCATTCCTTGCTACTTGAGAGTGTGCAAAATTTTTCATTTGGTATCCACCACCTTTCTCCCCAATTCAACCATGAGGAACTCCACCACAATTTTTTGTTCCTGTAGCTTTTATAGGACTAGGCCCAATCTTGTTGTTCTTTTTCACATATGCTTATTTTTCTGCTTCCACCCCTTATAAAAAAGTTACAATTTTTTTTCTAGAGGTACAACAAAATTAGCATAAACTGTAAAACATGGCCACTCAATGAAGATTGTGGCAAACAAGCCTTGCCACTACTTGTCACACTCTATGCAAACATTGTGCCATTTCCATATTCTATCGCCCCACCTACTATATGTTGTGCAACAACATCATAGATATACCATGTGGTAATTGCAGGACCAAACATACTGTTAGACACATGACCTATCATTGGATTATATTCATTTTGAATAGTTGTATCTTCATCTGCATACCACATTATTTCATCTCCCTTTACTAACATAAGAGCTCGATTTAAAACACTATCCTACCTTTCAAACAAATTGATTCTCACACGCCCTTTCTAAAAATGAATAAAAGGTACACACTTAGGCCTTTTAATGATTAGGACCATTGTCACCTTGTCTTTAGAACATATTTTAAAACTCATAGTGTTTTATCAGTCTATTGAATTCAATCGGATCCCAAAGTGGCTCTAGCTAATTTTTTTTCCAAACTAAAACAACTGACTCTTGGAAACTGATCAATTAAACATCTGAGATGATTGGATTTGAACTGGATCAAAATATACCATCAATTGATCACTTAATACTCAATTTATCCATTTTTGTAAGTTATCAATTTTGTGCTAATAGGTTCTCTAACTGGCCTTAAAAATTGATTGAAACACTTGACTGAGCTCTAAAAGAAGACATATTGGTTCTTTGTTCCACATTCTCTTGCCTTGTTAGATTTCATCTCATGAAAACTTTGGGGTCAAAAGATATTGACTGTCATATTTGTCTTCTCAGAATTGCTTGCAAGCAAACATGTTAGAGAACCATAAATCACATTTGGTTTTGGCTTTGAAAATAGGTCAAACTAACATTTGGGGGCACAAAAATGGGGCATTATTTCACTGTCATGAGGAGGGTATAAATCTGTGATTTGGACTCATGATGAATAACTGGGTGAATTTAGAAAGCAGTCAAAGTGGGGTACTCAGATTCATAGGACTGGAAATAGAGGCATAAAAGTGATTTTCTCAAACGGAAAGGACTTGGGAAAGTGTGTAGACAGATTCGTCAAGACTTGAAAACTGGCACACTTATGAATTTTTAGAGTAGAACACAATGGTAAAATCTATTTGATGTCACCTATCATGGATTCAGAGTTATGACATCCCGAATAGGGGTACCAATCAATCTACACTTTATGACACCAATAAAACTTAGAAATTGTATTTGGAATCACATTAAAAAATAAGTCAAAGAGATTCATCATAGGCTCAAATTAGAAAGATAGAAAGTCTTTGACCTCTAGAATGCAATGCAAAAGGAATTTTCTCATTTTGGTCAATTGGTTCAAAGTTATAACTGGTCAAACAAGGCCTCCCAAAATTCTAAATTATTTACATCAGCATGACAATAGTAAGTAACCAACTTTGAGAGATTCAATACTTAGTCAAACATATTGAAATGACTTGAAATCTGAAATGAAAGTTCTATGATATGCGTACTAAACACTCCTAAAGCAGCGAGTCATGAAACATTATCGGGTGTGAGATATTCAATTGCAAACTAGGCTTACTGTCGAGGTTTGACACTGGCAAAAATGTAGATTTGATCATTGCTTAAAATGAAAAATTCACGGAATGACTTGGAATGACAATTTATCATTAGGAAATGCATGTATATATTGAATGCAAGGTCTTAGAAACATTGAACACTTCAGAGGCTTCAAAATGATAGCCAGGTACACATGCATTAAATGCACTCATAAGACTCAAAAGTTTAGGATGGTACTCACAATAGGAATGCATTTTTTAGTCCCATCATGCCCTACAAGTAATCTTATGTAATTCTTCTTCTTGTTGATGCATTCATGACCAATAGACTTGATAATTTTTTGATTTTTTTAATGCATCTCTAACTAGTGGATGAACAACATTCTCAATATTTTTTCAACATGTTGACATTAATGAAAACACATTTCTCAAATATGTGAAGGCACATATTTCTTCGACATTTTAGATAAATGTATATAAACTAACATTCTTCTCTTCCCAATTCTCATTTATCTCAAGAGACATTATTTTGACACACCTATTCCATTGAAACCACAAATCTAGTAAAAATAGGTTCCTTGAGATTGATACCTCTTTATACCATTTTGTATATTTTTAAAAAGATACACATCTAGTTCAATGCAATTTCTTTAATAATAAAATCTATAATAAGCATATATTAGATGTCTTTATTGATAATTTAGTACTAATATATATATTTAAATATAATCAATCTCATTGAAGACAAATTACATTAATAAATTATTGTTTGAATTTTTAGACTTGATATAATAAAATTATGACCATTTATAAATATTTAGAAAATACTTATAATTATTTGAAGCTTCAATAATGTTATTAATTACCCCACAAATATATAATTTATGTTTTGAAAAGTATAATAAATATCATAAATCTATATCTAAATATTTAAAAGTTTATTTGTATTATGTATAAAATATATTAAAAAATATAAATATAAATTTATTTTTAGATAAATCTAGATTTTTAAATTTCTTTTATTGAAATTTAAAATAATTTATCAATTGTATTTTTTAAAGATAAACAAACAAACAAACAAACAAACATATAAATAAATATTATTGTTTAAATAAATTATAAATTTATTCTTTAATTATATTCTACCATCCACAAAATATATTCAAAATTTTTTATTTCAATGTATATAAGATCTTATGTCCAAATAGGTATAACCAATAGTTCTCGTGTTAGTAGTTATCAGTAGGCAAATACTATTGCAGTTATAATCTAAACTTTGTTTGACCAATCATATATAAGTAGTTGAAATATTTGGTTTTCTTTTTAATTATAATACAATCTATATAGCTATTTTTAGTTTTTAAAATTTTCTTAAGTAATTACCTCCCATTCATTGGATAACACTTTTGGGGTCTTATAATACACGTCTCACTCACCATAGCAATTTTAGGTTCCTATTTAATAGGATGATGGATGCATTGTGTTTTCCCACTCTTCTATCTTTCTTACTATGAATATCATAAAAATGTTGTCAATATACATATTTAAACCTTCAATCATTTATAATTTATCTCCAAAAGTTAATAATTAATGTCAAATGTTAAATTAGATTTGATAAAATTAAAAAACTTAAGTTTTTTTTGATTGGTAATGGATCAAAGCCTAGATAAATTATTATTATTTGTTGTAATTAATTAATATTATGTGTTAAGCTCAAGTAGACTTGAATCCAAGACCTCCCACATTAGAGGCTCACAAGTTACCATTGTGTCATAGGCTTTTGCCTTAAAAGACAAACAAAACTAAGAAATTATATAAGATAGATATATTTAATTTAAAATGCATTGACAAATATCTAATATGCATGTTGTATAAATTTAGAGTTTAAAGTTTAAAAACTAATATCCATATTTTGAAAAATATTTTTCAATTTTATCAAGATTATAAAAAATCAAGTGTTTTGATTAGGATAACTAGGGAAAGGTCCCTCAACTCATAATCTAGAAAGAAACATGAATGTAATGATACTCATCTTTACAAGTTTAAAAAAACCATATGAACCCAACCATTCAAATAATCTAAATAGCATTTCAATTAACTCACCTTTATAGTTCAAATAAATATTTTGAACTATCATAATTACTGTTAGATTATGATCTTGCAAATGTAATAACACTGCATATAATTTATGTGTTTTCCAAAGGCAATGATCACTCTCTTATATATATTGTGGATGAGAAATGGAGATACATGTTCCTTCATGGGACATATCTATTCATTAACACCTACTCTTTTATTAATATAATGACATACACACATATAATATCTCTTTAGTATTATTATATTAATTTCTCTAAAATAATAATAGTTAGATACATATAAATTTATATCTCATGTATAATGAATATATATAATGGGTCGAAACCTAGAGATTATTTTTGTTATTTATTTATTTATTTATTGTTATTTGGATTAATTATTATTATGCGTTAAGCTTGAGTAGATTTAAACCCATGACTTCCTCGATGAGAGGCTCACAATTTTCCATTGTGTTGTAGTCTCTTTCTTATATCTATGTATGTATGTGTGTGTGTGTGTGGATATGTATGTATATATGTGTGCGTGTGTGCGTGCATGTGTGTGTGTGCATCTCACACACACACACACACACACACACACACACACACACACACACACACACACACACACACACACACACACACATATATATATATATATATATATAGAGAGAGAGAGAGAGAGAGAGAGAGAGAGAGAGAGAGAGAGAGAGAGAGAGAGCCACAATAGTATTGTCTCATAGGATTTATCTGAATGAAACTACAATAACATTAACACTCCCTCTTAGTTTAGGAGGATAAACACACGAGTAAATATTACCTCAAACTAATATCGAGAATGACATGATTAAGAATATACTTGATCAGATTATGCTCACAATTTAGATACCATCTCATGGTATTAGGAGTAATGGCCTTAGAATATCAAATCACATGATATCCACCATGTAGTCACAATGTTCATAATAATATCATCTTATGATATAAGGGGTAATAGCCTTAAAATACCAAGTTGCATGTGTTAGAATATTTAGAATAATTGAGAGTGGAGGGGGTGGGTGAATTAGCTACTCAAGGTCCATAAGTACCATTTGAATAATCAAACATTTAAACATTATCTACTCCTCTTATCCTACTATAACTCAGTCTCTACTGTATACTGATAAATTTTTTTTCTAGTAATTCACTATCCTAATATAACAGACTTGCTGAATGTAAACATATAAATGTAAAACACCATAAAAAATTCAACACAAGTTTGACACTAGGAACATGGAAACCCAATTTGGGAAAAACCACTAGCAACATGTCACCACTTTTTCACTCTTTTAAAGTGAGCTTTGTTAGGAGCCAACCTTGTTAAAGGTTAATATATACACTGTTAAATGTGACTTGGTTATAGGATTTAATCATCCTATTAAGAGTGTCCTTGTCAGAGGACTTTTATCATTCCAATTAGAATGTCACCTTGCTAAAGGATTTACACAAACTGTTGAGTCCTTCAATGATTGTTACATCAACCTTTGATTAAAAGGATTTTAATACAAATTGTTTATAATGATTATAAAGAAAATAGTAGGGTTTGATTTGTATGATTACAACTCACTTTGAATTTTTAGATCTCTATTTAGTTCATGTGTTGATTCTCTGATAAGCCTTTCTTGTCACCTTCATCCTTGATTCTCTTTGCAACCCTTCAAGAAATCATCCTTCTCCTCCCATTAAACTTAAGCCTTCTATGTAGATTCTCTTATCAATCTCAACAGCTTTGTCCATCTCACTGGAATCACACACAAATTCTATTTTCTGTCTCATTGCGTCTCACACTTCATGCTTATATCACACCTTTATGCGCTCTTCCACACACTCTATTCTTGTACATTCACCCTTGTGTGCCTCTAATATATACTTCTAGTTTTCCTCTATACCTCCTTAAATAGGTAATTCTACTCCTTTTCCATTTTCATAATCACCATAGATCTTAGGGTTTATGATATGATACAATAGATTCATTTTATCTATCCATCTTCTTTTCTAGAAACATCACATTGAATTCGTTCATTAGGTATCTTACCTAATCCTCTCCTTGAATGAAATGATCCATCTCATCAATCTTATCTTCAACATGGTCTCCATATCCCAAGAAATCATTCGAGTCAAATGGAAATCATGACTCCTCATATGCATTCAAAATACTGTCACTCAACCATTACTAAGTTCCAACACTCGGTCATCACTAAATTTCTTGGTCGCTGTAGAAATTCTATCTTGGTATCAACTAGTTTTGTCAATCAATACTAATGCTCTTTCAACATTGAATTTTATCGTTCCTTACTATGGCTCATTTGAAACTAGCATCACTAAGCATGAACATCAAATTTCCTTGATCTTTTACTCTTTTTCTCAGTCAAACTTTACATAAGTGATATATCTTGACTTGTATTGTAAAGACTTGAACATCAACATGATTTAAACAATCACCTTGTCTTGTCGAAGTATAACTAATCAAATGTCCATTGTAGTTTCCTTTTCATAGCTCAAACTTTCCTCTAGGTGCTTTTGTTATGAGAAATCTCTCAAATCCTCTTCATCAATAAAATAGATATGACATTTAGATTAGATAGAAACATGTCTTATTAGTAGACCTGACATCAATAACAATACACAAATTGTTTCAATTGTAGTTTCAACAATCTCCCTCTTTGGCATTGATGGAAATACTTTAAAATATCTCAAGCATATGAATACAGTCTCCTAGCTCTTTGTTACCATGCAATCCAAAAGATTTCACTTTTATGAGTGAACAATATCCTTAGTATAATTCTAATTCTCATCCATACTATGTTAGAAACTATCTCTAAGTTCTGAGTTCAAATATGTTCTTGTATCATTCTTCATATTCAAATCTCTCCCTCTATAGTATATCTCTCTCTATGTGACAACAATGCCACTAGCTTTCTTGGCTTTAGGTTCTTCATACATCTTGAATCTTATGTAGGTAAATATATGTTAGGGATGGATACTGCCATATGCAAATGACTAATTTGTTATGCTATTCTTCTTCTTTACTGAACTTTACTACCTTAGGCATCTCCTAAAGTAGAATTGCTTGTATTAATATTGTAGGGTATTTTGATTATCACATTTAATGCAATGCACTGTATCTCCTTAAGTTTCCTTGCTTAGGGGAATCACCCCTAATTTACTTCTAAGATATTCATGAGCATCTTAAGGTAAGGCTTTAGTGAGTATGTCAATGATTTGTTCTTTGGTGTGCACATATTCTAACTTTTCTTCTTTGTCTTAGAGCTACTTGATAGAAATGTGCTTTGTTTTAGTGTGCATCACTAGATTCTTTGATATGTTAATAGCACTTTTGTTATCGCAATAGATAACCACTTGATCTATAATTTCTTGTTTCATTCCCTTTAGTAATTTTTTGATCCACATAATGTTTGAATAGTTCACTACAACAACCACATACTCAACTTTATCTGTTGATTTGGAAATACAATTATGTTTCTTGCTTGTCCATGCCATCAATCTCTTTCCTAGAAAGAATGCACCTCTACTAGTGCTTTTTTCTGTCATTAATATTGTATTCCCAATTAAAGTCAGTGAATACTTTTAGGTCAAAACTATCACTCCTTTTGTCAAACAATCCATAATTTTCTATACACTTCAGATATCTCAATATCCTTTTCACTACCATCATGTGATTCTCCTTAGGATTTTTTGAAAATATAGCAACTATCTCAACTACTAATGCAATATCAGGTCTACTATGAACAACACATTGTAATTTTCCAATCAATGATTTGTATAGTGTTTGGTTTACATCAGCAAATTCATCATTTTTAGATAACTTATACCTTGTATGTTAGAATTATAATAGGAAAGGTAAACTTCTGAGGGTGGGGGGGCAGTGAATCAGTAGTTTAGTCTTGGACCCATAAAACTTTTACCATACATCCATCTCATACATTTAATAGATAAATTAAAATAACATGTAAAGCATATAAATCTGAATCATATAAACATACAAGCATTTACACACATAACACTAGATATGATTACCCAGAAACCCTCCAAGTGAGAAGGTAAAACTAGGGTGGGGATGACACCCACAAATCTTCACTACTGTAGCAATAAAGTGTATCCAATAAAGGTTACAATGTTTTGATCATCAAACATTATCTAGCCTATGAAAGGTCTCCCTATTAAAGGCTTACAAAGACTGTTAGGTCTTACCTTGTTAGAGGATTTCAACACCCTATTAGAAGTGTGCTTGGTTAAAGAAATTTAACTTACAACTAAGTAAGCACCCCGTTAAAGGATTTCATACAACATGTTAGGACTACTCCGTTAAGAGATTTGACTAAAATCACCTGTTAGAATGTCTCAGCATAGATCTTGTGGTTGGCACTTGCTTTCTTGATCACATGTCTCTTTTCTATATCCTTTTCTCTATCCTCTATTCTTCTCTAACTGATTCTGCAATGTAGCTTCACTTCATAACTTTCTAAGTCACCATGAATGCTCTATTTGTGCATGCAAACTTCTCTCTTCACTCCTTCAATTCCTTACACACTTATTGAGAGTTTAGGGTTTTGTCCTCCTTAATAAGACTTGGTGACTTAGGGTTAGGTATGAATCTATGACTGAGATTCATCCATTTTTTTGCTTAAACCTTCCCATTTTCTAATTGGTTGCATGAAATTACATAGGGAATCCAACTAGAGATTTGTCCCTATCTCCAAAATATCAAAATCTAATCTTAAGTTGGCTCAAAAATGGTTTACATAGTTGTTTGTGCCATTACAAACAAATATGTCAAAACTGTTTCACTTGGCATATGAAGTCTCTAATGCTTGACATACAATAATCTTTATACTATGACTTAGCACATGTATTTCTTGGCATACATTGTTTACTCAAATCTTGTGTCACTTGACATAGTCTATTTTCTTGGTACATGAGTGGCTTGGCACTCACTATGACTCGACATGGTCTAATATTTACATGTTGTGCTTGGAATGTACTACTAGTTCAACATGAACTAAGTAACTTAAGTGTGTTGACACTCACTTGTTAAAATCAATTTGAGATCAATAATCTCCCCCTTTGACATGAGTGTCAAAAAAACTTGAGTATACATTATCATCCTTAATCTTACAAGCATAAAATATATCAACTCGGCTTGTATACAAAACTTCAAAACATCAAAATTTTGTATTAATTTGTATACCTAAAAATTTGATAACTCCCCCTGAGTTGACAATGTTGTTCTATAACCAAAATTATGAACTCCTTCTAAGTAGATGTGTCTCTGCTAATACACTTTGACTTCATGCTCTATTTTTCTGATACTCTTTCATCTGATATCTTCTTGTTTCATTCTCTCCCTTTTCTGTATTGTTCTCAATTTTTCTGCAAAAATATATCTCCCCCTTTTTGACACTTATGTCAATGGGCTATACACTTATTGTGTGTTTGTTTAGAAAATTTTTACCAAAATCCAATATTATCTTGAGTATTGCATCCCAATTATCACATGCAACATCCAATGGCTTTATTTGGATGGCAAGCTCAACAACAAGGTGGACTAGACCAGCTAAAGTAGAAAGATTGGGGTCTTTCTTCAGTAGGGTTTCAACATTGCCTAGATCCTTGTGTAATAATTCTATATGGGGGGTGAGGGTTGCTTGGATGCTAGTCAGTTTGGCCCTTATGTTGGCCTCATCTATTGCTAGTATAGCTAACTGACTCTGTGTTTGAAGCAATGTCTTGAAATGATTCTCACTCTCAACAGGATTCATTGGTAGCTTTGCACCTAATGCAGTGATTTGGCTTTCTAGACTCAGAATGTGATTTCTAGTCTCTTCAGTGAAGAGTGAGGGATTGCAAAATTTAGTGTACAATGAGAATATGTTCTCAAGTGCCTTCTTTACATCCTCAACCTTAGTTGCCAATTCAACTTGTGTTAGTGCTATATTACTAGATATTTTCTAATTCACCTTGTTTTGGAACTTCTTCTTTGACCATTCAAGTAATTTTGCATTTGTATCCAGGTCTTCATTACTAACCTTTTCCACTATATCTGTCAGCTATTCTATTAGTAGCTTGGTCTCATCAAGAGTTGGTAGACTAAATGCATCTAGAAAGATGTTCTGAATGTCTTGTAGTGCCTACTTCTGCCTGTGTTCTCTCCTAAGCATTTCTTGATGCTTTTTCCTTTCTAAGACTTCCTGTAATATGCCTATTTGTTCTAATGTCATGGTATCATAATCATATTTGGGTATAATAATTTCCTCATCAAGGCTTACATCTCCATAATGAATTACCCTTTTAGCCTTTGATGAACTTGGGCTTGGCACTGAGATTTGCAGTGGAGTAGCATATGTGCTTGGCTTCTTAAGAGTATGACTAGGTGGAGTGCCAGATATTGGTAAAGTTACCAGGGCTTGGATAGTAGTTTGCTACTTCAACTTTAGTTTCATTTCACTCTCTTTATGATTTCCCTATTCTCCCATAATGACTTGCTTTGCACCTTGTCCTTGTGCAGATAGGTCTATCTGACCTATTTCCTGTTGTCCTATAGTGGTGGCTTGTTCTTCTATCATCTTCTTCTCAATAATATCAATTTTGAAAAGTGTATCAACCTTGGTAGATGTATCCTTTGGAATTTGAATCAAATGTTGTACATCAATGACTGGAGGGATAATAGAAGGTGGTTCTTGTGGACTCACCTTTTCCCTTGCAACATCAGTCACAAACTTTTGTAGTTCATCTACATTGATAAAAATAGGATTATTGCAAAGTTTAGCTTGCAGTATAGATTGATCTAATATATTCTTAAAATCTTCTTTAGTAAGGGGATTGATGTTTTGAACTAATATATTAGAAAAATCTTTGATAGTTACTATTTAATTTGTCTTAGTTATGTCCTGGCATTCGACAATTATGTGTCTTGCACACTCTATTCTTCTGGCTACTCAGGCTTTGTTGTTGCCTTGTCATCTACTTCCATTTCTATTTCTCCTCCAGCTATGTTATTTTTCTCATCATCATTGACCTTAGTAAGTTTAGGTTCTCCTTTCTTTACTATAGTCAATCCATATGTTACTTTCCATATTTGTGATGACTTTTTGACTACATCTTCAATATTATTTTGTAAAATGCTAAAGGCTCTATATTTAATTGTGAACCTAACAACATACTTCTTTATAGCCTTAGCAATTTGTGCCTTAGTTAATTTAGGCATCACTTGGGCTAGTGTAGTCTCCCTGATTTACTTCTCCATGTTTAGATAGTAATGCCATTTTTGCTCAACTATGTCATATAGAATTTTAGGCACAGAGTTAGCAAATTCTAGTGGAGTTGTCTTGAATTTTTCCATCATAGAATATAGGTCCTCCTCCACCTAGTTTTTCTCCACTTTACAAAATTTATCAAAATCAACATGACTGAATCCTGATAGATCTACATTATTCTTAACATTTTCACATAAATTTTCAAGATTTGAAAGAGGGTTATGAATCACCACCTTGAATTGCTGATGTCATCTGACTTTATTTTTTCCTCTTCAAAATTTGGTTGTGCAATATAATTTCTTCTTAGTCTCTTCTATTTTTGACCTTCTTGTTCCACTTGTTTAGTCTTTTCCTTGTCCTTTTGTGTGGTTGCTCATGTGATAACTCTTGTTGTAGGTATAGTGGGCTTTAGATGTCTTGGTTTGGAAAATTTCTTAGTTCTTGCCATAGGTTGTGCCTTGGCCTTCCTCTTCTTTGGATCGGCAGGAGTAGGTGCTTCCCCTCGACTTCTTCTCCCTCAACACCTTTAGTCTCCTCCTCTTCCTGGTCTTCTCCCATACCTTGAGTCAATGCTAGAGGTTCTTGTGCTTGGGTTTCCTCTTCCTCATCATCATCATCATCATCATCTTCTTCCTCCTCGACACCTTCTCCAAACTTCACTTTCAGCTTCTTCACTAGCTTGTCCTTCTTGATAACTAAAGCAGTCTTTAGTTCCACGGTGATCTTGGAGTTTTACACTTCATAATTTCCAATTTTTTTTGCAGTTTTGTCTATCTCTTCTACTAGTAAAGCTATTTTGGCTGTAGAGGCTTCATCCACATTTATTTCATAGCCTAAAGGTCTCAACCATCCCAACATTGGTGTAGCAACTTGTGCAAATGTATAATCAGCATCCACAAGAAAATAAATGTCATCATAGTGTTTCTCAACTAAGGGTTCTGGTATTCCTAGTCTCTTTTTCATTGACTACTTAAAATCTTCAAAGTAGCTTGTCATTAGGGATTCAAAATTCTCTTCTAACTACTTAATAAACTCACCAATATGTACAATTACTGATCTATTTGTTTTCCATCCCACAATACCAAATGAGGGAAATGTGTTTTGCACATAAAAGAATATACAAATCAATATAGAGCCAAATTGGCATTGTGCACTCTTGGTTTTCCTGATTGCTCCAAGATTTTCCATCACTTGTTGCAACTGTAGCTCTGCTAGATCATATGTATGATCTTTCTTTACAATCTTATATCCTACATCCATAGCTATACAAGGCACATTTTTCAATCTAATGGATTGATAGAACTTGTGTGATATAACCCTTACAACAAAGTTTGTGAGAGGATCAATGATTGTGTCTATTGTCATGCCTTTCTTGTTCCAGAGAGCTCCAGTATTCTTTTCAATTACTTCCTTTCAATCACTTCTCAACATCTTAGGCTAATCTAGAGTTGGGTAGCCAGTAACCCTATTGATTACTCTCTTAGTAATCTTGATAGGTGTTATGGTTTCACAATGCACACCCTATTTCATCTAGAAATGGGGAACACCCTACTTTATTTTTTTGGATTTTTAGAGCTCTAGTCCACTATCTGAGTCTTTTTTAGGTTTTCACTTAGAGTTTCTGGTCAGATCTGGGTTCTAGTTAAAAAACCCAGAATCCAAATTTCATCATTAGAAGGAGATAAGTCTTTTTGCAAAAGGAAAAGACACACCAACACACCTAATGAGGTGCACTAGGGCACCGAAGTGATAAAAGAGTGAGAGAAGCATTTTAACTTTGGTGATGTGTAGATGTGCACCTGCATAATTGTGCACCTATGCAACACCAAAGGTGTGTAGGGCTATATAACTCAAGGGGTCCCGCTCCCTCCTCACTTCTTTCTTTTTGTTCTCCTCCGGCTTCAAAATCACAACGTCGCACCTCCGAGGTGTGTCTTTCACCTTCGTTCCCCTAAAAAAAAAAATAGAACATCAAAAAAGTGGTGTGCATCAGTGCACCTACCCAAGTGTGCTGGTGAGCACCACTCTTTTTTGTAAAAACACTAAAAAACCTTAAAAAAGAAAAAAATTAGAAAAAAAAATGACCAAAAGCAAGCTACGCATTAGCATACCTAATTAGGTGTGCTAGTGTGCACCTTAAATAATTTAACCCTTTGTACTTAAGTCTAAACATGAGGTGCACATCAACATACCCCATGAGGTGCATTGATGTGCATTATGTACAATGAAATTTTCTTTTAAAAAGGGTGCATCAGGCCCACCTATTAGGTGCACCAGGTGCGCCAATTTTTTGTTGTTGCAAATCTAGGGTAAAAGAAAGGTTTTCTAGTGTCTTACAAACATTTAGGTTTTTTAGCCTTGTCTGAGTCAGTGTTAGGGTTTGAATTAGTTGATATTTTTTCGAATTTGGACTAATATGTATGGTTTTTGTATAGATTCAATGGCTTCCTCATCATCCTCCCTTGCCAAGAAGATGGTCCCAAAGCCCATGGTATTCAAGTTACAAGGTGTTCTGACCAAATCAAGATTCCAAGATGATCGTTTAGAGATCTGAGATACTAAACTAGGTCATATTGATTTATGGGCATTCTTGACATTGTGCAACAAGCTGATGGAAAGGTCTCCAATGATTTTCACATTGACTCAATCAGGATTGGTAAATGCAGTGTCACATCAAGTTTTAGTCTAGTCCTTAGAGTTAATCATGACATTGGTAGAGAAATATGTTCTCGAGGAAAGGGTTGTGAAAAGCATAACTGGAGAGATCATTTTGGATCTCTGACCTAACAATATACAGAAGGTATTCCACTTTCCAAGGGTGGATCAATCCATCAGATTAACCTATAACCAAGCCAAGAGATAGTATAAGAAACATGTGGAGGAAGCTTTCAAGATTATACAGTCTTCATACCTTATTGAGAAAACTCCCCTAGGGTGGAAAGCCAAAAAAGTGGATATTACACGGGGCTACATGAAGGAGGATATTGGGTTTTAATTATACTTTTGAGTAGAGTCATGGGTTTACCTGCATTAGAACATTTGAACATATAGATGGTCAATTTTATTGAGACTATCAAGATGAAATAAATGCCACTTGATTAGGCCTTCATTCTTAGTGAGAACTTGGGAGACCAATTGGTGGCAGTGAAGAATAACATAAGGTTTTATATGACTTTATATCTGGTATACCTTCTAGTTGCAAGAGCAATAAATTATCTTGGGCTCTATAAAAGGGGCAGTATGTAGGATGCCAATGTATGAACATACATAGTATATCCTTAGCTAGTAAAAAATAAGCTTTAAAAGCAAAGCAAGAAGTACATGATAGTGAATGATGCTTTCATTTTAGCAATAATTTGTTTCATTTTAGCAACAATTCATTTCATTTTAGCAATGATGTGAAAATAATTTCACAAGAGGCATCTGCCAAGATAGTAGAAGTTGGGGCTTATTACATCTAGTTTCACACATTCACATATTTGAGGGTAGCTAGTACAACTATCAACCCTAAGAAGCTCCCTAGGTATCCTCGTGATAGACTCATTTTACTGAAGATTTCTTGACAACTCTTGTTTGCATATGATAGAGTTATAAAATAGCACAAAATATGTTGGACATGGCCTATTGCAACAGGATCATTCAGGGTGGATCGGAGACAAGACATTCTATCTTTTGAGTGTGAATGGGATCAATATCCCTTGGATGAGTATAGTTCTCCATAGTCCTATTTTGATAACATTGGAAGAGTACACCACCTAGCTAGTAAAATATTTTAGCATGAGGATGCAATTGAAGATCACTAGATGAATGTAACAAATGACTACGATGTCCACACAAGGGACTATTGTAATATGACTCTGTATTTAGAAGAGAGGGCTTTAAATATAAAGATCCCAATGAAGATTGTGTAACAAGATTCAGAGGAGCTACTTGATCCATTGTTCAACAGGGATAGGATTGGCGATAGGCCTATCATGAATGCTAAGGTTGATAAAGAAGAAAATAGACATATCAATCATAGGGTGAGGCACATCATCAAATTGACGTAGGATTGGATCAAGAAACCTTTCAAACTTGATACAATTCCTTCAACAACAGTCTTCCATGCATAGGCCCACCTAGCTAAAGGTTGGAGAGCTAAGGTCATGGTGTCTACATTCATAGCCCAGTCACTAGTGAGACCAAAAATGGTGCACCAACTTGATAGACCAGTTGGGTATTATCGGGCTTAGAAAGGTAAAGGTAAAGGCAAAAGAAAGAGGAATTCTCCTCAATAAGCTGAGCCGAAAGAAGGAGAAATTTAGGCATCTCCATAGCAAGGAGAAGAACATGTACAAGTACCGAGAAATGTAGAAGTTGAAAAAGTTTAAGAGGATCCCCAAGTGCCACCCACTAAACAAGGCCAGGGGGAAGTAGAGACTGAAGTACAAGAGGCATCTCTACCTCAATAAGTAGAGCAAGCCTCCCCCTCCACACCTAAAAGAAGAAAATTCAAGACTTTGATAAAGAGGAGGCAAAAGGTTATTAGGAAAGTGATCCCTTTCCCATTAGTTCCTAAATCAATTCCTAAAGAGGTAGAAGAAGAGGGTGATGAGGATGAAGATGAAAATCTATCTTTGAATTAGAGGACATGACTTGCTAGAGAAATAGAGTCAGAGAGGAGGAGAAGGTCCACAATCACACTTTCATCTATCCCTGATGAACCCATTCAAACTACCGCCTTAGAAGATAAAATGCAACAATGGATAGATGAGTAGTATGTGGAAGGCATTGCTATTTTTTAGATGTTAGATTTTGATTTCATGCCCGTGGGTACTGAATTGGTAGGGGATAAAATAAGAGATACTTTGACAAATCAATCTCAACAAGAAGAATGGAGTCAGCAACGATCTAAACCACAAGGACCCAAGCACCATCCCTAGTACAAATCAGATTTTGTGTAAATAAGGGATCGAATACCCCTCTTCCTCTAGGCACAAAAGCATAATAGGTCCAAACAAGGCAAGAGGATGAGCCACAACAAACACCTATTGAGGAAGTATCAGAAGAATGATAGATAAGTGAACATCCTTAGAAAACTTCACAAGTCACCAAAGTCATTGAGAAATTCAAGGGAAAATACCTAGATATAGCTTTGGTATAAAGGGAAACAAAACCCAAAAGCCAAAATTTCAATTTTGGCACTTGGTGAATTTTTACATTTTTTGCCTCCGAGGTGCACTAGGTGTGCTAGTGCACTTTTTGAAAAAGTGTTTTGGAATTTTTTGAAGAATTTAGAGGTGCACCAAGAGTTAATTTCCATTTCTAAAATTAGAGCTTTCCATGCATCGAAAATGTATTCTAACAGTAGTTAAACTCCTATGGATGCCTAGTGAAGATGGAGCTTCTATTTTTGGCACTTCTAGACACTCCTAAATCAACTGAAGGCTCTCTCTTTCTTATTTTCTCATGATTTCTTTGTTTTAAGACATGTAAAGGCTCATGCATGTAGTAAATGATATAAATATGGATGGAGTCCTACTAAGAACTAATTAGAGAGTTAGTTTATATATAAATAGATTTATTTTATTAGTTTAGAAGCATATGATTGCATAAAGATATCTCTCACTCTCAACACAAATTAAGGAGAAGATTTCTTATAAATTTAGGAATATAATATGTATTCTAGGCTACCATTATTTTGATGCAATAATATATGCTATTGGTGCTCGCATTTGGAGTGTAGTGATTCTTGCCTAAGTGTGTTATATTTTGTGAATTTATGTTCATGAAGTGTAATTGAGCCAATTGTTTTGTTTCATTTTTCTAGTTGTGCAATCTTTTAATTCTAGTGTTTGCTAAGAGTCTACAAATTTCACTAATATACTTAGTTCGAGAAGAGATCACCATATTGTTCCTACATAGCTCTTCGTCTCATATGAGCACACTTTTCGTGGTCTTGCAATTTGATGAAATGTGAAACATCTTATGGTTACCAAATTCCCATCGACAATTTCATCGGTGGAACTAAAGAAGCATTGCTCCTATTTTCATTGCTTACTTACCAATATTTTGAAAGACTTAACTCACAGACACATTGTTTTCATAGCTTATGTTCATTAGGATTTTACTTTCCATATTATTTTCTTAAAATTCTTGTCACCCTATCTTTGCTTTCCTAAGCCCTTTGTTAAATTAGGAATTCATATTAGTTACATTGTTAGATTGCATCCATTGGAAAATAAAAAAATACAAATTTTTTTTTCTTTTTGTGTGTTTATTCTTTTCAAATAACAAATAGATTATACATCTTATCCAAAGTTATTAGAACCAGCAAAGGCCTCCTCATGAACACTCACATTTATATTCAATTGTGTAGATTCCAATAGGTTGCATGATTGCCCAAAACCTTGGAGTTGATCCCCAAGATTAAATTTTCAAGAGAGGAGTTTGAAAGGATTCCTGCCGTTAAGCATCATGAAAAATGAAAGCTCAACAAAAGTGGTGCTAGGAGGGCCTCTTGACTTTTGAAATAGAAGAAAAAATTTTGCAAACTTCAAAATTCTACAATTTTTTACAAGTTTAGGTAATTTTATAAGTTTTTGAAATTTTTGAGCTATGCTACTGTACTGGTGGGCTAAATTATGAGGTGTGTCTTATTTTGTGAGAAAGTGTACTTCTACAAATGTGTACTTTTTCTAGAGTTGATGCAAACTAGAGGATCCTGATCTAGAATCCCCATTTCAGCAAGCTTTAAGATCTTCACCAAGTACACACGAGTTCCTTGAGCTTAGCCATTTTTGCAAGCCCCACAGTGAAAAAAGAATACCTCAAATTCAACCACTTACATTCAATATTTCATCATCTTCTTTAGTTCCACCTCCACAACAACCACCCTTCATTCCACCAAATCCTCCAATGGCCTTTTTTGTAAATGTTGTAGACTCACTAATCAACTTGGTAGGCATACTCAATGACCTTCCTAAGAATCCTAAGAAGTTTTTCCCAAGATTCATCTATGGAGAGACACGAACTGCTAAAGATCACATCAAAGTATTAAAAGAAATTTGAACTAAAAGAAGATTGCTAAGGAGAATGTAGTTCTTTATTTATTCCCCTAATCTTTGGGGGAGGTTTCCTTTAATTGGTAGGTCAATTTACCACTTGGGTGCATTGGAGACTGGGATACATTTGTAAAGTTATTCTTGGAGCAATTTAAAACCTTCATCAACCTAGTGGTGATACATCAACAATTCATATCAATCAAAAGGGACCCAACTGAGATAGTTTCGTGCTTCAACCATCACTTTCACATGGCATATCACAAGCTAGAAATACTATACCCTATACTAATTGAAGCTGCTATTTAGATTTATCTAAATGCTATGGACCATCTTATAGCTATCTTTTTGAGAAGACTTCCTACAAAAAATATTGACACATTAGATCAAGTCTATGCAGAAGCAATTACCTTCACTAAGCAAGCCAATCCTAATGGAGGAGGATTGATGCTTCCAGATCAAGCTATTAAAATGATGCCAACATACCCTATCAGAGCATCTACAGTGCCTAGCCAATTCATACCTCCGAATCTAGTTCCATTACAGTAGGCACCTGTTCCACAAAACCTCACTCTTACATATCTAGGGTATGAACCTCCAAAAGCTACTTTCTTTGAGTAGAAATTAGTAGTTTCTGCTAAGGCAGACAACAATTTTGCCTTTGAGTTTGGTCAAATGAAAAAGACCATGTAATAAATGAACAATAATCTGACTCATCTAAGGTTGTCACAAGGACAAAATAATAACTTTCAAAGAAACAACACTACTCCTTACAACAATAATTATGGTTAGAATTATAACAAGAATTTCAGTGGAAACAATAATACTGGGAAAAAAAATGCAAAAAATTATAATGGAGGAAACAATTCAATTCTCCTGATCGTAATAATGACTTTCAAAGACATAATTGATAGTGGAACACTCATTCAAATAATGGAAGCATTCTTGCAGATAACAATAACTACAATGTTCAATATATAGATATCAATCAGTATGACGATGTTCAAAATACAACTAACAATGATGGTTCATATTATAATGGAAACTAAGAGATGAATCAAAATTTGCAAGTGAATGATAATGTCACCCTTGTGCAACTTAATACTTTGTTACTAGAATCTTACGATTCTACACAGAACATACAGGTGGAACAATCATCCAATGAAGAATTCTCTTTTCCATTTAATCACAAACTAGACCTTTAGCCTAAAGAGATGTTTTCCTTTCACAATGAAAATTGAAATACATACAATATATGAAGTAGAAAATAACCTATGATAGGTGGAATTCCACTAGCACTACAACCAACTCCTCTCGATTCAATAGCGAGTAACAATCTAGCACCAATTAGGCCACTGTAAGGAGGATGACAAAATTAGAATCAAGGGAATGTGCCAAGGATATTGAAAAATCTTGCTTGGTCTACTAAAAAGTATAGTGCAGTAGAAGATTTAAAATGAACAAAAGCTAACTTGTTCATGTTTGACATGCTGCAAACTATCCACATCAATGAGAGTCACTCATGAAGACTTTGGATCATACAAAGGTACCCCATAACATGAATACCGTCCCTCAAAAGATAGTATTTCAACAAGTTAACACTTTAGAGGTAATGCTAACTATGTTTAAAGACAAGGTCAAGGTGCCCCCATTTCTACTTAGCATAAGGATATATGGAAAGAATCTTCACAATTGCCTAATTGATTCAGAATGTCATGCCACTATTAATAGTGCAAAGGTTGGGAGTCATTCCTTAGCCTTCTAATCAGATAGAGATACAATTGGATAAAACAAAGGTGAAAGTCATTGGTGTGTTGAAAGATGTTTGGATACAATTGACAGTTGACCCTTGCATTCAAGACATCATCAATATACATGTGGTTGATATTCTTGAGACATACAAATTACTTCTAAGTAGAGAATGAACAAAATGCCTAAGAGGATGGTTTTCTACAGAGTTCACTCAGTTATGGTTACCATGGAAAGGGATGAACAATCAAATCAAGATAGATGTAGATCCAAATTTAAAAATGATGATTATAGAATACAATGCTCTTAATGAAATAGTATTCTTGCAATCAGATTTAGGCTCTTACAAAGCGATGGCATTTGATACACCTTCAACCAAAATATCAGATGATCGAGATGAAAAATCTGAGATTCCAATCCCAAAGGATGAGATTGTAACATAGTTTATAGATAACATGGTGGCTAATTTGTAATGTTTAGGAGAAGAAGCTAACCCCAATATCCTACTTCTCCCAAGATTTTTTTGATTACATAAAGTTAGCCATTCAGAGTTCAAATGCTCATTGTTCCAAGAAGCAATCACTAATGTGTTAACACAAATAATGGGAGGAAAGAGTGGTCACATCTCGAAAGACCAACCCATAGAAAATAAAAGTCCCATGAACATACTTGAATCTATGGAAAAAGTTGGAGAGGAAATTGAAAATTTAAACCTATGATATAGTGATACCTCTTCATATGGTGGAGGTTTGTCTTCTCCTCCCCCAAGAATGATCAAAGTTCAAAGAAGAAGATGGTATATTAAAGGTCAAGGATGGACTTCAATAGTCATCCATCCTAAACCTAAAGTGGATGAAATTAAAGAATTGATAGGGAAAATTCACGACAAAAAAGAAAAACATACACTTCCTTTATCAAGGACTAACAATGGAGAATCATCAAGTCCACCTCACAAAAGATTACAGTGGGTTCCCAAGAAACAATCCTTTTAGGCCCAAGTGGAAGAGACACTAAGGATGAATAAGCATAAGTTTAGAAAACCCAAGGAAGATCTAATTTTGACACTTCACTTTGATGGTTCCAAATGCAAATTAGGAGTTGGCAAAAGTATTGAGTTGATCAACCCAAAAGGTAAGTCTTTCTATGCAACATGTTGATTATAGTTTAGATGTATTAATTATGTTGTAGAATATGAAGCATTGATCTGAGGACTTCTTTTCACACTAGACTAAGGAATCACAACTCTTATAATTGAGGGAGATTCTTAGTTGGTCATATGACAAGTGAAATTAGTATACTCTCGCAATTATAAGAGGTTTCTTGCTTATAGAAAAAGAGTATGGGATTTAATGGATGATTTCGAAGCTTTGAACATAAAATCTATTCCAAGAAGAAAAAACATGGTAGTAGATGCTCTCACTATTTCAGCTAGTGCATTATAACCAGTTGAAAGAATAAAATTGAAATGATTTTTAGTAGAATTGGTTTCTACTCCATATATTTCAGACAATATTACAAACTTTCAAGTCTTTTTAGACGATCAACATATACTTGAATTTATCATGTGCAATGGCCACTTTAAATGGCAAGAAATTGATGACACTCCAGATGACAAATCTAAGGATGATGGACTTGAAGATTAAGATGGGATCTTGAATTTAAAAACTAACACTATTCATAAGGGAATGATTGAATTGGAATGCATTTTTGACCATGATAAATTAGCACTTAATAGAAGAATGGCCCAAGAAAAGGTGATCGAGGAATGTGACTCATACAACTTAGATACCGACGAAGATCCTAGAATGGTAAAGATTGGAAAAGCATGCAATGCACATGAAAGGGAAGACATGCTCAAATTACTTACATAATATAACGATGTTATTTCTTGGACCTAGGAAGAGCTAAAGACATAAGTTCCCAAAATTATTATGCATGACATTCCATTGAAACCAGATGCCAAACCTTTCGGGAAAAAGAAAAGACCGATTAATTCTACCATTGAACCATTGATAATAAAAGAAGTTAAGAAATTAGTAGATGCCAATATTATCTTCCCCATTCACCATTCTATGTAGGTGGCTAATTTTGTTACTATATAGAAAAAGACTGGATAGATTTGTCTTTGCATGGATTTTTGTAACTTGAACCTCACGTCTCAAAAGGACAACTATCCTTTGCCTTCACTAGTGTAAATGGTTCAAAGATGATGTCTTTTTTGGATGGATATTTGGGATATAATTAGGTAATGGTTGATGAAGAGGATAGGCTAAAGACAACCTTCATGACTAAATAGGGAATTTTTTCTTATAGAAGAATGCCTTTTGGGCTGATTAATGTAGGGGCTACATTTCAACAAGCTGCAAATGAATCTTTTAAGGGATTAATAAAAAAATGTATAGTTATCTACATGGATGACTTAACTATCTTTTCAAAGGATCGAAGCACTCATATTGCTAATTTAAGATGGGTATTTAATAGATGTCGCAAATATGACATATCACTCAATCCCAAGAAATGTTTGTTTGGGGTTACTAAAGGAAAGCTCCTAGACCATATCATCTTTGAAGATGGAATCTCCATTAATCCTGATAGGATCGAAGCTATTATGAAGTTATTAACTCCTCACAGTAAAAAAGAACTTAAATCTTTCTTCAAGAAGATAAATTTTGAGCAAAAATTCATAAATGGATTTGTATAGATAGTTCATCCCCTTAATGATTTACTCAAAAAGGGGGCTAAAATAGAATGGGTTTTGGAAATTAAGAAATCATTTGAGGATATCAAGGTGACCATTTCCATGGCCCCACTATTGGTAAGTCCTAACTATGGACTACCTTTCAAAATATACTCTTTTTCTTTAGAACACTCGTGCGCTAGGATTATAACACAGAAGAAAGAAAAGGAAGATGAAAGACCTATTGCCTTTATGAGTTGCCCTCTAAAAAACACTAAGTTAAATTACTCAAACCTCGATAAATAGTCTTTTTCTTTAATCAAAGTGGTAAAGAAATTTCGCCATTATATACTGAGGAGTAAGGTATATGCAATTGTGCTTGATCCAGGGGTTAAGATATTATTGATGCAAAATGAACTTGGTGAAAGAAAAGGGAAATGGATGGCAAAAATTTAAGAATTTGATTTAGAAATTCAACCCATGAAGTTGGTTATAGGCCAAGGATTATCAAAGATGATAGTGGATAACCAGATCAAGGATGAAAAGAAATTCAGGTTTGACAGTGAAATAGATATGGGAGATCAAAAGAAGATTGTAATAGCTCAAGTTGATATTGACCAAGGAGTAATAACAAATGTCTAGTACTAGTATATTGTTTACTATCTTTTACAAAATTAGTACCCTAGTTGGATGAATAGTTCACAACATAGGGGACTCAAAATGAGGTGTGAATCCTACATATTGCATGATAGAAAATTATAAAAAAGGAACTATGAAGGAATCTACCTGAAATATTTAGGACATGAGGAAGTAAAAGAAGTCTTGTAACAATTTCACGATAAGTATGGTATTGTTCATGGTTTGGTAGAAGCAACTGCTCATATAATTTTAAAATCTGGTTTTTTTTGGCCCACTATATTCAAAGATACTTTTGAGCATGTGCGTACTTATCATATTTGTTAGACTAGTGCTAATAGAGAAAGACATTCAGCAATGTCATTACAACCAGTGTTTGAGATATGCCTTTTTGCAAAGTGGGGGTTGGATTTTATTGGTCCAATGAGTCCACCATCATCAACTAGAAACACTTATGTTCTCATAGCTACTGATTACTACACGCATTGGATAGAAGTAGAGACATTCAAAAATTGCACAACTAAGGTGGTTACAGACTTCTTAGAAGAACACATTGTTACTAGATTTGGGATGCCGTTCTCCCTAGTGTATGATAATGGATCAGCTTTTGCATTAGTATTCCTCACTCAATGGGCATTGGAAAATTAGGTTATTATCAAATTTTCTTCAAATTATTATCCACAAGGAAATGGTGTAGCTAAATCTACAAATAAGAACCCGATCACTGTAATAAGATGTCTATTGAAGGAGAATCCTAAAAATTGGCATACACAACTCAAATATGCTCTATGGATAGATTGAGTAAGGGTTCAAAATTCTTTAGGAACATCTCCATATGTTCTTGTTTATAAATAAGAGCCAATATTCCCACTCAACCTCAGGATTCCTATTTTGAAATTCATGAGTGGATATGCTGAAGATGCTAATAGAGTACAAATCAGATTGATGAATCTTTTAGAGATGGAAGAAAAATGGATGACTACTTTGGAGCATATGGATAAACATCAAGCTTTCATCAAGAGGTGGCTAAACAAGAGGGCTATGATAAAGTCCTTTAGAATATCTAACCTTGTTCTACTTTGGGATAAGGTGAAAGAAAAATTGGGTAGCCACACTAAGTTTCAATGCATGTGGATTGGTCCTTACGAGATCACAAAAATTCTGGGAGAAAACACTTCTAGGTTGAGTTCTGTATAGGGGGAATTGGTTCCATTGCCAATCAATGGGAAGTTTTTGAAGCATTACGTTGAAGCCTAAAAGATTTAAAAAAAAAGTTTCTCTTTTGTAAGTGTGTTTATTTCTCTAAGAGGTTTTCTTTTCGGCTGCATGTTTTCTTTTAGTTGTGTGTTTGTTTTCAAAGTTGTGTCAGTCTAGGGGGTAGGTGAACTCAAGATTTTATCTTGACATATCTAACCATTCTTTTGGTCCCAATTTCAGGGAAGAGGTATTTCTTTGTCAAAACATTTTTATGATTTTGTTTCTTATACCAACTGAGGAATGGATGTTGCTTACAGTAATAGGGGACTTTCAGTATTTAATTTAGAATTGCAGATCAACAAGTTCTCAACACTTGCATATTTAAAGATCGATTATCTTGGGTGTTGTCAAACCAAGGTTGAAGGCAGTAAGGGATAGTCCAAACCCCACCATTTCAAATAGTAGGATCTTTTTGAAAGAATTGCTAAGATCATTGTTTGGCATGAGAGTTTCTAAAAGGTTCTTAAAAGAAGAATGCAAGGGATGTTCACAAAAGATCGAATTTGAGAAATGACACCAATGTCTTGGCCACATAGTTTAAGCATGGTTAGGATATAGAAAGAAAACAAAAAAGGGAAGAACAATGTTAAGAATGAAGGATTCTACAAATTCTATGAAAGGTAATCCAATAAAAGGATATGCACTCTATAAGCTATCCATTATCAAAACATGGCTTCATCAAAAAATCAAATGGAAAAATTATGAGCTACGTGGAGCAAATATTCAAAATATTTCATAGGACTTCAAATGAAAAGTGACAACCCACCAAGAGCCCTCATAATTGATTCTCTCATCTAGTCAGACAAAGGATTGATAAACAACTTTCATGAAGATTCTCAATGAATGGATCAGATGGGGTGAAAGATTGTTTCTAAGTTGTCAATTTTTTTTTGATAGACTACATTTTGAAATATCAAAGGAAATGGATACACTAAACACACACTAAACTTGGAGATTCGAGATTCTAAGGTCTTGACTGTAAAGGGACTTGAAATATGCCTAAAATTTTTTTAAATTTAATTGGTGTTTGATACATATCAAAGGAATATTTGCTGATGAAGAAATTCCTTTGTCATTTCTTCATTTTTGTTGGGGTTATTTCTTATGGTTTCACAACACATACCCCATTTTTTCTAGAAATAGGAACCCCCATACTTTATTTTTTTAACTTTTCAGATCCCTTATCAGGGGTCAAAGTCTTTTTTAGGGTTTCACTTAGTGTTTTTGGTCAGATTTGGGTTTTGGTTTAAAAACCCAGAATCTAAATTTCATCATCAGAAGGATACAAGTCTTTTTGCAAAAGAAAAAGGTGCACTAGTGCACCTAATGAGGTGTGCTAGTGCACCAAAGTGATAAAAGAGTGAGAGAAGAATTTCACCTTTGGTGATGCATAGATGCGTAGTAGCATAGCTACACAACACCAAAAGTGCATAGGCCTATATAACCTGAGGGGGTCCCCCTTCCTCCTCACTTCTTTCTTTTTGTTCTCCTCCAACTCCAGAGTCACAGTGTTGCACCTCCAAGGTGTGCCTTCTACATTCACTCCCTTGCAAAACAAAATAAAAGATAAAAAAGTGGTGCGCATCAGTGCACCTACCTAGGTGCGCCTGTGCACACCAATATTTTTTGCAAAAATACTTAAATACCTTAAAAAAAAAAAACTTAGAGAAAAAACAAAAAAAAAAACTAAATTAAGTTGCACATTGCACCTAATTAGGTGTACTAGTGCATACCTTAAATACTTAAACCCTTTGTGGTTAAGTCTAAACATGAGGTGCAAATTAGCGCACCCCATGAGGTGCACTTATATGCATGACATATAATGAATTTTTCTTTAAAAAAAGGTGCATTAGGTGCACCAATCAGGTGCACCAATTTTTTTTATATTTGCAAATCTAGGATAAAAGCAAGTTTTCTAGTGTCTTACAAACATTTCAATTTTTTGGTCCTGTTTGAGTTAGTGTTAGGGTTTGCATTAGTTGATTTTTTTGACTTTGGACTAATATGTATGGTTTTTGTGTCTCCTTATTGTCCTCCCTCACTAAGAAGATGGTCCCAAAGCTTGTGGTATTAAAGTTCCAAGGTGTTTTGACCAAATCAAGATTCTAGGATGATCATTTAGAGATTCAAGATACTAAAATAGGTCACATTGATTTGGGTCTCCAATTATTTTTGCATTGATCTGATTAGGATTGGTTAATGCAACATCACATCCAATTTTAGTCTAGTCCTCAGAGTTAATCATGACACTGGAAAAGAAATATGTTTATGAGGAAAGGGTCATGAAAAGCATAACTGGAGAGATCATTTTGGATCTCTAACTTCACAATATGGAGAAGATATTCCACCTTCCAAGGGTGGATCAATTCATCAGATTAACCTATCACCAAGTTGAGAGATGGTATAGGGAACATGTGGAGGAAGCTTCTGAGATTGCCCAGTCTTCATACCTTATTGAGAATACTCCCCTAGGGTAGAAATTTAAAAAAGTGGATATGACATGGGGCTACATGAAGGAGGATATTGGGTATTCAATTATACTGAGAAGAGTCATGAGTTTACCCGCATCAGGACATTTGACATATGGATGGTCAATTTCACTAAGACCATCAAGATGGAAAAAATGCCACTTGATTGGGCCTCCATTCTTAGAGAGAACTTGGGAGAATAGTTGGTGGCAATGAAGAATAATAGAAGGTTTTATATGACATCATCTTTAGTATACCTGCTAGCTCCAAGAGTGACAAATTATCTTGGGCTCTATAAAAGGGGTAGTATGCAGGATGCCAATGCATGACCATACATAGTATATCCTCAGCTAGTAAAAAAAAAGATTTTAGAGCAAAGAAAGAAGTATAGGATAGTGAATGATGCTTTCATATTCGTAATAATCTATTTCATAGAAGGGGATTAAGTGAAAAGAATGTCACAAGAGGCGGCTGTCAAGATATTAGAAATTGGGGCCTATTACATCTAGTTTTGCACACTCAAATATTCGAGGGTAGCTAGTACAACTATCAACCCTAACAAGTTCCCTAGGTATCCCAGTGATAGATTCATTTTGCTAGAGATTTCTTGAAAACTCTTGTCCGCATATGACAGGGTTAGAAAATAGCACAAAATATGTTAGATATGGCCTATTGCAATAGGAACATTTAGGGTGGATCATTGATAAGACATTCTATCTTTTGAGTGTGAATGGAATCAGTATCCCTTGGAAGATTATAATTCTCCATGGCCCTATTTTGATAACATTGGGAGAGTACAACACCTAGCTAGTGAAATATTTCAGCATGAGGATGCAATTGAAGATCACTGGATGAATGCAACAGACAACTACGATGTCTGCATAAGGGACTATTATAAGATGACTCTATATCTAGTAGAGAGGGATTTAAAGATAAATATCCCATTAAATATTGTGCAACAATATTTGGAGGAGCTACTTGATTCATTGTTCAATAGGGATAGGATTGGTGACAGGCTTATCATGAATGTTGAGGTTGATAAAGAAGAAAATGAAGATATCAATCATAGGGTGAGGCACACCATCAAATTGATGTAGGATTGGGTCAAGAAACCTTTCAAACTTGATCCAATTCCTCAAAAAATAGTATTCCATGCATAGGTTTTCCCAACCAAAGGTTGAGGAGCTAAGGTCATAGTGCCTACATTCACAACCCAGTCACCAATGAGACTAGAAATGGTGCACCAACTTGATAGACTAGTTGGGTATTATTGAGCTTAGAAAGGTAAAGGTAAAGGAAAAAGGAATAGGAATTCTCCTCAACAAGCCCAGCCAGAAGAGGGAGAAATTTAGGCACCTCCATAGGAAGGAGAAGTACATGTACAAGGATTGGAAAATGTAGAAGTTGAACAAGTTCAAAAGGATCACCAAGTGCTACCTACTGAACAAGGCCAAAAGGAAGCAGCGATTGAAGTACAAGAGGTATCCCTACCTCAAAAAGTAGAGCAAGCCTCCCCCTCTGCACCTAAAAGAAGAAAGATCAAGACTCTAGTAAAGAGGAGGCAAAAGGTTATTAGGAAAGTGATCCGTTTACCATCAATTCCCAAACAATTTCCTGAAGAGGTAGAAGAAGAGGGTGATGAGGATGAAGAGGACAATCTACCTTTGAACTGGAGGACTTAAATCACCAAAGAAACAGAGTTAGAGAGGAGGAGAAGCTCCATGATCACATTTCCATCTATCCTTGATGAACCCATTCAAACTACCACATTAGAAGATGAAATCCAACAATGGATAGATGAACAATATGTGGAGGGCATTAATGTCTTTCAGATGTCAAATTTTGGTGTCATGCCCATGGGTACCAAATTGGTAGGGGATAAAATAAGAGGTACTATGAAAAATCAACCTCAAGAGGAGGATTGGAGTCAACAACCACTCAAACCACAAGGATCCGAGGTAGTGCCATCCCCAGTACAAATCACATTTTGTATAGATAAGGGATCAACTACCCCTTTTCCTTTAGGCATAGAAGCATAACATGTTGAAACAGGGCAAGAGGATGAGCCACAACAAAAACCTACTTAGGAAGTATTAAAAGAAGGGTAGATAAGTGAGGAACCTCAGCAAACTTCTCAAGTCACCAAAGTCATTGATAAATTCAACGAAAAATACCCAGATATAGCTCTAGTATAAAGGGAAAGAAAACCTAGAAACCAGAATTTTTATTTTGGCACTTGGTGAAATTTTATATTTTTTGCCTCCAAGGTATGCTAGGTGCGCTAGTGTGTTGCTATGCTAGTGCATAGGTGCACTTTTTGAAATAGTGTTTTGGAAGTTTTTGAAGAAGTTAAAGGTGCACCAACTGTTAACATCCAATTCTAAAATTAGAGCTTTCCATGCATTGAAAATGCATTCTAACAATAGTTCAACTCCTATAGACGCCTAGTGAAGATGGAGCTTCTATTTTTGGCACTTCTAGACACTTCTACATCAACTTAAGGCTCTCTCTTTCTTATTTTCTCATGATTTCTTTATTTTAAGACATGTAAAGGCTCATGCATCCGGTAAATGATATAAATATGGATGGAGTCCTACTAGACACCAGTTAGAGAGTCAGTTTATACATAAATAGATTTGATTTATTAGTTTAGAAGCATACAATTGAATAAAGATATCTCTTACTCTCAACATAAATTGAGGAGAATATTTCTTATAGATTCAGGAATGTAACATGTATTCTAGGCTACCATTATTTTGATGCAATAATATATGCTATTGGTGCTCGCATTTGGAGTGTAGTGATTCTTGCCTAATTGTGTTATATTTTGTGAATGTATGTTCATGAAGTGTAATTGAGCCAATTTTTTTATTGCATTGTTCTAGTTGTGCGATCTTTTAATTCTAGTGTTTGCTATGGGTCTACAAATTTCACTAACGTACTTAGTTTGAGAAGAGATCACCAAATTGTTCTTGCATATCTCTTCATCTTGCATGAGCACACTTTCCATGGCCTTGTGATTTGATGAAAAGTGAAACATCTTATGGTTACTGAGTTCCCATCGATGATTGCATTAGTGGAATTAAGGAAGTGCTGCTCCTATTTTCATTGGTTACCTACCAATCTTTTCAAAGACTTAACTCACAGACGCATTGTTTTTGTAGCTTATGTTCGTTAGGATTTTACTTTCCATGTTATTTTCTTAAACTTCTTGTCACCCTATCTTTGTTATTTTCTTTACTAACCCCTTTGTTAAATTAGGAACTCATATTAGTTGTAGTGTGAGATTGCACCCATTGGAAAATAGAAAAATTCAAAAATATATTTCCTTTTGTGTATTTACTCTTTTGAAATAAAAAATAGATTCTACATCTTATTTGAAGTTATCAGAACAAGAAAATGCCTCCTCATGAACACTTACATTTATCTTCAACTGAGCGGGTTCTAGTAGGTCCCAAGATTGCCCAAAACCTTGTAGTTGATCTCCAAGATTAAATTTTCAAGAGAAGAGTTCAAAAGGATTCCTGCCGTTAAGCATCATGTAAAATGAAAACTCAACAATAGGTTCATTCTCTATCCATAAGGAACCATCATGAATTTGGCTAAGCACAATTCTTATCCATTCTATCTTAAACACATTTGGAAAATCTAGGTCTCATGTCAATCCCTTTCTTTCAAAATTTTTGGATTCTTCTTTCAAAACACTATTGTCAAAATTTTTGTGCTATGCTTCTTTGATTTCCATATCCCCAATGCTTCCTATCTTATAGTTGTAGCATTTTCTTACATCTTGCACCATTATTACATTCGACAGAATCATTGATAATGCACCAAAAGGGTCTTGCTTATATGCAATATTAGGAATGAATTTGAAAATAGGCTACTTAACTTCATTATTTACTAACTGAACATTCAAAACTTTCTTCCCTTCTACATTCTTCAAGCTAGATGCCATAATGAGAAACTAGGGTTTATGAAAATTAAAACTACGTAGCTCGACTCTTAATAAGTACCTTAGAAAATCTAATGAACTGGTGTGAGATCACTGCTAGAATCTCTCTCCAACTATTTTGAAACAAATTTCCAAATCACCTTCTATTCGTCTCGCTCTTTCTTAGATTTGAAATGATGAAGAATGAGCTAAAATAAATCAAATATCCTTTGAAAACCTTGCAATTAATGCTAAGTACTTACATAGCTATAAGTTTGGCATCAATCAATTTTCAAGCTTGCTCGACATCTATTGACATTTCCATCACTTAGCAACCATTGCGAGCTCGACATCAACTAACATTCCACTCGACACATATAGGAAACTTTTCATTCTATGAAACAATATGAAAAAATCAAAGATTTGTCTTGAATTTCTAACAACATTTTGCATCTTTGTTTATGCTAATATAGTCCTTTCAGTACTAGGCCCTTTTGGAACTGATGTGTGGTATAAATTTTAGATATTAGTCCCACAAACTTGTTGATTTCCTAGTTCAATGAGGTGTGATCACCTGACCCATTGGGTGAAGTGATCCCTTCTACATTTGATGTGCTACAATCATCTTTCTTTTTTCATGTCTTATTCATCCCTTCTTTGATGTGTTCAACATTTTCCTTGCCTTTACCTTTGTCAAATTCACAACTTGGTACCTTTGACATTATTGGACAATACCTATTGATATGACTAGTTTTCAAACAGTTGAAACATGTGGTTTGACTTAACCACCTTTGGTAGTTACCTCTAAAATGTTTCCTAATGCAATTTTTAGGAACATGTATATATTCTTGATAGTAATGACATTTATATTTTGTATTGTAATCCTAGTTATAAGAGTTTCTATTGTTTCTTACCTTTTTTTTCCTACTTGGTGACCACATGTTCAAAAGCTCTGTGCCCATACTTCTGACAATTGTAGCAATATTCTTCAAATCTTTGTATATGCATGGTCTTGGTTTTGCATTCATGTGCTTGATGACCTTTCTTGTTACACTTATGATAATGAATCATGTTCTTGGGCTTACCATTCTGATTTTTAGTCTTGCTCCTGCACACATTAGCATTATGTCCTTTCTTACTAGAATTATGACAAGTAGGTTTGTAGTTCTTACCTTTTTTATTCATTTCTTCAACATTTTTGGATGACTCTCCTTCTTTAGTACTTGTGTATCCAAGTCTAGATGTATCATTATTAGATATATGGGATCTCAATAATTGTTCAAAGTATTTGATAACTTTATTTGGTTTGTTGAAACTTTCAGCAAATTTATTTTCTCTCTTTAGCTCACTTTGCAGTTGTTCATTTTGCAACTTCAATGCAATTATCTCAAGGTCCTTAACATTTAACTCATAGTTAGCATTCATAATTTGGCTTAGAGTATCCAATTTCATATTGGAGATCTTGGTTAGCTCTGTTGACTTTTCTTCCAGTCTATTGTTCAAGATTCTTTTGTCTTCTTCAATCATGGCTTTGTCTTCCATAGCTTTCTTCTTTTGTTCAATTACCTCATATAGTAGTATGGCTTGTGATTCTTGCTCTAACATGAGATTTCCAATTTCCTCAGCTTGTACTCTATTCTTGTCCATCAGATCTATAATTTTTGCATCAAATTCATTGGATTCACTATTGGCAAATAGCTTAGTAGTGTCAATCTCTTTATATTGTGTGTCATTTTCTACAATAACAATTTCTTTCCTTGTTTTCAAAGAATTCTTTAGTTCTTTTCTTGCTTCATCCAATTGATGTAGAATTATTTGTATCTCAATTTCCTAATTCTCAATAATCTTTTCCAATTTTTAGACTTCCATTTCAAGATCTTTCCTTAAAGCTGCAAAGCTTCTCTTTTAGAGAACTAGCTCTGATACTAATTGTTGGTATTACAATAGAAAAGGTAAACTTTTGAGGTGGCGGGTGAATTAGTAGTTTAATCTTGGACCCATAAAAATTTCACCATACATTTAATAGATAAACTAAAATAACATGTAAAGAATATACATCTAAATTATGTAAACATTCAAACATTCACACACATAACACCATATATGATTACCCAAAAATGATCCAAGTGAGAAGGTAAAACTAGGGTGGGGATGACACCCACAAATCTTCACTACTACATCAATAAAGTGTATCCAATGAAGGTTACAATGTTTTGATCATGAAACATGATCTACCCTATGAAAGTTCTACCCTGTTAAAAGCTTGCAAAGATTGTTAGGTCTTATCTTGTTAGATGATTTCAAAACCTTGTTAGAAGTGTGCTTGGTCAAAGGACTTTAACCTACAACTAAGAAAGCACTCTATTAAAGAATTTCACATAGCCCGTTAGGACTACTCTATTAAGAGATTTGAATTAAATCACCTGCTAGAATGTCTCAACACAGATCCTGTGGTTGGCACTTGCTTTTCTGATAACAGATCACCTTTGAACAATGTTTTCTTGATGCTTCTTGATCAAATATCTCTTTTTTGTGTTCTTTTCTCTATCCTTTGTTCTACTCTAACTAATTCTATGATGTAGTTCCAATTCATAACTTTCTAAGTCACTATGTATGCTCTGTTTGTGCATGCAAACTTCTCTCTCCGCTGCTTCAATTCCTTACACACTCATTGAGAGTTTAGGGTTTCGTCCTCCTTAAGAAGATTTGGTGACTTAGGTTTAGGTATGAATCTACAATTGAGATTCATCCATTTTTCTGCTTAAACCTTTCCATTTTCTAATTGACTGCATGTAATTGCATAGGGACTCCAACTAGAGATTCATTCTTATCTCCAAAATATCAAAATCTAATCTTAAGTTGGCTACAAAATGGTTTACATATTTGTTTGTGCCATTACAAAAAAATGTCAAAATTGCTTCACTCGGCATCTAAAGTCTCTGATGCTCAGTATACACTAATCTTTATACTATGACTTGGCACCTATATTTCTTGGCATCCACTATTTACTCGGCTCCTGTGTCACTTGGCATATTCTGTATTCTCAGCACTTGAAGGACTCAACACATGGGTGACTCGACACTCACTATGACTTGACATGGTCTAATATTTATATGTGCTTAGCATGTACTACTAGTTCAGCATGAACTAAGTAAGTAGCTTAAGTGTGTTGACACTCACTTGTCAAAACTAGTTTGAGATCAACATTGTAGACATAAATGTTCTTACTAATATTGATTCTTCCATTCCAAAAGTTTTTAGTATCTCTTTGATATATTTGGATTGGGTAATGAAAATACCAAACTTCATTTGATATGCTTGCAATGCAACAAAGAATTTGATTTAACCAAACATTGACATTTCAAATTCCTTCTTCATTTCATCATCAAATGTTTTGCATAATGCTTCCTTTCCTTGAAATATAATGTCATCAATAAAAAATTTGGATAGTAGTACTTCATTGTTCTTACTAGTCTTCAAGTATAGATTACTGTTTCATTTGTCCTTTCAAAACCAATCTTCACTAAGTAATTATGAAGTCTTCCATACAATGCTCTTGGGGCTTGTTTCAATCCATATAGAGCATTTTTTAGTTTACATATCATATTCTTCTTGTCTAGATCCACAAATATTTCATGTTGTTCAATGTACACTTCTTCCTCAAGTATACTATTTAAAAATGTAGATTTGACATCCATCTGATATATCTTACATTTTTTTTAGGCTAAGTATGCAAGTAGAGTTCCAATGCATTCTAGTTTTGAAATAGGAGAAAAAGTTTCTCCATAGTCAACTCCTTCTTCTTGAGTGTATCCTTTGCATACTAGTTTAGCTTTTTTGCTTATAACTTCAATTTTCTCTTTGAACTTATTTCTAAAAACCCATTTTGTTCCAATAACTTTTTGATCCTTTGGTCTTGGTTCTAGGGTCCAAGTATTATTCTTCTCAATCTATTCAATTTCTTTGGTCATTGCCTGAATTCAATATTCATTTTCTAGAGCATCTGTCACTGATGGGCTCAAATTCACAAAGTAAGCATGTATCATCTCTAATTCTTTTTCTTGTCATAACACTTGATTAAACATCACTAATTATTTGTTCAGGTTTGTGATGTATTCTTACATGCTTCACTAGCATAGGTGGTCTCCTTCTTTATTCTTCAATAGGTTCATCTTGAAAGATAAGCTTAGGCTCATTAACTCTTTCTTTTTTAGGTTATAGTTCTATATGCTCGACATTGTCTGCATGATGGTCACCATTGTTTTTCTATGACTCAACATTTTCTATTTATTACTCATCACCCACTATTTTATGCTCAACAACCTACCATTTTATCTTGATATTTCCTATCTACAAGGGAATTGCAACTTTATTTTATTTTTTAGTAGGAATGCTTGGAGCATCATCATTTACATAGATGAATGTAATATAATCTTTAGGTTCCATTTTGCATTCAATATCATTTCTTTCTACAAATTCATCAACTTTCACATTTGCACTTTCCACAAGTTTATTAGTGTTAGAGTTAAAACACTTATAAGATTTACTCTTAGTGGAATATCCTTGGAATATACCTTCATCACATTTTGCATCAAGTTTTCTTTTCCATTAAAAAGGCATGCATCTTTACACCTAGAGAACTCTTTGAAGCATAGCTTAGACCACTCTTCGCATGTGCACACCTTGTGCATCTGTGCAAGGTGCACAACAATACACATTGTGCTTAAGTGAAAAAACACAAGTGCACTAGTGCACCCTACACACCTGCAAAGATGCGCTAGGTGTGCTATATGTGCTAGTGCACATATCAAGAAATTGAGGGGGCCTAGTTCAATTTTTAGTCATTTTAGTTAATTTTTACTTAGTTTTTTGTCAGTTAGGGTCCATGCTGAGCATCATTATGGTCTTATGACATTCAAATACTAATATTTTACCCTTTTGTTCAGAAATAATGACATCATCATCATCTTCCATGGTAGTGATGATAACACCCAAACCAATTTCTTGCAAGTACTTAGGAGCCCCAAAGAAATACCAATTCAAGGATAAACACATAGAGATGGTGTCAACCCTAATCTAAAGTGGGTTAGTGAAACCCACTCCACACCCTACATTATTTCAATCTTATAAGGTGATCATGACACTGGCCCAACATTATGTGTTTAAAGAGAAGGTCATGAAGAGTGTGATTGAAGATATAGTCCTTGATCTTAGGCCATGAAATATTGAGAAGGTTTTCCACCTTCCATAGGAAGACCAATACCTCTAGATATCATATGAAGGTGCAAACATGTGGTATAGAGAAAATGAAGTAGAGGCCAAGGAGTTGGTACAGTCTAAGTACCTAATTGAAAAGACACATTTGGGCTAAAGAAGAGGAAAGGTTGATATGACATGGGGATACATGATCGATGATATCAAATACTCAAATGTTCTCCTCGATAGAGCCATGGGCCTTCTTGTGGCAAGAAATTTAAAGACATGGATGTTACATGTTGACACAAAATCTTGCATCTTAGCCTAAGGGAATACTTCACAAGCATCCTTGTGTGACATGAAAACAGTCTAGGAACTCTACAATTTGAGATTGAGTCTCTGGAGAAGGTAGGCTTCCTTAAAATCAAGATGCACCTAACTAGTTCTTGAGAGGAAAAGGGAGAAGGAATGCATAAAATAAAATCTAACTAATCTAATCTAGAGGAGGTGATAAACCAAATAATATATGGATCTACTTCATTCCCAATGAATGTACTAGAACTTAATAGATTTCTCAAAATATACCATTATCTACACCTTTTCAATCTCAATATCCTAGATAAGCCAAAAGTTAACACAATCAGAGAAGGAATATGATGGATTCACTTGATCTAATTAGTCACCAAGTATGAACATGATCATATGATATTTCAACTATCAAAATACATTCACTAGTGAGGCTACATGAATGCACACACACTCAATTGAAAGAAAATGGATATCATAGAGAATATTTCTATTGAGCGAAGGTAAAATTATAGATCAAATCTGAATATGATAAAAGAGAGAACCCTAGAGAAGACAACAAAACTTGCCTTTATAGCTCAAGCATAACTCTTGATTGCTTCACAACTTCATCATTACCTTTAAGACTATTAGAGGGTGATTGGATATGCTCTAGATAATGATTTGATCCAGTATGCCTTTAAAGGAATGAAAATCATCAAAAACCTGACTAGAAGAAACCTTGAAGGTGAGAGGAATGGTGCCATTAATTACTCTAATGAGTAGATGGATAACTAGGTGGTGATAGAGTGTACTCTGTATCATTTCTAGCCCCTACATTCATTCAGAGTTGTTGAAATTGATCATGAAGATTAGACTACGTAGAAAATCAACTTCTTTCATCCTTGGCTTGACGAATCATCAAAAAATCAACAGTCAAACTGAGTAATGCAACTAGAATGAGCCATGTGACCAATGGTTCTTTATCTTCTCACCACTTTGAAAATCATTCAAGTGTTGACTGCTATGTTAGCCTACTCATGGTCATAGATTGAAAATGATGTAAAATAAGATGCTTGCAACCCTGTGAAATTAACTGCCATTCCCAACTGCTTATTCTCCACCCAAGCCTATTGAGACATGTGTCTTCTTGTCGCAGTCTTGTATTGATTAAAATCTATGCATCTTAAAAATGTGAGAAGTGACATCCCTCAATCTTGATGGATCTAATGGCTTAGGAATATGTAAATGCCAGCATCTCAACCAATCACAATTGTATTCACATGGCAACTTGTCTGACATCTTCCACCTTTTTTGTAAATAGGACCCACAAGCCACATGTCACATTGTCACTTTATCAATTGAAATAAAGTCCTTGCATCTTCATAAAGCTACAAAGTGACAATCATGGATTGTCTTTGATATGACAGTGAATGAAATACACTGAAGAAACTGGTCCACCCTGATAAGGCACAAATGAAATCCTGCCAGCTTTAAACCGTATGACAACTTGTGTAATGCCCCGCCCGGAGATCCTTGGAAACAAGGATGAAATACTAGCCAAGAATTTTTTTTTTACAAGTATGAATGCACATGAAAACATCATATAGGGATCGCAACGATCGCAATGGAAGACTTCATCACAATCCCTACAACCAATGAATCTCCAAACACCACTACCAAACTGACACACACAAACAAAGCCGACAACGACAACGCACATGATGAGGGCACAAGAAACAACCACTCATCAACAAAACACCAAGCTAGGGTAAAATGTAGAATCCCAAAATTTGGCTAAGCCTAAAATTCTGAAGCCCTGAAAATTGGCTAAGTCTGGATTTCTAAAGCCCTGAAATTTCCTAGAATCCATAACTTATCTCTGAGAGGTCTGAAACCTATCTCAAACGATTTGTCGCATATATTAAAATATATCTTAAGTATAAGTTGAATTAAATGATATATTTTAAACCTTGAAGGACTACAACAGAAACCCAAAAACTAAATTTCAAAAGAAACCTCTTGAATTCAAAATGCAACAACATAGGCTTGAAGAACTCCCAAAGGGATATCCAGATCAACTCTCAAAAAGATCAGAACACTATAAAAAGTGTTCGCTATTGGCACACAGGTTTTAACCAAAAGGCGTGCGACACTTCTCACTAAGGGAGGGCGATACTTCTCCCTTACTGTGTGCGACACTTCTCAAGAAGGTGTGCGATACTGGAAAAGTATCGCGCGACATTTCTCATAAAGCCGTGCGACACTCTTCCAGTGTCGTACGACACTTCTCCAGTAATGCGTGTGAAACTTTATAGTATCATACGACATTCTTTCTATGGGCATGTGATACTTTATCAGTATCACACAATGTTGAACAAATGTCGCCCATAGAAAGTAAAAACACTTCCAGAACTCAAAAATGGGGAAAAATCAACAAAAGAACCTCCACACTGGGGAGTACCGGATCCAAAAAGGCTCGAGGAATGAACACTCGAGTGCAAGAACAACACAAAATGAAGAACACCAAACCATCTAAACTACAACAACAAAGAACACACTGAAAATAAGCATTGCAGAGAACAAAAGCAACATCGCAATGAACAGAAATGCATCTCAAGAACAAGACAACCAAACTAAGTACACAGTTCCTCCCAACTGTTAATAGCATCATAAGACCATCGTGGGTCCTAGCCATCCCCCGCGCATAACATCCCAAGCCATCGACCAAATCGTCGATACTGCCATAATAGGGACGTCACTACTAAAACATGCATAATAATAGCACAAGGAAATCTAACGTGCTAGTAGTAAAGCAAAAGATAATCCTACAGTAGATAACATCACCTATCACATGCTAAATGACAGTAAGCAACATATATACTACTAAATCAAATAACATCATCTAACCATATGCTAAACATCATAATAAGGGAATGCGTCAAATAAAATAACATCATCTAAAAATGATATACAAGCATCCCAATGAAAGAATAAATCACAAGAAAGCATACTCCGAAACTCGAAGTACCAAGTGAAAACATCCAGCAACGGTCGCACTAGGATAAGAGACTGTCTCTGTACACCAGTCCCTAGCAGTGGTGAAGGTAGCTATGCCTCCCAACCACGTGGAACCCATAGGTCCACACCCACCGTGCTGATGGAGATAATGATCCAACTAAAAACACACAAAAGAACATCCATGGCTAACACTCACACCAGACAGTATGATGGCTGCAACCAAGAACCTAAGACAATGCAAGGAGTAAAGGTCCTAGTCAGACACTCAAAAGGCTACTAAGTAGGGGCTGACATCATGGAGAGTCGCTTGGCATCGACAAGTCCAAGCTCGGATCGCATGTTTCAACTCCTCAACGGAGGGCCCCGCACACACATTTTATTATCTTAAGTTTTATTACCAGTCACACATTTTCTTTAATTATCACTTATTTAAAACTTCCTTTGCCAACCCTATGGGACTAAGGTCACTAGGCTGCGAGATAGAAGCCCCCTCCATATGCTACCCTACCCTACCCATGCTCATCCTACGACAAGTGCCCATGGGCATGCATACTCCCATCCCAACCCTAATGATCATAACTTTTGGCAAACCCACGAAAGATCGGGCCTTGCAAGTCACCCAACAAATGTACGAGTATGTACTCGTGTGTGGCGCACCACCATCACGAAGATCATAACACAAGGACAGGAATGAGAACACAATGAAAAGAAAACACCCAACTGAAAGCAACACGGGAAGGACAGATTCTACACGAATCCCAAAGCCAATAAAACCATACATCATAAAATCACTCAATCGACCTCAATCTGAGAGTATGGATTCTACAAGAATCCCAATGATGTAACAAGACCAAACATCATGAACTCACTCAACCGGCATCAATCCGAGAGTATGGATTCTACACGAATCCTAGCGTTCACGAAACAAAAGCAAAGGTCCAACAAAACTATAACAAGTATAAAATCACTCAACCGAACACAACGTCGGGAGTACGGATGCAACATGCATCCCAATGCAACATAAAAGTGTAATAGTGGTCTGACTGATATCCAAATAGATCATCAAGGTCCACAACCCACATTGTGCCAAGAAAACTCGAGAAAATAGGGTGGCACACAAAACGAGGTAAAAACCCCAAAAATTTGGAAAACTTCAAAATTAAAATACATTTGGCCTTTGGGTTCAAAAACCCCAAAAATCCAAAAATAAATGAAATCAGACACTGTATGCAAAAACAGCCAGCATAACGGTGCAAAATTCCAAACCCTCATCCCAAAAAATAGGGAAATGTTCATACCCACCCAACTGGGTAGAAATAGCATACAAAAACGGAGAGGAACACTAGTTCTCGGCCTCCAAACAAATGGCTACCAAAAACAGAAGCAAAAATGAAGCAGAAACAATAAAATAGGAAAGCCCTACCTCATAGCCAAAAGGGCAAAATGGGAATCTAAACCATAAAATAAATATCTCGCAGAAGTAGCTAAAAATTGCGACAATTCAAGGTTTCCCCAAGCTGGATCCAACGAGCCCAACCTCGCGACGATCCCATGCCCGTAGCTCCACAACGAACAAAACAGTAAATCCTCATGAAGAGGATTTTGGGTTTTACTCTCCAACTTTCCAATTTGAAAGTGAGAAGTGAGGAATTAAATTCCTGTTTGGATACTTATTCACTTTTTGGGTGAATAATCGATTAGGGCATTTAACCAGCCAATCCAGTTAAACCCTGAATTGACCCAAACGAAAACAGCTTGTTCCTATAAATAGGAATTCATCTATGACAAAGCTGCCAAAATTAAAATAAATCAATTAAAAAGCCCGAAAACTCAAAAATACATAAATCTCCTAAAGAACTTTTACGACAAAGCGAAACTCTAAATGCACAGACACACTTACTGGTCTAATCACATAATGCAAATGAGTTTGGATTTAATAATCACCAAAATGTTTAAATTAAAAATTTAATTAAGGATACGTCGACCATATAACGGCGACATTGGTAAAATATGAACGGCTAAATCACTAACTCCATGTGCCACTGCCAGGGATATACATCCTACACACTAAACAACATGATCAAGTGCAATTGCATATAATAACATAGCCAAAGCAATAAATGCATTAAATCACCTAATTTAACCATTTATTTAATTATATTAAAATAATCTATTTACATCACTCACGTTCGCATAAAACATAACAACGTAGGAATGAAGTAAATAACCATAACATTAAATCCATCACATAACATAATCAGAGGTATGTCCAAATACCAGATAAGCAGATATCATCATAAAACACACTGTCATCTCAAAATGGCATCATCATGCAATAAGATTAACTGAACAACATAGTAGTATAATATCTATGATACTGGAATCAAAGAGTAACATCTGACCCTCGGGTCCTCTCAAATGTAAACATAACATGAGTAACAAATATCTCTCTAATCAGAAATATAACAAGGTAAATGCCCGCAAAAAATAACCAAATAATCCAACAAGAACAATCCATTCTAATTACTTAAGCATTTAATAATGATTGATTACTTTTCATTAAAAAAGCATTCAAAACACATAAGCAAATACAGTCATAAACATGACTAACCACTGCTACAGGAACCTAGTCCTGTGTAGCATGGTAAAAAGTACACAGTGCAATCTTTGCACACATCTCAAGGTAATCATGGAACAACCTCATGATACCAGATCGATCCTGGTAACCACTGGCACAAACCTCAGTGAACCAAAAATCACATCATAATCTCAAAGATCAGTCAAAAGCATAATCAAAGCAACTGATATAGAAACATAAATCTAAACACCTCAACGGTGTAGACCACTCAGGGTCACAATCATGATCCATCACAATAAAAGATCAACAAGGTTGCATCCATTAGGATGACTTACAAAAGTCAAATGGGAGAGGCACTACATCTTGACTAGTTGTAAAAAGAGGGAGGTCCACTTGGGACATGTGGTGTTCTATTTCTTTGTTGCATGAAATAAGGTTTGTGCTTTTTTGCAAAGTGACAAATTGATATTCATTGATTCCTTTTCTTTTGGCGGATGAGAAGATTTGGGCCTATAGAAGTATTAAATCACAAAATTAACCTTTAGACATGGGATATAATGTGTATAACCAAAGTTTTGAATGAAATTTTATTTCAAAATTCAAATATTTGAAAAATTCAAATATCCCACCAACCATTACACATTTTTCTGAATATGAAATATGAATTTTGGTAGGAGGGCACAATAGCTAAAAATACACTTAATTGAGACCATTAGGAAAGCTAAGATGGCTATTGATTGGGCAACTATCTTGAGTGATAATCTGGATGAGCAACTAATCTTGGTCAAGAATGATCCACATTTTTACATGACTTCTTTTATGGTGTACCTTTTGGCATCAAGAAACATAGAATACCTTGGGTGCAAGACACAAATTATTGTCCCTATATATTATATCCACAACTTATGAAGAAGAAGCTCCCAATACAGAGTGTGGAATATAGGGTGGTCAATGATGGTTTCATAGTTACTATCTCTGAGTCATAGAAAGTGATTATGCAAAGAGGATGTCAGTAGAGGCTATAGTAAGGATAACCAGAGTTGGTGCCTACTACATCCAATTCAAGACATTTAATTATCTCTTGGTAGTGGTTACTCTTTTATTTCCTAAGAAGCTCCTATGATACCCATCAGACAAGCTCATCCTACTAGAGATAGCATGCCAACTCACTTCTGCATATGATAGAGTGAGAAAACAACATAAGCAAAGATGGGTATGGCCGATCACTATTGGAGCATTTGAAGTGAAGCAAAAGCAAGATATTTCTACATTCGACTAAGAATGAGATCAATATCTCCTAGAGGATTATCAAGCTCCACACCCATATTTGATAACATTGGCATGGTGCAACATCTAGTGGGGAAAAAATTTGTACATGAGGAAACATTGGAGGACCATTGGATGAGTGCAGTAGATGACTATGATGTATGTATTAGGGACTATTGTAAAATGAGTCTACATTTGGAAGAAAAGGTGCTCAATATCAAGATACCCTTAAATGCCTAGGACAAGGATGTCCTTGAGATAATGGATCCCTTATACAACAAAGATAACATCTATGATCGACCCATCATGAATGCAAAAATAAGGCATGAGGAGAATGATGACATGGATCACCAGGGTCGACATATAGTCAAAGCTGCAAGAGAATGGATCAAAAAACCATTTTGGGTGGATCTAGTTCCTCAAGCCATACCTTTTAGGCTACAACCAGGCCAAAGAAGGGAAAGGGAACAAAAGTGACTATACTAACCTATCCTGCAAAATTACCAGTGAAGCCAAAAATGATAACCTGACATGAGTAGGAGGTCAATTATTTTGAGACTAGAAAAAGAAATGGTAAGAAGAGAAAGAAATCCCAAAGGGTAAGAAAGAAAGTGACCAAGGCCCAAGCAGAACTAGCTGGCCAGGAACTAGAAGCCCAACAAGAGCCAGAACCAGCTCAACAAGTAGAACTTCCGAAAGAGCAAGGGGTCCCATGACCTAGCGCCTTAGAGGAAGAAGCCTCCCCATCAGTGCCTAAGAGAGCCCAAAAAAAAACCACGATGGTAGGTGTGAAAAGGAGAAAATTAAAGAAGAAGATCACACCCTCTTTATAGGTGCCAAAAATGATCCCTAAAGTAGAAGATGAGGAAGAATGGGAACAAATTGAGTTTGTCCCTTTGAAAAAAAGAACTCGTTCAACTATTGTAGCTAAAGAAAAGAGAAGGAGAAGCTCTATGCAAACACCTCCATCCTCACCTAGGGAGCCCATCCAGGTTGAGACCTTGTAAGATGAACAAAAAAAATGGATAGTATAAATGGAGGGTGAGGGAGCATATATTTTTGACCTCTTAGATTTTGATTTTATGCTGGTAGGCACAGAGATGGTAGGAGAGAAAATAAGGGATACTCCTAAGAATGAGTCATTAGGAGAGTATTGGAATCAATTACCTCCTCTACCTCAAGGACCTCTCAAAACTCCTCCACCACCAATAGGAGATATGGAAATAATAATGGATAAAGGGTTAGTAGCTCCACCTCCTTTGAAAATCCAAGAAGAAACATAAAGCAAGAATATAGAGGAAGGAGAATATGAAAAATTTCATGCCAATGAAGTATCTGAAGAAGGATAGATAATAGAAGAAAGGAAACAAGTTTTTCTAGATATAAAGGCTAGGTCCTTATCCAAACATAACATTGAAACTCTCTCTGAAGATTTCCTTCACACAAGAAGACTCAAGAGAGGAGTAATAAGGGAAACGAATGTGCTTCATAGCCAACTCCTTCAAAACAATACATGTCAAACAATGGGGACAACACCATCATAGTTGAAGAAGGAGGTCATATTCAGAAAAAAGAAGTAGATGGAATTGACATAAGAGGAGGGAATGAAAAAGTGATGAAGAAGTCTAAGCCACCTAAGGGTGATGCTTGAAGACTTTCCTTCATTGCAAAGAATCAATATCATAACCTTCTAGTACATATCGGCATTCTACCTCCTCATGCCAATCCAAAAGAATTGACTCTAAAAGATTATCAGATGAATGAGGTCATATTGGGAAAACCCATAGTGGATACATCAAAGGTCTTGATTACTATAGGCCTCAAGCAAGTGTTCAAACACATGGATAGAAGTGAGTTAGGGATAATAATGTTGCAAAAGTAGAATGAACTATTGAGAGGTTACCTGAATGAAGTGGTGGGCCCTATAGACTTGGATACTCTTGGAGCCACACTGGGAAAAAAGGCAGGAAAGACCACATATGGATTCATTTTTGGACACTTGTCAATAATGACATCACATTTTTGAGGAGAGAGGAGTACAAATAATACAAGGCAATTGGAAACTATTGTACAATATCCAAACTAACACCAAAAAATTGGTTTCCATTATAAACCAAGATTTTGGGCTAATGGATGAAGTGCATACCTTGGCTAATGACTTGCAGGCACTCAGATCTATCAAAAGGAAAAGATACCAAATGCTAATGGAGATATACTAAACATAGGAGTTAGATAAATTAGATGATTGGATAGAAAAGATATCATCAAGGAATAAGGTTATAGATGCTTAAAATCATCCCAAAAGATTATATTAATTTATTTAATATTGCCATTGACATTATAATTAATTAATTATATTTTTCATATTCTTCTACCTATTTAATTAAATTTATTTAAATAAGTAGGTTCATTTTCCTAAAGTATTTAAATTTAATTAAAAAACCTCCAGCCCTAATGTGTTAAATTTATTTAATACATGATCCTCCATAAATCCCCCTTTTTAAATAAATTCTATTTATTCAAATCCCTCCATCTCATTAATTCCTCTAAACCTATGATTAAATTAAATGTTATTTAATTTAATTTTAAACCTAGCCTAAAAACCTAGTCTACACCCATCACTTTCATCCTCCTAAGCCTATCCATCATTTAATCCCACTTAACTACCTTAATCATCTTGCTAAACCCTTATTAAGCCTAAGTGTGTGCTCACACATGAGTGAGACCACTCCCACTGCTGACACCTCTTGCAAGCTTTTTTGCCCAATCCTCTCTCCAGGTTTGCTCACACGTGTGAGAAAACTTTGAATGTTGACCACTTGCATGGCTTGCTTACATGTCTCCTTGTGGCACTATGTGAATGCCACATAGATGCCACCTCACCAGGGCTTCTCTCAAGTCTATAAATAGAGCCCTTGTCTCAAGCATTTTCATCTCCTCCACATGTATTGTTATCATGTTAGTTTGAGTTTTGAGCTTTCATAGTGATTTCATGCTAGTTTGAGTTTAGAGCTTTCATAGTGATTTTCATGTTGCATACTAACCCTTGGTAGCTAATTTTAGATTGCATTTTCATTGTTAGATTTAGCTTATTCATGCATTTAGATTTTCATTTCACTTACATACTAGCTTAGTTTGCACATTAGTTTAGTTTTCTTTATTGCATTCCATCTCTACATCCTTGAATGCTTTCAAACATGGCTTCCTCCATAGCCATTGTTTGAGGTGTTCTTCATCTCATATAGCATAGTTTCATAGTTTCATCAATCACACTTGCACCTTCACATCAAGAGATTCAAACATAGTTGTGTTTGGGAGAGCACACCAAACATCCCTCTGATCTAAACACACCAATAGGGCCTCTCATGGGTGCCTTTGTTGAACTATTTGAGGTTGCTTGAGGAATTGAGTTGTTGGTTTCTTTGAGTTGCAAAACTCAATCAAATGTTAGTTAGTTTTCTTTCATTGTTGAATATTTAATGCATGCACATCAACTAATATTTGTTTGTTAACTCTTGCTTCCAATAGGTCAATTTATTTAGCATAGGTTTTGGCATGTTTGATGGGACCCACATCCCTATTTTCTAAACAAAAATCTATCAAAAAATCTATATCTTGCAGTCCAAAACTTGCATCATCATCTGTGTTGAATGGAGTGTCATCTGTATTTGTCGTCTCTATAGACCAACATCTTCGTCTTGCAGTTTAACCGCTTACATTACATCAGAAAACCTTGTTTTAGTGTTTGTGTAGGTTTATTCTATTATCTGTGATTTTTGCATTATCATCTACGCATAACATTCTGTCATCTAAGTTATTCAAATTTTCATCTGCGTTGTGTGTTGGCTATACTTTGTCTTCTGCAAGTTTCGGCATCTACACATTTCCACGTCTTCACATACTATCGTCTGTGCCTGTGAACTATCATCTATGCTTTTTGAAAGGGTTGTGAAAATTTGAAACATTATTATTTAGTAACTAGTGGTTTGTAGGGTTTGCTAACAAATTTTCATGTAGGAAATAGACCTTGAAAGATTTAAAACAAACCAATAGTGATTTTTATCACTAAGAAAATTTGTAGTGATTTTTATCACTTTAGGATTAAAGGTTAATTAACTTGCATGTTATAATCATTTGTCCTTTGAATGAATGCTGCAAATTAATGAGTAATCTCCAAACACACTCTTGAGTGCCTAAAGGAAAATTTTTCATCGAATCTTGACTGCCTTAAAGAAATTTATTCATATTTCATTGGAATGGATGTTTAAGTAGAAAACTCAATCTTGAATGCCCTTAAGGAGTGAACCATATTTTCATTGGAATGTATGTTTAGAGTAGAAAATATTTAGAATTGCTGCTTAAAATGAACTCATACCCTCTTGAATGCCTTAAGGGAATTGACACAAATGTTTAGGCTAGAAAACATTTGGAATTGGTGCTTAAAATGAATTCACATACTCTTGAATGTCTTAAAGGAAATTGATTTCATTTTTAGCAATTTGTTTATGTTCACCAACGATTTACTTTCTTGTTGACAAATCTGCGCTTTTATTTATATTGACATTGAATTTAAGTTGAAAAGAATATTGTATGCTTTAAACACATTGTTGGGACTAAAAATTGCATGGTCTATTTTCAATCACATTTAGAAAATTTTGAGAAATCAAGCCCCTTAAATGCTTGTGTACCTGGCTGTACTTGTAAAGCCCTAGAGGTGTTTAATGTTTCTAACACCTTTCATTCAGCCTGTCTAAGTGTTCCATGAAGTTAAACTGACATTTCGAGCTATTTCGTGAAATCCCATTTTGAAAAATTTCCAAATCTGCATTTTGCCCTAAGTGTCAAACAACGATAGGAGGTTGTGTTTGCCATTGAATATATCACACCCAGAAAGTTTTTGTGACTTTTTGCTTTGGGAGTGTCTAGTGTCCATACCCAAGAACCTATGTTTTAGATTTTGAGTTTTTTTGAGTTCATTTGATTAGGTTTTGAATCCCTCAAAGTTAGTCATTTAATGTTTTCATGCTGATGCACATTGTTCATTTTTATGGGAAGCCCTGTTTGACATATTATAACTTTTGACCAGTTGACCCAAATGTTGAAATTCCTATTGCACTGTATTGTATACATAAAAGACTTGTTATGTTTCAAGTTTTAGGTCATGATGAATCTGTTTGATCGATTTTCAAACGCGATTTAAAACACAATTTCTAAAGTTTTACTGGTGTCGATATTTGCAAATTGATTGGTAGCCCTGTTTGCGACGTCATATCTCCTGATTAGTGATTGGTCAAGTCAAATGGATTATACCTCTATGTTGTCCTCTGAAAATACTTTCAGTTTGTCAGTTTTCAAGTCTTGATGAATCCGTCTTCAAACTTTTCTAGGTCCTTTCCATTTGCAACAAATGTTTTCTGTCAGTTCTTTCAATCTGCAAATTTTGAGCAGCCCACTTTGACTGATTGCCATTTGTGCCCTATGATTTGTCATGAGCCCATTTCATAGAATCATATTCTCCTCATGACAATCTACCAGCACCCTAGTTTTCAGAACCTCAAGTGCCCATTTGGCTAGTTTCCTAGGCCATTTCCAAATGCACTTTCTAACTTTCTGACATATTTATCTGTAGGTAATTTTAAGGAGACAACTTCGGAGATCAATATCTTTTGACCCCGATGTTGTCATGCAAGGAGATCTTGCAGGTCTGCTGAACATGTCAAAGAAATGATAGATCCTGAGTTTTGGAGTTCGGCCAGGTGTTTTTATCAGTTTTTAAGGCCAGCTAACATGCCTTGTCATCAAAAAATCATAGTTTGCGAAGAGCAGAGTAAAATGAGTTTTTAATGGCGAATTTGTGATCAAATCAATTTCCAGCCAATTTGAGAAGGTGAGAAGATCAGTTTGAAGGTCTAGTTGTCTGAAAATAATTTTTTTTTTAGCTGGACCCCCTTTGGGGCCCAACTAATCTCGACTGATCCCGTCAAATAAGTGTAGCAATGGGAAATTGAAAATCTCCAATCCGAAGGAACCATGTAAGGTCTTAATGAAAGTTGGTTGTCTCATGAAAGTTGGTTGTCTCACAATGGCATAAATTCTAGTAGTGATGATTTGAAGAAAAAGTTGTGAGAGTTTCCATGTTCAAAGAAAGTGCGAGATTCATTGATGAGATCAACCAAAGGAATGTCGCTTCAGAGAATGGTTATGACACTTTCAAGATTGATTCTATTGGACTAGGCATATTTTGATAATCATGGGCAGGACACTCATAAAAGGTTTGTTGTTTGGAACCAAACTTGCAAAGTATGAATTGTTTCAGGTAGCAGATTGCATGACCATCCATGCATAGAAGATATAGAGCCCATGCATGATTGAAAGGTAATCCCACGTATTAGAAAGAAGAACCAACGATCAAAGGAGGCCATCCAAGAAATTTAAAGGGGGGAGTTATGTAGTCTTTGAGCACTCCAAGCCACATCCAACCAAGAAGAAAAGGCTTGTAAAAATAAAAAAGGACCACGCATTGAATATTGGACAAAGCCTATGTAAAACATTAAAAGCAAACCTGCTGTAAACAATGAAAGCTATCAATCTTCAAACTGCAGGGGAGGCAGTCAATGCCAAATGTGGAGTAGCTCATGCATGGAGGTGAGCCTACATCATAGTCAAGCCACGATGGATTGGAGCCTCACACAAATAAATAAATCCCACGTGTTCCAAAGAAACTCATGCAATATAAGAAAGAGCAACTCGCATGATAGAAACCTACGCCCTTTAAAGAACAGAGACCCTGCCACACCCAAACAAAAGACAAACTCATAGTAATAAGAAGGAAGACACGTTCAAGAACAAGCCAAGCCGCTGATCAGAAGAATCCCCACATCACAGACTTCATGGAGTTGAAGGATGAAGAACCCACATTTTCTGAAGAGCACTCATGCATTAAAAGCCAGCAGTAATGGACGTAAGAGAAAGCCACCAACAAAAGAAGCTTTCCCATGCATAAATGCAAAGAGAGGATGTCTTAAGTCAAGCGACAAGCATGTACAGAAGAAAAAGAGTTTAAGACTCACCATTTTTTAAAGGCAACCCTGCACTTAAAATAAGAACAGAGACTACACATTGAATGCCAAAAGCTGTAGTCAAGGGATGAAATAAAAAACAAGCCACTACACATAAAGAAGCCTAAGCCAAGATAGCATCATAGTCCACGTAGCAGGGTCATCCATGCATCAACCAGAGCTATAGAAGGGGAGGTTGTTTAATCCCATATTTGCTGTGTGATGGGTATTTAATGTATTTAAATACAATTCCATGCACAAGTAATAATGTCTATAAGGCATATGGCTTTTGTGAAAGCAAAGCCCGCGTGGGACTAGACCTAGATGCTAGCTGGAAGTAAGTGACGTCAGCGTAGGAAAATAATTTTTTTAATCTAATGCACGTAGATGCTGATGTGGCAAAGATGCCCAGATGTGAGGAGATGAAGACACATGGTGGATCGAACGGTGCCCACTTCCCCGCATGAATAAGATGCGCATGCACGTAGATGCCTAGATGCGAGGAGATGAAGACATTTGGTAGATCAAACGGTGCCTACTTCCCTACATTAATAAGATGCACACAAGATAAATATTGTGGGAAAGCAGGTTGTCGCCACAGGTCCCAGTGGGCGATGAGTTGGCAAAGATTAGGAGCAACTTGAGAGGATGCGCCAGATCGTGACATGTGTCACGATCTAATGAACGGTGCAATCTCGCATTATGGAGATGCGAGGGATTTAAAAAATGTGAGAAAGAAGGATTGTGACAAGTGGCATGGGTCCCAGTGGCATTGACATAGCGGATGATCCAAAGGTGGGCCAATCAAACAGTGACACGTGGCAGTTGGTCAAATTGACCCAAAGTATAGGGTAATGGCAATATTGAAGGATAAAAATAATAATATTTTATTATTATTTTTTAATGCATGCCACAGGTTTTAAATTCAAAAAAGGTTTTAATATGAAGTCCAAACTTTAGGTTCATTTAAATTTTTGACAATTTAAAATCAAGGATGTGCAGACATAATTTTTCTACCAAGGGAGACTTTTTCAAACAAAGATTTCAAGCGTTTCCTAAAGGCCAGATATGCCTTATCATATACTGACGGAATCATGGGAGTCTGAGTTTTTTGATTCCGAGGTTAGTTTTTGCACAGGAAGTAGCTGGTTCATGTTATAGGGGGATTTGTCTCAGGTACTTGAATTGCAACTGTATTTAGACCAGGAAGTTCAGATGTGATTTTTTGACATGATATTGATTTGAATATGGTTAAAAAATAGTTGAAATGTAGTATGGGTCAAAATTTGAACACATTCACTCCGTAAAAACTAAAATTTCACTGGCATTTCATGGGGTAAATCAGATACTTTTGGTGACTCAATAAGTTTTCACCATTTCACAAAGATATTTGCAAATCAGTTATAAGAATGATGAAGCCAAATCAGATTATATGGAAGAGAGAGGTTAGAGAGAGTCTTTTTAGTTGCAAAAGAGGGAATTTCAAGAGGATAGATGTTGATTGCAGATTCAATTCGAGAATTCACCTTTGTCTATATCTTTCTATCTTTCTTCCATGGTAAGGGTTCCAATTTTTTGTTACTGTGAAACCATTGTGGGTGGAAAATCTTCAATCCTTCTGGGAGACCACTTTGTTGGATCTAGATCTATGATTCCACCTTCATTCTTCAACATTTTTCTCTTATGTAAACAACAAGTGTAAAGATAATATAGATAGTTCTAAGATGTTAGATTGTTTCATGTTTTGATTTCATGCATCTGAATGTATATTTTCAAATAAAATGAATACATATGAGCAAGCATTTCATTAGTTTCATTCTGGTTCTCGTCTCCTGTCTCAATAATCTGTAGTCTTATGTGGTCTTGGAACAAAGAGCTGAGATCCATTTGCTTCCCCTTCAAGTTGTATGTCTGATATATTTTTTGCTGTTGGAACAAAGTGCCAAATAAATGCTTGATGTGTTTGACAGGGTTACTAGTTATGTTGAGAAGGATATTTTGTGAGAATGAGATCTAAATGAACACTGATGTCTGAATAACAAGGTGATTAGATAGATTTGATGTCTGGGTATACAGAATATGTCCTGATGTCACAGATGTATGTTTTGGATTCATGGGATTGCCTAATGGATTAGGCACTGATCAGTTATAGGATCACTCGTTATATTGCTGCATGTTTGAGGATTTGTTGAAAATCAACATCAATAATCAAACACTTTTCCCTTTTCATGTTGAAAAGCTATAATAGAATGCCCTCACTTAGCTTATGAGGTTCTTAGATCTACATTTAGCTACTGTAGATTGATGTTATTTCATGAGTTATCGAGAGAAATAAAGGTTTTATCTGCTTCATATTAGATTCAGTGTATGCTTTGATAACTGGTACCATATAAAGAATCTATAGATCTACCAGCCTAGGTTTTGCAGAGCCTGAAGAAGAAGAAGGGTCTAGCCTTATAGTTGGATTCGTGTTTGAATGGGCATGTTGAAAATGGGAGTTAGCTGCCCCTAGATGTGTTTTGTTTTCATCAAGGTAATTGAAAACCCTCCAACATTTTCAAACACCAACACACTTGTGTCTTCAAAGTAGATTACAAAACCTAAATCTTCATTAGGAAAGAATGCATGTCTTTTAAACCCCAAGGCCACTTATGTATTCTCTCCTCTCGTGCCTTCGGGTGATCTTGGGTGCACTTGAAATAAGTGGTCTTGTTTTTCTTTTTTAGGAGGCCTACTTGGGGATTTCATCACTCCTTGGGATGACCTCACCTCCAGTGTTCTGGCAGAGTATAAAAATCTGAAGGTGAATCGAAAGAAACCTCTTTTGGAAGTAAAATCTTGTCACTCTTAGCTAAGCCCTAAAGAAATTTATACCTTTGGGAAGTGAAGGAGGAGATTTGGGTTACTGTCTCCCCTTAGTTGTGTGGCATTATTTTCTTTCATCTACAGATTTGGCCCTCACCTACCTTGCGTATATTGAGGATGCCCTTTAAATATGCCTTGTATATCCTAGTTGCTGCTTTATTAGGATTGTTGTTGTGTTTTGTGTGCCTGATTGTTTAAACATTCAAAACCAACACCAGAACATCAAACAAGTGTAAAATGAATGAAATTGTGAGCTGAACTTCAAGTGAGTGATATAGTGGTAAGTGGGTCCTCTTGACTCATGGTTATTTTCAAGAATGTTAATTTGGTCTAGTGTTTGAAGTTGATTGAGTCATAGTTTGTGCTTGAAAATGAGTCTTGTTTTGTTTCTACCATGACCGGTAAAGTCAAACATAAGAAGGTGAAATTGTCAAAACCATTTGTCTACAAGGAAATGAAGAACCTAGCACATGGTGACAAACAATTCTGATATGCTATCAAAGACATCTAAAAAGAAGAAGCAAAACAAGACTACTATGATAGAATTGAGTACAATGCAAAACTTTGAAATTGGTCTACCTTCCCAGGAGTAAATCCTAGGTTTTTGTTCCTAGTGAGGGAGGATTAAGTTAACCATATAAGTGACCACCACACCTACATTTTTCACATACCATTTTATTTTTCCACATTTCTAGTCACAAATTTCCTCTATAGAACTTAGTCATTTGAACCTAAAAACTTTGGCATAAGGACACTACCGAGATCACAACACTAGACCTTTTATCGACAAGCAAACACCTATCACTTATTTGGGATCACAAGTCCATCACCAAATAGTGAGTAGTCAATTTGGTATCCTATCTTGCCTAAAGATCATTTGACCATCTTTGGTAGGAGAAAGATACTTTTAACCAAGGTCTTTTGTTTACATTTAGGTTGTTGGTCCCTTTCAGTGCGTAAGGTTCAACAATCTTCTCCCACATTCCTCACTTTCTTACATAGTCTTCCATCCATTGATTTGGTCACTATTGTATGGTACATACACAATTTGACAGATTTACATTTAATCCCATGTCTCGCTTATTGGAATCATTAAGGCAAAAAGAGATGGAGAATCCTTTTCCTCCACATGTAACATCATTAGGGGGAGGATTTCCCTCTAGTTAAAACTTTGGTATGCCTACCTTAACATCCACACAAGAACCAAAAGATCCTTTTCATAACACAACTTTGCAAAATGATGATGATGAAGTATACCAAGAGGAAAACCCTATTGATAACAACAATATCCCTAATGATGTCAGGAAATTCCTTGTAGATCCATACAATGTCGAAATGATGGAAAAATCTATTAGGGAAAACAAAACTGGGATTTTCCTAAACTTGGTTAAAGATGGTGTTAATGTCCCTACAAGCTTTGATGAGACCACCTTGTTTAGATAGATTACAAAGGGTGGTGCTCCCGTATTGCCAAATACAACCCAAACATCTAGCCAAGGGCCAACAGTGACAACTAGTACTACATCTACATCAAGTGGCACCACTCAACCAACATTCTAATTAAGTGCAAAACATATCCAACAAATCATTATTGCCATACCCAACACTACTATTCATGTTAGTATTCCATAGTCCACTTTAACAGGTCCAACTATGGGATGCTTAAACATTGGGAAAATGTCTACTCAATAGATGGCAATTCCAACACAACCAATGCATTTTTCTTATTCACAAATTCCAACAAGTGTGGTGAAAACATCTTTTCCAATTCCAACAACTGCATATTAATACATCGGCCAAAGTGGAGCACTTCCACCACCTCATAATACATGTGGAACTCCTTATAGCTTGGGAGGTGGATTTACAAATACTCAACAATCACAAGTGCAACCAAACAAAGATTTAGTACAAAAATTGCATGAACTTTGAAACTTGGTACATAGCATGACCAACAAAGGGGTGGAAGATTTCTATTTTTAGGAGGTTTGTCCCTTTCCATTTGATAGGTCCATTAGCATGATACTATTCCCACCAAACTTTGAGATTCCTAAATTTGACAAATATACAAGAGAAACATGTCCTATCACACATCTCAAAGAATTCTCAGTTTTGTGTCAAGAAGTAGCCTATAATGAAGATTATCTTAAGGGGCTCTTCACACGAACCCTTGGAGGCCCTATACTAGAGTGGCTAATGAACTTACCCAAGGGTTCCATTACCTCCATCAATGATTTAATAGAAAAATTTATAGCACAATACTCTTACAACATTGAACACCATGCCTCATTAAGTGATTTGTGTAACACAAAACAATGAAATGATGAAACATTTGCTAATTTTATACAACAATGGAGGCATCTAGCTAACCACATGCCCTAAAAAATTGAGGATTCTCACCTTGTGGATATATTTGTCAAAAAATTGATACCTGAGATGTCCTTTCACATGAAGATGGCTAGCCTTGAAGATTTTGCTACATTAGTCAAGAGGGGCAAGAGCATTAAAAATGGGCTTTTAGACAAAGGTGTCATTAAACATTATAGCTCATCATCCTCAAACAATGACACAAACAACAATAGAAAACTCAAATTTTGGTCCAAAAATAAAGGTGTCACACATGACGGTGTTACTGATGTAAAAAATGTGCAAAACCTTCAAGGAGGAAAGAACAACAACAAAAATTCAAACAACGATAATCAACACTCTCACAATCAAACATAATTTTTCCCTCACAATAATAACAATTACAATCATGACTATGATTGGAATAGGAAGTTCACTAACTTTCATGAGCCCTTGGAGACCATATTCCAAAAACTAATGGATCACAATTTGATGGTATTTACCAACACACAACCCTTTAATGAAAATCAACCCAAATCAAAATGGTATAGAGAAAGTGAATATTGTAAATACCACTGCATCAAAGGACACGACATAAACAAGTTTATAAAACTAAAAGTCTTCATCCAAAATCTTGTCGATGATGGAGAAATTGAGGTAGAAGGAGGACTATCCTCTAAAAATGCTAAGCTGAAGATATTGCAAAAACCATTTCCTAATCACAAAAATGACAATAACAACAATGACAATAAAAACAATGGAAACAAAAATAAAAATAATGCAAATCAAGCTTCCACATCAAATGCATTACCATATGACTATTCTACTAATCTCATATTAGGGTTTGACTCCTTGTGTGGTAAAATAGAAACCAACGATATATGTGGATTTGAATCCATGTGTGGTCGCATTGAAGAGTTAGACACTCATGTGAATACCCTTTTCCTACAAGTAGTTGATTGTGATGCAACCACTCAATGAGGAAGACTTACTTTGTAAGCTACCACTCCCAATCACACTAATCCATCATTTCCACATGCACTTGCTGTGCCATCCACTTCACAAAGACCTTGCTTCTCACTATGATGTGTTGCCCCAATTAGGTAAGACTCCTACACAAATATCCATTCTTGAGTTCCTAACCACATCACCCATCCACAAAGAAATTTTGGAGAAGGCTCTTTTAGAGTCTCGCATTCCTAAAAATATTAATGCCTCCCAGTTCACCGCCATGATTGGAAACCTTGCTGCACAACAACACCTTGTCTTGACATATAAAGATTTCCAAGGTCTTGATCCCCACCATAATTTTTTGCTCCACATTGAAGTCTTTATACAAAGACATAAGATTAAAATAGTCTTAATAGATAATGGATCTGGTTTGAACCTATGTACATTGAAGATGATTCGTTTCTTGGGACTTCTAGAAGACCTCCTAGATGTCAATAAGAGGATAAAAATCAAAGCATATGATGAAAGGGAAAGATAATCAAAAGGAGTCATCATGTTACCACTAAAGGTTGGACCAGCCCTCATCAATACTGAATGCCATGTCCTAGACTTGGATTTGCCATATAACATTTTTCTTGGCCAACCTTGGATACATACACTAAAGCTTGTACCGTCTACCTATAATCAATGCCTGAAATTTCCCCACCAAGGAAGAGAGGTCATGATTCTGGGAGATCCCACACCTTTTGCCTTTTGTAAAAGATTGGAAGGTGCACCCACAAATTTTTTTCCAATCAGTGAGTTTACTAAAGTTATACCTAAGCCTCTCACAATAACAGAACCACCTTCCATAATAGCGCTAGAGTTATCCAATAATGATCCAATTCCCACAAAGGAAAAGAAAAGGTGGAGGATACTAAGGTTAATACTATAGGGAAGAAGGTTACTTTTACTCATTTAGGAATGGGAGAGTATAAATTTGAAAATGCCTTATGTGTTGGACAGCTACCACTCTCCCCTCGTTCCTTTGGAAAACCTTCACAATTACCACCTCCTGACAACAAAGAGACTGTGCATATTAACAAGACCATATTTGAATATTGGGGTTCACTTAGTGATGAGCATATGGAATATAATATTCTAGATTGGCTATACTATGATGGAAAAGATGAACTTGTGGAATTTTCCAAGGATAAGTATGTTAAGGCCCCTCCCATTATCAAAAATATGGGATATCATGGTACCGGCCTTGGAACTAAAGAAGATGGAATTAGACAACCCCTTGAGGCTAATATCTATCCTAAAGGATGTGGTTTGAGATCTATTAAACCTAAGGTATCCTTTGCTGACAACTATTATATGGTTGAATCTGATTGTAAGACTGAAGAGGAGGAATTATTCGAAATACCCTTCCAATACATTGAGGATGACCTAGATAACTAGGTCCATGCCATTACCACAACCAAACTTTCATCCACCAACCTACCTCTCACCAACCCTGACATGATAGACTAAGACCTTTAGGACACACCACTAGCTCTCGATATCTATAAGTTTGATGAGACAATGATGATACTCTTTGGCCTTAAGAATCTCCAAGATTATGAACATGAGATCCAATACAATGAGGAAGCCTACTTTGGTAGCCAAGTCAACTCTCTTAGTCACAAAAGTGAAAAAGAAAATAAAAATGGAAAAATAAAAGAAACATCCTTTAGTGAAAACTCTTCTAGGGAACTTTTGGATGAAGAAAAAGGTAAAATAAAGGATGCATCTTCTGGTGAAAACCTCCTAGAGGCGCCAGAAGAGGGAGAAGTTGACTTGCCATTCATATCTTTACTACTAGAAAAGTCATGTATTTTGAATTAGGACACAATTCCAGTCAACTTGGGTACAGAGGATAATCCACAAATCACCTACATTGTAGCTACCCTTAGTCCAAAAGAACAAAAGGCAATGACTAAATTCTTGAAAAAGGGTAAAATCAATTTTGCATGGACATATAGAGATATGCTTGGTTTAGACACAAATTTGGTTGTGCATCACTTAATAGTAGATCCCAAGATTAAACTAGTGAAACAAAAGTTGTGCAAAATGCATCCTAAGGTAACACTTTTAGTCAAAGCAAAGTTGCAAAAAATGTTAGAGGAAAATTTCATCCACCCTATTGATTATCCTAAATGGGTCTCCAACATTGTTCCTATAGGGAAAGCATCTAGGGGCATCTGTGTTTGTTCAAAATTTTGAGATTTAAATCTCGCATTTCCTAAGGATGATTTTCCACTTTCTAACATAGACATCATAGTGGATTTGATGGTTGGACATGAGATGTTGTCTTTGATGGATGGTTTCTCCGGTTACAACCAAATTAAAATTGTAGAAGAAGATCAACATAAAATGGCATTTACCACCCCATGGGGAACCTTTTGCTATCAAGTCATGCCTTTTGGCTTGAAAAATGCCAGCACCACTTATCAATGGCAATGACCACAATATTTCATGATCTTCTACATGTCATAATGGAGGACTATGTTAATGATGTCCTAGGAAAATCAAAGACATGTGAGTCCCACATTGATGTACTCACCACCATTTTTGAAAGATTGGAGAAATATAAAGTGCAACTAAATCCTAAGAAATTTGTGTTCGGGGTCAAATCAGGCAAGTTGCTAGGCTACATTGTGTCAAGAAGAGGTATTGGGCTAGATCCTACTAAAGTAAAAGCCATCATGGTAATGCCTCCACCTACCACATTGAAACAACTCCACAATTTTCAAGGAAAGTTACAGTCCATTAGATGATTTGTGGCATAGTTAGCAGATAAGGTCCATCCACTTCAACATTTTCTTCATAAGGACACTAAGTTTTAGTGGGATTGTCTATGTCAGAAAACATTTGAAAAAATTAAAGCATACTTGGCTAGTCCTCTAGTTCTAGTCCCTTCAGTTGTAGGATGACCATTCATCCTATACATTTCAACCACTTTAGTTGCCTTAGGTGCTCTTTTGGCACAACTAAATGACAATGGTAATGAGCAAGCTATATACTATCTCAGTCGAACATTAGTTGGTTATGAGTTGAACTACACTACTATTGAGAGAGCTTGTTTGGCAGTAGTATTTTGCACTAAGAAGCTACGCCATTACATGCTTAATCATACTACACATTTCATTGCCAAGATAGATCCACTCAAATATTTGCTTCAAAAGCCTCCCTCACTGGTCGAGCTGCAAAATGGGTCTTGATTTTGAGTGAGTTCGACAATGTTTATAAAGAACACAAAGCCATTAAGGGACAAGTAATTGTAAATCAGCTTGGAGAAGCTCCTCTTCGAGGAGACCATCCCATAGTAGTAGATTTTCTAGATGATACCATTATGACTATTACCCCTACTACACCTTGGAATTAATTCTTTGGTGGTTCCTTCACACAAAAGGGATCGGGGGCACAAATTTTGTTTTTTACACCGCAAAGAGATCTCATTCCTAAGTCTTATAAGATATCATTCCTTTGCACAAACAATATAATTGAGTATGAAGGTTTAGTCATAGGGTTACATCAAGCTATTAGATGGAATATCAAAAACCTTCTTGTCTTTGGAGACTCACAATTGGTCATTAAAAAAGTTACATATGAATACCACACAAAGGATGAGAAGTTGTTGCCATACTGCAAGATAGTTGAGGATCTTAAACAATATTTCACAAAGCTAGTTTTTCATCAAATCCTAAGGGCCAATAAAAAAGTAGCAGATGCTATGGCTACTATTGCCTTCATGATTTCCATGCCACAATATAGTCCTAAATGTGAGTTTCTTATTGAGAATATTTTTACTCTTGCTTATGAGAAAACCAATTTAGAGTTGGTGTGTGTGATTGTTGGTCCCGAGTCTCCATGGTACACTAAATTTTTTGCCTATTTATTTCACAAAACCATTCCCATAGACCTCACTCTAAATCAAAGTAAGACCTTCATGCATTGCACTATCCAATATACCATCCTAGGTGACACACTTTTTTGAAAACACTTTGATGGAACCCTCCTTCGATGTCTCAATTTAGATGAAGCCAGAACAACATTAGAAGAGAACCACCAAGGAATTTGTGGTGCCCATTCTAGTGGCCTTACATTAGTGAAAAAGCTTCTTAGAATGGGTTACTATTGGCCTACTATGGAAGCGGATGCTTATCATTTTGTGAAGAGATGTGTCCCTTGTTAGCAGCATGGTGATTTGATACACACTCCCACCCAAGACCTCTAACCCACCATCACTCCATGGCCCTTTTCCCACTAGGGATTCGATCTTGTTGGTCAAGTATACCTAAATTCCTTAAATGGCCACAAGTACATTATTTCTGCCATTGAGTACTTCATAAAGTGGGTCAAAGCTATTCCATTAACCTACATCACTGGAAAACAAATTTTGAAGTTCATCTTGAATTATATTATCTATCATTTTGGTATACCCCAAGACATCATGACTCACAATGGAACAACTTTTAAAAATTAGGAAGTTGCCACATTGTGTAGGAAATTTGAAATCACCTAGCATTTTTCCACCAAATACTACCCCCAAGGCAATGGCTAAGCTGAAGCCACTAATAAGACCATTTTGAAAATCCTAAAGAAAATTGTTGATGCAGCTAGCTGTGATTGACACCTCCATCTTGCTCCCACCCTTTGGGCCTACCATACCTCCATCTATACCCCCATAGGAGCCACTCCATTTTTCCTTGTTTATGGTTTCAAGGCTGTCTTACCCATCAAAATTGAGCTCCCTTCCCTTAGAATCTCTCTCAAGAATCTACTGTCTGAAGAAGAATATAGAGTTGCTCACTTGCAAGAGCTGCAACTCCTTGGTGAGAGATGCCTTAATGCATTAAACCACCTCCATGTGTATCAAAATCACCTTCAGCTTTAATATCACAAAAAATTCAAGCCGCGAGAATTTGAGGTGGGCGACTTAGTTTTGTAGCATAACATGAAAAATCTCTAGAACCGTGAAAAGAAAGGAAAATTTGAAGCTAATTGGCTTGGTCCGTTTATCATTACAGCCAGATATGGTTCTTGGGCATATCAGATTGCCACTCTAGAGGGAGATCCTCTCCTTGAGTCTTTAAATATCCAACATCTCAAGTGGTTCTATGCTTGAGTTTTGCAGTTCCTGTATAGTGTTCTTACAATCCTGCAAAAATCCAAAAAAATTCATAAAATGTTCTTGAAAAATGACTAAAAAGAAGAAAAAGTTCTTGAAAAAAGAATTTTGATCCATTATCTATAAAGGCTTGTTTCCCTTCATTCCACCATTCCATTTCCTTTGTGCAAAGTCTTATCTAGCTTATGCTTGTCATGCATCCAATAAAATACCTCTTATTCACAAGGCTCCACTTCACCTCCATCTTTTGAAAGACCTCTAGTCTACGATGCATTTTTTTGTTGAGTGTTTGTTCCAATCCCATTACACTAAGCTTTTTCTACAATACTGACCACAACGGGACTTGAACAAAATCACCTTTGAGACTTAACAATTTGAGAAACTTGTTCTTTTCATAGCATTTTCCAAAAACAAACAAATGATTTGTAATAACTAATGACAAACACCAAAAAACTTTCATAGGATGAATCCTTCCTATAGGTGGCATTATGATATTCACTTCTAGACCAAAGGTTCTTGGCAAGAACTGTGGATTGAATGAGCACTTGGTCATGAGGTCTCTTTTTGGTTTATTTCATTTTGTGTGTTAGTGGAAGCCTTTTATGCTGTGCCTTGATCTTCCATATTTTGGTTGTACCTAAATGTCTCTTATTGACTACACATGTTGTTTGTGGTATGATCTATTTTTAAGGCTTTAATACATATGTGTCAATTTCAGGTTATGTTAATGCATTGTGCACTAGGGGCAGCGGGTTAGTACATGTTCTATCGAAGATCCCTAAAAAGAGTTTGGATGTACCTAGACCTCTCCAGGGCGTATATGAAATTTGTTCCATCATGACTATGAAAACTACACCGATTTTTTTAAAGTCTCTAGTCTATGCAAAAGAGTTGTGTCATTTATGCTTCTATAGCATATAATGCATAAACTCATTTGAAAAATCAAACTAAGGTGTGCTCTTTCATATAAACACAACAAAATCTCTTGATATCATGCAGTTAGGGTTCATGTAGTATAGGGTGCCATTAAGCCATGCTTGAGACAAGGGTCATATTTATTTCCTCCCTCCTATGCTACGCCACTTGGTTTCTATGAGTGTAGGGTTTTGAAAGATAATCATTCCTTAGGTTCATTCATATTACATTTTAATTTTAGTTGCATTCATTAGTGTCTTGTTAGGATACATTTAATTATCATTTAATTAAGCATTTTGCTCATATAATTAGATTGCATCATTAATTAATTAGTTAATTACATACATCCATTCTAAACATCACATCTAGGGGCATATACATCATAAAAACATCTCATCAATGCATCCATACATGTAAAATAACATAATGCACATATCTCATCATCGTTAGCAAACCTGCATCATCCACATGTTAGGCATCATATACATATATATACATCATAAACATCACACACATCCTGCATCAAAAGCATCAATATCTACATTATAGATATCATATGCATCACATAATCCATACACACATAGGGCCATCAAATCATGTCATGTATATATCAAAATAATGTCTGTATAGTTAGTATACAAAATCATGTAGTATCATGTAGTACAAATGCATACTCAAAAACTTGCTGCATCTGCACATATTTTTCAAAACTGGTCACTATACAAAATTAAGCTGCTGGCTATGAGGGCCTAGCCCTCCTATGTCACCCCCTTGGAGAGGTCTGTGTTATCCTATGAATTTCTTTGATTTGGCCCTACCCCCTATCATCCATGAGCTCAAGTCTCTCTGGAAATCTGGCTGCTGCTAATTGACAGGCACGACCTCATGATATAGTGACTTGTAATAGGTCGCCTCTCGTATATCTTGTGCCTTTGCTTGGCTGGTTGAAATGGCTTCCTACATGACTATGATGGCTACCCTAGGCTATAGCATCTATTTGGCTATGTCCCTCTACCTGCGGTACTCATCCAACTACACCTGATGGGTAGCTCGCTCGGCTCACAATGTGGCCACCTCTCCTCAAAGTCTCTCTAAATTTGCGAGCTCCTTAGCATCTATGTGGAACTCCATATCAACAAAATCATTGGCATCCACCTATGCCTGTAAGGTTGCTAAAGCCTCTTGTGCACTATTTTCTCTCACCCTCTACACTTGTATCTCTACTTGTACAGCCGCCAAGGGCTGTTGTGCATTGTTAGCTCGTGCCTGCTCTGTCTGTGCTACACCTTGTAGTTGGGCTACATCTACACGAATACTATGTCATTGAGCCTTGACTATGTCTAGGTCCTCTACCTGCTCCTATCCCTATCCCTCTTCTTGTACCTACACCTATGGCCCTTGTACTAGTGCTTGTGCTAGTACCAACCCTAGAGCTCTCCTTGCACAGGTTCTGCACCCGTGCGATCCCTACTGTGCACCCTATGTTGGTGGTGGCATCATCGCTACCTAACCTCCATCCCCTACTCCATCCTTATTCCCATGTGCCTACTCTATGGGAGGAGGTGCCCTAGGCACTGTCAATCTAACCTATTGATGTGCTGCCCACCACTGCACATAAGCCAGTGTCACTCCCGCATCTCCTCAACCCTGCCCATGTACCTAGGGCACCGGTGCCATCGACACCCATAAAATTTGGGCCAACTAAAGGTTGGTCCCATGACCCCATAGACTACCATACTCTTGAGACATGATAAGGTACAAAAATCTATATGGCACAACATCCTAAACTCTCCCAAATTGCTGTCGCAACCTAGATGACATGTATCACATGATGACATGCATCAAGTGTCCAATTAGCCAGTAGTCAATCTATGTGTATGGTAGGTACATCTAGTCCTTAGAGTCATCCTCTCCACCAACTACCAAAACTACACTCCATCACTCTACCCCATTATACAGAGTCCAATCGAATAATGATGATCTCATCCAAACACTGTTAGTAAAATCTCACATACTCTATGGAGGTGCACTGAATGGGTGGCTAATATCTGTAGGTGAACGACTCACCAGGATGTCTGGTCTCCCATCTAGTGATTGACCATGTCACTCTGATGTGCTCCCAGGACCATACCATCAGTAGTGCTAGTCCAGTTCCCATGGTCATTAGTGTCCTATATGCACACATGTGAAAATCATGATAGAGCTCTGTTAGGATAGTTTGGCCCCAACAATATACCTCACCATCATCCTGTAATAGGGTGCTCAGTACCTATGCCCAACCAATAGGAAAGCCATGCCCAACATGGTCTGGTAGCATCCACTAGATCAGAGATGCCAGATACACCACTAGTCTAGGTAGTCTCTACTCCAAGGCTACTCCAAGGCTCCTCTCCGTGTCAGCCACGATCACTAGATCGATAGCCTTTGCCATCGCTTGCCAAAGAACTCTTAAAAAAATAGATTTGACCCCTCCAAAACATACTCCAGATACACCCCGTGGATCAAAACTCATAGAATATGCCACACATCCAGCAATGTGATTGTCACCTCTCTCATAGGAAGATGGAAGCTCCCAGTAGGTATGTACCATTGCTCAATGAGTGCCAATAGGTATGCTGAGTGTGCCCTCAAGTATGGCCACTTGTGAACATGCTCCAACTAGCAGAAAAAGATGTGCTCCCAGTCCACCTCTGTTAGCTACTCCTCTAGCGCCATGGTCAGAGGATAGTGCTCTCGCGACCTAAAAACCATCGTCTCCTCCTATAGTATAGACATGCAAAGGGTCAATCTCTTTAGCCCATGCCATTCCCAAAATGGGGCATCCTACCTTGTCCTTCACCAATTTTTCTCAATTGGCATAGATGCTAATTGACATAGCCACTGATATGCATAGACGCTGATCGGCATAAACGTCAATTTGTGAAGATGCTGATCTGCATAGACACCGATCAACATAGAAATCAATCTTCATAGATGCCAGTTTTCTATCGGTGATTACATTTTTATCGTCTGTGGAGACAAAAAACAATGGATCATTGTCTTTGCTGCCCTTTAGCCCCTTTTTTTATCCACATAGATGTTTGAACCCTGTTGTCTTCGCAGACCCCCATTCCCCAATTTGTCTTCTACACAAATGACAGGATAGGTCCTATTGTCTCTACAGATGACGTGGTCTCCAATTTTTCGTCTACGTAGATGACAAGGTGGAGACTGTCATCTCTACCGTGACCATGTTTTCACCTCATTTAGGGTGCAATAAATGTACCTACCCTAGCTTAATCAACCAAACTTACAACAAAGATCAGATGACTTACCGGTGGGCCCATCTCGGTTGCTCGCTCATACTCCTAAATGCACTCACCAAGCTATAAGCAATCAATCACTTCCATCTTTTCTCTTGATGCTTTGCTCTCTAGGTGTGCAAATGACCTTTTTTGAGCCCCTTGGAGGCTTATATAGGCCCTCCAAGGCCCCCTTTTGAGCCTGTCTTCCCTAAGCGATGTCCGTCCCCTGTCTACTCGCAAGTCATGTAATTTTTTCATTTATTTCCTTTTTCTCCTTATTTCCTTTGTTCCGAAGACCTTTTCATGAAAATTTCCCAAAATTTATTTTTTGTGCAATTTCTGCAAGGGGGCACCTTCCTCCTCTGTCATCACTCTTAGGACTCCTACCTTCTCTGGGGCAACCTATATATATTTTTTTGATATGATGTTGTCCTAATATCACATCAAAGAGGGGCAAAATGTAGACACTTAAAATCATCCCAAAAGATTATATTAATTTATTTAATATTGCCCTTGACATTATAATTATTTATTTATTAATTAATTATATTTGTCATATTCTTCTACCTATTTAATTAAATTTATTTAATTAAGTAGGTTCATTTTCTTAAGGTATTTAAATTTAATTAAAAAACCTCCAGCCTTAATGTGTTAAATTTATTTAATACATGATCCTCCATAAATCTTCCTTTTTAAATTTAAATTCTATTTATTTAAATCCCTCCATCTCATTAATTCCTCTAAACCTATGATTAACTTTAATTTTATTTAATTTAATCTTAAACCTAGCCTAAAAACCTAGTCTGCACCCATCACTTTCATCCTCCTAAGCCTATCCACCATTTTATCCCACTTAATTACCTTAATCATCTTGCTAAACCCTTCTTAAGCCTAAGTGTGTGCTCACATATGTGTGAGACCACTCCCACTTCTCACACCTCTTACAAGCTTTGTCCCCCACTCCTCTCTCCAAGTTTGCTCACACATGTGTGAGCAAACTTTGAATGTTGACCACTTGCATGGCTTGCTTACATGTCTCCTTGTGGCACTATGTGAATGCCACATAGATGCCACCTCACCAGGGCTTCTCTCAAGTCTATAAATAGAGCCCTTGTCTCGAGCATTTTCATCTCCTCCACATGCATTATTATCATGTTAGTTTGAGTTTTGAGCTTTCATAGTGATTTCATGCTAGTTTGAGTTTAGAGCTTTCATAGTGATTTTCATGTTGCATACTAACCCTTGGTAGCTGATTTTAGATTGCATTTTTATTGTTAGATTTAGCTTATTCATGTATTTAGATCTTCATTTCACTTGCATACTAGCTTAGTTTGCACATTAGCTTAGTTTTCTTTATTACATTCCACCTCTACATCCTTGAATTCTTTCAAACATGACTTCCTCCATAGCCATTGTTTGAGGTGTTCTTCATCTCATATAGCATAGTTTCATAGTTTCATCAATCACACTTGCACCTTCACATCAAGCGATTCAAACATAGTTGTGTTTGGGAGAGCATACCAACTATCCCTCTTATCTAAACACACCAACAAGGCCTCTCATTAGTGGTTTTGTTGAGTTTTTTGAAGTTTCTTGAGGACTTGAGTTTTTGGTTGCTTTGAGTTGCAAAACTCAAGCAAATGTTAGTTTTTTTTCATTGTTGAATATTTAATGCATGCACATCAACTAATGTTTGTTTGTTAACTCTTGCTTCTAATAGGTCAATTTCTTTAGCATAAAAAAGTTATGGAGGGATTACATGAATATATTCAACATATTAAGAATAAAGTTCACGATGAATTTTTGGAAGCAAATAAGTACTACAATACTGCTAGCCTTGAGATTATTTAAGATGAGTCAAAGAACAAGATTTCCTCAGTGCAAACAATGGTTCAATAATTTAGAGATACATTCAAAAATGATTTGACAAAAGATGATATAAGATAAGCATTTAAAACTAAAGAAAGATTATTGGAACTAGATACCAAGCTTGAGGATTTTGCAGATACAAGAATAGAAGTAAGCAACTACCATCAAGTAGTTAATAATAAGTATGATTCATTGGATTTACTAGAGGTGAATGAAATGACCAAGATAATATAGAAGTTCAAAAGAAAACATCCAAACATTATTTTGGTATAAAGGGGAAGAAAACCTAGATGCTAGAAATTCAATTTTTAACACTTAGATTTTTGGTCCCTGTCACCAAGGTGTGTAGGTACACTTTTCTCAGAGGTGCACTAAGATTTTTGAAGTAGTTCACTAATAGTTAAATGTCGATTGCTAATTTAGAGCATTCCATGCATCAAAAACACATTTTGATGATTACTCAACTCTTAGAGACACCTAGAGAAGGTCGAGCTTCCATTTTTAGAGCTCTTAGAGACTCCTAGATATTATGGATTCTATCTTCTTATATTTCCATTAATTTATTTTTTAATTTCATTTAAAGGCTCGTGAACCCATGAATTGATATAAATAAGGGTGGAGATCTAATTAACACCATTTAGAGAGTTAGTTTGTATATAATTAGCTTTGTTTTATTAGTTTTTATCATGAGTTTGCATTAAAAGAGCTCTCATTGCTAACACAAAGGGAGGAGATGATTTATTTTAAATATATGGATGTAATATGTACTCTAGGATATTATTTTGATGCAATAACATATGCTATTGGTGCTCTCATTTTGAGTGTAGTTATTCTTGTCAGAGTGTATTATTTTTGTGAATGCAAGTCCATGAATACTAATGGAGCCAATAGTTTTATTGTGTTGTTATGATTGTATGATCTTTTAGTTCTAGTATTTTCTTTGTGTTAACAAATTTTTCTATTAAGAAAAATTGGAGAAAGGATCATCTTTGTTCTTGCATAGTATTTTGTCTCGTGTGAGTGCACTTTTTGTGGCTTCACAATTTGATGAAATGTGAAATTTTTTAAAGTTATTATTGAAGTTCCATTAATGATTGCATCAGTGGAGTTGAGGAAGCACTACTCCTAATTTCATTGGTTTCCTACCAGATACTTTTGATAATTTAATTTGCGGATGTGTTATTACTTTGGCTTATGTCTATTAGAAATTTCCCTTTTAGTAATTTACTTAAAATCTCTTGTTACTCTATATTTTTGTTTGCTTTTCAAACACTTGGTTAAAATAGGGATTCATATAATTGCATTGATAAATTGAATTCATCATAAAATAGAAAATAAAAAATATATCTTCCTTTGTGGTGACATTTTCAACAGAGTTGTGCAGATTGGTTAGTACCAACAAAGGCCTCCTTGTGAAAATACACATTTATCTTTAATTGAGTTACCTAGCAGGTTGAAAAATAGCCATCTAGAACCTTGGATTTGGTCATTGATCAACTTTTAAAGAGAGATATTCAAAAGGATTTCTTACATTAAGAATCATGAAAAATGAAAACTCAACAATATTTACCACTTCCTCTTCCAAATATTTTTGTAATATGTGCTTCAAGTTCATCAAGCTCATCATCAGAAGTATCACTATCACTCTTTACATGTTTTCTTTTTCTTTTGCTAGGAACTAATTGTGACTTAAAAACATTTTAAATAGTAGAAGGTGTGTATTTATCAAAGTTAGACATCTCAAAAGTAGTAAGTCTACCAATTATACCTTCTAAAGTCAAAGTGTTATCTAGAGTGCATCTCAACTCTTGTATTCTAGAAACTCTAATGATATATATAGGAAGTAGAGTCCTCAATACCTTTCTTATCACCGTTTCATCTTTGCTTTCTCTATTTGCACCTCAAATAGCATTGAGAACTTCCTTGATTCTTGTACAATACTATACTATTTTCTCACCTTTCATCATTCTAATTTCATGAAACTTACCTCTTACACTCTCTTATTTGCCTCTCAGGACATTATCATCTCCTCCATTTATGATCTTTAGTTTGTCCCAGATCTTTTTTGCATTGTCACATTCTTTTATATCATCAAAATCAACATAGCTTAGGGTTAAAGTAATCTTCGAAATTTTCTAATTGTGTTCTTGTTTTTCTTTTAAGTATTAGGTAGTCACTGGACCAAAATTTATCTTCACATATTCAAGAAAGTTATCTTGGATATATCAATGATACTGGATATATGTAGCCTCATCAATGTTCACCATGCATGAAAGTTATCCTTGTTCAACTTTGGTACCTCCCTCTTGTGAGTCATGGTCTTTAGCTTTAAGTTCCTTCAAAATTCTCTTTGTAAGAACTATGCTCTGATACCAATTGTTAGAATGTTTAAAATAATTACCGGGGGGGGGGGGGGGGGGGGGGGGGTGAATCAGTTACTCAAGATCCATAAGTACCATTTGAATAATCAAACATTTAAACACTATCTACCCTGCTTATTCTATTGTAAGCTGGTCTCTACTATATACTAATAAAATAAATGATGAGCAATTCATTTTCCTAATATAACAAACTTCTTTAATATAAACATGCAAATTTAAAACACCATAAAAAATTCAACACAAGTTTGAAACTAGGATTTAACATGGAAATCCAAATTGGGAAAAACCACTAGTAACATGTCACCACTTTTTTACTCTTTTGAAATAAGCCCTATTATGAGCCAATCTTACTAAAGGTTACAATACACATTGTTAAATGTGACATGGGTAGAGGATTTAATCACCTTCTTAGAAGTGGCCTTGTTAGAGGACTTTGATCATTCCAATTAGAATGTCACATTGCTAAAGGATTTACATAGAATGTTAAGTCCTTCAATGGCCATTAGGTTAACCTTTGATTAACAAGATTTTAATAGAAACTATTTACAATTATTAGAATGAAAACAATAGGGTTTGATATGTATGATTACAACTCACTTTGCAGTCTTAGATCTCTATTCAGTTCTTGTGTTGATTCTTTGATAAGCCTTTTGTGTTGCCTCTATCCTTGATTATCTTGGAACCCCTTCAAGAAATCATCCTTCTCTTCACATCAAACTTAATATTTCTACTTAGGTTCACTTATCAACCTCAAAATATTTTTTTCGATCTCATTGGAAACACGCACAAGCTCTTTGTTATGTCTCTTTGCATCTCACACTTCACACTTAAATCACCCCTTTATACGCTCTTCCACACACTCTGTTCTTATGAATTCAACCTTGTGTGTCTCTTCTCCATACTTTTAGTTCACCTTTGTACCTCCTTAAATAGGTAATTCTGGTCCTTTTCCATTTTCACAATCACCATTTATATTAGGGTTTATGATCTAATCCAAAAGATTTGCTGTATCTGTCCATCTTCTTCTTTTCTAGAAACTTCATATTAAATTTGTTCATTCGATATTTTACCTAATCCTCTCCTTAAATTAAATGATCCAACTCATCAATGTTATCTTCAACACAATTTCCATATCCCTAGAAATCAACTAAGTCAGATAAAAATTATGATTCCCCATATGCATTCAAAATACTATCACTCAACTGGTACTAAGTTCTGACACTTGGTCATCATTGAATTTCTCAGTCATTATAGAACTTCTAACTCGAAATCAACTAGTTTGATTAGTTGATACTAATGTTTGTTCAAAACTAAAATTTCTTGGCCTTTATTGTGACTCGATTGACACTAGCATCACTCAGCATGAACATCAAAGTTCCTTGATCTTTTACTCTCTTTATTGGTTAGAACTTACGTAAGTGATATATCTTGACTTGTACTATAAAGACTTGAACATCAACATGATTTAAACAATCACTTTGTCTTGTCACATTTTTACTATTCAATTGTCCATTGTAGCTTCCTTTTCATAACTTAACCTTTTCTCTAGGTTCTTTTATTATGAGCAATCTCTAAAATCTTCTTCATCAATCAATTAGATATGATATTTAGATTAGATAGCATAATGAATCATCCGTAGATTTGACATCAATGAAAATACAACAATTATTTCAATTGTAATTTAAACAACATGATATTCACTAAGTACTTTGAGTAAATGGTCTCTTGAATATCAATTTTCATGATATCACCAAATACTAAAAATGTTCATAAGGTATATGCACATGTATTGAACCTTGTTGAATAGTCAAATAAGTAAGAGTACTAGAGGAAAAGACTACTTGAAATTCCTTGTTTAGTTGAAACAAAAAGAAATTGAGGATAGTTCATGGATTATAAAAGTTGAATTGGATCTCTATGATTCAGGTTAGAATATTAGTTATGCTTGACATGGAAATTAGTTCTTATTAACCCTGGGCATATAATGTAGGAAAATGTTGGGTATTTGACCAATCTTGCATCAGACCAAAAAATATTTCTAATTTTCTATACTAGTCTGCTATTCGTGAAGTAGTCATTGCTAGCTTTTTTTTTTTTCATGTTATGCATATTTTTCATTGTGTTAAGGACCTATCCTAGATCCTTGTCTCAAGTGTACGGATTCTTATGTTGGATATTTCTTGAGTTCTGTGCCAAACTTTGTAGGCCTATTTTCTTGCTATTTCCACCTTGCATAATATGTTGATCTAATTTATGCAATTTCAATTTCCTATGTGGCATCTTGCATAGTTAGGATCTGACTCATAACACACATGTGAACCTATCTTGAAGTGCACATGGCTTTATATGACCATTTGCATGGGTTTTTTCTTACTCTTCCAAGGATGGTCCTACATTTTAATTAATGCTTGACTATTCAACTTGTGTCTTAGCTGGCTATAAAATAATCTTGGTTAGATGTAGGAGAGATAAGGAGAGCTAGAAAAAAGATCAGAATGGATTAGAAGATAGGGGATGAATAGAATATGTGAGATAAGGTGCTGATTTTTTATATATCTAGTTTTATTTAAGGCCACAACCTAGAAGGCCTCACACCCAGGAATGTTATGGTTGTTCTATATATGAAGTGAAATAGTTACACCGAAAATATGCTGCATCTAGCCTTATGTGTTTTAGGGATTTATTTTATTTATGTATTGTGTAATCCTGAGCAAGGGTGGAAGGTTGCAAGTTGAGTTTATTCTATATAATGTTGTAGGGCTCTCCATGTTCCTCCCTATGTCAAGTGGTATCAAAGCTAGTTCTTTCTTGTGACTTGGATTGTGGAGAACCTTATTGAATTTGGTTGTAGGGAAACAAATCTAAAATCTAACCAATAATTTGTAGAAGGTTACAATCTTGGAGGAACTATTGTTAAGATGGTTCAAAGAAGAGGAAATATAGATAATGCTATTATGGATATGTTGAGGAAGATTGCAGGAAGACTTGAATCTATGGAGACAACATAGAGAAGAGGAGTACATCTTAAAGATGTTACTGGTGATGAAGAGGCAATACCAAATCCTAATCCTAAGCTTGAGGTTTAACAAGATGAAGAAAGATTCCAGAGAGCTTTGTCTAGGGTGAATGCTAGACCTATTGTTGAAGTTGCCTTATATGTTAGAAGACTTGAGACTAATACTATGTTGGATTGAATTGCTAAGATGCACAAATACTTTGAGTATGAAGGTACTCTTGATAATAACAAGGTTAATATATAACTCACTAAGTTGAAGGGTCATGCTTCACTTTGGTGGGATCATTTGCAAATTGAGAGACAAAATAGAGGAAAACAAAAGATCAAGACATGGGTAAATATGATTGGGAAAATCAAGAAAAAGATTCTACCTACTGGTTATCAAGTTAATTTTTTGAGAAAGATGCAAAATTTGAGGCAAAATGACATGAGTGAAGGAATACACTGAGGAATTCTAAAAATTCATTATCAGATATGGAAATGTAGATGATGAAGTTGAGAAGGTTCCAAGGTACCTAAATGGTTTGAAGACATCAATTCAAGATGAGATCAACTATGTTAAGATGGACAATGAGGAAGAAGTATACTAATATGCTTTGTATTGAGATAATAGGTGTTGCAAACATTGCATAATATTATTATATTGTATTATTTTATTATGTAATGTTGTATCTAGCAACACCTAGATAGACATGCATCATATAAATATTCCCATGGGATATACTCAATCAATTGTATTGTAACATTGTAATAATATTTCATGTAATTATCTAATATTGGGGAAAAGAATTAAATTTCTAATATTAAATGTGGGGTCAATGGGTTACGTGGCATATTGTTTTAGCACATAGTTTATGTAATAACACTTGGTGTTTTTGTGGGTCTTGCTACTATATAAGCATCCACAAGAGTAGTTGTTGGTGTGAGAAAGTTAGAAGAAGAAGGCAAAAAGAGAAAAAGAGTCGAGCAGGACAAGGCTTGACAGGTTAGCCAAGGGAGCATTTGTGAAGGTTGGAAGCATGGCATGGGATGTGTGGATTCATGCTTGTTCACATGGATTGCTTGGTGGTGGCTATGGATTTGAAGGCTTCCATGGTTGTATTGCAATGGTATTTTTTTGATGAATAATACATGTTGATGGATGCTTTTGAAGGTCGGGTTTTTTTCTCAATGAGGGTTTCTTAGGGTATATCTTGTGTCACAATTTTTGTGGGTATGTTGTCTATTCTCTTGCATGTGGATTTTTTATTCCATATTTATTTTAGATCTATTATGGGTTATGTGAAAATGGTTATATTCTTTGTTGCAAGTTTCCTTACAAGTGGTACTAGAACTATGGTTTATTTGTGAGGCCTCACCCCGACCCGTCATAACATAGATATTTTACTTGTATTTTGATATTAAGGACTTGGATATTTTGATATTTATTCGAGAATTAGATGGATAGTAGCTTATTTTATCTATTTATTTTGACATTTATAGTACTATTTTGCATCTATGATATGTAATAAGAACCTAATACTATGTATGGGATGATCAAAAAAATATGGATGTAATTTTACACATGGTAGAATAGAAATAGATTATGATGTGAAGTGAAATGTTAAATTGATTATGATGATTTATGATTAAATGTGATATGTAGATTTGATATTTTAACATTTTGAATGTTTTGTTTGAAATAAGTAAGAAAATGAATTTAATTGAATTATGTTAATATGGATTATGTAATATTTGAATTTATATGCATTTATTATATGTATTATATATGACCTCCTTGGACTACTAATGCTTGAGTTTAGTGTGCAGAAGTGGAACCATGGAAATTATTGGGGGAAACAAGGTTCAAACTCATGCGAACATAGTTTAGCCAAGGTGAATCTTTGGAAGATTCAAAAGCCTCATTGTGATGTATTTTAGTTCATAATTGTAAGTTTTCTTGTGTCTAAAAATTTTAATCTCAAAGATGCATTAGGGACATGTCATGAGGATGTGTAATGTGCTTTTATGTGTCACTTGACACTTGTGAATTTTTTTGTGTGCTAATGACATGTCACCTAGGGTTTTTGTCATGGTAGTATTTCACCATAAAAATAATTACCTTGTTAATGATTAAGTAAACCCACTTGACAAGGGATAGGATGGGTCATTATGAAAAGGAAATTCGAATTTAGACTTGGCTAGGGTTTTGAAGGGGCATTAGGTGGTCCCAAAGTGTCTTTTGTATGAAAATAAGCTACCCATATGATATTATAACATGTTAGAGACCTAATTTTGACCATGTTAATGCCTAGGTAGCCTAGAGGGGCCCTTTACCCATGCATTCTTCCACCAATTCGAAAATGGAGTTGACACATTAGTTCTTCCCCATGTTTCTAGTAAGTTAAATATAGAAAACTTAGGGGGAGACAAGTTTTTAAGAGGAAGTGGCTTGGTGTTTTTTCCAAAATAGTTAGTGGGAAAGCCTTTTAGCGAGTCTTGGACAAACTAGTGGGGTGTTCACCCACTCTCTAAGTATAGAGACAGCTAGGGTTTTGGAGGGAGGCAAAGGGAGCTCTTCATCAACTATCATTTCCTTTAGCTTGGACCAAGGTTAGTGCTCAAACCATGACCATTTTGTTTTAGCATTGCATAATGAATCTACAAGTATGGAGTGCTGTTATGGGATCATGTATTGTTATTGAAATCTTTGTGTTGTGTTGTGATTGTGCATTGTATTTCATGCATTTTCTTAGTTTCTTCCTTGATCTCATGATTTGTTTGAATGTTGAATTTTTTCAAAGGTGTGAAGGTTTCATTCACCCTTGGGAGGGAAGAGAAGCCTTGGGTGAAGGGGTTAGTTGGGCTCAATATTGTAGTTGAGAAAATTTTTCTCATGATGAGGAGTTGTTCTTTCTTTCATGGAGTATGGGCTGCATTGAAGCCATATGCATTTTGTTGTTTTGGAGGTATAAGTGTATGTGTAAGAAGGAGGAGATTTTATGACAGCCTTGAGAGGCAAAAATGAAATTGTAATTTGATTTTTGTGTTATGGATATGAAATTATCCTCTTTCAAGAGCCCACTTTCACCCAATGTATTCATGATTCCAATGGTGAATCAATGTGCAAGCCATGGAAGAGATTGTTATGTGTTGTGTTGTGTATTTTCATGCATTAGCAAATGTTTTGTGTGTATCCTGTTTGGGATTTGTTTCCCCTACTCGGTGGGTGGCTTCATAGAAGCCTAAGATGGGAGTTGAGCCTCCATGGTTTCAATTTTTGTGTTGTTTTGCAGGTTTTGAGAAAGTAGATTCTATGAACACGTGTCTGGTGGATCATAACCTCAATGTGTAGAGGCTAATTGTGTGGATGATTCAACGAGTTATCATCCTCCTCAGAGAAGGTCATAAGATAAGGTGAGGTTAGGTGACCTACCATGGATTGAAATCACTCAAGATCAAGATCTTGAGGAACATTTGCCTCAGTGAGGGCTTTGTCCAGAATTTTCCTATGAGCAGGCGATATTTTAAGCAGCTCAAAGATGGAAATCTGAGCATTAGTTCATTTCAACTGATCGAGAACACTATAACTGGTTGCAGTCAAGTTCGTTGTGTGTTTTGCACCTTTATCAGATGGACCAGCAAGGGCTTTGTCTTTGTGTTGTTCAAGATTTGAAGTAGGAGGTGCAGGGCCTTTGAGCACCAACTTCGCATGAGAGCGAGTAACAACATTAGCACAGTGTTGCAAAGACACATTATACATCTTATTGGAAGTAGGGCCTCTCAAGACAAATGGTGTCTTGGGTTTGTCATTAACTTGCCTACCCTTTATGGTAATAACATCACAGTATTCAGAATCTATAGGTTCAACCATGTGAATGACATTGTCATCCTTGGAATATGTATAGTTGACCTTATTTTAGGGTTCTAGTTTTGAAGTCTCTCCTTTTTCATAAGCTAGGAAAGGCTCTTTGAATGCCTTGTGGTCTGAGTTTTTGTTATGTCCATCTACCACAAGATCACCAACATCAATCATGTCCTAGACTTTATGACGCAAGTTTATACAGTTGCTAGTTTTGTGTCCCTTGTTTTGGTGATACTCACAAAATGAGGTCTCATTCCACCATGGTGGACGTAGTTGTGGATCATAGGGATGAGGGTTATCCATTGGTGAGATAAGCTTGTGTTGTAGCAATGTTTTTAAAACCACATCCAAAGGTTCTCCCAAAGGCGTATACTCTCGCTTGGGTCATGTTGTCCATGAGTTTCTCAGTTTGTTCCCAGATGTCTTATTGTTAGGGGGAGGCTTCTCAGCATTTTTGGCTTCTTTGAGGCAGTCTGTAAGAGTAAATGCCATTTTAGCAGGTTTGGGTGTGACATTGTCAACAACTCCATCATGTATAATTTCTTAGTTCTTGTTGACATGTTTGGTTTTATCCCTGTTGGAAGTGGAACCTTGTTTTGTGTCTCTCTGAAGAGTGAGCTCACCTTTCTTGACCATAAATTCTTTGATACAGATAGCCTGTGTAATCATGTCTTCAAAGGTACGTGGACCTTGTAGTTGGACTCTATACCCAAAATTAGGTAAGAGTTTATCAGTGAAAATGTTAAGCTTCTCTGTTTCTGGGATTTTACGAGAATACTTAGTGTATAGTTGTCTCCACCATTGGAGAAAAGTGAGAAAAGGCTCACCAACCTTCTGTTTAAGGTTGCATAGATCTCAAATATTGACAAGGTGTTGAATGTTATGAGAATATTGCTAAACAAATGAATTGGAAATTTCGTCAAACGTCTTGATACTAGGAGGTAAATGTGAGAACCACTCCAAAGCCTGACCACCTAGGCTTCTAGGGAATAAATGCATGAGGTATGTTTGATTGTGTATAAACTCCATAGACAAAGCACCAAATTCCCACAAGTGATTTTGGGGATCAGTAGTACCAAAGTACTTGTCATATCTGGGTAGTTCTACACCTTATGGGAAAGGTGGCATGTTTATGCTTTTGTCAAATGGAAATGAACAAAGAGTGTCCAATGTGTATGTCTTTGTGGGTTTCTCCTTCTCATGCATCATTTGAGCCAACTGGTCTTGCATAATTTTCAATTGTTTTTGGAGTTTGGAGGTCTCAGTTTCTTCTTTAGTTTTGACAATGGTTTCTACATTGAAATGAGAAGGTAACTTTGCTCCCTCTTGGACAAGTTTGAGAAAGTATTTTTCTTTCTCTTCGTTGATTAGGATTCCCATGACCTTCTGAAAGTTTTTGTCTCTTCGAAATTTTGCTATGTGTATAGGGAGGATTTCCACCTCTTCCTATTCCTCATCAGTATCATATTCTTTCTCTTTCTCTTTGTCATCCCTAGGTGGTTCTTGATATCGACTATGACTACCATGTTCAGGTTCACAACTAGTCATTATAGGAACGTGTTTAGTTTTTGTATGTTGTGTTTCAAAAGGGTCTTTGGAGAAAGGATCATACATTATGTTTGGGAATGCAGGACCTCTACCTATCTCAGTATCCTCTTGGTAAAAAGGATTCCTAATTTTTTGCAAATTGAAAATTTTTTATTGAACTCGAGATGACTTGGCAGGTGAGGAAGATCATGAAGATGCCTCACTAGCCAAACTGGATATAGATTTTGTAACAAAAGGTAAGTGACCTTTTCCGTGATTATGACCCCTAGTACGAACACATCTAAGGTTATCAGGATAAAACACGTTGCTAATTCTGGTTGTGACAGTCATAGACAAGGACAAGAAGCTAGAACCTAGACAAGGACTACACTAAGACTGAGTCTCAAAAAGGACAAGATAATAGTAAGAATGTTGTTCACTATGGCACAAATGGTCTGATTTAAAGGCTAGAATAGCCAGAGATTATGACCAATGCAACACAAAGTATGACAAGCATTAAGACAAAGACCAAAAAAAAAAAAAAAACTTATGAGACGAGACTAGTCAAGGTGTAAGACACAAGTCTTCAGCTAAGTGAAGTGTCACTGTTTTAGGACTGTTTGTAGATAGAGAACAATAAATGGACATAGAAAAAGATAGTGTGCAGACCGTAGATAGCTAAAACAGACCAAAATTGGCAATGCTGACACAAGATCTCACATAAAAAACCTTTACGAGTCGTGCGAAGAAGTTTTATAGGCTGCACGAAGAATTTTCCTCTCGTGCGAAGGTCAGTGACAGTAGTTTAATTTCATGCGAAGAAGTTCATAGGGCCGCGCAAAGACTCATAACATCAATTTAATTTCACGTGAGAACAAAATTTTTTGTGCGAGGACCAGATGATTTTGCGCGAGACCAAAATGATTTCGAGCGAGAAGGTAGACCAGTTTTACAACAACAACTAATTTTGAAATTTTTTTTGATCATTTCAGTAACTAGGCTAATAAACAGGCATGTAGAATAGAAAGCAGGTGATTTCAAGCCCGTCTGAATATAATGAGCAAGGGAAAAAGCAACCTTGCACATGAACAATCAAGTGACTTAGTTTGTGCTAATCCCTAAGAGAGCTATTTGTGTATGTTTTCAAAGAGTTTTGCAATTATTGCACACATTCCTAGAAAATGAAAAGTTTGGCCTCTCTAAGGTTTTTAGTAATGTTTTGACTCTGCAACTTTTATGACTCACAGGGGTGACCTCCAATCTCGGTGCACCAAGGTTTTAACATAGTTCGAGAACTTAATCTTCAAGAGCTACTAGGTGTAGACACCTAAAAACCTTTAAAAAATAAAGTATTTTTATTTTCTGAAAAAGTTTTGATGACATCATCATTTATTAATTAATTATTTAATTAATTTTTATGCCATTAAATCCCTTTATCTTAATTAAAAATATTTAATTAAGGAATCCCTCCCAAAAATGTTTAAATCTTATTTAAACATTATTTCTTTATTTATTAATTATTTAATTAATAAATTGACCAAAAATCCTAAAATAAATAAAAAATTTATTTTTTGCCCAAAACTTGGCCAATTTCCTTAAGACCACTAACCTCTTCCAAAATCTTCTAATCCTTCTTTAATTTTGATTAAAGGCTAATCCCATCATTTCCTACCCCTAATCCCAACTCAAAATATTTAATTAAGATTAAATATTAATCATGTTTATTAAAAAAAGTTTTAATAAATATCTCCTCAACCCAAACCCTTGAAATAAATAAAACTTTATTTATTTTCTAAAAATCTAATTTATCCTCATCCTAAGAAGTTCTAGACTCTTCTAGAAAGTCTTCATCCTCATCCTAAGAAATTCTAGACTATTCTAGAAAGTCTTTATCCTCATCCAAAGTCTAGACTCTTCTAGAAGATGTCTTTAAACCTAATCCTAATCCCCTCCTAACCTTGTCACATTCCCTAAAAATGGGTTAAGACTTACTAACCCAAGCCAAAAGTTAACAAATATCTCCTCCTTCACCCACCATCATTAAATGCCATCCACTTGCCTATCCCTAAGCTAATCCTAAACCATCCTAATCCATCCTCTAATCATTTGCACAAGCCTAAGCAAGCTTAAAACCTTCCTAATCAAGTCCAAGTCGAAATTGCTCTCATCACCCTCAAAATATCTCAACCATAAAACTTTATGAAGCCCACTAGGCCATAAATGACTCTTCCAAGCCCTTTTATTGCTCTTACAAGCCATTATGAGGGTTTTTATGAAGATTTTATCCCTTGAGCCTCCTTTGTTGACTCATCCTTCCTCTTTCCTCCATCCTCTCACCATGTGACATGTGTCACTCCTTGATTGGCTGTAAGGAAGCACAATCCATGTGCTCTCCTCTCATGCAATCTGAGCCCTCCATGAGCTTTTTCCCATCCTTGCATCTTAGCCTTCAATCTCTCAAGCCTCTTGCCTATAAATTGGATCCTTCCCCTTTGCAAAATAACACAATCCATGAAGTAAAGTTATAATGCTATTTTGAGAGCCAAATCCATACTAAAGCCATCTATCCACACCAAAAATCCACAATCATCCATTGAAGCCTTTGGAAGCATATTGAGCATACACCCTATCCATTTAGATAAAGCTACTCAACAAGACAGCTTCTTATTGAGAGAGTCCATTAATGGCTCATATTCTCAATTGAGAGCTCATCTTAGTCTATCTTGAAGTTTATGAATTTTGTTTAGTTTGTAGAAGCTTTATTTAAATTTGATTTCTATTAGCATACTAACATTGCTCATATACACTAGGGAGATCTGACAACCCATAATGAACCACACTTGTGGAGATTTCTTCCACAAGGACATTTATATAATGGTTGTCACTACCATGTCAAAAATGGCTATTACTGCCCGAGGTTTCATCAACATAGTTTGCCCTGTAAAGGGATTGTCTACTACGGTTAACCCTCTCTAAAGGTGACTGACTCACAATAGTGTACCACAAAGGGAATTAGCTTCCAGATTCAAGGTTTTGACAGCTCTTCACTTTTAGCCCAATTAAAGCAGACAGATTAATCCGACATGCTAAACTAAGAGTATCTCTTAAAGATCTATAAAATCAACTCCCAGTGATCTATCAACCTCTCTAGAGAAAGGATGCCTCAATCAACAAGTTGAAGATTCATCTATTTGTGAGATGCTCAAAGTATCCTCCCCACCTACAAAGAATTCGTCATAGAAAGGAGTTTCACTAGGAACCCACTCTCTCCAGATTCATGAATAGTGTTCATGGGGGTTTAATTACTATGTGTGTACAAATGTTAATTCCTAAAAGCAAATCTATCCAAAAGCAATCAAAGAGCACAAGGTGGTACACTTAATGCTTTAACTAATGCGAGGTGAGTCCAAAGATGTGGAACATTTAACCCCTCACACAAGCTAACACGATTTCACAACTCAAAAACTAGTGAGTTCTAGAAAGCACAAAAGGGTTGCCTAGTGGAGCATTTAATGCTTCTTTCTAGTAGACCCCTCCCCTTTAACGTGGTGCTGATCTTGCAACTATAGGGTGGAACGAGGGGCTAATGGATTAGTGAGTCCAATAACCCAAGATAGCTAATTAGATCTATCACTAGTAACTAAGCCTACTAGATGAAAGTAATAGAGATCACAACCTAGTATCAAATTATGCATGTGTTGTAAAATGAGAACATGGAAGAAAACACACACAAGATTGACATGAGAGATGTTCATTTTAGATCCAAATGAAGTGTTATCAGTTGAGGAAGGTTACCTGGTGATCCTTGCAATGCGCTAAGTAGATGTTTTACCTGCTTTTAGCAACTTTATCATGCTTTTCCAATTATCCCACAAACCACTATTATGCTGTTCCAAAAAATTAGAAAACACAAAAAAATCAAAAATAGTGAGCAGTTTGCAAAAAAATCAAAAAACACGAAAATCAATGCAAAAAAAGCATCTATCAGCAGAGTCTCGCACAAAATTCCTAACAGTCCACGCGAAGAAGTTTTCTAGCTCGCGTGAAATTATATTCAGCCCACGCAAAGAAATAGGTGTCGTGCAAAGTTTCGCGCACTTAGGCGATTTCTCGCACGATATGAAAAGAATCTTCACGTGAAGATTCTGGATCCTTGCGCGAAAATGAATAGTTTCGTGCAAAGATTCTCGAATCTATATGGAACAGTATGGACAGAGAACAAAAAAATGCCGAAAGAGGCCAGGAAAATTGATTTTCCTTGCCCCACGATGGGCGCCAGAAATGTATGTGTGAATATGCAGTCTGTGCTAACACACACACTTCAACACGATCTTTATTTGCGGATTCATTCCGGAATGAACATTGGATTGTTCATCCAAAAATCAGCTAGCAAGGCAACCTGTTGCCTTCTATCTAAAGGGAATTGCTTGTTAGATATCTTTAGATTTGAGGTGGTTAAGCAACCAGACTCTCTAAGAATGAAGGATTTAAGAAAATGAAATTAATCTATATGATTGTTCAGATTAATCTAGAATGAGAAATTCATTCTAATCTAGGAACAATTGAAACAAAACTAGATTAACCTACGCATATTAAGCTAAGGATGCAAAATATATGCAAAAATGTGAGCAAATGTGAGTATGAATTCCAACAAAAATTTGATGCAAATTCTAATTCATCCTCTTTCAAAATGAAGAGATGAGGGTCTCTTAAATAGACTTTCTTGGAATTCATCAACGGTTGAGATCGATTTCAATCAACGGTCAGGATTAAAGGTGAAGTTTAGTCATAAAGGAAGATTCCCAAATTAAGGGAGTTAACTTATTTAATTTGAGTAGAATAAGGAGTTAACTGATTTAATTTAAGTAAAATAAGGAGTTAACTGATTTAATTCCTTTTTGATCAATAGTGAACTGGGAATTTCCCTTTTTTGAACTGAAGAGAGATTTTGGTGAGATATTTAATTTAATAAAATGAGCTATACTCTCATAATTACCTTTTCTATTTAATTAAATAATTCTATTTAATTAATTAGAGACACTTTTCTTATTTAATTAAATAACTTATTTTAATTAATTAGGAGTGGCTTCCCATTTAATTAAATAATTTTGTTTAATTAATTAGAAGTAAGTTCTCCATTTAATTAAATAATTTTATTTAATTAATTAAAATAGGCGCATTTATTAAATTAAATAAATTTAATTTCATAGTACAATAGCCTTAGGATATAATTTAATTTAATTAAAGTATAAATACTTAATAATTAAATAAAATATTAATCAATAGGTTTAATGTGACTAATATGAGTAAATACTATAAGAATTAAATAATAAGCATGATGAATGAAGATTAGGGTTTTTTGCATTTGAAAATTAAGTCAAGTAGCGAGTAGCTGAATAAGAATTTGCTTAATGGAATAGGACTTTAGGATTGGTCAAAAATAGACCAGAATTGGTATCATGACAATGAGCCAATTTTGGGGTATTACATTTTGCCCCTCTTTGAATGAATGTGCAAGCAGCATGTTCAATTCAAAGAAAATAAAAAAGTATTATGCGAGGATCAAGAATGAGATTGGTTCCAAAATTGATGATACGAAGACCAATTGATAAGCTTTTAAGGACTATCTTTAGAACAGAGCTTAATCCCAAGGAATCCAAGTAGAGCACAGAGATACCTAAGATTGGTAGCATTTAAAAGACTATCTCCAGAACAGAGCGTAATCTTTAAGGATCCAAACAGAACATCTAGATACCTGAAATTGATAAGCATTTAAAAGATTTTTTCAAAACAAAGTTTAATCTTTAAGGATCCAGATAGAACACCTAGATACTCGAGAGTAATATCATTTAGAAGACTATCTCCAAAATAGAGCGTAATCTTCAAGGATCCAGATAGAACACCTAGATACCTGAGATTGAAAGCATTTAGAAGATTATCTCCAGAACGAAGCTTAACCTTCAAAGATCTAGATAGAACACCTAGATACCTGAGATTGAAAGCATTTAGAAGATTATCTCCAGAACGGAGTTTAACCTTCAAGGATCTAGATAGAACACCTAGATACCTAAAATTGATAAAAGATAACAAGGTCCAAACATGAGTCGTAGAATCATCCCCAGAATGAGGCATGATCCTCAGGAGAAGGGGTTTAGACTATCCCAATACCTGTCCATCAAACTCTAAGAAGAGCTGTTATAAGGTTGATCAATTGATGAAAAGATATGATAGGTAGCAAAGATGCTAGATAGAAGGGAACAAGATGCCCCAAGTGATGAGATGCCCCAAGTGATAAGGACATAAGATGGGAACCATATGCCCCAAGCAATAGGTACTTAATGATGTTTAATAATCCTGCCCCCTCGGGAGTGAAATCCAAAGATGACACACCAAAAATATGATTTAAAGTAGTATATCATGAGATATAGGAAAAATCTAAGATTCAACAGAATATAGAAGAGATCAGAATGATCGAAAGAAGATTTAGGGTTGATTTGAAATGATTGTGAAGTCGCAAAGACCAAGTTTGACCAAATGTTGACTAGATTTAGCCACAATTGACTTGAGTTGACTATTTTCAAAATGAATTTTGAAAATATGGAGAATGTAGAGATTAACGGATTCCAAGAACCACAAAGTATCAAAAAGATTTGGGCTACACAAGCGTTCGATCGCGTCAGTCTCCAAAATTTTAAAATGCATTTTTGAGGCTCTTAAGTGTGTCAGATTTGAAATTTGATCCTGAAAATGGATCCAAAACGGTCCAATTAGCCAGGGGTGCGATTTTTGCGCAAATCTGAGCACTTTGAAAAATTTGGGTCAACAGCTATATAAGGACTCGATGGGTCATTTTCAATTCATTTGTGCTTTTTTTCTTCTATTGATTTGAGCTTTGGGAGAGACATGGTAGTTAGTGTGAGACATCATCGATTCAAGCACTCCAAATGTCACAACTACCCAGCAAACTACAGACCACCAGTGAGTTATTGAGTCCCTTCCTTCGTACTTTTATTTTCACGCATTTTGAGGTCATTTATTGCATGTTTTAGCATGTTTTAGGATTGTGAATTTGGTCTTCGCATGAGGCCTATCTCTTCTCATGTGAAGATATTCTTTCTTTGCATGAAAAAATAGGGTACATTTTTTCTTTGCGCGTGGTCGAAGGATCTTCGCGCGGGACGCATTAGGTTTTGCAAAGAGATTTAGATTCTTCACGCAAGGCGATTTGTTTCTCGCTTGAGAATCTCTTTTCTCACGTGAACAACTCTTTTTTTCGTGTGAGCAGCTCTTTTTTCACGTGAGCAACTCTTTTTTCATGCGATGGTGAGATTCTTTGTGTAAAGAAATAATGAGTTCGCACAAAACTAGAGAGCTTCGCATGAGATTTCACAAATCTCGTGCAAAATTCTGTGATAGTTTTGTTTAAAAATTTGATTTTCATACTCAAAAATTGCTTTTTAATTGGTTTTGCTGCATCATTTTGACTTGATACTAATCATTTCATTTTTTGTTTGTTGTTTGTTTGGTGTAGGAGTCTTTTTGTGATACTTCATTCAGGTCTCATTATCTAGCATATGGGGAGTTATTGTAGAGTCTTGATGATGTAGATCGGGCTCACATTGCTCGATTGGGTTTGTCCTCTCTATGCTAGATTCCAGCCGTGATGGTGAATCACAGCCTACTAATAGCTTTGGTGGAGCATTTCCATTCGGATATGAACACCTTCCACTTGCCGATGGGCGAGATGACCATCACTTCTGAGGACATTTGGAGGATTTTGAGGATTCCTTTTCACGATGCTTAAGTCATCTATGACACAGTGGCCCGAGTAGGGATAGAGGCATTATCTATTGTGTTCAAGAGAGAGTTACTGAGGGGCAGAGCCATTTTCTAGGATGAGCTGATGCATACCTATGGATTGACACATAGGTTGGCATTCGTACTGGGTATATTTTTGAGCTACTTCTTATGTCCTGACAGAGGACAACATGGGTTGGAGTGTGGATGGGGTGCCATGCTTCGCAGGATGTTGGAGGCACGAGAGATCTTTGGGTGGGGTCAGTGCATGTTGGCCCACCTTTTCCATGAGATGCACAAGGTCATCTTTCATGAGAAGAAGACCATGGTAGCAGGGGTATATGTTTTACAGATCTGGGCTTGGGAGCATCTTCCCGTATGTCGGCCAATTTTTGAGGATGCCAGAGAGCCCATGGAGCTATACATATGCAGATATCAAGGGCATATTACCTAGGCCCACCTGGGTAAGATTGAGCACTGGTGGATACATCTTGATGACCTGGTGTCCACTATATGGCGACTCTGGAGAGAGACAGAGGACTGGGATGATGCCCCCAGAGAGTTGCCATGGATGTTTAGTTCTCAACCTCTGGCAGGCAGGATGACATCATTTATAGAGAGATTTTCTATTTTATGAGTGTGGCGGTAGTATGGCCATCCCCAGGACATTTCACATGAGTACCATGCCTATGCCAGGGTGTAGAAGGATGTTGAGCGGGGATGGCCTCCATGGATGGATCTGTTGGTGTTTGAAAACGTTACCCATTTCCAATTACCCTAATGAGAACAAGATGCATCTAGGGCCAGCTAACTCCCATTATCAACACATCCATTTAGACACCAGGCCAACTATAAGGCATGACCCTTCTTCTACTTCAGGCTCTGCAAAACCTAGGCGGGTAGACCTGTAGATTCTTTATATGGTACCAGTTGTAAAAGTATACACTGAATCTAATATGAAGCAGATAAAACCCTTATTTCTTCTATACTCAACCAAGAATCATAAGCATGAAATAGCTAAGAATATAACTCATGAAACTGGCAAGCTAAGTGTGGGTTAACATTGAGTAGCTTTCAACATAAAAGGGAAAATTGATTTAATATGTTGATAACAGCAAGACCCAAGTATGAACAACAGAACTTAATGATCCTATCTCTGACCAGTGCCTTATCTATTGGGCAATTAAATGAATCATAACCATACATCTCCTGGAAACCTCAAACGTATCTCTACATTAAGATCCCTGATCTATCTTTCACCTTGTGAATAGACATCTGCTACAGAATGAATCTCATACTTAGAAAATCCTATCATGAAATCTGCAAACCCTGTGACAAATATCAAGCAATTACATGGTTCTTTGTTCCATAAGCAAGACATTTTAACCACATACATTTCAAAATGTAATGCAACCTAATTCATGCTCTTTGATCACAAATTAGAAGAAATAACAAAGCCATAATCAGGAGACAAGATTCAAATTGAACTTCAAACTTTTGCTGCACTTTATTTGTTTTCCTTGAAATCAAATACATGAAATGTACAGAAAATAACTCATAGATCACCCAACAGAAAAGAACTATCTGCAAAACTTAAAATGCTGTTCAATACAAGAAGAAATGCTGAAGAATTATGTGGTATCACAGTATGGGAACATATCAAAACTGGATCCAAAATTTGGTATCTCAGTAGTGACTGGTTTTTCTCCAAAAACTGGAACCCATCAAACAATGAAAGATAGAAAGATATAGCAAAGGAAAGAATCTTGGATCTGATCTTCACGTGACAAGTGTCCATTTGAAAAGCAATCCTCTGTAACTGAAAAACTTCTTTCTTCCATCTCTCATTCTAATTTGATCTTGTTTCATCATTTCTGTTACTGATTTGCACAATATCTCTGTTGAAATGATGAAACATTGCTGAGTCACCACAATATCTGATTTACACATTGAAAAGCTTGGTAAAAATTTGGTTGAATTGAGTGAATGTGAGAAACGTGAACTCCAACTGCATTCTTACCAAGTTTTACTGATCCCTTAACTGAATTTTCAATTTTTTACCCATTCCATTGAGGAAGACCCAAAATTCACGTTTCTAGCTATAGCTCAAATCAGGAAGCACCTATGCAAAAACTAACTTGAGAAATGGAAAATTTGGATTCTCATGATTCCAACGGTATATGATAAGGCATATCTAGCCTCTGAGAAATGCCTGAAATCTTCATTTGAAAAACAGTTCCCTGCATGTCAGTTTCTTGGCAAAATAATTTTAAAATGAAAATTTTAAAATCATTTTATTTTTCCTAGCCCTTCCAAATTTGAGTCAACTCTAGGTTTGACCAATGCCACGTGTCACTTTCTGATTGGCTATTATCTCTAGGCGGGACCCACGTTGCATTTTGAATCTTGCCAGACTTTTAGAATTTCCGGCGACCTCGCTATGTCGCTAGCTGGATTTTCCAAGATTTTTCGGCAAGCGACATAGCGACCTGCCGGATTTTTGACTTTTTCGGCCGCCTATATGCTGTTGATGTCATCATTTGGGCATGCATTTTCTTTCAAAATTTTCTTCATTCCTTCTAGCCGACTGGGACCCATGTGCACCTACCTTGCCTTTTCAAAATGCTTTGTCTTGTTGACACTATATGTTTGAGTGCAAAAGGATATAAAGACTAAAAGTACTTCCCACCTGCTCAATGTGGGATAATGTTCCTCAATGGTTCTTGCTCTTTGTGTTTGCTGTGATTGCTAAATGCATGAGTTTTCTTATTCCAAACGTGAAGCTTCATCTTGCTGGTCGTTTTTGCTATGAATCTACAGACTTTTCATTGTAATGGTCATTTCTTATGCACATGGTCATTTAAAATGCTGCTACTTCCTTCAAAAACATGGCTGCACCTTTAGAGAAGCCATGGGCTTGAAAAATGGAGGTTCTTTGCTTCCTTTTTTTATGCACATATGGTCTTTTATTGATTGCTTGCTGCAAAAACGTGAATCACATGCTGCCTTGAGCTTTGTTTCACCAACAAATTTGTTCATTTCTCTAAAAAACGTGGATGCTTCTTCCTCTGTGGATGTTTGCTGCTGTCCTCTTTGTTTTCTCCAGACATGGAGCACATCTTCTATGTTGAAAACTACCTCTCAGCTGCAACTTTCAAATTGAGACTACAATGTGGGAGAGAGCAACCTTTATGCAATCTTTTCCTTAATTCAATATGCAAACTCACAACAAAAAGCTTCATTGTGCTCGTGGATTTTAATTGATGTGGAAATTTCTTGATTAATACTATCTTTTGAATTTGTCAGCAAATCAGCATCATATTGTGATCCTCTAAACCTCTTTAATGGAACACTTTCCAAATTCTCTCTTTCTTGAATCTTCACATGCTCCTTGTATTTTGCTTTTAAGAAACCATTTCCACCATTTACTTTGTCATAAGATTGAATCATATGCATAATGATCATCAATTCATTATTTTAAACTCACTTTTAATCAATTATACAGATTGTGAATTAGTGTCTGGAGGCCTGCCGGTTGTAATTAAAACTTGATCCAATCAAGTTACCAAGCCACGAAAATCGGCATGAGTGTTCAATCTTGCATACTCTATCACACTGCAAATTTTCAACCCATGATGGATTCCCAGTCAAGAGATTTTAATTGCCAAACATCCATACTTCAATTACTCTGCAGACAAACAATGTTAAAAAACATAAATTGGGCTCGGGTTCGACATTATAAACTGGGTTATTGATCACTTGGGGTTTTGAAAACTAGGATATAAGTTCTTTTCCATGAAGAGAATATAATTCCATGTTTTGGGCTCATGAAGAATCACAGGGCACATTTGGCGAATTTCCGAAAACAGGCACTTGGAAATTTTAACTGGCAAATGTGTCAAAAAGTGATTTTTGGCAAATGTACGGACATAAGAAAGTATGCAAATGGATTCATCATGACTTAAGAACTGGCATACTTAAAGGATTTCTAGGACACAACACAATGGTACAATTCATTTAGTCTAGCCAATCACAAGATCAAAGTTATAACATGCCGAACAGGGGTATGGATCAATCTGGATACCTTAGCCGTAACAAAACAATGCAAACTGGGTTTTTGATCATGTTAGCAAACTGATCAAATGGATTCGACATGATCTCAAAATTGGAACATATGAAGTGTCTTACCCCTAGAACACAATGCAAAAAGAATTTTTTCATTTGGGTCAACTGGGTCAAAGATATGATTGGTCGAACAGGGCTTCCCAGAATTGTGAACAACTAGTTAAATGCACAAAACAGTAAATGACTAACTTTGCGGGGTGCAAAACCTAGTCAAACGGATTCTAAATGACTTGAAAATTGAAACATACGTTCTTTGATATGCATACTAAACATCTCCAAAGTGGTGAGCCATGAAATTTTTTTGGGTAAAAGATATTCAAATTCAAACTGGGCCTCTGATTGCTATTTGACACTTGGGCAGAATTGCAAATTTTGACACTAGCTCAAAATGGGACTTCGCAGAATGGTTTGATATGTTAGTTTAACTTCATAGAACACATAGACACACTAAATGAAAGGTGTTAGAAACATTAAACACCTCTTAGGCCTCAAGCTACCAACTGACCACATGCATAAAAGGCACTTTAGGACATGATTTTCCAAAATTTTTAAAATGTGACTAAAAATGAAGCATGCAATTTTCAGTCCCAACAGGATCTAGGGCGATCTATGATAGATATCTGCAATCTAGCTGTAGTTCAGTGGGACTACCTACCAGAGGTAGTAGATGTAGGGATGACGCCTCCATATGAGGCATTTTTGATTAGCCATCCATTTCCATGCTTCACAGATTCACTAGGGATGGGAGGGCAGGTATAGAGACAGGTGCCCCAGCAGCAGCAGGCATAGGCACAACCACCAAGTCAGCCACAGATTTTTCCATAGGTCCAGCACCGGGTACAACAGATGCCTATTCTCCCTCGTTAGATGGGATCATACCCAGGTGTTGGGGGCAGTGGGATAGGACACAATTGGCGGAGGAGGCAGAGGACAGAGGAGCAAGCTCCTGAGCGAGAGATACCACAGAAGTAGGCACCACCACAACCAGAGGCACCACCACAGCAGAAGGCACTAGAGATGCTCGATGAGGATATGCCAGATCAGCCAGTAGGTCAGGCGTAGGACATGGTACGACAGTATCGTGAGCAGGTTCGTTAGGCCTCCCGATAGTTGGGAGAGTTACAGATTGCAGTGGTAGTCAGGGATGCGCAGCTAGTAGAGCAACAACAGGACACTGATCTTTGGAGAGAGTGTGTTGAGACTATAGAGTAGAGATTAGATCTAGCGCAAGATGAGATCCACTTCCAGTCAGCTCAGGTAGCGTATTACTATGTTGCATATACCAGTGCCATGCCAAATGAGACACTCCAGGTGTAGCTCTATTCTCAGTATGCACGAGAGTCTAGGGGCGCACGACCTCCTGCTAGGCCAGATATGCCACCGCCGCCTCTGCCACCTGCTGCCCCTCCTCCTACTCCTCCTGGAGGTGAGGGTTCAGGATAGAGTTAGATGCTCTGTGCCTGATCTTTGATTTTGATCCCTGGCTATGTATCGATTGGTGTGTCAGCACCACATGTATCATTTTTGATCGATTGCACTCAAGTAGCACCTATTTTTGTACTGACCCATTCTTTTGATATATATATATATATATATATATATATATATATATATATATATATATATATATATATATGAGATCTTGAGCCGAGTATTCCTGTGTACATGTCATCATCTATTTTATTTTACTTTGATGTACATGAGATGTATGTTGCACTTAGATAGAATGCATATGTATGAACTGACATCTCACGTAGTGTTGCATGTTTTTGCTTGATAGTGACAGGTATTCTATTAAGGAGTGTGAATCAACAAACCAAACACTTGTATAGCCATGGAGGAATCTAATACATATAGAGTATGAACAGAATGACCATCGAATTGCATGCTTATGCAAATGAAGTATGTAATGCAAGATTGTAAAATGCAACCCTAGGTCTGGTTACCAAGCCTCGATATTTAATCATCACTGGATATAAAATAAATCTCGTAGGTCATACAATTCCCACTGACATTGCAATCATGGAAATATGAATATAACACATGTTATTGGTTTGTCGAGATTAAATGTAAGCATTTGAGGCACAAGAAGCTAGAATAACTAGAACATTTTTCCCTTTTAATGTAGCAAGTTAACATAAGCATCAGAGCATAAATGCTAGGATGACCTGAATGTTTCTTGCATGACAGGCACACCAAACACATGGGAGATCCCTCTTATGGATTGTATTCAGTATTCATTTTGTCCACAACGACCCTTACATTTGTAACTTGAGACAGAAGTGTGCTAGATATACTCGCAGTGACCTGTATGTTCACTTAGCAGGACGAGTATCAGTATTTACTGTAGCATGAAGAGTTTACTCCAACAAACAAGGAGAAGAACCAACATGATTGACGTATCTATATAAAAGGAGTCGAGGTACACACGACCATCCAATATGAGATAGAGGCTCTTATAGTGGACACCCCTCTTATAGGAAAATATCAATTTATTGGAACTAAAACACAAATAGAAAGAAAAGAAAAGATCATGCCCCTAGTCATTACTTCTCTAGTCAAAGATGACATCATCAAGTTGCTCAAGGGGATATGATAAAGAAAAATAAAGAAAACAAAGAAAATGCTCAGCATATCCAAACAAGTATATCTTTTTTTGAGTTCAATGTTTTGGGATTGATGTCAAGTGTCAATGTCCAGAATACATTTGAAAGAAATCTCTTCAGTAGGGTGACAACAGTAGGCAGACGCAGTCAAAACGACTAGTGACTGAGGTCAAAGAGGAATCTTCACAATGAAAAACCTAAGAAGGACTGAATGATAGTAGACAAACATAGCCATGATGACTGGTGGCTGATGCAAGAGAGAGATCTTCCATAAAGAAATCTAGAGACATAACCCGAGCAACAGTAGGCAGACACAACTGAAACAATTGGTGACCATTGCGAAAGAGATTCTATGAGGAGAATCTCAAAAAAGTGATACTTGCAACAGTAAGCAGACACAGTGAGGAGCACTAGTGACTATCATGAAGGAGATTCTATGAGGAGAATCTCAAAAAGAGACTGACACTGGCGATAGTAGGCAGATACAATGAGGACCACTGGTGACTGTCGTGAAGGAGATTCTATGAGGAGAATCTCAAAAAGAGAGTGACATTGGCAACAGTAGGTAGATGCAGTGAGAACCACTAGTGACTATCGCGAAGGAGATTCTATGAGGAGAATCTCAAAAAGAGTGACACTAAGGGGGATGCCCTCGAGCTATGACAAGACTCAATCCATGGATACATGAGTAGAAAGTAGGAAAGCAGGAAAGTGAAAGTGACTGTACAACAAATTTGAAGGTATGCTGCAAGATGAGTCATTAGGAACAAGAGGCGCCTGTTTACCAGGTTTTTACCTTCTTGGCAAGATTTTTTAATTTTTAATTTTGGTGTTACCAAGGCGCCTATTGCTAGGTTTTCACTAGGGTAACAATTTTTTTTAGGACTTTTTTTGATTTTTTGATTTTTTTTAGGACATATAGATATGTATAGAGAGCTTGCTGAGATTAAATTAACTGTAAAACTGCTTTAGGTGGAGAGTTTTGACAGGCTCTTTAAGCACTTCTCCTTCGGTTGTGGAAATCTGATAAGCACTAGATCCATATACTGCAGTGATGATGTACAGACCTAGCCAGTTTGGTTCAAACTTTCACTTTTGCATTCATTGTTGTTGATTCTTAGGGTTCTCTCTCAGGATGAGGTCACCCAGCTGGAAGTCACGTGGCCTGATCTTCCAATTGTAGCTTTGTGCCATTCTTTTTTGATATGCTCATAGATGATCACATGCCACTTGTCGTCATTCATCCAGTAACACAATCTCTTGAAGTCGAGCTATCCTATAGTCATCATCAGTGATAAGGCCTTTCATAGAGATTCTCAAGGTAGGAATCTCAACCTCTATTAGAAGCACAGCATCCGCCCCATACACCAACACAAAAGGAGTCGTGTCCATTGGAGTTCTAATGCTTATCCTATATGCCCATAGGGCTGGGTTGATCTGGAGATGCTAGTCTCTCCCTGACTTACTGAATGTGCGATGAAGAATTTTGAGGATCACCTTATTGGATGCCTCAGCTTGGCCATTACCCTGGGGGTAATAAATGGAAGACCAATGTTGTGTGATCTTGAATTTCTTGCACAGTTCCTTGAGGTCTTTATTCTTGAACTATCCTCCGTTGTCAGTAATGATTGAGGATGGTACACCATATCTACAGATGATGTAGTTTGTGATGAAAAGCGCTATAATTTTGCCATCAACAACTGTTAGAGGGATTGCCTCTACCAATTTCATGAAATAATTTATAGCCGTGATAATGAACTTATGTCCATTGGAAGAGGTTGGGTGTATCTGCCCCACCAAGTCGAAGGCCCATTGTTGAAATGGCCATGTTGTAGTAGAGGGAATCAGCTCTATGGTTGGAGCGTGAATGAGATTCCCATGTAGCTAACACTACTTATAGGACCTAGCATATTTAACAGCTTCTTGCTCCATTTTAGGCCAGTAGTAACCAGCACGAAGGAGTTTGCGAGCTAGTGTCAAGCCATTGGAATGAGATCCGCAAATGCCTTCATGAACATCAATTAGTGCACATTTAGACTCATTGGGTTCTAAAAACCTAAGGAGTGCTCTGTCGAGACCTCTCCTATATAGACCGTCAGCAATAATGACATAATGTCAAGCATTATGGATTAGGTAAAATTTCTCATTCCAGGTCAGACCTTCCAGAATGGTTTGATTATGAAGGTAGGAATAGATGTGATGGTAGCAGGATGATTCTTGTCCTATAATAGAATAGATCATCTTGGAATCAGGTGTGTCATAGGATGGGTAGTGTAACGCTTCCACCAAGAACTCATGTTAGAGATCATTTTCTAGCATTTGTAGCAGGGAGTCCAGAGTGGCCATGGCATCAACTGCTTTATTATCTGTGCATGGAACTTGTTGGAAGGTGATGTTTGCAAAATACTTCATCAAGTCATCAACCATGCATTTGTAAGGAATTAGTTTCTCATCCTTTGTTTGATACACATCATTTACTTGGTTGATAACAAGCTGAGAGTCACTGAAGATGTCCAACTGATCTACTCTCCATTCAGCTGCAATTTTCATACCATTGATCAAAGCTTCATATTCAACAATATTATTTGTACAAGAAAATAGAATCTTGTACGCTTTGGGCAATGAGTATCTCTGTGTTGTAATGAAGAGTAATCTAGCACCTAATCCTTGTTGTGTGAAGGACCCATCGAAGAACATAACCCATGTATGGTGTGTGAGTGTTAGAGTTGACTCATCTGAGAAATCAATGTTCATTGGTAGAAGACTTTGTATGGGTACTTCGGCCAACTGGTCTGCAATTGCCTATCCCTTTATAGCTTTGCGTTTCACATATTGGATGTCAAACTCACTTAGTATCATGACCCATTTAGCCAATCTTCCTTTGAGAGCTGTCTTACTGAGCAAGCACTTTAGTGGATCTATTTTAGCCACAAGCCATGTAGTGTGAGAAAGCATGTAGTGTCTCAACTTTTGAGAAGCAAAGAAAACTGCCAAGCAAGCTTTCTCAATAATGTTGTAGTTCTTCTCATAAGAGACCAATGTTTATCTCAAGTAATAAATAGCTATTTATTTGTTGTCATTGTTTTCCTGAGCCAACAGGATTCCCAAAGATGTTTTAGTGGCTAAAATGTATAAAAGCAAAGGCTTCCCATTTATAGGAGGCATCAGGATTGGTGGATTGACAAGATATTGTTTGATCTGTGTTAAGCTTTGCTCACAATCTTGGCTCCAATTGAATTTCACACCCTTATGTAAGGTCTTTGTGAAGGGTTGTGATCTATCCGCCAATTGTGAAATAAAACTGCGAATAGATTGAAGCCTTCCCTATAGTCCTCTCATCTGACTGATGTTTCGAGGTGGTGGCATGTCCATTATTGCTTGTAGTTTTTCTTGATCTACTTCAATTCCCTTTGTAAAAAGAATATATCCCAACATTTCCCCGATGTGACACCAAATGCACATTTTTTAGGATTGAGTTGAAGATTGAATTTTTCCATACGATCTAGGATGGGACCCAAATCTTGTAGATGAGTATTGTGTTTAACACTTTTGACCAAGGTATCATCAACACAGTCCTCCATGGTTCTATGCATCATGTCATGGAAAATTTTAGTAATAGCCCATTGATATGTAGGACCAGCATTCTTTAAACCAAATGGCATCACATTCCAACAAAAGGTTCCCCATGCACATGTGAAAGCCATTTTCTCCTAGTCTTCTAGCACAATTTTTATCTGATTGTATCTAGAAAAACCATCCATAAGTGAGTACATCTCATATCCATTCGTCATGTCAATAATCATATCAATATTAGGGAGCGGAAAGTCATCTTTAGGACATGCCAAGTTAAGATCACGAAAGTATGTACAAACTCTGATAGATTTATCATGCTTGGAAAAAGGAACAATATTGGATATCCATTCAGCATAATCAATTGTATGGATGAAACCAACCTTTAGAAGTTTCTCCAATTCGGCTTTGATGAGAAATGCAACATGAGGGTGCATTTTTCGAAGCTTCTGTTTAACTGGTTTGATGCCTGGTGCTATGGATAAGTGATGCATGATAAGATCAGGATCCAATCCTGGCATGTCAAAATATGTCCAGGAAAAATTTATTTTCTTTTCTTTGAAAAAGGCAATGAATTGTTCCTTCTCTTTAGGTGACAATGACTGTGCCAGATGTATCACATGAGGATGTTGTTCTATGCCCAGGTTAATTGGGTGTGTTGGCTCTATTAACATTGATGATCTCTCCTGAAAGTGACTGGGAAGGACATCAAATATCTCATCCACAGGCACCTCAGAGAGGTTTTCACCCTTGGATACGTCTTTTGTTTTTAATTTTTTGGGATATGTTTGGCATAATTTTTTGGTGATATATTGATCTGAACAATTTATGATATTTATTGATTATGATAACATTGTGAGTTTATGACATTGTATGTTTTGGAGATTTAAAATTTGACGTCATTGTATACACAGTTCATATTTCAGATTGGTCTCATGATGATATGGTTTTTAATATTTGGTTTGGATATGTATGATGACTTGTTGGGTTTACAAGTTGTGCAGTGTTGTAAGTGGTCTATATTTACAAGTTACATTTATGGCTTGGTTATGGGCTATCTTTGCCCATTGATCTTTCATTATTGATGCATATTCAAATTGGTGGTTTGGATTTGGATTGTCTATGTTGATGCAGGAGCATCCTGGGTGTAAAAAAATTCTTGCATCACCCCAAAACTATTTTTATTTCAGTCTTTTCTATTTTAATAAGGACTAGTAGACAGGGTGGTTACTATTTATGTAAACTTGCTATTTTTAGTAAGTTTGTCATATGAGCTCGAAATGTTCTCATTTTCTATAGGAAGGTTCATTTTAGAGTTTAAACCTACCATAAAAATCTCATTGCTCAAGCATAAGTATTGGAGAAGTTATTATAGATTTTTTGTAAAAAATTTGTAGAAAAATCTTCAAACTCACTATTGGAGGCCTTAGAGTGCCCAAATGAGGTCTAAAAAATTGATCAAAGGGCTATAGCATAATTTTGTATCTATAGATCAAGCGCTGGCATTTTGAAAAGTGGTTATAATAACCAATTAGAGCAATGGTTCGTGAGTTATGGCCTTTCAAAGTTGAGCTACTTGAAATATCTAAAATAATTGTCAAAAATGTATTTGACCAACTATATATGTATTGTTAGGGCCTATCAGCCCTAGGTATTAAGTTTCAATGTTTAGAACCTTCCTGGGCAACATAAAATTGCCTATTTAAGAAAGGCCTGAACATTTTCTAGAGCAACTCTAGGTGATAGTTTTCAACTTGTCTTACAGATTATTATAATGAAGGCACCCATGTGGGTTAGCATATTATACTTAAGAATTTTGTAATTCTACATTTGTGGTGCAAATAAGAAGTTCATATTTTGTTCTCACATTGGTGGTTGTTTCTTTGTTTCTATTATGAGTTTATGGTTTTAAGGGGATCACCTTTCATCAAGTGGTACCAAAGCTAGAGTTCTTGAGTGTGTGGATAGATCGTCAATTGTGAGGCAGTTCATACTAGGAATGTGGTTTGGAATGAGTGTGTAGATGGATTGCCAATTGTGAGGCAATTTGCACTAGGGTTTCAGCTAAAGCATGAAAATGCCTCCACAAAGAGAGCATGGTGAAAGAGCTATAGGTGTTACACTTGAGGGTTTTTGATCCCTCCAAAGAAAAATACAAGCATTGGAAGAACAAATGTGAAGAGGAATAGACCTTCCTATGAGAGATGAAAGTAAGGATGAGGACGAAGTAGAAGAAAATGCCAGAGCAGAGGCAATTCTAAACCTAGAGGAAGAGAGGCTTTTTAGGACCATCTCCAAGATTGGAAAAAGACCTAAGTTTGAGGTTCCCACATTTTCAAGAATCTTAACCTAGAATAACTGATCAATTGGATCAATGGATTAGAGAAGTACTTTGAGTATGAATATATTGAGGATTCAGATAGGGTAAATTTTACGAAGGCAAAATTGAAGGGACATGCAAAGATCTGGCAACAAGAGGTTTAGTTGGAGTAAAATAGAATGGGAAAGGAAAAAATCACCAGATGGGATTGGATGATAGCTAAAATGAAGTAAGAATTCATTGCTATGGATTATGAGCTTGATCTATTGAAGAAGATGTAAGGAATGAAGCAAGTGGAAAAATCTATTCAAGAGTATACCAAAGAGTTCTACCAAGTTCTCATCAGAATTGCCATGCAGAAGCTGATAAGGAGAATGTCGCCCATTATCTTAATGGGTTAAGGCCAAGCATTTAGGACAAGCTGAGTCTAGTTTGAATGAACAATATTGAGGAGGCATAACAATTTTTCCTAAGAGTTGAGGAGAAAGTGAGCAAGAATTTTGACAATAAGAATAGTGGAAGAGGTCATAGTGGAAGATATGGCATAATGCACATGATGCACATGCATGATGCATATGATGGACATGTAAATTATACCTACACTCTAACCAAGGATGGAGTGAAATATAAGTTGAAACTATTGAAGGATAAAGAAGAAAAGGTATGTAGTGCTGTCAGAATATGTTTTTTTGATGGAAAAGAGTTTCTCAAAGGTATGAAGTGTGAGCATGCGTATTTTTCTATAATTCTAAAAGATAGTAAAGAAGAAGTAGAGGAGGTATTGCGGACATTACAGATATGTTGGGATAATTTTATAATATTGTATCAGATAATGTACCTAATAGATTGCCCCTAATCAGGAAGATCAATCACCAAAAGAATTTAGTTCTAGGAGCCAATTTTTTGAATTAAGTAGTGCATAGAATGACACCAACAAAAAGTGAAGAGTTAAACAGAGAAGTTCATGACTTGTTGCGGAAGGGGTTGATTCAAGAGAGTCCAAGTCCATGTGATGTAATAGCAGTATTAGCACCAAAGAAAAATGGAGAATGGAGGATGTGCAAAATTCTTACACTATCAACAAGATCACAATCAAATATAGATTTCCATTGCCAAGGATGGATGATATTATGGACTGTTTGAGTGGAGCTAAGTATTTCAAAAAGATAGATATAAAGAGTGGATACCCTCAAATTTGTATTAGAGAAGGTGATGAATGGAAGATTGCTTTCAAGATAAGAGAAGAACTGTATGAGTGGTTAGTCATGCCTTTTGGGCCAACCAATGCACCAAGCACTTTCATAAGGCTCATGACTGAGGTACTGAAGGAATTTTTGGGTAAGTTTGTCATTGTTTACTTAGATGATATATTGATCTTTAGTAAGACATTGGAGGGATCCATATTCGCAAGGTGTTTAATAAGTTGAGGGAAAAAAAGTTATTGATAAACCTAAAGAAGAGTAGTTTTCTAAAGGAGTTGGTGTACATGGGATTTGTTGTCTCAGTAGAAGGTCTAAAAATAGATCTAGAGAAAGTGAAGGCTATCCTTGAATGGCCTACTCCAAGGAGTGTGATAGAGGTAAGATCTTTTCATGAACTAGCTACATTTTATAGAAAGTTCATAAAAATTTTTAGTAGTATTTGTGTACCTTTGACTAAAATAATGAGAGGTGATGGGAAAGGGTTTAAGTGGACTATATGAGTAGATAAGAGTTTTAATCTGTTGAAACAAAAAGTTACTAAGCAGCCTATTTTAGCACTTTCTAATTTTAACAAGGTTTTTCAAGTAGACTCTGATGCTAGTGGTACTGCAATAGGAGTTGTTTTGAGCCAAGATGGTAGAACTATTGCTTATTTTAATGACAAGTTAAATGATGCAAAAAATATTTATGATCAAAAATTTTATGCTATAGTTCAAACATTGAAGAAATGGAGACACCATCCTCTTCCTAAGGAGTTTGTTTTGTATATTGATCATCAAGCTTTGCAATATTTGAATGGTCAAGGAATATTGAACCAAAGGCATTTAAAGTGGGTTGAGTTTTTGTAGAGTTATACATTTAATTTGAAACATAAGAGTGGAAAGTCTAACAAAGTTGCAGATGTTCTTAGTAGAAGATAACTTTTGATGAACAAAATGCAGATAGAGGTGATTGGGGTCAAGGAACTTAGTACTTTATATCCAGATGATCTTGATTTTGGTGAAGTGTGGAAGGCTTGTATAGAGCTAGTTACACTTGACAAGACAAGGTGGTTGGATTTCATGATCCAAGATAGTATGTTGTTCAAAGGAAGCCAATTGTGCATTCCTAGAAGTTCAATGAGAGAGAATCTCATCAAGGAGAAGCATAGTGGAGGATTGGCTAGACATTTTGATAGGGATAAAACCATAGCTTTGGTTGCTGAGAATTATTATTGGCCATAGTTGCAATAAGATTTCAAAAAGTTTGGAAAGAGTTGCAAAGTATGTCAGATGGCGAAAAGAGTGAAGCAGAATACAAGATTGTATCAGTCATTACCTGTACCAAAAAAGTCATGGGAGGATGTTAGGATGGATTTTGTTGTTGGCATACTGAGGACTCAATGTGGGCATGGTTCTATTTTTGTGGTGGTTGACAAGTTTTAAAAGATGGCACATTTTATTCCTTGTAAGAAGACTAATGATGCTGTTCATGTAGCAAATTTTTTTTTCAAAGAAATGGTGAGACTACATGGCCTACCAAAGAGTATAGTTTCAGATTGAGATACTAAATTTATTGGGTATTTTTGACATACATTATGGAAGAAGTAGAAGACAAATTTGAAGTGAAGTTCATCACATCATCTACAAATTTATGGATAGATAGAAGTTGTGAATCATAGTTTGGGAAACTTGCTGAGATGTTTGGTTGGAGAAAGGCCCAAAGGATGGGATTTGATTTTACCATAGATAGAATTTGCATATAATAATTTTAATAATAGTTGTATTGGTAAATCACCATTCTAGATTGTATATGGGAGTAGTCTTAGAAATGCTTTCGAATTAAGGTAGTTGGATAAATGAGAGATTAGTAGTGTTGAAGCATAAAATTTTGCTAAACATCTAAAGAACATCCATGAGGAGGTGAGGAAACATATTATAAAGATGAATACACACTATAAGGCTAAGGCAGATGTGAAGAGGAATTATAAATTTTTTTAGATTAGATATGAAGTCATAGTTCATTTGAAGAAGGCACATTTTTCAGTGGGTACATAGAATAAGCTGAAGATGAAGAAGTTTGGCCTGTGCAAGATAGTGCAAAAGCATGATTATGGAAATACTTATGAAGTGGAGTTGCCTGCTGAATTGAATATTTCACCATTATTTAATATTTTAGATTTGATAGAGTACTATGAAGGAGGTGATGGTGATGAAGTTGTAGAAGCGCAATAGAGTATTCTAGCAACTACTTTGGCTACAAAGGAGATTAAGGAGATACTGGACAATCATGTTGGAAACAAGGAACATAACTGATGAGGAATACCTAGTGAAATGAAAAGGGAGGCTAGTAGAGGATTCATCATGGATAGCAAAGGAGGAGGTTAACTATTTTGGTTTTCTTTTGAACCCCTAAGACGTGACAAAGTCACTTCTCAAATTACCTGGGGTGTATGATGAAGGAGCATCTTGGGTGTAAGAGCAATCTTGCATCACCCCAAAAATATTTGTATTTTAGTCTTTTTTGTTTTAATAAGGACTAGTAGATATGGTGGTTACTATTTATGGGAACTTGCTATTTTTAGTAAGTACATCATATGAGCTCAAAATGTTCTCATTTTCTATAGAAAGGTTCATTTTAGAGTTGTAAACCTACCATAAAAGTCTCATTGCTCAAGCATAAGTATCAAAGAAGTTATTATAGATTTTTGGTGGAAAAATTTGTAGAAAAATCTTCAGACTCATAGTTGGAGGCTTTAGAGTGCCTAGATGAGGTCCAAAAACTCAATAGAAGGGCACTAGGGTGGTTCTAAGCTTGTAGATTAGGAGCTGACATTTTTGAAAAGTGGTTATAATAGCCAATTGAAGCAACGGTTCATGAGTTATGGCCTTTCAAAGTTGGGCTACCTAAAATATCTAAAATAATTGCCGAAGATGTATTTGGTCAACTCTATATATATTTTAAGGGTTTTTCAGCACTAGGTATTAAGTTTTAATGCCTATAACCTTCCGGAGTGACATAAAATTGCCTATTTAAGAAAGGCCTAAACATTGTCTAGAAGAGATGTGGGTGATAGTTCATAGCTTGTCTTAAAGATTATTGTAATGAAGGCACCCATGTGGGTTAGCATATTGTACTTGAGAATTCTATAATTTCGCATTTGTGGCACAAATAAGAACCCCATATTTTTTTCTTGCATTGGCGGTTATTTCTTTGTTTTTGTTATGAGTTTATGGTTTTAAGGGGAGCACCCTTCATCATATGCCCTAAGTCACATGATTTGCTATTATTTCTTCATGTAGAAGGGATGAGAAGTTGTTACTAGGTTTAGTCATGGTGGAGGATTGTGGTTGACTATTTTATGCTGATAGGTTGGACACTTGGAGAGTTAGTTGCTCAATTCATGGATGTGATCATGGTGCTATGGATTTTGGCATAACATGATTGGAAATACAAGTACATCCTTGATATTCATTGGTTTGGACTCTTGATTTGGTTATGGTGGTATATCTTCTTGGTCGAGGATTATGGTTATTTGGTTTTTTTTGAGGAGCTCATGATGTGCACTTTGAGTTATTTGATGGTTTGATGCCTTGGTTGATTCTCATGGTTAGAGGATGGTTTTTTCATCATGATTTCATGGATAGATGGATACATGGTTTAGTGGGAGCTTCTGGTAGTGATGAGGTGACAATATAGGATTAGTTCCCAGTTTGGTGTGTATCTTCTTGGGATTGGAGATCTTGGTTTCACTTGAAAATAACACTTTGGTTGTGAGTGTAGATCTAAAGGATCTTCATGTAGGAGATGGATTTATGATGTTATGGGTGATGCGGTACCACAGTTGACTGGGAGTTGTTGGTGTTGATATATTTATTGAGTTTTTGTAGATGTTGGAGATTTGTCTTAGATCTTGTTGCTGCAGAAGCATCTTTGATATTTGTACGGTGCACTTGTTAACTTCATGGTGTGTGAAGATGGTTAGATCTTGAAGACTTATGGAGTTCTTGGTTATCTTCATGGTGTGTGGAGATGGTTCTTCATGATATGTGGAGATGGTTTTCTTCATGGTGTATGAAGATGGTTGCATCTTGAGGACTCATAGGGTTCTCGGTAAAGATGTTGTTTATTCTTTCATTTGACATACTATCCTTGGTGTTAGGATGGTTAAATATTTATGTCATAATATACTCTTGATACGCATTTAGAGTTGTGACATGTTATAGTATGGTTATATGGAGCATGTTATCTTTTTGATTGAGATGATTTAGATCATGTTGTCATGTTTATGTTCCTGAGGCCATGGTTGGAACTTTGACAATGATCTTAGTTTAGTTTCTTGGTATTCAGTTGATCATAAGTTGGATACTTCATGATATTTCTATGTTTAATTTAAAGTTGGCGTGGATTGATTGGCTATAAGCGCTCATGGATACTTAGAAATAATGGTGATGCTGACTTTCTCTTGGATTAGAGAAGTATTTGTTGGAACGGTTGATGATTTCAGCCAGAAGTTTGAGGGGCATTCACCTGATATGGACCTAAGAGGAGATTATTATTATATGAGTCTTGGTTGAAGACTTGTATATTTTGATGAGCATTCCCATTCCCCACTCTTGGTCTACTCGGCGATTTTCTACTTGAGAGGGATAGCCCATTGTTTTCTCAAGTGCATTATATTTATGCTTGTCTTTCATGGATATAGATCTTGAGCTATGTCACATGAGTTAGTTCTGGAGGGTTCATTTGAGAGATGGATTAGCATTGGTTATCTCCATGTGCATATGTTGTTATGCTGGTTGAGTTTGGGAGATGGTTTTATATTTGACATATTCCTTGGATTAGGAATGGTTATTTCTTGAGTTAGGAATGGTTTATGAGTTTCATCTTGTAGTGCCTCTCCCATTTGACTTTTGTAAATTGTCCTGATGGATGCAACCTTGATGATCTTTTTTTGTGATGGGATCATGATTGTGACCCTGAGTGGTCTACATCGTTGAGGTGTTTGGATTTATGTTTCTTTATTAATTGCTTTGATTATGCTTTTGACTAATCTTTGAGACTATGATGTGATTTTTGGTTCACTGAGGTTTGTGCTAGTGGTTACCAAGATCAAGGTGGTATCATGAGGTTGTTTTGTGATTACCCTAAGATGTGTGCAGAGATTGCACTGTGTACTATTACCATGCTACATTGGACTAAGTTCTTGTAGTAGTGGTTAGTCATGTTTTTTGACTGTGTTTGCTTATGTGTTTTAAGTGCCTTTTTAATGTAGAGTAATCAATCATTATTAAATGCATAAGTAATTGAATGGATTGTTCATGTGATATTATTTGGTTATGTGTTGCAGACATTTACCTTGTTATATTTCTGATTAGAGAGATATTTGTTACTCATGTTATGTTTACATTTGAGAGGACCTGAAGGTTAGATGTTACACTTTGATTCCAGTATCATGGATTTTAGACTACTATGCTATTCAGTTAATCATATTGGATGATGATGCCATTTTGAGATGACAGTGTGTTTTATGATGATATCTGGTTATCTGGCATTTGGACATACCTTTGATTTTATTATGTGATGGATTTAATGCTATGGTTATTTACTTCATTCTTGTGTTGCTATGCCTTATGCAAACATGAGTGATGTAAATAGATTATTTTAATATAATTAAATAAATGGTTAAATTAGGTGATTTAATGCATTTATTGCTTCGGCTATGTTATTATATGCAATTGCACTTGATCATGTTGTTTAGTGTGTAGGATTTATATCCCTGGCAGTGGCACGTGGAGTTAGTGATTCAGCCTTTCATATTTACCAATGTCATCCATATATGGTCAACGTATCTTTAATTAAATGTTTAATTTAAACCTTTCAGTGATTATTAAATCTGAACTCACTTGCATTATGTGATTAGACCAGTAAGCCTGTCTGTGCATTTAGAGGTTCACATTGTCGCAAAAGTTGTTAAGGAGATTTATGTGTTTTTGGGTTTTTGAACTTTTGAATTAATTTATTTTAATTTCTGGCAGCTTTTCCATAGATGAATTCCTATTTATAGGAATAGCCTATTTTCATTTGGGTTGATTCGGGGTTTAACTGGGTTGGCTGGTTATTTGCCCTAATCGATTATTCACTCGAAAAGTGAATAAGTATCCAGAGAGAAATTTAATTCCTCACTTTTCACTTTCAAATTGGAAAGTTGGAGAGTAAAACCCAAAATCCTCTTCATGAGGATTCATTATTTTGTTCGTTGTGGGAGCTATGGGCATGGGATCATCACGAGGTTGAGCTTGTTGGATCTAGCTCGGAGAAACCTTGGATTGCCGCTATTTTCAGCTACTTCTGTGGGATATTTATCTTATGGTTCAGATTCTCATTTTGCCCTTTTGGCTGTGAGGTAGGGCTTTCCTATTTTATTGTTTTTGCTCCATTTTTGCTTCTCTTTTTGGTAGTCGTTTGTTTGGAGGATGAGAACTAGTGTTCCCCTCCATTTTTGTATGCTAGTTCTACCCGGTTGGGCGGGTATGAAAATTTCTCTATTTTTTGGGATGAGGGTTTGAGATTTTACATCGTTATGATGGTCGTTTTTGCATACAGTGTTTGGTTTCATTTATTTTTGGATTTTAAAGGTTTTTGAACTCAAAGGCCAAATGGGTTTTAATTTTGAATTTTTCTAAAATTTGGGTTTTTAACCTCATTTTGTGTGCTGCCCTATTTTCTTGAGTTTTCTTGGCACAATGTGGGTCGTGGACTTGGATGATCTGTTTGGATATCAGTCAGACCACTTCTGCACTTTTATGTTGCATTGGGATGCATGTTGCATCCGTACTCCCGACGTTGTGTTCGGTTGAGTGATTTTATACCTGTTATGGTTTCTATTGGACCTTTGCTTTTGTTTCATGAGCACTAGGATTCGTGTAGAATCCATACTCTCGGATTGAGGCCGGTTGAGTAAGTTCATGACTTTTGGTCTTGTTGCATCATTGAGATTCGCGTAGAATCCATACTCTTGGATTGAGGCCGGTTGAGTGATTTCATGATGTATGGTTTTATTGGCTTTGGGATTTGTGTATAATCCATCCTTCCCATGTTGCTTTTAGTTGGGTGTTTTCTTTGCATTGTGTTCTCATTCCTGTCCTTGTGTTATGATCTTTGTGATGGTGGTGCACCACACACGAGTACGTCCGTGTACATTTGTCGAGTGACTTGCGAGGCTTGATCTTCCGTGGTACTTTTGAAAGTTATGATCATTGGTGTTGGGATGGGAGTATGCATGCCCATAGGAACTTGCTGTAGGATGAGCATGGGTAGGGTAGGGTAGCATATGGAGGGGGCTTCTATCTCACAACCTGGTGACCTTAGTCCCATAGGGTTGGTGGAGGATAGGAAGTTTTAAATAAGTGATAATTAAAAAAAATGAGTGACTGGTAGTAAAACTTAAGATAATAAAATGTGTGTGCGGGGCCCTCCGTTGGGGAGTTGAAACGCATGATCCAAGCTTGGGCTTTTTAATGCCAAGCAACTCTCCATGATGCTAGTCCCTACATAGTAGCCTATTGAGTGTCTGACCAGAACCTGAACTCCTTGCATTGTCTTAGGTTCTTGGTTGCAGCCATCATATTGTTTGGCATGAATGTTAGCTTTGGATGTTGTGCTTTATGTGTGTTTGTGGTTGGATCTTTATCTCCATCAGCATGGCGGGTGTGGACCTATGGGTGCCACGTGGTTGGAAGGTGTAGCTACCTTCACCACTACTAGGGACTGGTGTACAAAGATGATCTTGTCCTAGTGCAACCCTTGCTGGATGTTTTGACTTGGTACTTCGAGTTCCAGAGTAGGCTTTCTTGTGATTTACGCTTTCTTTGGGATGCTTGTATATCATATTTAGATGATGTTATTTTATTTGACACATTCCCTTATTATGATGTTTAGCATATGATTAGATGCTGTGAATTGTTGTATTAGCATATCTGTTGCTTATTGCTGTTTAGCATGTGATAGGTGATGTTATCTACTATAGGAATATCTTATGCTTTACTACTAGCATGTTAGATTTCCTTATGCTTATATTGTTGCATGTTTAGTAGTGACGTCCCTATACGACAGTATCGACGATCTGGTCGGTGGCTTGGGATGTTACGCACAGGGGATGGCTAGGATCCATGATGGTCTTATGATGCTATTGACGGTTGGGAGGATTCACATACTTAGTTTGGTTGTTCAGTTAATTGCGATGTTGCTTATGTTCACTGTGATGTTTATTTTAGTGTGTTCTTTGCTGCTATAGTTTAGATGGATAGATGCTCTTCATTTTGTTTTGTTCTTTCACTCGAGTGTTCATGCCTCAAGATGTGGTTTTAGTACTCCTTGGTGTGGAGGTTCTTTGGTCTCTTTTTCCCCTTTCTGAGTTTTGGAAGTGCCTTTGTTTTCTATGGGAAACATTTGTTCAGCATGGTGTGACACTTTAAAAAGTATCACACGTCCATGCAAACTATGTCGTACGACACTGTAAAGTATCGCATGACTTCTTGAGAAATGTCATACAACACTGAAAGAGTGTTGCACGCCTTCTGAAGAAATTTCATACAATGCTGAAAAGTGTCACATGCCTTCTTGAGAAATGTCGTATGACATTGGAAGAGTGTCGCACGCCTTAAGGAGAAGTGTCGCCCTCCCTTAGTAAAAAGTGTCACATGGTTTTTGTGAAAAAATTGCGCGTGCTATTAGCGAGCACTTTTCTTCGTGATCCGATCTTTTTGAGAGTGGTTTTGGATACCCTTTTGGGCATTCTTCGACCCTATGTTGTTGCATTTTGTATTTTGGTGGTTTTCGTTCAATGCAATTTGTCATGTTCTATTGTTGTCTCTTGGGGTTTAAAATATATCATTTAAGCATAAGTTGAAATATATTTAATTCCTTATACTTAAGATATATTTAAATATATGCGAAAAATCTTTTGAGATAAGTTTCAGACCTCTCGGAGATAAGTTATAGATTTTAGAAAATTTTAGGGCTTCAGAAATCCAGACTTAGCCAATTTTCAGGGCTTCAGGATTTTAGGCTTAGTCAAATTTCAGGATTCTATATTTTACCCCAGCTTGGTGTTTTGTTGATGAGTGGTCATTTATTGTGCCCTCATCTTGTTTGTGTTGGTTGTTGGCTTTGTTTGGGTGTGTCAGTTTGGTAGTAGCGTTTGGAGATTTGTTGGTTGCCGAGATTGTGTTGAAGTCTTTTGTTGTGATCTTTGTGATCCCTGTATGATGTTGTCTTATGCATTCATACTTGTAAAAAAAAATCTTGGCTTGATTTGAATCCTTGTTTCCAAAGATCTCCGGGCGGGGCATTACACATCTTCTTGTGAGAGGCTTACATCCATGATTAGTTATACGGTATGGTTTGGGTGTTGTTTAGGTTTCTTGGTTGGGGTTTGATGGAAGATATCATACTTGTATAGTTTACATTTGGAGATGTATGTAGAATGACATGATACAGGTTATAATTTTCATGATTTTCTCTTTGGTCTTGGTTATCTTCCTGGATGTTCAATTTTGCTTACATTGGATTTGAGATTGGTTAGAGATTGTGATCATAGGTTTGTGCTCATGTATGACATGTGAGAGATGACATGGTTATTCCTTTTTCTCTTGGAGATTGGTTATGATAGTTGTTCTTGCAAGTTATTGGTTTATGTATTGTGGATGTCCTTGAGACTACATGGATTCACTTCCTTGAGATGTTGTGAGTGGATTGGTTATATATTTGACATTATCTTTTGCAGTGAGAACTTCTTGGTCATACCCCACTCTTGGTCTACTCAGCAATTTGCTACTTGAGAGGGATAGCCCATTGTTTTCTCAAGTGCATTATACTTATGCTTGTCTTTCATGGATATAGATATTGAGCTATGGTGCATGAGTTAGTTCTAGAGGGTTCATTTGAGAGATGGATTAGCATTGGTTATCTCCATGTGCATATATTGTTATGTTGGTTGAGTTTGAGAGATTTTTTTATATTCGACATATTCCTTGGATTAGGAATGATTTATGAGTTTGATCTTCTTGTGAGAGGCTTACATCCATGATTAGTTATATGGTATGGTTTGGGTTTTGTTGAGGTTTCATGGTTGGGGTTTTATGGAGGAGATCAAACTTGTACAGATTACATTTGGAGATGTGTGTAGAATGACATGATATAGGTTGTGATTTTCATGATTTTCTCTTTGGTCTTGGTTATCTTCTTGGATGTTCAATTTTTCTTACATTGGATTTGAGATTGGTTAGAGATTGTGATCATTGGTTTGTGCTCATGTGTGTCATGTGAGAGATGACATGGTTATTCTTTTATCTCTTTCTTTTGTTGGTTGTGGAGAACTTGGGAGAACATTGGAGATTGGTTATGAGAGTTGTTCTTGTAGGTTATTGGTTTATGTATTGTGGATGTCCTTGAGACTACATGGATTCACTTCTTTGAGATGTTGTGAGTGGATTGGTTATAGATTTGACATTATATTTTGCAATGAGAGCTTCTTGGTATATATGTGGTAGGTATTGCACTCGAGACTTGTGATTGCAGGTTACAGATTGGATATGTTGATGATGTTAGATTCACTTGGTATATCTTTGGAGATATGGATAGTTGTATGGGTTTGGAACTTGTTGTGGGTGATATTTCAGCTATGGATATTTTGACAACTACATATACATGTTATTACCTTTGGATTGGTTTTTTTGTGCTTGGCATTTCAGTTGGTACAATATTTTATGATCTTCTAATGCGATAGGTTTGATGGCTTTCTCTTTGGATGGCTCCTATGTATGTCTAGTGGTAGTGGCATAATAGGAGGTGAGATCATTCATGTTTGAGATGCTAGATACTTTGATTTTGTTGTGGGTACTATATTGGAGCACTTCATGTACTTTTATCCATGATGGTGGATGTGCTAGGAGGGATTGTTCCCTTGTTTATTTATGTGGCTATAGATTGACCCTATGCAATGTGTACAAGAAGTGGGAGATTGTTGAGATAATGAGTGTTGCACACATTGCATAATATTATTATATTGTATTATTTTATTAGTAATTTTGTATCTAGGAGCACCTAGATGAACATGCAACATATAAAGATTTCCATGGGATATACTCGATCAGTTGTATTGTAACATTGTGATAATATTTCATGTAATTATTTCATATTGGGGAAAAGAATTAAATTTTCAATATTAAATGTAGGGTGAATGAGTTAGGCAGCACATGGTTTTAGCACATGGTTTATGTAATACCACTTGGTAGTTTTGTGGGACTTGCTACTATATAAGCATCCACAAGGGTAGTTGTTGGTGTGAGAGAGTGAGAAGAAGAAGGCAAAAACGGAAAAAGAGTTGAGCAGGACAAGGTTTGACAAGTTAGCCAAGAGGAAATTTGTGAAGGTTGGAAGCATGGGATGGGATGTGTTGATTCATTATTGTTCACATGGATTGCTTGGTGGTGGCTATGGCTTTGAAGGCTTCCATGGTTGTATTGCAATGGTATTTTTTTGATGAATAATACATGGTGATGGATGCTTTTGGAGGCTAGTTTTTTCCCTAAATGAGGGTTTCCTAGGGTATATATTATGTCACAATTTTTGTGGGTATGTTGCCTATTCTCTTGTATGTTGATTTTTAATTCTATATTAATTTTAGATCTATTATGAGTTATGTGGAAATAGTTATATTCTTTTTTGCAAGTTTCCTTACACTTTGAAGGCTAAAGAAATATTAGTGTAGAAACATGATTAGAGACAAAGAGGAAGACATGATAGATTTTAGAGAAGAAGAGGTAGAACATATGGACAAGGTAAAGGATCTAACAATGAAGTGTAAGATAAATGAAAATTAGAATGGAAAGAAGAACCTCCTCAAAGAAGAAGAAACTACACTGGAGGTAGCTATACTTGTTACACTCAGAATAATAATTGTGAAAATATAAGAAATATCTTGGTCTAAAGGTGTTTTTTATTAATGCATATAGGAAGGACATAGGGCCTTTGAATGTACTAAATCTGGAAAGAAGATTGGAGGTAATAACAAAAGCTCTTTAGCTTGTGAAGAAGTTGAAATACCTAATGAACTTGAAAATGGTGAGAATATGATGCTAAGAAGAATCTTGTGGAATGAGGAGATTGATGGAGAACCTATTTTGAGAAGTTTGTTCAAAACTAGATGTAAGGTAGCTGAAAAATGTTGCAAGATAATCATTGATAGTGAAAATTTTGATAATTTGGCATCTAAGGAGTTGGTTAAGAAGTTGTAGTTATAGAGATTGGGACATCCCACGCCTTATAATGTTGTGTGGATCCTGAAGGAACATAAGTTACTTGTAAGTGACAAATTCATTGTTGAATAAAAAAATTGGGAATTATCATTAAGAAGTATTGCATGATATTATTCCTATGGATTGTTGCCATATTATTTTGGGTAGACCTTGGCACCATGATAGACAAGCTTTACATCATGGTAGATTGAATCAATATACTATTTGGGTAGATGAAAATAAACAAATATTGTTTCCATTGGTAGATAAACCCAAGGAGAATCACTATACCACAGTGAAAGTATGTTTGTTGAAGGAAGTCAATTTGCTAGAGATGAAAGAACAAAATGTTTGTTTTGCTTTGGTTCCTAGAAAGACTGAGAAACATGATGAGTTAGAGTATGCACCTGAGATCAAATCCTTGCTAGAGAAATTTCAAGATATAATTTATGATAATGTACCTAATGGTTTACCACCCGTGAGAAGTATAAGTCATTGTATGGATTTGATACCTAGAGCTAGTTTCCCTAATAAAGCACAATATAGATTGACACCTGATGAAAAGACATAATTGAATAGGCAAGTGTAAGAATTTCTTGAGAAGGGTTTGATTAGGGAAAGTTTAAGTCCTTGTGAAATAATTTTTGTGTTAACACCTAAGAAGAATGGGTAATGTAGAATGTACAACAATTCTAGAGCCAAACAAGATAACATTGAAATATAGATTCACTTTTTTTTAGGATGGATGACATAATGGATAGTTTGAGTGGAGCAAAGTTTTTTACCAAAATTTATTTGAAAAGTGGCTCATCAAATCATAGTTAGAGAAGGGGATGAATGGAAAACTTATTTTAAGACTAATGAAGGCTTGTATGAGTGGTTGGTTATGCCCTTTGGTTTAACTAATGCACCTGGTACTTTAATGAGATTGATGAATGAGGTTTTGAAGAGATTCTTGTGTAAAATTTTAATTATATATTCAAATGCCATTTTGAAATTTATTAAGACTAAGGAAAAGCATCTTGAGCATGTTAGAAAAGTATTGGAGAGATTGAAAGAGGAGATATTTTTGATTAACCTAAAGAAGTGTTCATTTATTAAGGAATAAATTGGGTATCTTGGTTTTGTTATTTCAACTGATGGTTTGAAGATGGATCCTGAAAGTTATTCTTGATTGGTCTACACTTGAGTATGTTATTTTAGCTGATGGTTTGAACACCATTAGAAATTTCAAATATTTTTGTAATGCTATGACTAAAAATATGAAAGGAGATAAAAAGGATTTCAAATGGATACATGGAGTACAAAAGAGTTTTGAAACATTGAAATAAAAGATTGCAAAATTTTCTAACCTAGCTTTGCTCGATTTAAATAAAGTTTTTCAAGTTGAATGTAATGCTAGTGAAAGTGCTATTGGAGCTATTTTTAATCAAGAAGGAAGATTCATAGCACTCTTTAGTGAGAAGTTGAATGATGCCAAGAGAAAATACTCAATTCATGATCAAGAATTCTATGCTATTATTCAAGCTTACAAGAAATGGAGACACTACCTAATGCCTAAGGATTTTGTGTTGTATGCTAATCATAAAGCTTTGCATTATTTAGGAAATTGGAATAAGTTGAATTAGAGACATATGAAATGGCTTGAGTTTTTGTAGAACCTTTCCATTTCTTTGAAACACAAGAGTGGATAGTCAAAGAAAGTTGCTGATGCTTTGAGCCAAAGAATTTTTTTGTTAATATAAATGAAAATTGAGTTTCTTGGTTTTAATGATTTGAATTATTTGTATGAAACTGATCTTGATTTCATAAAAACTTGGAAAGCTTGTAAAGAACATATGATGAGGGACAAGTGGACTGATTATTTCATTTAGGAATAAATGTTGTTTAAGGAAATTCAATTGTGCATACCTAGAGGATCTATGAGAGAGAACGCCATAGAATAAAAGAATAGTGATGGACTTGCTCGACACTTTGGGATTGATAAAACAAAAAAGATGATTGCTAACATATTCTTTTGGCTGCAGATATATAAAGATGTATAGAAAATAGTAAGAAATGGTAGAATTTATCAAAAGAATGAAAGATACTAGTTAGAATTTGAGATTATATTCACCATTTCCTATACCTAATAAGTGTTGGGAAGATACCAATATGGATTTTGTTCTTAGTTTCCCTAGAACTCAGAGAGGGAATGATTCTATTTTAGTGGTAGTTGACAAATTTTTGAAGATAACTAATTTAATACCTTGTAAGAGGACATTTGATACTATACATGTGGCTAAGTTGTTCTTTAAGGAAGTGGTAATATTGCATGGATTGCCAAGAACTATTGTTTCAAATAGAGATACTAAATTCATTGGTTACTTTGAGAGGACATTGTGGAGGAAGCTAAATACAGAGTTAAAGTTTAGTTATACATTCCATCAACAAACAGGTGGACAAACTAAATTTGTGAACAAAATTATGAGTAACCTATTGAGATGTTTGGTTGGAGATAAGCTTACTAATTGGGATTTTATTTTGGCACAAGTAGAAACCACATACAATAATTCTATAAATAGAAGCACTGGGAAGACACCTTTTGAGATATTTACTAGAATGAGTCCTAAAGGAACTACTGAAATGAGGGATCTGAACCTTGAGACAAAGAGAAGAGATGAAGTTGAAGAAATTACAAATTTAATGAAAAATCTATATGAGGAAGTTAAAAGGAATCTAAAAGATAGTAATCTAGGATATAAATAGAGAGAAGATACGAAGAAGAGGCCTAAATGTTTTGAAGATGGTGATAAGGTGATGATTCACTTGAAGAAAAATAGAATTCTAGTTGGTACCAAAAATAAGTTGAAAAAGAAGAAGCTTGGTCCTTGTAAGACTCTAAGGAAGTTTGACAGTGGAAATGTCTTTGAAATTGAATTACTTGAACACATGGATATTTTTCCTATATTCAACATTGTAGATGTCTTTGAGTATTTTGGATCAGATGAAAAGATGAAAGGTAGATTGGATTACCCTATGAAGAAAATAAATAACATTGAGAGGATTCTTAGACACCATAAAATATCGACCATAATAGAAGATTAAGTTATTGTAAGATCATTTCCTTCCAATATAATTAATAAATACAAGTGATAATCATTTAGATATTCTCACTTCCTCACGATGTGTACAAAGCCCAAAAACTTCATCAATAACATCCATGATTCACAGTCCTTTTACTTCTATAGTTTCTTGATCACTGCAGAATCCATCTCAACATGGTCTACCCCCTTTGAATATATATGATCAAGATCTTAAAAAATCAACTAAATATATAATCTATCTACTCCCTATGTCAAAAGCATTCCACTTTATCAAATTTTGCCTCTAATGAAATGCCAACCTCCCTCTTGATATAGAAGGATACCCACACTACTACATTTGGACTTGAATTGTAATAGTAGGTCATCGCAATTGCAATGTCTTATCATCTCCCTATCAATAAAATCATGAAATAGCTTGGACAGGTGTCCAACTTTTTCTATTGCAAATTATGATAGTGAGGGGATTTGTTGTAATGGTGAATATGGCTAACATTGTCACAATTTGGAAGATGAAAGAAATAAGAGGTCATGTTTAGGACATCACAATTGTCAAAATATGCCATTGTAATTATGATTTTATAAGCTTCTAATTAGTCATTGCAATTGTGACATCAATGCAATAACTATGCTATAGAAGGAATGATCAGCCATTGGGAATTTCCATCATAATGGCGATGATTGTGCTATGCAAGTGACATCTAGCAGTCAGAAAAGGGCATCACAATTGCAATGGATAGTTGAGTTATTAAATTTTTTTATTACTTTTAATGCATGTCTCAGAGTTCTCTTTTTAGAAGGGGCTAATTGGCATGGACAAATTTCAAATTGAAAGGACATCTTTAATGAAAAGAAATGTGGTTACAAAACTTGGTCAGTGTGGTTTTTCTATTGAGGAGGAAAGCCTGATCAAGGAGGAGAATATGGATTATCATAGTGAATTGAATACAACTCAAAAAGGATTGAGCTCATTGACTAATATAAACACTCTTATTACCAAGAACATTTTGATAGACTCAAAAAAAATATAATTCACCCATAGGCACACCAACAAATCAAGTTTCTAGAAAATGCAAATAAGAAATTTTCACTCTTCTACCATCAAATCGTTAAGGACTACACATATACGTCACACACAAGAGGTGTGAGAAAAGAGAAAACAAAGGAAGAGGATGATGAGATGCAACACAAAGATGCTAAGGATGAATATCTGGAGGAAGTGAAGAGAAATATGTTTAAGGGCAAAAAGGACACTTCAATTTCATTGTCCTCATTCAATAATTTTATAAGGAAAAGACATCAAAACATGAGATGCTTACTAATTCAATTTTAAAATATTATGAAGTTACTTTGATTAATCTTGAAACTATATAGACACAGTCTACACAAAAAAAATAAGGCCTTAATCTGGTGCTTTGAGCTTTCTCCCTCTAATTTTTATTGAGACTACCAATATCCTTTTTAGCAAATAGACACTCAAAATTTCATAGCTATGCAAAAAATGGCCTATCTGAGGGCCTTGTTCTATACCTTTTTTAAAGAGATCACCAACAATACAACTTGAACACCAATCATTTTCCTTTTTTGCAAATTCTTTATAGATGCTTTCATGCTCATATGTCTGGGATCCAATATATCAACATTGGCCTTGAAGAAGAAAGTGATTTGAAAAGCATTATTTAAATATTTAACATAAAATATTAGATACACTAACTCCTTACATGGTTGAAAAATAAAATATTAGATATAATACTATACCTTCTTCATTTGTTCTATTCGATTGTTTGTTTATCTCAATTTTTTCTTCTTCATTTCCAAAGCCTTCTTCTTACAAAGAAACATTTTGAATAAAAATGGATGTTGAATTATTTGTACATTTCATAAATGTTGTGTACCATGCTATATTAAACAAAGATAACAATAAGAAACTTGTTAATTGTGTACAATATGATGGCAAGATTTCCTTAAATAGTTTATATTCATCTTGTAGAAAATTTGAAAATGGTGCTAAAAATGTTTGCTATTGAGAAAGGAATAAAGGGTTTTATATTTTTCCCCAACCTGTTTTTTTTGAAGTTTTTTAAAGAAGCTATGACAGTTCAAGAATAATGCAAAATCACCTTGTATAGTTGTTGATATTTAAATAGAAGCATCATATACCAAAAGCACCATGGATAATTGGAAAACTTAGAAAAAACAAAATTAATATAATCATAGAGATTATTAAATTCAAGTCTTGCACCTTGTTTCTCTTCACTCTCACTTGCTACTACTTCAATTCCTATGTCTTTTTCTTATAAGAAAGATTTTTAATAAAAATGGATAGTAAATTATGTATTCTTACATTGCACATATCATCACCTAAATTTCTATGTTCATATAAATCATATATTCACCTACTTTAATCTCAACTGCTCCATGTTCTTCCATTTGTCCTTATCCTTGTTGGGATGTATGAGTATCTATTCAAGGAAGCAATATTTTCACATTAAGGGAAATATTAAAGACATTACTCAAACCATTATTATCACATTTTCTCATGTTTAGCTTAACAAAATTGTAGCTGAAATATTTTCCCCTGAATGTGCGAGCTCTCTTTTAAGTTTAGCTATAGATTCTTCAAAATATCACTTTCTTCCTTCTCCACCTACAAAAAAATTAATTTGAAAGAAAAAGAATTAATTTTTTAATGTGGTGTAAATTTAAAATGTGATTAATCCCACTTATCTAGAGTCAGAAATATTCACTTATGTTAAATCTTTCTGGAACTGCAGTTGCAATTTTGAACTTTGAATCCACTTTATCATGCCCATGAGTAGCTTTATTATTGGAAGATCCTTCAATACTTTTCCACACACCTAGATTCCTTTTCAAAAAGTCACTGGACCCTATGTCACTATGGTGTGGTAGGTGTAGTGGTAGCCGAACTATCTTTCTTAAATATTTCTCTACCAACTCCTTATTATCTTTGCTATTGTTATTGTTGTTACCTTACTTTCCTAATATTTCCATTTCAATAATGCTACTTTCCATTCTCAAAATAACATTAATCTTGTAATTGGCCAAAACTAGATTGATTTCTGATAATACCTACCAATATAAAGTCATTAAGAAATTCAATAGGCTAGAGACTAATATTTCATCAATATAGCAACTGTAAGTGCAAAAAAAATGGGTTATTAGAGTTATACCCATAAAATAATATTTTCTTTGCAACTATCTAGATCATCGACAAATACTATCATCCTATTGGCAAACATATTTATACTTTCTTGTTTCTTGTGAAAATATGACTCTTAATGCCTCAAATTAGGAATAATATCTAAATACAACTGTTGAAAAGCCACTCTATAATTACTGGCTTCTCTTTGAATTGGTAGGTACAGCTCCCTATGTGAATGATGTCCAAGGAATTATGTTTTGTTCCTAAAACTAATGTGGGGTACGCTCTTAACCTGAGAACAGAAGAGGCAAACCAAATTAAGCCTAACTAGAACTTAATTTAGGAAAGAAAGACTTCTCAATACTGAAACAAATTCATGTCCCCACACATCTTATGAATCCATAAATCCATTCGCATAATCAACTAATGCTAAACTAAGTCAAACTCAAATCTGAAATACAATTGATGAATCAGGAAAAAACTAACAGAATCCTTTTGTCGAATGAATTATAACAATACTTATTACATTCATGGGTAGTTTGGAAAATAGGGGAATGAAACTCTATTCTTCCTTAGTTCTCTGCAATACAGAAAGGAAATACTAACTAATCACAATACGTATTGGAATGAAAAATGATTGAAAATAAAATACCATTCAATTGTCTCTACAACAAATAGTACTTCACACCAAATTTTTTTCGACTTTTCATTAATCATTCAACTTCATACATATAGAGTTGAGAGATGACCGTTACAATAGGAATTTTAATTAGTTCATCTTTTGAGGATGACAAATGGAAAGATGCCAATTTGTCATATTACAAAATTTACCAAAATTGGTAGAAGTCACAAAAGAAAGTGAAAAGGAGGCATCATCGAATCATTTAGACTTCTTCCCCTTTTCAACTGTCACCCTATATGCCTTGGTAGCGACTATAGTGGGAACTAATTCCTCATGACTAGGCACATGTACATTAGTGAATCTTAAGAGCCATTTGGAGTGTTCTCGAGCCAATTATTTCAAAGAATTTAGATGTCCTGTCAATTCTTCAATAGCTATGTGTATGCATCCACCCAGTGTCTATAGCTTTGTCAACCTATTTTGGACACTTGAAGCCATTCCTAACAGGTTACTTAAATACATAGAGAAGTTGTTCTTCATTATCTCTACTCCAAAAAGGGCTCTCCCTTGACCACTAGTTTGTGGATCAGTGTGTAATCCCTTCATCATTTCAAATGCCCTATATTGAGTTCTCTTCACTTTATCTTCTATTTCTTTGAGTCATTTTTCATCTTCCTAAATCATCTCTAGCTTGAATTGCAAACCCTAGAGCTATTCAAACAGGGGTTCAATTCCTTTCTTCAAAATCTTTACTGAAATTGCCTCCTTTGCCTTCATCTGGGTAATCATTTTCAGGAGAGAAATACACTCATCACATCATACCTTCTTTGCGATCAAAGTGCATTGATTAGACAAGATATTATCTTTCTCAATCTCTAATCAAAGGATAACATTCCCAATTTGATCAATCAGAGCAACTCCATCTGCATTGAGTTTATCAATCCACTCTTTCCCAATTCGACCAAAATGCCTATCTTTCTGAAGCTATGAGATGAATGCTTCCACCTCTTTTGCTATAGGATTCTCAGTAGTAGACACACCAGTAATGGTTGCCAATGGGACAACTAGCTGTCAGATGAATCTTTTGAGTTCCTCTATCTCAACTTTCATCTTAATCTTTGACAATTTGAGGCTTTTTAACTAACCTTCTATTACCTCATTGCCCAATCTCCATAAGCCAACTTTTGTATCATGCCTAGCCTCTCCAAGATCAATTCAATGTAGAGTGAAGTCTTCAGGAGTCATATCCTCAATCCTCCCTACTTTATTTGATTTTTCAATCTCCATAGTCAAATGTTCAGTATCTAGATCCTGCCCAAGTATGGAAAAAGTTTTCTGTTTCTTAGCTTTTATCATGGCTGACCTAGAGCATACCACTTGAGACACAACATCCTTTGTAGGGACACTTTCACCTTTGATCTTTCTTTTTCTTTCTAAGGTTTCTTCAAGCTAGGACTCTCCACCAATCACCTTAGAAGCCATTCCAAGTGACTCTATGCTGAACATTTTCTTCTTTATTGGAGTCATTGGTACTGTTGTTGTAGAGAAGGGGTTCTTCAGATCTTGAAAGAGAAGTCGAGATGAACTTGGGATGCTCTCTTCTTCTCAAGTTCTCTTTGTAGCTTCATTAGATTCAGTGGACTCGCTGCTGCTACTCTTATCATCTCCAATTTCTACTATATAGATAGGAGAATTAGTTAGCTTCAAAAGAGAAGCACCTGCAGATGGAGTAGGGCTATGATGAGAAGATGAAACTTGGGTAACATGTGGAGATGGAATTGGGGTAGTGTGAGGAGGCAAAGTTTTAGTGGTGGTTCCATCTTTTGGTTCTTCTATCCCTTTTTCTTCAGTACTAGCGTGAGCTCCAATCACTGGTAGAGAACCTCCTTGGCAAGTGGGAGCTATTGGAATATTCTTCTTCGAGGGTTGATCACCTCCTCCTACAGATTGAGCCGGCCCTTGAGTAGCTAAAGTTGTAGCATTGGGTGTGGCACTTTTAGAGGAAGTGGGATTAGCAATAGCTGGAGAAGCTTAAGTAGGCTTGCTCTTGCTCTAACTCTTTTTTGCTATCCACTCAACCCATTTTCTAGTTCTCTTGATGATCTGGGCCATCATAACATCAATATCTTCTTCTATATTTACACATGGCTTAGAGATGATTGGAATGCTTCTCAATTTGGTCAAATATGTATTACTATACATATTTTTACCATCATCTTCTAGCCCTTCTACATCCAAGTTGATGCCATAGGTCTTGATTTGATCTATTCTAAGTCTAGCAAAGGTGCGATCCTGACTCTCTAGCTCATCTCAGCAATCAACCCAATAATCTTCCATAGTAGCTACATGTTTGATGACGCTTTCAATTTGGATCACATCCCTAGAATACCTATTTGGATCAAACATGGGCCTTACCACTAGTAACATTACCCTTCTATTTGGGCCTTTTCGAAAAACTTACTTCTTGGTTCGAAACTCGCCAAAGGAGAAACTATTTTTGAGTTTTCCGTCGATGCTTATTCTAATCATCTTGGTGAATTCTAAGTGATTCCCTCTATGAAAACATGATAAGATTTGAATTATTCATCAATAATATGGCTTACCTTTCCTTGTTTTAGCCTACAAATAGCATTTATGGATCCTTGCAGAGTTTCACTTTCAGGGTGCGAAAACCCACTACGGAGAAGAAGAAACTTTATTCTCTGCCAGTTCAAATTTCTTTACACTTGGATCAAAATGAATTGCAAGTAAATTAATCTGATGTAGAATTATTCAAGAATATCCATCGAGTAAGGATCTAGACTACCCGTATTACTCATGAAAATAAGGAATACCCACTCGGCTATATAATGCGAGAAAAGACAAAAGATGGAAACCCGATGGAGAAACTTAACACTTTGAGGAAGGAAGAAAAAACTAACTCGACTGATCCATACACAATACGAGTTAAATCCTCCACTTTTCAAAATTGGACTATGGTAAAAGGTGGGGCAATAGCTAGCTCTGACTGGGGACTTAGGTAGAGTATACGCAAGTCAGGAACTCAAAAGCTCTAGTTTTGCAATAGGATATAAAAGGTGGCAACACAACAAAAGCTAAAACAAAACAAGGCGCAAGGAAAAGAGAAAATAAGGAAAAAGGCTAACTAAGGCACACACAAGACACTAAACCTAACTATAGTACACACTACAGGGGTTACCTATTTTCAATTTGAAACTTGATAGAGCTTCAAATCCTGACCATTGTAAGTCAAGGGAAGTACTTCACCATCCTCATAAGCCAATTTGAAAGAATTATTCTCAAATGTTTGATGAATTCTGAATGGACCTTTCTATAGAGCATCAAACTTCTTATGCATTCCTTTCAGAGCCTTTCTCTTGTCCCAAAGTAGCACAGTATCTCCTACCATGAATTTCCTCGGTCTTGTTCTCTTATCAAATAGTTCTTTCACTTGCATCTGATGTTGTGTAATATGGTCTACAATTTCTCTCCTTTCTTCTTCAAGTTTGCTTAGATATAGGATCCTCTTCTCTAGACCATCTTTATAGACATTGTCTTCAATTACTATTCTGAGCTTGTTTGTTGCTAACTCTAGAGGTAGAGGCAGATTGGCTTCATTTCCATAAACCAATTCAAAAGGGGATATACCAATTGCCCTCTTGGGTGTCACTCTATCTACCCAGAGTGCCTCATGAATATTTTTGTGCCAATTTTTTTGATTATCTAAGATGAACTTCTTAAAAATATTAATTAAGTTCTTATTACAAGATTCTGCTTGGCCATTCTCTTGAGGGAAATAATCAGATGAATGACCAACGGTGATCCCATACTCAAAACAAAAATCAGTAATTTCAATAGAAGAAAAGTAAGATGCGTTATCCATCTCTAGTTTTATAGGAACACCAAACTTGACCAAAATGTTCTCTTTTATGAATCCACACACCTCCTTAGAAGTAGTCTTCTTTGTAGCTTTAGTTTCTACCCATTTAGTGAAGTAATCAGTTGCAGTTATTATATACTAATGACCAACACTAGACGTGGGATTAATAGGACCAATAAAATCAAGGCCCCATTGTTGAAAAGGCCCTTCTATAATAATAGGTCTCAATGGTAGGGCAGCTAGTTGGGGATGTCCAAAGAACATTTTTCACTTTTCACACTTTTGCTACCCAAGAATATGCATCTTTAAACATCCCAGGCCAGTAATAACACTGCCTTAGTATTTTAAATGCTGTGACTAAGGAAGAGAAATGTCCACTACAAGCTTCGTCATGAAATGTCTTCAACAACTTTTCTTGCTACTGCTTATCTACACACCTAAGGAAAATACCATCAATAGCCCTTTTGTAAAGTTTATCATCCCAAATGACATACTTAGTTGCTTTTAGTTTTAGATCTCTACTTTTCTTTGCATTTAGTCCCTCTGGACATTCACCATACGTTAATAGGTAAGAGATGTTTTCAAACCATGGATTGCAGAGACTTATGGCTAACACCAATTGTTTTTCATCCGATTCTTCTGACCTTCCAATAGTTTTGTTTTCTGTAATTGCCTTGCATAGAGCATTCCATCTTATCAACTTTGTAGGTTTAATATCAATATCATATTCTTGTATCTTTTCTACCCATGCTCCTCTGACATTGCAACCTACTTCCTATTGTGTTAGTACACTTTTTACTACTATGTCTGGGACAAAGACGACAAAGTGTGAATGTAAGATATAAAACCAAAAATTCTTAAGTGCTCTGACTATTGCATAAGCATGCTTCTCAATTTGTGAATACTCTAGTTCATGATTTTTCAAAGGTATGCTCATAAAAGCTATAGGAGCTTGTACCCCTTCATCATTATCTTGCATTAATATTGTAGATAAAGTATGCTCAAAAGCATAACAATAAATAAAGAAATATCATTTATAATTTGGATGACTCAAAACTGGTGTATGTGCAATAGCAGTTTTTATATCTTGAAAGGCTTGCTTGCTCGCCTCATTCCATTTAAAATTTGAATTTCCTTTCATCATGTCCACTATAAGTTTAGTAGTTTTTGCGAAATCAAGCACAAATCTTCTGAGAAAATTTACTTGTCCAAAAAAGGACTTAACCCCTATTTTGTTTGAGGGTAGACTCAATCTTTGAATAGCCTCTACTCTTTTAGGGTCGATTCTAATACCTTCTTGGGACACTATATGACCCAAAAGCTTTCCTTCTATCACACAGAAAATTGACTTCTTTGGGTTAAGAGATATTCCATTCTCTCTGCACCTCTGTAATACTTTCCTTAAATCTTCCATATGATCTTTTCTTTTTCTTGAGAACACGGTGAGATCATCCAGATATATGACTATGATTCGGTCTTTCAAATCAGCGAATGTCTTACTTATGCATCTTTGGAATGTAGCACCAGTGTTAATAAGCTCAAAAGGCATTTTGTGATATGCAAATGTACCCCAAGGGGTAGTGAATGTTGTCTTATGTTGATCCTTCTCCTCTACTTCAATCTGATTATAACGCAAGAAGCCGTCAAGCATAGGCATCATTTTAGATCCTACCACTATTTGCAATAAATAGTCCATATTAGGAAGAGCAAAGTTGTCTTTCAGGGATGCCTGGTTCAAATTGTGGAAATCAACACAGATCCTTATCTCTCCATTCTTCTTTCTGATGGGTACTATATTGGCTACCTAGGTGGAGTGGTGAATGGGATAAATTATCCTTGCCTTTAGCATCTTATCTACCTCCCAAAAAATGGCATCTGCAACTTTAGGATTATAATTCCTTTGTTTCTGTCAGAAAGGGGTTACACCAAGCTTCAGTGGGATCTCATGTTTTACATTCCCATTTTTATAACTTTTCAAATCTTCATAACTCCAAGCAAAAACATCTCTATACTCCATAAATAGATTCTTTGCAACCTCCTTTTCTTTAGGTGAACAACATTTTCCCGTGTTAATTAGTTTGGGATTATGAATATCTCCGATGTTAACTCCTTCATATTCACCTGTGGTAGGTCCCTTTTCCACTCTCTTTTGCTTTATGTAAGCATCATGTCTATTAAATAGTTTTTCTAAAGCCACAAAATATGGAGGAATGGTGTTACCTTTTAGTAGAGCTTCTTTATTTTGACCTCATTTCTCAATTACATCAGAGCTTTCATGATCACTTCCACCAGACTCATGCACAAAACTAGACTTTTCATTCTCTAAAAACATCTGCAGACTCTTGTCATCACTGAAGACTTGCCAAGATTTTGTGTTATTTGGGATGATAGATCGATATACAACTTTGATCTGGTACTTCTTGTTTTTGAAATTTGGATGAAGGAGAAATAAAGAGCTAGAAACTGCTAAGGAGTCAGCTTTGGTATTCATCTCCCTTTGAATTGCTTTAATAGAAAAAGCATCTAGACCTTCAATCTCATCCCAGACTCTATTCCTATAATTTTTAAGCTTGTGGTTTTTAATAGAATACTACCCTTTTATTTGCTTTACAATAAGCTCGACATCACCTTGAGCTTTTAAAATCTTTATCCCTCTTTCCTTTGCTGACATTATTCCCAGCAATAAGGCCTCATATTTTGCAGTATTATTCGTATTCCCAAATTCCAATTTGAAAGCCATAGGTTCAGGTTCTCCTTCTGGGAATATCAATACTACACCTGCTCTAGATCCTGAAGAGGCACATCTTCTGTCAAATTCAAGCATCCATATGCCTGGTACATCTTTTTTTCATTGGGAGTTTTATCACCTTGATTTTCATATTTTTTTTCATTCATATCTTCCTCAGTAAAAAACATATAGTTGCCAAATTCCAGTTCTTGATATAGAATTTGAGCTTTAGGATCATCTGACTTCAAAATCGTAAACTTTTCTTTTTCCTCAGGTTCTAATTTGACCTTCTTATTCCCAATAGGTATCACTTCTTGAGACCAATCTAGTTTTATTTCTCCTCCCAAGTCTCGACAAAAAATTCTACTTAATAGAAGTCCATAGCTTGTTGGAATATCGGCTACTAGGATAGTCAATAGGAGTTTCTTTTCCAGATGTGAAGCTAAGGCTACTTGAGTATTTTTGATCTGTCCAAGTAAAGGGACTTGTTTGGCATCCATAGAATAACATCTTCCATGCTCTTTAGTAAGATTTAGTCCCAAAGCTTTAGCTACAGAATATGGTATAACATTATCTGATGCACCTGAATCTATTATGCAATTATTGAGTTTACATCCATTGATGTACAATGAAATATAAAAAGGTTTAGGCTTCTGTCCAGGGAAGGTTGCTAAAATAGTAGAATCTTCTTGATTAAACAAGCTAGATGTTAAAGTGTCATCTTCAATTTCAATAGTCACATTATGATTCAAGTCTGAGATACCCCCTTTACATCTATCCACTAATCTCTTTAACTCAAAAGGGTGTGACTTTAAATAATCAATAGTGGAAATTTGAACTTTTGACTCTTCAAAAAATTGAATGAAATCAAAAGATATCTTGCCCTTACCTATTTGTGAAGTGGATGTTTCTTGATCAGTATGTACCTTACTCGTAGAAGGACTGGAGTTGTCTTTGTGAGTATGACTAGAGGCTTGATTCTTCATCCTTTGTCCATGAGTAAGTATTGTGTATGAAGTTCCATCAATGGTTGCATAACACTCACCTTTTGATTCAGAGTCTGATTCATATTCCAAAGATAAATTTCCAGAGTCGCCATTTGAACAAGAATCAGGTTCTAAACATGGAGCTACAATATTTAATTCATTAGTAGATAACAAATGCATCATATGAATAGTCTCCAGAAAATTCTCACTATCATGATCTGTGGTCAAATGAAAGATGCACATATTTCCAATTTTTGGTGCTGCTTCAATTTGCGACCTAGGTGGTGAACCTGTAAGCTGCGGGAATCTACTTTCATTGCTTCTTCTTAGTGAGTTTTGGTAATTCCGTTGATAAGAGCTATTGAATCTGGGTAATTTCTTTTTCATCACTACTAGTTCATTAGACAACTTCTGAATCATCTCTTCTAATGATGTGGTATTATTAGAACTCCCTTTAGTTTGAAGGTCTCATTTCCATTTTCTCATGGAAATTAAGTTATCCTCACATTCAATAGCTTTCTTCTGTGCGTCAGCCAGATTAGTGGGGCATGCTCTTCTTAGATCATAATTGATGTCCGGAGGCATAGCACTAATAAAGAAAGTTTTTATATTGCCAGGTGTGGGTCTATTAGTAGTAGGAATTCTGCTATTAATCTTATTGAAATTGGCAATGAAATCCCTCATGCTCATAGTTGGTTGCTGCTTAATTGAAGTCAATTGTGTTAGCAAGGCGTGTTCATCTTCTACAATTTTGAATCTAGCTTCAAATTTAGTTCTCATTGTGTCCCAATCAATTATTGAACCATTAGCTAAATGATAAAACCATTCCACTACACTATCTGTAAGGGTCTCTACGAACAATCTTATAGCAACATCTTCATGTCCCACCCCTAATATATGGGTAGCCACAAAGAAGGCTTTAATGTGTTCATCTATAGTGACTTTTCCGTCACCTAAGAATTTAGGGAAATTCTTCCTTGAACCAACTGGGAGTGGATGATAAGCATTTAGTGCTAATGGCCCTGTTGCCGTAGCCCATGGAGCAGCCATGATTATTCTAGCAGTATATGATGGAAAGTTAACAACTGGAGGTGCAGTAACTCTGTGAAGTGCTAACACCTAACAAGTGGAATGCGAAGTGTTGGCTTCTTGATTTCTAACAAGGGAAGGGGGTCTACTTTGACTTTTACCTTCACCTTTCCGCTTTGGAACTTCTAAACTAGGAAAACTGAGCTCTGTTAGTTTATCAAAGGTGGAATCTTGACCACCCTGTTCTTTGGTACTTCTGAGGAACCTAAATTGTTTCAGGATGCTAGGTGTAGTTTAACTCTAAGCTTATTGTATTAATTATCTTTCTACTCTCTAAATATCTCTCCTTTGAATAGCTCTTTTAAAGGCTTCAACTCTTCTTTCTTCTTCTTCTAATACCTAGCTAGCATTTCGATAATGTTTAGTGTTCCTTCTGTGCCTCCCACCAAATGTACTAAGAGATGAAATTATGTCCTCTTGGTCATCTTGAAAACCAAAGTTAGGTTGGAGCACTGGGATTATGTTTTCATGAGGTAGTACCATTTTCAGTCATGACATAGGCTTTCTGGTCAAGTGACTGTTCATTTCGCTAGCAGAGCCGCCAAAAATCTATTGGCAAAAAGATTTATCCTTTCTTGTTTCTTGTGAAAATATGACTCTTAATGCCTCAAATTAGGAATAATATCTGAATACAACTATTGAAAAACCACTCTGTAATTACTGGTTTCTCTCTGAATTGGTAGGTATAGCTCCCTATGTGAATGATGTCCATGGGATTATGTTTTGTTCCTAAAACTAATGCAGGGCATGCTCTTAACCTGAGAGGAGAAGAGGCAAACTAAATTAACCCTAGCTAGAACTTAATTCAGGCAAGAAAGACTTCTCAATACTGAAATAGATTCATGTTCCCACACATCCTATGAATTCATAAATCCATTCACATAATAAACTGATGCTAAACTAAGTCAAACTCAAATCTGAAATACAACTGATGAATCGAGAAAAAACTAATAGAATCCTTTTTTCAAATGAATTATAACAATACTTATTACATTCATTGGTAGTCTAGAAAATAGGGGAATGAAACTCTGTTCTTCCTTAGTTCTTTGCAATATAGAAAGGAAATACTAACTAATCACAATATGTATTGGAACGGAAAATGATTGAAAATAAAATACCATTAAATTGTCTCTACAACAAATAGTACTTCACACCAAAATTTTTCTGAGCTTTCATTAATCATTCAACTTCATATATATAGAGGTGAGAGATGACTGTTACAATAGAAATTTTAATTAGTTCATCTTCTGAGGATGACAAATGGAAAGATGCCAGTTTGTCATATTGCAAAATTTACAAAATTGGTAGAAGTCGCAAAAGAAAGTGAAAAGGAGGCATCATCGAATCATTTAGACTTCTTCCCCTTTTCAACTTTCGCCCTATATGCCTTGGCGGCAACTATAATGGGAATTAATTCCTCATGATTAGGCATGTGTACATTAGTGAATCTTAAGAGCCATTTGGAGTGTTCTCAAGCCAATTCTTTCAAAGAATTTAGATGTCCTGTCAATTCTTCAGCAGCTATGTGTATGCTTCCACCTAGTGTCTGTAGCTCTGTCACTCTGTTTTGGACGCTTGAAGCCATTCCTAATAGGTTACTTAAATACATAGAGAAGTTGTTCTTCATTATCTCTACTCCAATAAGGGCTCTCCCTTGACCACTAGTTTGTGGATCAGTGTGTAATCCCTTCATCAGGTCAAATGCCCTATCTTGAGTTCTCTTCACTTTATCTTCTACTTCTTTGAGTCCTTTTTCAACTTCCTAAATAATCTCTATCTTGAATTGCATAACCTAGAGCCATTCAAATAGGGGTTCAGTTCCTTTCTTCAAAATCTTTACTTCAAGCACCTCCTTTACCTTCATTTGGGTAATCATTTTCAGGAGAGAAATACACTCATCACATCGTGCCTTCTCCTTAATCAAAGTGCATTGATTAGACAAGATATTATATTTCTCAATCTCTAATCAAAGGATAACATTCCCAATTTGATCAATCAGAGCAACTCCATCCACATTGAGTTTATCAATCCACTCTTTCCCAATTTGACCAAAATGTCTATCTTTTTGAAGTTGTGAGATGAATGCTTGCACCTCTTCTACTGTAGGATTCTCAGTAGCAAGCACACCAGTAATGGTTTCCAATGGGACAACTAGCTACCGGATGAATCTTTTGAGTTCCTCTATCTCAACTTTCATCTTAATCTTTGAAAATTTGAGGCTTTCTAACTGACCTTTTATTACCTCATTTCCTGATCTCCATAAGCCAACTTTTGTATCATGCCTGGCCTCTCCAAGATCAATTGAATATAGAGTGAAGTCTTCACGAGTCATATCCTCAATCCTCCCTACTTTATTTGGTTTTTCAATCTCCATAGTCAAATGTCTGGTATCTAGATCCTGCCCAAGTATGGACAAATTTTTTTGTTTCTTACCTTTTATCATGGCCGATCTAGAGCATACCGCTTGAGACACAACATCCTTTGTAGGGACACTTTCACCTTTCTTCTTTCTTTTTCTTTCTAAGCTGTATTCAAGCCAAGACTCTGTACCAATCACCTTAGAAGCCATTCCAAGTGACTCTATGCTAAACATTTTCTTCTTTACTAGAGTCATTGCTACTATTGTTGTAGAGAAGGGGTTCTTTGGATCTTGAGAGAGAAATCAAGATGAACTTGGGACACTCTCTTCTTCTCAAGTTCTCTTTGTAGCTTCATCAAATTTAGTGGACTCACTGCTATATCTCTTATCATCTCCAATTTCTACTATCTAAATAGGAGAACTAGTTGGCTTCAAAAGAGAAGCACCTACAGATGGAGTAGGGCTATGATGAGGAGATGAAACTGGGGTAACATGTGGAGATGGAATTGGGGTAGTGTGAGTAGGAAAAGTTGGAGCGGTGGTTCCATCTTTTGGCTCTTTTGTCCCTTTTTCTTCAGTACCAGCTTGAGCTCCAATCACTGGTAGAGAACCTTCTTGGCAAGTGGGAGCTATTGGAATATTCTTCTCTGGGGGTTGATCACCTCCTCCTGTAGATTGAGCCAGCCCTTGGGTAGCCGAATTTGTAGCACTGGGTGTGGTGCTTTGAGAGGAAGTGGGAGTAGCAGTAGCTGGAGAAGCTTGAGTAGGCTTGCTCTTGCTCTGGCTCTTTTTTTCCGTCCACTCAACCCATTTTCCAGCTCTCTTGATGATCAGGGCCATCATAACATCAATATCTTCTTCTATATTTACACATAGCTCAGAGTTGATTGGAATGCTTCTCAATTTGGTCAAATATGTATTACTATACATATTTTGACCATCATCTTCTAACCCTTCTACATCCAAGTTGATGCCATAGGTCTTGATTTGTTGTATTGTAAGTCTAGCAAAGGCGCCATCCTGGCTCTCTAGCTCATCTTTGCAATCAGCCCAGTAATCTTCCATAGTAGTTACATGTTTGATGATGCTTTCAATTTGGAGAACATCACTAGCATACCCTTTGGATCAAACATGGGCCTTACCACTTCATACTCCTCCAGTCTGTATTTGTTCTTGAATGCTTTAAGTATGTTCTTTGCGTTATATATGGATTCACAACTGTAAGATCCAACTTGTATGGGGAATTCATACCCCTTCTTTCTCAAATTGGTGCTCAGCACATTTACTTGAATTTCTTGCTTGACGACCTTGATGAGTACGATCATATCATTCGGATATCTAGGCAGCTTCAGGGGAAATCTGTCAAATGCTACAAGATGCAAATAAGAGAAAGATGAGAATTGAATAAAATAACAACCAAACTGGCTGATGACCACCATTGCTTCTGGGCTAAACCTCTGTTCCAAACACCCTTGGAGTTCCTTGCAAATTCTCATAGTAAATGCATCATTAACCCGGATATACTCCGCATAGCTATTTTGTAACTACAAGCATGGATAAAACTCATAACTTTTTACATTTTCAGGAAAACTCTCTATTATGGGGAGTCTCGACCATAATTTTAGGGAAGCCAACATATATATTAAGAAAGATGACATATAAAATGAATTGTAAAACTTGGCTACACTAAGAGCTCTAGAAAGATGTTCACTAACTTTATACGCCCAGTCAACATACTGTGTGTTTGAGCAGATAATTTGCACCATAAAGAAGTATTGTTCTATACAATTGAATACCTCTACTTCACCTTTTAGTCAATGCAAGAGGACTAAAATATCCACAATTTTGAGCTTAAGATCCATGCCAAATAGGGTTTTAGGGACATTACTCTTTGCCCCTCTAGGCTTTTGGAACCAGGAATTCATGATCTCCTTTTGTGACACCATCTTCTTCAGGGAGAATTCAGACATGGCTCCTCTGATTGTTAGCTCAGAGAACTCCTCTCATTTCATAATTCACAGGCAATTCACCACTGCTTGCCTATCAATTGAAATCAATACCGTTTGATCAGGCAATATGATCTGCTTGGTGTCTGAGTTGTAATGATTGATACATTCCACAATTAGCTCTGGAGCTTGTACTGCGATAGGAAATCCACCTGCTTCTACCAGTCCTCTTCCTCGAAGCTTCTCTATTATAGGGTGAGTCATCTCAGTTCTCAGCCTTCTCTAAAAATCTTGCATATCAAAGAAACGTAGTGAAGTATCAGAGATACTCTACCATGTTGACTTGATTCCACCCAGCCCATCAAAACCAGAGAATCTTGATGCCATCTTTTCTGATATAGAATGATAGAAATTCAATAACTATGATAATGTAAGAAAAAAAACCCTAAACTTTGAATTTTTTTGGAAGCACTATTCAATATAATAGTATAATAGTAAAGTGGTGATTTGAAATTTTGTTATGTTCTTTATATAAAAACCCTTGATCTGCCTGTTAAATTTCATGATTTGTGCCACACGAGCGACCTTAAGGATAAATCTGTTGGGTTAGTAAATGTAAGGGTTCTAACTGATTTCTCCTTGTCATTTCACTATTTCTATTGGCCCAACGGTAACTCTCCTTTATTACTGACTTACCTTTCCATTTTCACCTAGTTTTAGAAAATCAAGAATGGAGTACCCCCTAAAGAAAAGTCCGCTTGGCTAGATTTTTCTCAAAATATCCTTACAAATTTCACTAATTTGCTCCCATTTTTGTCCCAGACACATCACATGATCTATTCAAACACTTACCATGCTTGCAGTAGCGATTTTTCATTAGATGCGGAATATTGGTCTCGAGGGTAGAAAACCTGCAATGGAGAAGGCTATTTTCATTTTTTCGCTTAAGCTTTCGCTTTACCTTTTCTGCCTTAAGCACTTTACTATAAGCCTTTAAAAAATATAAAGATAGATTTGCAAGTGAAAAATGGGGCTCACTAGTAACTTTACCCTTCTATTTAGGCCTTTTCAAAAAACTTACTTCTTGGTTCGAAACCCACCAAAGGAGAAGCTATTTCTAAGTTTTTTGCCGATGCTTATTCTGATCATCTTGGTGAATTCTGAGTCATTCCCACTATGAAAACATGATAATATTTGAATGATTCATCCATAATATGGCTTACCTTTCCTTGTTTCAGCCTACAAATAGCATTTATGGATCCTTGCAGAGTTTCACCTTCAGGGTGCGAAAACTCGCTATGGAGAAGAAGAAACTTTATTCTTCGCTAGTTCAACTTTCTTTACACTCGGATCATAAAAAATTGCAAGTAAATTCATTTGATGTAGAATTATTCAAGAATCTCCATCGAGTAAGGATCTAGACTACCCATATGACTCATGATAATAAGGAATACCCACCCGGCTATATAATGCAAGAAAAGACAAAAGATGGAAACTTGATGTAGAAACATAACACTTTGAGGAAGGAAGAAACAATTGACTTGACCAATCCATACACAATACAAGTTAGATCCTCCACATTGAAAAATTGGACTATGGTAAAAGGTGGGGCAACACATCCTAAGCTTATTACCACAAGTAGGGGCAACTTGCAAATCTTTGTTTCCAAAATATTGTTCTCATCCCTACTCTGCATAATGCAACACCATATAAAAGAAAATGCCTCCCACTTCAACCTGGAACATTTCTAATAGAGACTTTCTTTCAAAAAATTGATATCATTAATAACCTTTTGATGATGACCATGCTTTTGGTTGTGGTCTGGGAGACATATGTAGTCCACACCCTGAGAAGTGATGGGTTTGACAATAGACATGATAGACTTCCCCACTCCCCAAAAAACTATAATCAGTGATGCTAATAGACCACCATATTTGAGTTTCTCTAGATATTTATTTTCCCACTCTAATCCCAATAGATACACTATCATTTTCACCAAGAGATTCACACAATTAGTTGTCATGCAAATTATAGGCTAATGTTGAGCTTCACTTGGTTTTGAGAATATTTTAATATTCTCTACTAATTAAGACCAACCATGTGAAGGTGGAAGCTCATCCTCCCCCCCTACCCCCCATTGACATCTAAAATTAGTTCATTCTATTAATAAAATCTAATATTCATGAATTATCACATGATAACATTCATTAACACATAAGTTTCATTAGAACATTCACATTAACATTAAAGCATAATATTCATGAGAACATTCACATGAACATTCAATAGAACATAATTAAAATATGTAGACATAAACATCAGTCATTATAATATAGGTTACATAAAGCATAATCTTTTTTTTTCCTCCTTTTCTTTTTTATCCTTCCTTATATTGTTGTAGAGGCATATCCATGTTGTCATCGACATTTCTTGTTACCTGTGGACATGATCTCGTTGTCTATTGCAAAGGTGGGTCCTCTATAATAACAAATAAAGGGGTTAAATTTAAAAACATTGAGACTTTAAAGACTATAAAGAACATTGCAGCATTCTTTACCTTGTCCATGGACATCATCTTGATTGATGACTTGAACCTTAACGTGCTCATTGAGAACAACCTCTACATCCCCTATAGTTACAATACATGATGTTATCTTAATCTCAACACATATTATAGTTAAATTTTTATTACTACACCTAATTAAAATTAAAATTTTTACTTCTATTAATAATTCAAATATAAAAAATTGAATAGAAAATATATACCTTTAATATTATGATCCACATTCAAATCGACGCCTCTATGGTGCTTGGCTGGTGTATTGAGATTAGCAACCTCCAATTCAATGCAAATAATCAGTGCATTTATCAACAATATATACACATAAATAAAAGATAGATATTGAGAAATGTTAATCATTCATTTTAATGCATATAAATATATTCACTTTAAAGTTTTAAATAAATATATAATCATTGTTTCCTTAAAACAAATATAACGACTTATATTTTTGAAACTTAATATCATATATAGTAATTGCTAAAGTATTCAATTTAAAATAAAAATCAATTGACTTATTTACCTCATCAATATATCTAGTAGAAGAACCTTGCACACTCATTTCTTGGAGTCATTTAGCCATGACTATATAGCCTTGTCTATAGGCTAATTTCTTGTCTCTTCAATTTTTTTAAAAAAACTCCGAGACCTACATTTTTGCTAGGTATCATGATTTTCTTTTGTAATAAATTTCATCAAGACCAATTTTTTTACAATTTATAATTATTCACATCTAATTTTTCATTTACTTATACTTACAATTCATGCAGAAAATTTTGAATATTTGCCCGAGCCGAGCTTGTGCTGCCCATGCTTCTATTTTCTTGCTTCGATTGCCTTTGATGTGTCAGACAACCATGTGAATTTTGAAATTTGTTAGATCAAATAAGTATTAAGAGTAATTAGTACCTGATTTAATTCTTAATATTATTACATACCTTCTTTCCTTAGGTGGTACTATTTCTCTAGCTTGTCTTGCTTTTTTCTCAATGGCATCCATCTTAAGATTCTACCACTTAGTAATAGGAATATAGTGGGTCCATTCACAACAAGGGTTGTTTTGCATTTGGGTCCTATAGTTGTACTTAATATACTTCAAATATTGGCCCACTTTCTCAAGGAGCCTAAGTCTTTGAAAGACGTTGGGTCCAAAAAGTGTTGTCATGGCATCAATGAGTTTATCCTTTAAATCTTTAGTTTTAAATTCCACCTTTTAAGAAAAGAAAAAAATTGTTAGATTCATAAATGAATTGAAGATACCTTTTAATTTACTTGAAGAAATTGATCAAAGGAAACATGATCTAGCAATGAAATCAAAATATGATACCCTATGCATATGGTCGGCCCAAATATGTGCAAACATTCATCATAGTTTTTCATAAAATAGATTATTCCATACAAAATAATAATGTGATTAGTAGTTATTGCAAGGGACTATACATGAGGTTAGTATATTTGACTACAAGCATATGATTGTATAGTAAAATAGAGGATAAATCTTTAAAGTACTTGGAAGTTGGGATACTCTTAGGGGAAGACCATCTTAATTTCTCATGAGAAATTGACCATAATTCTTTAGTGTTACTATACATCTAACATATGTACACCTACTAATGTCCTCATTGCCTCCTGCATAAAATGAATCCAATATTTCAAAATTCTCCCTAAGAAATGATAATTCAAGTGAAATAAACACATGAAAAATGACACAGAAAAAGAGAGATCTACTAACCAATAGGCATTGCCATTGAATCCATAGCCATGCTATTTTTTGTCGAGATTGAAGTCGACATTACCTCTTCAATTCTATTCCTTGTAAGAGGCGACGTAGTTAACATAGGATCAATGCTAGGAGTTGAAAAATGAGATTGTTAGAGCACAACAAAATAAGATTGTTAGATCTATTAAAAAATATATTGTTTGAGAAAAACACAAATGTAGGATAGAACATGTGATGTACTTGAACCACCTGAAGTATTGTCCTCTAGGGCATTGTCCTTGAACCTCTTCAAAATTCTCTATAAAAACAACACATATACATTTTATTTAATGACATAAATAAAAGAGTATACTATAAAAACCATTATTGAACTTTTGTTATACTATAAATACTTACTATCTATTTCTCAACTAGGTGCATCAAATCATCCTCCCTCTATTGTATTTTAGGAGTTTTTGGTCGAATTGATGCCAATTGCTTTAACCTTCTTGATAAATCATGAAGCATCTTTTGCATTGCAACCATAAGATCAATGGTTGATGCAAAATGAATAATGAATTCATCCTGCTCATCATGCAACTCTTTGTGGACTACTTTTTCCTTTCCCATTTCATGATCAACACTAATTTGCGACAAAAATATTATTAGCACTTATTTAGAATCAATCCAAAATAGTAGTGAAGAATAAAATATAATAAAAAATACACATTAACATATTTCTTGTATCTAATTTGTAGAACAACAATGAGGTTTACCTATCAGGAAGGAGTCTTGTAAGAACCATCATCACCATGTGTATGCTATGGCTCTTGATCCATACTGTAGCCTTGTATTTCAAAAGAAAATCATTGAGACATGTTAAAACACATGTGTTATTATTCTAAGTTAGCAAAAAAAATTTAAAAATTGTGCGTGGGATTCATTGATTGGAGTTGATTTTAAATGTGCATAGTACGTACCACCTCACCCATGATAGTGGCTTTGTTTGTATCTAAGTGATTCATAAAGTAATCAATAAGAAGCTCTTATCCTCCATGTATTGATTTTATTGCACATACAAATAGTGTCACTCACTAGAAACTAACTTCTTCGTTTACCTTGCTTTGCTCGGTGAACACTGAGTCCTTCATTTATCTTTTTCACTTGGTAAACACTGAGTCCTTTGTTTATCTTTTTCACTCAGTAATCACTGAGTCCTTTGTTTACCTTTTTCACTTGGTAAACATTGAGTCCTTTGTTTACTTGCTGAACTTATAAGGTAACCACTGAATGCTCGGTATACACTATAGACTAAGTGATCAGCTAGATAAGCATTCAGAATTGAATAAGTGTTTGCACTAATGAAAAATATACCAAAATTCCAACAGGGATGTATAAGTATCTATTCAAGGAAGCAATGTTTTCACATCAAGGGAAATATTAAAGACATTACTCAAACCATTATTATCCCATTTTCTCATGTTCAGCTTAATAGAATTGTAGCTCAAATATTTTCCCCTGAATATGTGAGCTCTCTTTTAAGTTTAGCTGTAGATTCTTCAAAATATCAATTTCTTCCTTCTCCACCTACCAAAAAATTAAATTGAAAGAAAAAGAATTCATTTGTTAATGTGGTGCAAATTTAAAATGTGATTAATCCCACTTATCTAGAGTCAAAAATATTCACTTATGTTAAATCTTTTTGGAACTGCAGTTGCAATTTTGAACTTTGGATCCACTTTATCATGCCCATGAGTAGCTTTACTATTGGAAGATCCTTCAATACTTTCCCACACAACTAGATTCCTTTTCAAAAAGTCACTAGACCCTGAGTCACTATGGTGTGGTAGGTGTAGTGGCAGCTGAACTATCTTTCTTAAACATTTCTCTACCAACTCCTTATTACCTGTGCTATTATTATTGTTGTTACCTTACTTTCCTAATATTTTGATTTCAATAATGCTATTTTCCATGCTCAAAATAACATTAATCTTGTAATTGGCCAAAACCAAATTGATTGTTGACAATACCTGCCAATATAAAGTCATTAAGAAATTTAGTAGGCTAAAGACTAATATTTCATCAATATAGCAACTGCAAGTGCAAAAAAATGGGTTATTAGAGTTATACCCATAAAATAATATTTTCTTTGCAACTATCTAGATCATCGGCAAATACTATCATCCTAAGCTTATTATTGCAAGTAGGGGCAACTTGTGAATCTTTGTTTCCAAAATATTGTTCTCATCCCAACTTTGTGTAATGCAACATCATATAAAAGAAAACACCTCCCACTTCAAGGAACATTTGTAATAGAGACTTTCTTTCAAAAAATTGATATCATCAATAACCTTTTGATGATGACCATGCTTTTGGTTGTGGTTTGGGAGACATATGTAGTCCACACCTTGAGAAGTGATGGGTTTGACAATAGACATGAAGGACTTCCCCACACCCCAAACAACTACAATCAGTGATGCTGGCAAGACCACCATATTTGAGTTTCTCTAGATATTTATTTTCCCACTCTAATCCCAATAGATACACTATAATTTTCACCAAGATACTCACACAATTAGTTGTCATGCAATTATAAGCTAATGTTGAGCTTCACTTGGTTTTGAGAGTATTTTAATATTCTCTACTAATCAGGACCAACCATGTGATGGTGGAAGCTCATCCTCACCCCCTACCCCCCATTGACATCTAAAATTAATTCATTCTATTAATAAAATGTAACATTCATGAATTATCACATGATAACATTCATTAACACATAAGTTTCATTAGAACATTCACATTAACATTAAAACATAATATTCATGAGAACATTCACATGAACATTAAATAGAACATAATTAAAATATGTAGACATAAATATCAGTCATTATAATATAGGTTACATAAATCAGAATCTTTTTTTTTTTTTCTCTTTTTCTTTTTTTGTCCTTCCCTATATTTTTGCAGAGGCATATCCATGTTGTCATCGACATTTCTTGTTACATGTGGACATGATCTCGTTGTCCTTTGCAAAGGTGGGTCCTCTATAATAACAAATAAAGGGGTTAAATTTAAAAAATTTGAGACTTTAAAGACTATAAAGAACATTGCAGTGCTCTTTACCTTGTCCATTGACATCATCTTGCTTGATGACTTGAACCTTAACACGCTCATTGGGAACAACCTCTACATCCCCTACAGTTGCAATACATGATGTTATCTTAATCTCAACACATATAATAGTTAAATTTGTATTAATACACATAATTAAAATTAAATTTTTTACTTCTATTAATAATTCAAATATAAAACATTGAATAGAAAATATAAACCTTTAGTATTATGATCCACATTCAAATTGACGCCTCTATGGTGCTCGACTGGTGTATCAAGATTAGCAGCCTCCAATCCAATGCAAATAATTAGTGCATTTATCAACAATATATACATATAAATACAAGATAAATACTGAGAAATGTTAATCATTCATTTTAATGCATATAAATATATTCACTTTAAAGTTTTAAATAAATATATAATCATTGTTTCCTTAAAACAAATATAATGACTTATATTTTTGAAACTTAATATCATATACAATAATTGCTAAAGTATTCAATTTAAAATAAAAATCAATTGACTTATTCACCTCATCAATATATCTAGTAGAAGAACCTTGCACACTCATTTCTTGGAGTCATTCGGCTATGATTGTATAGCCTTGTCTATAGGCTCATTTCTTCTCTCTTCAATTTTTTTTAAAAAACTCCAAGACCTACATTTTTGCTAGGTATCATGATTTTTTTTTGTAATCAATTTCCTCAAGAACAATTTTTTTACAATTTATAGTTATTCACATCTAATTTTTCATTTACTTATACTTACAATTCATGTAGAAAGTTTTGAATATTTTCCCGAGTGGAGCTTGTGTTGCCCATGCTTCTATTTTCTTGCTTCGATTGCCTTTGATGTGTCAGAAAACCTATGTGAATTTTGAAAATTTTTAGATCACATAAGTATTAAGAGTAATTAGTACATGATTTAATTCTTAAAATTATTACATACCTTCTTTCCTTAGGTGATACTATTTCTCCAGCATGTCTTTCTGTTTTCTCAGTGGCATCCATCTTAAGATTCTGCCACTTAGTAATAGGAATATAGTGGGTCCATTCACAACAAGGGTTGTTTTGCATTTGGGTCCTATAGTTGTACTTAATATACTTCAAATATTGGCCCACTTTCTCAAGGAGCCTAAGTCTTTGAAAGACATTGGGTCCAAAAAGTGTTGTCATGGCATCAATGAGTTTATCCTTTAAATCTTTAGTTTTAAATTCCACCTTTTAAGAAAAAAAAATTTTTGTTAGATTCATAAATGAATTGAAGATACCTTTTAATTTACTTGAAGAAATTGATCAAAGGAAACATGATCTAGCAATGAAATCAAAATATGATACCTTATGCATATGGTCGGCCCAAATATGTGCAAACATTCATCATAGTTTTTCATAAAATAGATTATTCCATAAAAAATAATAATGTGATTAGTAGTTATTTCAAAGGATTGTACATGAGGTTAGTGCATTTGATTATGAGCATAAGATTGTATAGTAAAATAGAGGATCAATCTTTACAATACTTGGAAGTTGGGATACTCTCAGGGGAAGACCATCTTCATTTCTCATGAGAAATTGATCACAATTCTTAAGTGTTACTGTACATCTAACATATGTACACCTAGTAATTTCCTCATTGCCTCCTGCATAAAATGAATCCAATATTACAAAATTCTCCCTAAGAAATAATATTTCAAGTGAAATAAACACATGAAAAATGAGAGAGAAAAAGAGGAATCTACTTACCAATAGGCATTGCCATCGAATCCATAGCCATGCTATTTTTTGTCGAGATTGTAGTCAACATTACCTCTTCAATTCTATTCCTTGTAGGAGGCGGTGTAGTTAACATAGGATCAATGCTAGGAGTTGAAAAATGAGATTGTTAGAGCACAACAAAATAAGATCATTAGATCTATTAAAAAAAATATTGTTTGAGCAAAACACAAATGTAGGATAGAACATGTGATGTACTTGAACCACCTGAAGTATTGTCCTCTAGGGCATCATCCTTGAACCTCTTCAAAATTCATTATAAAAAAAGCACATATACATTTTATTTAATGACATAAATAAAAGAGTATAATATAAAAACCATTATTGAACTTTTGTTATACTATAAATACTTACTGTATATTTCTCAACTAGGTGCATCAACTCATCCTCCCTCTATTTTAGTTTAGGAGTTTGAGGTCAAATTGATGCCAATTTCTTTAACCTTCTTGATAAATCATGAAGCATCTTTTGCATTGCAACCATAAGATAATGGTTGATGCAAAATCAATAATGAATTCATCCTGCTCATCATGCAACTCTTATGGACTACTTTTTCCTTTCCCATTTCATGATCTACACTAATTTGCGACAAAAATATTATTAGTGCTTATTTAGAATCAATCCAAAATAGTAGTGAAGAATAAAATATAATAAAAAATACACATTAACATATTTCTTGTATCTAATTTGTAGAACAAAAATGAGGTTTACCTATTAGGAAGAAGAAGTCTCGTGAGAACCATCATCACCATGTGTATGCTATGGCTCTTGATCCATACTGTAGCCTTGTATTTCAAAAAAAAATCATTGAGACATGTCAAAACACGTGTTATTATTCTAAGTTAGCAAAAAAATAAAATAAATTGTATTTGGGATTCATTGATTGGAGTTGATTTTAAATGTGCATAGTATGTACCACCTCACCCATGATAGTGGCTTAGTTTGTATGTATGTGATTCATAAAGTAATCAATAAGAAGCTCTTCTCCTCCATGTATTGATTTTACTGCACATACAAATATGCAATTTCCCTCGTACACCTCAAATATGCAATTGGGTCACTTCTTAGTTGATGCATGTCGTGTACTATTTATAAAGCCTGCAATATTTCTTGATGATTTTTACTTTCTCTGAATGTATATAGATGTTTTTTCCTTTTTTCACTAAGATTTTTTTGTATATAATTTTATACAAGTGTATACTTACACATACTTTTTATATATCTAACTATCTGCATCCAACTACTGTAACCATAGAAAGGTCCAACATACTCCATGAATTCAACAACCTTGTTGTAAGAGACCTTTATGCCATCCATGGAAAATAGGCCCAAACCATGTACTGAGGATGGTGCTATGCGATATATCCTCTCTCCAACACAAAAAAGAGTGTTTATTGGAAGAAGTTCATTGGGGACCCATTATTTTTGTAGATGTTTGTACCTAAAGGGCACATCAGAGTCACCTTCACTCTCATAATCATAAGAAAATGACCCCCCTTGAGAAAGGAAACATTTCATGCGCTTATTGAATTTCTTTTTGATATTTTGACCTCAATTCGATCTCCTTGATTTAGACATACTAAATGTCTTCTTCCTTTCCTATATTTTCCTTGCTTGGGGAAGAAAAATTAGAGACAAATGCCTATTCATTGGTACATGAACTCCACAAAATAAGAGAGATAGGTGGTAATGAGAGAGATATTTTACAAATGGTAAAAGAAATTAATCTCTATGGGGTCCATACCTGATGATCTGTGAGACTATGTGGGATACTCATGAAATGGCTTCGAGTTTTTGCATATGTAAATCAATTGTCTTATGTTAGCTGAACAATTCATGATACATATACAGAGAATTACATCGAATATTAGCATCACCTATGAATTATAAAATGTAAAAGGTGCATGAAAAATTAATCAAATTAACTAATGATCTATCAAGAACTAAATATTGAATAACATAGGCATTGATCACATAACTATACATTTCATTCGTGTCATTGATAATCAAACCCCCCTTCAATTTTAACTAGTCAAATTCCCCCTCGTCATTGATATTATTCTTCATCCTTCCCATCATCAAGATCATCATTGTCATCAACATTGTCACTACCACTATTGTGGTCATCCTCCTCCTCCTCCTTATCATCATCATCACTGTGTTAGGTAGAAGCATCATCATCCTGATTAGTAGTAACATCATTTGCATCATGAGCATCATTGACTAACTCTTGATCGTGATCCACTTTTTCCTCTTCCTTGGTATTTTCTTCTTTCATCGCATTATACTTTATCAGCCTTCCCCTTGGATCATGTCTAAAAACAAATGACCAACCTAGTTTATGTGAAACCTCTGAGTAAAATACCTTCTCATATTGACTTGAAACAACATAGGGCTCATCCCCAACTGACTTAGACAACCTTATATTGATCATCGAAAACCCATTCTCATGCTCAATAACAGTTCTATCAGGATCATTTTGATTGAGTCATAGTATGTACCATTTGATGATGAAGAGAACTAATTTGAAGGAATTAAAGTCAAAGCTAAGTATATCAACCAAAATTCCATAGTATCAATTTTGAGATTCAAAAGGATGTATGCCATTTCTAGATGAAACATTGGTCACCTAGAAGACTCTACTTATCCAAGAATCACAAGTTCTCTTTGTGTCATCAAATTATTTGATACAAAATTTATAGCCATTGCATGACATAGCCTTGTGGTGTTTTACCTAAAATAATATCAAACATGTATAAATTATTACATCACGAGTTCAAAAACATACAGTTGATTAACAAACTATCTCTTAAACCATTTGCTAAATCTATTTCCTTTTGTGTAACATTGAGATCTCCATTACAATGACCTTGTATAACCAATGAAGACACAAATTTTCATTTTAATCTATGACTAGAATGTTGACATTGTTCAATCCATATCATCATCCAATCTTGATTGTTTGCAATAAATGAATGTATTGCATCCCACTCTTTAAAAATTGTACAAAAGTAAATAGATGACTTACAAAAGATTTATTTTGAAGATTAAGAATTAATTAACTACAATAACATCTCATAGTTTATTAATTTTCACTTTCCTAAATCTATCATTCCCCACCAAGAATTGCCCTTCAATTTTTTTAATGGAGTCAAGATCCCAAATGTAATCTATTTGGGTCTTTGTTGCAAGATTAGGAAAATATCGAGTAACATATACCATCATTTGGTATACCATATATCCCTCAACCATAGAACCCTCAGGACGTGCTCTTTGTTAAACCAAATCCTTCAAAATTTTGAAGTGTCTCTCAACCATCCACATTGACCTGGGCTGTAAAGGTCCACACAATTCAATCTCCTCAATTTGGTATATGAGGCAGTATTTTTGTGCATTGAAAATAGTTGAAGAAAAACATTTTTTTATTTCACACATTAGTAGACAAATTTTTTTCTTCCAATATTTTATATCTTCTTTATGGATTTCTTTAGATGACAACCACCTACAAGGGATTCAAGGCATAAAAACATATAGATATGAGACTTTAAAATATATTACTTGTTTGATATATTGAACAAATATCACTACTTAGCTCATGTATTTTCTAAGATCATATATCACTTTTTTGATATTATTGTTGAAGCTGTCTGGGAGTGATAGGGGTAGCACATATTGCGACAATTGTCAATTGATCATTTCATTCTTTTCTAATGTAATACAATAAAAATAGAATGCAGTTTCACAAATATATTGTAAATACAAAAGGACATGACTTAACTTGATGAAGGTATGCCAATCATGTATTTCAGCGCTGACCCAAATTCACTTTTCTTTGATATGAGATTGCGTATATTCATAACAAATTCTACAGGAAATTAATTTTTTTGTATGACTTCTTTTATGGCATTACTTTGCTGCTCTTTTAATAACCAAGGAATGACACTTGCATTAATTTGGTCTCCATTTCTATTTAATTCAATGACATTTTTCATTGCATGATTGGAATCATGAATGTCACTACAAATTTTGGCAAGTTTCTCTTTGTCACACCTTCCATCCAATATTTTCCATAGTGTCTCTATTACATTCTTTCCAATATGCATAGTATCAAACAAATACACAATTTGTAGCTTCTCATAGTAGGGAAGCCTACTAAATTCTCTGGGATAACATTTTAGTCCCTTTCGAAGGTGGTCAATGATGCCTTGATGACCTTCACAATCATCAATTACATAATTAGCCAACAAACCACAATCAAAATATATAATTTTCAAACATAAACCATTAGGTGGAGTGATACTACCTCAAATTCTATTATATTCCAATTGTCATAGGTGAGGTGTCATTCTTTGTGGCTTTGATGTAGTCTCTTCTTTCTCATTGAAAAAATGTTTTCCAACACTTCTATACTTATGATTTGTGTGGAGGAAGTTCCTATACTCATCAAACACTTACTTTTTTAAACTTTTGGAATGATAAGATTTCATTTGTGGACCACACATTGGACACACAAATTTTTTGTTTGTTTGAAGACCTATAAGATAACAATAAAATTGGATTAAATATGTTCATTTTTAGAATTAGTATTATCACATACAACTAGATTTCAACATAACATACCACATAAATGTATCAACCCTAGGGCATTATGAATTTTCCACACAATCATTGCATGGAAGTGAAATTATTTTTGGTGAATTAGTTTAGAGATATCATACATAGTGAAACCATTCCATAACACCAAAAAATCATCGATAAGAGGTGCAATATATATATTCATATCTATCACTTGGTACTTACCTAGTTAAACGAACAACATCAGATAATCATTGTGGCCATTTCACTCCAAGACTTATAATTACATGTAGATAAAAATAAAATAATAAAATACATGGAAAAGTCATTGCCAACATAATGTACTCCTTCTTTATTGACATCCATGGAGGAATTAAGGTTATTGTTGATAACAAAAACAAGCCACACCAAGTAAAAATATCTCATCTCTCCAAATGGATTGACAACGTTAGTTGCCAGAGAAAGCCTGAGATTTTTAGGTTCTTCTTGAAAGTGTGAAATTTTTTCTTCTATGTCATAAATGTTGAACCATATGTATCCATTCAAATAATTTCATCTCAACTTCCATTATGTGTATGGTAATTCATAAATTGTGCCAAGCTACTACACTTGAATAATCATTTAAGACATGGAATAATGGGGATGTAATGAAAAACCTTGCAAGAGACCTTTTTTGTCACTTGATCATCTCAATATTTTCTTGTATGGAATTTGGGGGCATTCTATTGCATTTTTGTGTTCTTTGTGAAAAATAACATGATATTTAGGACAAGCATCTATTGCTTGATACTCCATTCTACTATGGTTCATAGTAGCACATAATTCCTGGTACGAGTGAGGGAGAACATTTGATGGTGGTAAGAAATAGTCATCTATCAATCTATAACATAAAATACAAGTCATTAGTATAAAAAAATTTGATGGTACATATTTCACCTTTTATAAACTATATCATGATGTATATGACAAAACTTAGCATACATGACATTTTTATGTTGGATAAACCATTCATAACCTTCAAATTCACCAACAAAAATACAACAAAGAGAAGAGTTGATTGGGATCCTTCGTAAAGGGTTGTGTTTTCCTTCTCAATTAGAGGTATATCATGGATGACCTCAATGTCATCCTCATCATAATAATCATCATCATCATTAGCAGTAGTAACAATACCAAAGGTGTCATGGATCAATGTATTCATATCATCATCTTCAAATGTGTTTTTTGGTGCATGATCATCATCTTCCATGGGACCATGATTTTCTCCTTCAATACTCACACCTCCATGTTACTCCATATTCAAACCTCCCTATTCCTATGAGATGTGGTGGTCCATATCACATACTACCCTAGGAAGATCAACCTATATAAAAATGATGATAATCAAACCCCCATTTCGTGGTTCATCTGTATATTAATTGTGAAAACAATATAACAAAAAACTTACAAATGGATGATAATCAAACCCCCATTCAATGTGACCATTCTCCCTACAATGTCTCTTAGCTGTTTTGATTTTGATTCTTCTTATCTTCAAGCCATTACAACTCTTGCAAGGATAATAACATTTGTCATCACCTTCTCTTTGAAAGTTAGACAACAATCTAGTGATTGTCTCCCTATTTTGATCAAATTCCCTTGTATTATCTTACACGATCCTTCTTCATAGGAATAACTTATTCTTGTACCCTTATTGAGTTGGTTGTACTTAATGTTTATATCTGCACATATGGTTTTGAAAGAAAAATTTAGTATAATTAATTTGTATATCAACATATATATTGGACATGTTGTACTTAATGTTTATATCTACACATATGATTTTGAAAGTAAAATTTGATTTAATTAATGTGTATATTTGCAAAAATATTGGACATGTACTTAATGTTTATATATGCACATATGGTTTTGAAATTTTTTTTTGGTGTAACTAATGTGTATATCTACAAAAATATTGGACATGTTGTACTTAATGTTTATATCTGCATACATGGTCTTGAAAGAAAAACTTGGTCACCTCACTCAAATTCACCATTTTTCCTTTTCAACATCCCACCTTTGCATTTCATCCCTATTCATCACATTTTTCACCCAATGATTGACCCATCTCACCCCTACAAATATGCTCCATTTACCAAATCATCACAACTCTTATTTCATATTGATTACTTATTTGGACTATCTTTCTCCCGTTGATAAGTTTTGATGGTAGAAAATAACTAATTATCTTAGTTGTTGATGAGAACCAATAGACATTATTGTCTAGCTTAGGGACATAATGAGAAGATATGGGTGCAATGAGTGAAGTGTCATAATTTGTGTTTCATTTATACAATCTTCATTCTAATTTTGCTCAAGGGAAGCCTGTCAATGCTAATAGAAAAAAATGATGCATTTTCCAAGAGTTTACAATTGTTCAAAAAAATTAATATTTTACAAGAAAATGCACTTGAAGAACTATTAGCTCAGAAGCAAGAACATTGTGTTGAAACAACACAAAAAGTGCTTGGCATGAGAAGTCTGCAAGTGAGTGTGTTGATCAATCTTGAAAACTTGAATACTAAAATGAGAGATATTGAGGATCAAATACCTATGCCAGAGTTACAACACAATGTGAAGTTGATTTTAGATATGGTAGAGGCAGATATTCAAAAATTTGATCAAAATTTAAGGCACGAGAGAGTTTATGGCAATATACTAGAAGGAGAAGAAGAAACTTTAGAAAGAGACTACACAATTGAAACAATAACTAGACAACATAGAGGATCTTATGGGAGCACTAGATAGAATCCAAGAAAGTATTGCGGTAGGTACTATGGCATTGGAATCACTTACAAGTGTCTTTGAGAATTTATAGTACAAATATTGGGAGGACTATAAGTTGTGCAATTTATCATGTATTGCATCTGCATTTGCTTTGCCATTGCTTATAAGAGTGTTTCAAGGTTGGGAACCACTTCAACATCATTTGCATGGTTTATAGGTGATGTCATTGTGGTAGATATTTCTACAAGGAAACAAACCTCGTGATTATGGAATTTACATAGAAGTAAAACTTGCTTCTTCAACTCGTTACACTCAACTCTTCATTGAAGTTATTCTTCTAGTAGTGAGAATAATTGCTACAAATTCCTGGGAGCCAAGGGACCTTGAAACTATGTTATGTTTTCTAGAGACATGGGAGAAGTTACTACTAGCTTTAGTACTTCATAACATTCTGAATCATATTGTGATGCCCAAATTAACAACAATAGTATATACTTGGGATCCTTACAGGTAGATTGTGCCAATACATGCATAGTTACATCCTTGGCTTTAATTGTGGGGCTAGTGTATGGAGCCTTTATATCCAACCATTCGTTATAAATTGGGGAATGCACTTCATGCCTGACATGAAAGTGATGCATCTGCATATGCAATTTTATCACCTTGGAAGACTGTATTTGATCCTACTAGTTGGGAACAATTGATTGTTCATTTTATTGTACCTAATTTGGTGATAGTTCTATAGGAATTTGTAATCATTAACCCAACTAATCAACAACTAGACCAATTTAACTAGGTTATGGCTTGTTTCTTCCTAAAAATATCTACTATGATATTTTTTGTACAATTTCTTATGAACTTTGCCCATTTTTCTTGGTTTGCATTATTTTTGTGTAGGATCTTGAGGTAAGTCACTTAGTACAGGTTGAGTGAATTTTATTGTTTTATTATTTGGATTTTGGAATATATATGCAACTGGATCAATTTTTCTATTATGCTAAGATGTAATTAGAACCTTAAAAAGATCTCTATGTATATATAAATAGATACATGTTTAGAAGGAAAAGAAAAGAACATTTACATAGGCACTTCTTCTCCCCTTGTATAAAATCATAGAGCAAGGGCACAAAGATCACAAGAGCATGACACAACAACAAAATCACAAAGTAAGGGCACGAAGATCACAAGGGCACAACAACAAAATGTAGAAATCACAAGGGCATGTTAATGAAATGAAATGATCACAAGTGCATGATAATGAAATCCTAGATCTCCACTAATCTCCATCAATGTTCTCGTTCGAAGCTCTCCACCCTCTTTTGCGCGCAATTTTCCAAAATCGATCAAAAAAAATGATGAATGATTAATGTCATTTTTTCTTTTTTCTTTTGGGTTTATAATCATGTCGATGTCACAATTATGATCCCAACGTTGATATTGTGATAATGTCATGGATAGTTGCAAAAAAAAAACATGAAAGTCATCCACAAATTACACCACCATCACAAATTGCCATCACAATTTGACCCCTAATGTTGTAGTGTCATGATCTCAATCATAAAAAATATTTGCTTCAAGAGTCTCATATTATTTGACATGATTCATATGTGGTTAAAAGTGCTAGATCCAATACTACTTTAGACCTATTGTCATCGAGTTTTGAAGAAGATCTCTAGGCAGTAAACTCCCTTTCAATGAAAGATGCCACTTTGTCTCGACATTGTTTCATAATTCCATATGTACTATCACTGACCCAAGTGCCTAAGTAACATTCCTAATGCACCATTCTTCTTTTCCTGCAAGATCATTTCCATGGTCTATAGAAAAAAATATTACAAGGAAAATGACTGTTATAGTAAATACATGGACACAAATAAGTGATTAACTAAAAAAATATAAATAAACATGCTTGATATATTTTCATCTTCTATTAGATGACTGACTACAAAGTTTTCAAAATGTAATCTCTATCCTCTTATAAGTTCCTTATAACCTTCCCTTCTTCCCTTCAATTTTGATTTAATCCACTCTTGTGTAGTCCTCTCTATATCTTTTATATACAAGTGCACCATTCCTAATTCTTGTGTTGGCCTATCTCTCTTCCTTATTCGATAGCATAATCTTCACCTTGCATGATATAATATATATCATGGTCTTTAACTTAACAAAATTCCTCTTTAGAAGAAGTGCCTAAACTTAGTGCTTCCCTGTATCATTTTCTCTCCACATAGGAATCATTCTTCTATTGATCATTGAGTATTATTTGTTAATTATAATATATTACTCCCTTTGCTTTACTTGGTGGTTGATACAGTTGGCTCTCTCTTAGAACTATTTGGCCATTTGATTTTGAATTCCCTTCATTGCCAAATTATCATCCCACATTGTGATTGAGTTACTGCCCTTTTCCCTTTGTCTTCATTTATTTCCTAAAGACATGCTTAGTTGGCGGTTGGTCCACCTTGATTCCTTTTTTAGATGGTACATGTTATTGCTGTCTGCTTCATATCACTGATGAAACTACTAATCTCAAGGCATCTCCTTGGAGGCAATCATGTGGAGATATTGTGCAAGGAAATTTCCATTCCTATATATATCATATCATTCACCATTATAATGACCACCTTTGGTTTGTTCATGCCACATTTCAATAAGGGGCCTACCCTTTCAAACACTTATTTTATCTATTTCCTTTCTCGACAATATTAATATTACCACTCCAAGTCTTTGGCTTGAGGATTGATGGATCTATTTTCCTTATCATAAATGATATTCCCCCCATCTTCCTATAGGTTCAAGTTTGAATGCCCCCAGTTTGAATTTATAACATGTTGTGAAAATAGGGAGAGTGATATATCTTTGGCTCTCATATCATGTTAGAGTAGAACCACTTGCAATTGTAATAGCACTCTCTTTAATTTATGTGTTTTTCAAAGGCAACTATCTCTCTCTTATTTATATTGTGGATGAGACATGTCTATTCATTAACACATACTCTTTTATTAATAAAATGACATATATACAATATCTCTTTAGTCTTATTATATTAATTTATTTAAAATAATAATATATATATTAATTTCTTTAATACACACACACACACACACACACACACACACACACACACACACACACACACACACACACACACACACACACACACACACACACACACACACACACACACACACACACATATACATATATATACATATATACATATAGATATATCAAACACACAATAGTATTGTCTCATATGTTTTATCTAATTGAAACTACGATAACATTAACAATTATAAAGATTGTTACAATTGTACTTGGCCATATAACTATTATTTCACTCTTTCAATTATAATTATTACTTAAAATATATTTTAGATTAATAACAAATTTAATAAAATGAAGATTACTATTATAAAACAAATTATTATGCTACTAATAAGTAAATATTGACCACTACTTGACACTTGTATGAAAATACAATGCTTTGACAAAAAATATCCTTATAAATTTAGTATAACTATATAAACTTCCTTGCATAAAATTTTCAAATAAAATGTGATAAAAAAGATTAATAAGTGAAATAAAGAAGACCATTGATGATGAATAAAAGTATAATTTAAACTAAACATTAAATAAATTAAATAAACATGACCTTTGATACTTTAATAACTTTTATCCTTAATCGTAAAAAACATAAATTGAATATTTGCATTGGATTATCATTAGACATATACTTTTTTAAATTTAAAAAATATATTTTAATTATTTTAACTAAATTTAATTAAATCAGACATATATAAAATATCTATCACTAGACATATACTATTTTTAAATTTAAAAAATATATTTTAATTATTTTAACTAAATTTAATTAAATCACACACATATAAAATATCTATCATTAGACATATACTATTTTTAAATTTTAAAAAAAAATATTTTAATTATTTTAACTAAATTTAATTAAATCACACATAAATCAAATATCTATCACTAGACATATACTATTTTTAAATTAAAAAAATATATTTTAATTATTTTAACTAAATTTAATTAAATCACACATATATAAAATATCTATCATTAGACATATACTATATTCTAGTCTAACCCTATAGTTACCTGAGGAGATATAGTTATTGTTGTTGGTGGGTGGAAGGCCTAACTAGAATAGTCTAGGTGCCCGGTTGGTTCACTATCGGAGGCCGGCTGGATAGTTTTATGGCGAGAAAGTAGATTCCTTGTTTTTTTTTTTCACCCTGCTGTGGGATGGATTATAGGCTAGGGTGGTCAAGTACAGGGATGGATCGAGCCCTACTATTCTATGGGCAGTGTCAAGAGGCAAGGCTCTGAGGGATAGTTACTGTTACCACTTTCTCCCATTTTTAAATTAAAAAAAATATATTTTAATTATTTTAACTAAATTTAATTAAATCACACATATATAAAATATCTATATTTATATCCTAATAACAACATATATTTTTATTAATATTTAATTTTATTCACTTTGTATTAGACGTGACATTAAAGTGCAAACATAAAGTTCCCATTGCATATCGTATAGGGATTTGTTTAATATAATACATTGACCAAGATATCCATAAAGATTGTAAATGTATCACAATAAACTTAATTGTGAAGTATACTTTTCCTTTACTTTAACAAACAATAAAAATTTATGAACACCGTATGTGGCATGCTTTTACAGCTCAAAAGAGGCAAACACTATCTTTTGTTTATGGACTATTTGCTTTATACAGTGTTTTTTTTATTAATGCTAAATAGAATCGACAAATTTTGAAAGACCAATTATTGCACTTTGAAGGAACATAATTTACAAAAGTGCATAAATGGACCTTTTGTTTGGTTTTAAAAAAAATGTGATTTTTCCACTCTCCATCTTTAATTTTTGGCAAAGGAAAGAATAAAGATGATTTTGTATCTTCCTTCCACCTCAACCATTCAAGTAAAGTAAAAGGAGTATTCTTCCTTATCCATTGTTCTTTTATGAAAAAAGAGTGCTAAAACCTTCCTTAAAAGTCTTGATTATGAAATGTCATCTTCCACATTTTGGGTGTCATGGAATGTACAAACAATTAAATGGACTCCCATTTAAACATTTTTGCTGGGACCAATGGAAGTTAAGGTGTATGGCAGATTATGCACGAGTAATTATATATATTAATGGTCAATGAATAACAATAACAATACTTAAATAAAATTTGATATTATTATGAAATGAATTAAAAAGAATATATATTAATATATATCACAATTGATAAAGAAATATTGAGATCATAAATTTTGTTAGAGTCTATTTTAAGTTAACTTTAAAGTTATAGGTTCTGTTTTTATTAGTCTTGACTTTCTAAAGGTGGGGACTATAGTTTTTATTTCACTCTTATGAATTAATTGCTGCTTTGAAAATTGTGAAAATTAAGAAACATTCTCCTTAAACAATAGTCTTCTCATTAATCCTTATTAAAATGATATTTTTATTCAAATTCTTAATTTTTTCATTGGCCAAAGTTTATTTTTCGGGCAGTCTTTTCATATTTCTAGATTGGAAATTATGTAGAAAAAGAGTGTAATAAGGTTGTGGCAAGTGGAATGCAATGTGTTACTCCACCCTTTACTTGTAGGTATTATTGCATGTATCAATTACATGTTCGAACATATTACAGGGCCTGCTATCATGCTTGTTTTTTCCCTCAATAACATATTGGACTATTCCTCTTCTTTGCTAGCAGATTGTTAAAGTTTCCTAACCCAACAAGAACTAAGATATACTGAATTTGGGTCCTCAATCCTACCATGCCCACATTCATGCTTTTCTTGGCTATGCATTTATTGTTGGTCTTCGCTAGTTATCATACTACTTTTCTTGTTTTTCAAGATCTATAATTCTTTCTAGCTCTTTTTTGCACAGTACCAATGTCGACTGAGAACACATATGGTGAGCATGTGTATTTTATACTCAATAGTGTAGCATTTTAAAATTTGTGTTTACAAAGCTTAATTTTTTGGGTTCTGCACAATACCCAAGATTGGATAGAGCGGACATATATTGAGTTCAATACTTCAATTTTATGACCTTATTCCATTGTGGGTAGGGTTTATTTGGGTTTTGTAACTTTTGATGGGCAGACACTATCAGACACTATTAGGACAAGTGTGCTTCCCAAGAGAACTACCCAACTAGACTTTCAATTATTGAAGCACTGGTCAAGCAGTAGGGGATCACAATGAATTCATTTTGTTATAAGGCCCAATACTATAATCCCATTCTTAATGTTACTATGCATCTATTCTAATATGGCCTAGTTGCACCACTGTTAGTATTTCTTATCAAACTGAGGAGTATTGCCTATTTTTAAGCCTAAAATTTAAAGTGTTTCTTGTAGTTTTCACTACATGAAATCCAAATTTTGAATCATATCTCATAGTTTTCTCTACATGAAATAATTTTTTTGTAGCATTGTTGATGGTTTTCTCATAGTTCTAATTTTTTTATAGTCTCACATGGTAATTCTTTTGAGGTAAGTCTACTTATAAGATGCCAATTATTTGGCTTGTATTATAAGCATTTAGGAAAAAGTGAAATAATTACTTGGCTTGAACAAGGTGAATAAAAAAAAATAACAAAATAAGGGATTCTTTGTCAAGGCAATGTTTGTATGTCAAATGTTTCTATGTCAATATCACCAATTTCATATGTGGCAGTACTGAAAAAAATTCTACCAGATTGTAGGATTTCAAGAACAGTCAGTTTCATAAAACTATTAGTTTCTACCACATAAATGATCATTTCATTGGTTTAAACATAAGAGTACTGACACTTGAAGATAGCAATAACTCTATAAATTTCTTTATAAATGAATTATTCTAATACAAGAAACTATAATATTTGCTTGGTAGGAATTAATTCTCAGGGACATGATTGCAACAAAAGATGGTGCTAACAAATTCTCATACCTTATGATTGAATGTCTCCTTTCACCAAAAATAATTTTTTAAATTTGATAAAGAGTGTCAATTGAAGGGAGAGTTGCTGCATGGAGCTTCATAGATGGAAAGACACTCAACAATTTTATGGACCATGCAATTTATGGAAAAGGATATGTGTCATACTATATGTAACATATCATTCTATTTAGCAGATGGTTTCATAGAAAGAAATATATTTACTTTAAAACTATGATATAAAAATATTTTTGAATTCTATCAACGATAGGAAACCTTCTAGTTTACCATCGATAAGAAACTTTCCACAATTCACTAAATTTATTCTCCTATAAAATCGTCTCCCACTTATCACTTTTTCACACCATCTTCAATTCTAAATTTCCAAGCTTAAAGAGTATGAGAAAAAGTCTGGTGTGTGGGATGATTTGAACTAATCTTTAACCGTAGAAAAAAAAACTATGGCATTAAGTAGGTATAGTGAGTTCAGATTAGAGCATAGGTAGATGTGTTAGATAGTGCTAGTTCAATAAATGGGCAGCTAGATTTTACTGAGACTAGATGATTGCTTAATGTGTCATTTTTCAAGGACTAGAACATTGCTTAACATGTCAAACACAAATAAAGATAGTTAAGATTAATTCTTAAAAGCCATTATTGTTTTTCTTATGTCAATTTGGCAAAGCTTGAGCTTTCTCTATAACACATTGTTAGGAAAGCAATATAATTGATATGGGAACTTTTTAATACTATGCCCACTTTAAATTTGGAAAAAAAGATGACTAGTCAAGTTTTCTAGGTGGCAGTGATTCGATAAATGAATAGAAAGAGACAGGTTATTCATTGCCATCCCTCCTTACCCTATATCAATTTTCCATTATCTTCCCCTCTTCCTTGTATGATGGATACAACAGTTTTCCTTTCTCTAATAGATGTATGCTACTAACTCCAGGGCAATTGGAACTAGTGGAATATTTGAATAGTTCTTTATTGTAACTAGCTAAGCTTAGAAATCTTGAATTCTGAATTCTTTTTTCAAAAATATTTCCATTCTAGAAATAATTGAAATATAGTAATAGTGGTGATTTCAAAGTTATTATTATTTAATTTATTGAAATATATTACCTGGATGTATGTCACATACACATATAATATAATATAGCAACAATGGTAATTTCAAAGTTATTGTTGTTTAATTCATTGAAATATATTACTTGGCTATGTGACTTATTGATGGTTCACCCTTTCTGCTATTGATGGATGGGAATATCATCTATATTTTCAGTTTGGTCATTTACACTCATAATATTTTATGCTTAATCCTTCCTTCTTTACTCTTGCTTCTTCTTAGGTTTTAGCATTGGACTATTGGTTGTAGGTTTCAACATTGAGTTGTTGGTAAAAAATGAATGAATCCATTAAATTTTCCAAAATCCATTAGTTATTAGTGCCCTATTTTAGAAATGACAACCCCATAAAATGTAAAATGAATAATTGAGACCTCCAAGAAAGTTTACAAATTTATTATAATGTTGGCCCTAGTCTCATTGTGACTTTATTGTTGTCCAAATCTAATAGTCCACCTACAAAAATAGAAGTTGATACCTATGATACAATTCCTCTTCAAAAATCTACTGAAGGAAGGATAGGAAGGATATGTAGTAAGATGGTTCATTGTGTTATTCAAGAAAGTTCACAAATTTATTATAATGTTTGCCCTGGTCTCATTGTGACTTTATTTTTTTCCAAATCTAATAGTCACCTATGAAAATAGAAGTTGATACCTATGATACAATTCCTCTTCAAAAATCTACTGAAGGATGGATAGGAAGGATATGTAGTAAGATGGTTCATTGTGTTATTAGCTTAAATTGAACTTCTTAGAATACAAGCTACTAAATGACAACTGTCATATGTCTTCTAGCACTTGGACAAGGGTGGGATTCAAGCTCTCATCGAGCTCTTATTTTCTTATTTCTTTATTGTCTTATTTTCTAGAGGACCTAATGCACAATTTGAAATTGGGTTATCCAAATCAACAAATTAAAACTCAATTGGAGCAACTTTTGCAAAAAAAAGGATCCTTATGCTTCATGGATTAAGGTCATAGTACTATTTTGTTAGTTCCTACAACCGATGCTTTCCATCTTTGCAATCTTATCATCTTAAAATGGAAGCACCTATTTTGAGAACTTTTAGCTCTCCTTGGTGTGATTTTGGTCCCTTTTTCTTCTTCTAATCTTGCTCAAATCTCTAGGTCATCACCAATTTCTATGCACAACTCTCATAAGTGCTCTTTTAATGCCTTTAGAGCCAAATATCTTTGCAAAATAATTTATTACCTAATTCTTTTTGCACAACCACTGAGACCTCACAATCATGAACCCCAAAATTTCATTGAGTATAGGTTGATCCAAGTCGACCTAGACATGGGGTGAAATGAACTTTGAATCATATGTTCTCTTAGGTTCCTTAATTGTTTTTTTTTAATGCTCCAGTCAACTCACTTTATTTTCAATCCCAAAAACTCTAGTATTTAAGAGAGCTTGGGCATTTTATTTTACACCATCATGAAAATTATAGGTGTTGGCATTAGTATATTTTTGGCATTGCCTACTGAAGATCATTAATCAAGGAGACTGGAAGATTGTCATAAATGTGTGAAGATTGATATGGTTGTTATTGATGGCAATCCATAACAATAATCAGTGATAACTATGTTAGTACATCACAATAGGATGATTCATAAAGGAAAATACACTTGATGATTGGTGATCAAAAGAGACAACCAATGACTATAGCATAAAGGTTGACAGTAGTTAGAGAATCCACAATTGGTCAAGGAAGAAGTAAAATCTAAATATGCAATCACATTGGATATTGTGATACAACAGAGTGAAAGATAATATATGTTTGCATTAGTATTAGTTGGATCATTGGATCAATATAACAAAAAGGTAAGATGATGCATTGGAAAAGGTAACACATTTTGACTAATCTAAGTAATAGACATGTCAATCAAGTTGAAGGCCACCACAATTAGTATAAACTATATTGAGACATTGAGATATGTGAAATACTTAAGGAGAACAAGTAGGAAGCTTAAGATTTGAATGGATGGTTTGGATTAAGAGGTAGAAGAAAATAATTATTAAAGAAAGGTTTTGTAACAAAAAAAGTAGTGTAATAAGGAGGAAAGGTGATTGAGAATTTGAAGTTGATGAAGAGTGATAAAAATTTTATGATCAAGATATTGAGCAGAGAAGTGCATTGTGTAGTGGTAGAACATTAGAGAACTAATTGGATCAAATAGGTAAGGAGTGCCAAGATGAGATCAATGATTTAGTTATTTTGTAATAGTTACAATAATTAAACCCCTAAATTACATGAACCCTAAGAGGTTCTATTTGTAAATCTCCTAACATGGTAAGCTCTCAAAAATATTTTTTAAATCCTTTGACAAGGTATATTTTAGTAGATATTGGTGTAGGGGCACCCATGAAAGCTATCAAAGATAAAATAGGTCACTTGGAATCTTAAATAGAACAATGAATCACATTCAAAGTCATTTAGGGGTTTTTGGTTAGTTGTAAAGTCAAAAAAGCCCAAGTTGTAATGACATTTCCATGTTGGCATGTTTATAAGCCAACTTAGCCAAATGATCAAATAAGAGAAATTGATGCAATTTTAGTTTCGATTAGGTGTTTTGAGTCAATTAGTGGGTCTTAGTCAAGTAGGAACTTGATCTTCCCTATCAAGTTCCAAATGTTGTCACCATGACAAATTTTCTTGCAAATGTTACATTTTGCAACTTTGGAACTTTTTACAAATGTTGCCACATGGAATTCCAATAGTCAAATTGGTTAGGAAATCATGAAAATCGAGGAGTTTGATGTTTAGGATGATATAGAGGCTGAAAGAGTTAGAGTGTGTAGATTTGATGTATGTAGTAGATTGGATGACTAAAGAGTTGAGATTATGTGTGTTGTACACATTGTATAATGTTTTTGATTTGATAAACAGGTTTTATAGGGATCCTAGAACCCAAGAGTTAAAACATAATAGGCTGAAAATAAGTGTTAGAAGCCCAGCCACAAAAGTAACAAGTCTAAAGGCTGATAATAAGCACTAGGCCCAGCCAAATAAACAAAGGCCAAATAGAAAAGAAAAGACAAAAAAAATTGTCAAAAACCAGAACAAAAAGCTAGCCAAAAAGTAAAAAGACATGAACTAATCCTCAATCTTTCTTTCCAGCTCCTACATAACCTAGGTAGCCTCCTAGGCCATCTAGTTCTCCTCAGCCTCTTGCTAGTGAGTGCTGTATTCTTCCTAGTCCAAAGTAGAAAAAGTGATACTAGTGGTATTATCATCATCAGATCTGGCTTTACCCCTATCTTTTCCATCCACATCCCCCTGCATGCCTCTATCTTTAAGCCAATCAGTTAAAGATAGAATGTTGTTATTAATTGAGTTGAGCAGTGAGATCGTTTGGCTCAACAAATTGTGATTGTAATTTTATAGGTTATGGATCCTCCTTTCTACTAGGCTATGCCTATCATCATAATCTGTCCCTTTCTCAAGGCCCTTTAGATTCTTGGCTCCTTCCATTTGAGCCACCTTCTCCTTAACCTCCTCCAGCTCATGAAAAAGCCACTTGATTGACCTATAATTGTCTGTCATTCTCTTGCAGGCATTGTTCAAGAGGTTCATCCCAGATTCCCTAGCATTATCAAAGATTGCCACAATCGCAAGGTTAATGAGCTCTTCAAGATGCAGTTCGTCTTGGCTGTCCACCAAGATCTGGGGGGTTCATCACTTCTCTGAAAATACCCATTTTCGAAGTCCTCACATTAAAATTTCTCTAGGCTTTCCTTCTATCTTTGGCCAACACCTCCCCCCCCCCAGCTCCAAAACTATCCTTTATCTACTCCTCTGGGTGGGCTTGGGGATGGATAGGGGAGAGAGGGTGTGGAGAAGAGTTTGGGTCCTACTGCAACCTCTCATCCTCTGTGCCCACCCTCTTGCATTTCTTCCCACCCTAGGTTTCCTTTTTTCCCTCCTGCCTCTCCTTTTCCTCATCTTACAACTCCATAGCCTCCTCTTCATCACAATTGTCTTGCTCCTCATTCCCAAGCTTCTTCTGACCATGATCTCTAGGGATTTTTCTTCTAAGGGTAATAGGGGAGGGAAACTTCTTTACATTAGGCATTTCTTTTTTACCCGAAAAAAAAAGCCCCCCTTCCTTAGAACTAATGCTCTATATATCATCTGAGTCAGAGGAGTAGCTAGATCTTTTGATTTCCTCATTCATAGCCTATGAAGGGATGTTACTTATCGTTTGAGCCTTGAAGTGCTCATAGATGAGTAGTAACAACTCCTCATGCAAAGCAGGGTTAGCAGAGGGTTTCTTTTTGAAGCTTGAAACTGCCTTGCTCATAGAGTTCAACAAATAGAAAGGGAAAGAAACTTTGCTATCATGCCAAAAATTATTCAAAAGAATGAAATGGTGGGTGCAAATATGATCAAACCTAGGGTCAAGAGTAATGTACTCAATGATAGCACAAAGAACACACCTCCAAATCTTCATTATAGAATTTGGAGCATAAAACATATCACTCATTTTCAGGGCATTCAGCTCCTTAGAGTTATTGGCAAAGTCCTTCACTACACTGGCGGAAAGCTTTTTGTCCCTAAAGAACTTAAAGCCCACCATCAAAATTTCAATAAAAGCTGAAATCACCTCCTCCATTATCAAAAAAGCTATCCCATTCACCTTGACTCTACTATCCTTCCACGAATTGACCATGTTGTTAGTCAGATTTTGGTCATAACCATGCAGCTTCCTGATATACCTTGAAATCCTGCCTTGAACCAAATTCTCCCACACTTTATCCCTACTTCTCCATTTCTCCATTTTTCCCACTGGTTATTTTCTGCACCTTTCACCCACCATATCAGCACTTTGCTCTCCCACAATTCTCATAAGCATAACCCTTTGAAACCTCACCACCTGATAGGGTTCTTTGTATTTTAGAGAGAGACTGAAGAAATAAGCCTTGTCGTTGCTCAGGTTACAAATACAAAAAATGACCCATAAAGTGTGCCGAATAAACTGTAATAATTCCTATTTCTTGCATTTACCAATACAACCTTTAAGAGTCGTACCCTTTCCCCATAAATCTTTCCTATTCATAATTGCAGATTGATCTCCTCCGTACTCCCTTGGATCTTATCTAGCTCAATCAAGCTCTTAACATCCACCGAAAGAATCTTTCCTAGTTTCCAGGTCATTTTTTGGTCAGATTAGACACCTTTATTTGCAAACCAATCTGCCACTAAGTTTGCTTCTTGGAAAATGTGAGTGACATGGACTCTATCAAATTTAGCAAGAGTCTCACGTGTCTCATCAATAAGATTTGCAATTGACCATGAATAATGAGATTTTCCATTTAAATATTTAATAATGTCATTTGAGTCCCCTTCAAGCCATAGATTAGTAACTCCAACTTCAAAAGCCAGTTTCACCACATGGCAGGCTGCACTTGCTTCCACAAAGTGATTAGTTTGGAATCCCAATGGGAGAGAGAAGGCCACTACTCCATTCTTAAATTCATTCCTAATCATGCGTCCACATCCCAAGGAACCAAGATTTCCCTTAGAGGCCTCATCAAAATTATCTTTATGCCATCCTTTTGGGGGAAGAAGCCACTTGGCTTCCTGTGTTTTTAACATTCTTTCTTTTTCCTTCTCCATTTTCATATTGCCCATTTCGATATCTCCCCCCTTCCTTACTAGGTAGTTTTCCTTTATATTTTTGTGAATCTTCTTCCTGAGAACAATGGTTGGCTCCTCTCTGTCTCTGAAGATTCTATTGTTTCTCTCCTTCCATATGCTCCAACAGTAGTGGGGTAAGATCTAGGTTCCTAATTCTTGCAAAATAGGAGATTTGAACAAGGATTTCCAATGGTAGAAAAAATCTAGGAGATTATCTGGCATGCACCATGTAATCCCTAAGTCTTGGGTTAGGAAGTACCAAACCTCCCTAGAGTAGGAACAATGAATGAACAAGTGTTTGCTTGTTTCCAGTTGGTTCTTACATAAACTACATCTGCTTGGTAGAATCTATCCTCTTTTTATAAAGTTATCTTGAGTGAGAATTTTGTTCTATAAGGCTAGCTAATAAAATATATTGATTTTAGGAGTGAGGCTTGGGAGCTTTTGACCAAGGAGGCTTCTCTTTTAAGCTCCAAAGAGCCATATACCCAGAAGCAACAAAGTAGTTTCCACTAGAGTTGTCCTCCCAGATCATTTCATCCCTCTTGTTATTGTGAACCATTGAATTTAACATTAACATGATTGGATTTAGATCATTAGAGATTATAGATAGATCTATCCAACCCTGGTCATTCCTATAGTTGTAGACTTTCAGGCCAAAAAGTTGAATACAATGGTTCGCCCAAACATCATAGATAGGATTGTTCATTAAGGGGCCTTGAATAAGCCAACTATTAGACCAAAACTGGATATCCTCCCCATTCCCCAATTTCCAAGATACTTTTTCCTTTTCCATGTCCCCGGCTTTCAGAAAACCATTCCAGATAGCTGATCCTCTAGGAATGTCTTCGCTAAAAAGGGTGAACTAAATAGAAGGCCTCTTAATGTACTTGTTGACTAAGATGTCTCTCCATTCCCTAGTGCTGTTGAAGATACACCATAATTGCTTTTCCAAAAGACCGTTATTAAGATGAGTAAGCTTCCTTATTCCAAGACCTCCATAATTCTTAGGGAGAGAAACTTTGTCCCAAGCAAGTAGTGGGTATCTTTTTTTCCCTTCAACTTCTGTCCATAAGAAATCCCTCTAAATTTTCTCCATCCTCTCCATGAATTTAACTGGAATCACAAAGAGACTTAAAGCGTACAGTGGAAAATTTTGAAGGGTGGATTTAACTAGCTAACATTTGCTAGCTTGATTGAAAATAGCTCTTTTCTAGCCAACAAGCTTTTTGTTGAACTTGTCCATAATACCATTCCAGAAGGAGTCAGGAGGAATCAGACCCAAAGGAAGCCCAAGGTAGGTAGAGGGAAACTTTCCCACATTACAACCCAGAATCCTAGAAAATTTCCTTTGTCTATGCTCTGGGGTATTAATAAAATATAAAGAGCTCTTTTCCCAGTTAATTAGTTGGCCTGACCCTCTAGAGTAGATATCCAGGACATCCTTCATGGCTTTTGCCTCCTTCATAGAAACCTCCCCCCCCATGATAGTATCATCAGTGAAATGGTGATGCGAGAAAGGATCACTTTTAGAGGAAGGTTTTATCCCTTTGTTTCTACCTTCTTTCTTCTTTCTCTCAATAAGCCTTCCCATACATTCAGCTAGGATAATGAAGAGTATTGGTGAGAGAGGATCCCCCTGTCATAGTCATCTTGAGGGTTTGAAAAAATCTAAAGGAGCTCCATTAACCAACACAGCAAGAGAGGAAGTAGAGACAAGCTGAGATATCAATTTACAAAATTTTAAATCAAACCCAAAAGCCTTGAGCACCATATCAAGAAAAGCCGAGTCAACTTGGTCATAGGCTTTAGATAGGTCTAGTTTAAGTAGCATCTCTTCTCATTTGCCAGCTTCCATAGAGTGGATCACTTTGTGCACCATCATGACTGAGTCTAAAATCTATCTACTCGGGACAAAACCTATTTGTTGCTATGATATAATCAAAGGGAGGATCTTGAGAAAGCTAGAGGTAAGAACCTTTGAGATAATCTTGTAAAAGGAATTGCACAAGCTAATAGGTCTAAAATTGTCCAAAGAGTTAGCCCCAAGCACCTTAGAGATGAGGACTAGAAAAGTGGAGTTAATCCCCTTAAGAATGCTCTTGGATCCAAAGAATTCTTGAACCACCTTCACCACATCATCCATCACCACCTGCCAAAACATCTAAAAAAAGAAGGTAGGGAACCCATTAGGGCTAGGAGATTTATCTGCAGCCAAGAAAAAAGAGCTTCATGAACTTCAAAAATAGAAGGAATGGCTTGAAGCATTAAGTTATGATGAGGTTGGATTATCTGAGGAATAGAAATAACCAAGTCTTCCTGGTCCACCTTTGATAGAAGAGGATCCTAAGACAAGAGAGAACAGAAGAAGAAGATAGCTTCAGCTAATATTTCCTTCTCCTTAGTTAGCAGATCTTGCCCTTTCATGATGCCAACAATTCTGTTATTAGCTCTATGCTTGAGGGTGGTTAGATGAAAGAACTTTGAATTCTGATCACCATCTTTAAGCCAGTTGACCCTAGATCTTCTTCTCTTTGCTGATGATATTATGTAACTCTATAAGAATAGACAAATCAAACTCCCTATTAAGCTCATCATACCCATCCTATTTAGACAAGACATCTTTCTCATGAAAGATATGGCCAAAATCAGTCTTATTCCAAACTTTAACCATTCTCTTAACATTAATCAGTTTCCTGGCAACTCTAAAAATAGCAATTCCTTCCACTTCTAAACCCCACCAAAATTTGATTTTATCCAAAAGATCAGGATGAGAAGTCCACATTTTTTCAAATCTGAAGGGGGGGTCCTTCTAGGTTCTATATGAGCAATCAAGAGGGAGATAGGAGAATAATAAGATCCCACTCTAGGTAGGAGAGCTAACCTACAAGAGAAATACTTCAACCAATCAGGGGAGATTAAAGCTTTGTCTAATTTGACCTGGATGTAGACCCGCCCCAAGCATTTGTTTGACCAAGTAAAGGCACCTCCCATAAGATCCAGATCCAGAAAAGCTAAACCATTGATGAAGTTAGAGAGGTCTTGTTTTCTTTCCTAGTCTGGGATCAGACCACCCATCTTCTCCCCATCCACTATAGGAGTGTTGAAATCTCCCATAATGATGCCTTTCTTTAAATTACTACTTTGCACCAGGTTTCCTACTTTAGTCTTGTGATTTTTTCTATCTCTTTTATTGTTAGGAGCATATAAATTTAGCAAAAACTAATTTTCATTGGATTGAATATGATGAACATGAAAAAGATGAATATTACCCTCATTAAACACTACTTCAACTTTAAAATGCTTGGTATTAAATAGGGTTAGCAGACCACTAGAGGCACCCTCTGCATCTGAAGCCTCCCCACTCATCATGCTACTAAACTTAATTTTCCTTAGAGATTCCTTTTTCATCTTAGTTTCTTGGATCATCAAAATATTAGGTCTTTGATCTCTGATCAAATTTCTTATAATTTCCTATTTGTGGGCTCTGTTTAAGCCCCTTATATTCCATGATATGATCTTCATTTTCCATTTTTTGAACACTCCTAAAGAGTTCTCTGGCACCCATTTGTGAAGCATCTTTTGGTCTCCTCCTCTCTAGTTTGCTTCTCTATTTTTCTACCTTTTCTAGCCACTGTTCCCACATTTGGTTTGCAGCTGCTTCTAGTCTCCACTGGAGAGGCCAAAGAGGGTTCTCTAAAAAATTTCTTTTAGGCTTAGGGAAAAGAAAAGCTTCTCTTTCCAAAACAAAGTCCAAAGACCTAGATACTATTTGAGCTTTCTTTGGAGTTCTAGGAGGATCCTCCCAGTCATCGAGAACCCTCACCAAAACTTCTTTCTCATTCTCCACAACACTTTCAACTCCTACTTTAGAGGAAAAAAAATTATCCTTTGGGCCTTGATAGATAATTATATTCTTATTAACTCTATCCTTTTCTTCATCTTTGGTGGGCAAAACACTTCTCCCTTCAGACTCAGGGATCCCTTCTAGATCTTCTTCCTTCATAATCTACTGAGGAGCTCCCTTGCAATCTTTAACCACATGCTTTACCTGTTGCAAATCTACTGCCCCTTCCACAATCTAAGAGTCTTCTAACTCAAGCAAGTCAACTTGGTTTCCTTCTGGGGCATTTGCCTCCAGCTTTTCCTTTAGATTTGCAGATACTTCACCATTTGAAGTTTTTTGGGCATGCTCTTTAGAATGGGGAACATCCTTCTTATCTTTGGTCCGAGCTATTGTGGTAGAAGGTGCTGGCTTATGATTAACGTCCTTCTTAACTTATCCAACCTTTTGACCAGCCATAATAGGATCAGCCTTGTGGCCTATGCTGGTGGTCTTCCTCTTCCAAATTTTCTTTTCCCTATTGAGATAAGAGGAAGGGAGAGACTTCTTCTTCTTGTCCATCTTCTCTTTCAGATATTGAAAAGCCTTATATCCAGTCTTAGAAAAATGATAGCAACCAAAAGGTACACTCTTGTAGTCCATCTGCTGTATGTGAGTGCCGAGTTTAGACTCGAAGCACACCACTTCCAACATATCATCCCCTTCCCTTACTCCTATGCATATCCTTGCATAGGTAAGTCTGCTCTTAAAAGTAGTAATAGGATCAATTGCTAATAGTTCTCCAAAGAAATTGGCCACACCCATAAAAACATCCTCATTCCAAAATTCCAAGGGTAGCTCAAGGAGTCTAACCCATACTGGAGCTTATTGAAAAAAAGATTCATTTAAGCACAATTTTGAAGACCATTTCTGCAAAACCAGAGTTCCATATCCTATACTCCAGGGCACTTCACACAGAATATTAGCCATGTCCTCATTATAGGTAAAGTCAAAAGAGAGAAACCACTTTTCCATTGTAGTAACGTTGACCTGACCTTTAAGATGCCATTTCTTCAAGGTGAAGGACTGCACCATATCAATGTTTTGTCTCTAACTGATAAACTTTCCAACTAGTGTGGATTGCATTGAAGCTATGCTATGATCAACTAATTCATTTGGAATAGTAATCATGCATGATCCCTTTTCTAGACTTGATACAATCTTAACTAAAGGGAAAGATGACTTACCAGATGGTTTGACACCGAAGAGCGAGGCCCATTTTGCTGGAAGATTCCTTGGCCTGACCACATTGGGTTGCATTTTTAGCTTGATCTAGACTTCACTATTAGCACATGGTTCCCCATCCCATTTTTTCCCTCTCCACACTTTGCCTGAAACCCCTCCTTCATACCTGGTTTTTGAGATCCTCCTCCCTGAGGACTCCCACTCGAAACTAGGTTTGAATTTTGAACAGATGCTTCCCGTCTACTCCCTTGACCTCTCCCTCTCCCTCTCTCCATTGTGTTACAATTTTACACATTTCATAATGTTATTTATATTATATTATTTTATTTCATTATTTAATGTTGCACCTAGGAGCACCTAGATGGATGTGCTACTTGTAGAGATTCCCATGAAATATCCTTGATGAGTTGTATTCTAACACTGTGATAACATTTGATGTAATTATATAATAATGGGAAAAATAATTAACTAACTAATATTAAAATGTGGGTCAATGGTGGTGTTGGTAAGTCTTCAGTTTTGCATGTTTCCTTAAGGTTTTTAGAAGATTTTCCTCAATTTTTGGCCTTGAGATCCTCTTTTTATTCTAAAGCCCTAGTTGGGAAAGAAAAACCCTTGTTATATTTTTCCCTAGGTCTCTTCTTTTTCTTCATTACCTTTTCCTTATCCACATGGGTCCCCTTTCTCTTTTCAGTTGTGCCCTTTGGTTAGGTTTAATCACTCTAAGTCATGACCCCACATTTTCCTTTGATTTATTCGCTATTTTTCTTGCATGATTCTAAGTCTAATTTTTTTTTATTGGGCCCTCCTTTTATGATTTGAAAGACTAAAGATTCAATGGCCCATTTTGTATCCCATCTTTGTTAACTCACCATTGCGAACACACAAGATGCGAGAAAGTGGAGGAAGGCAGGACCAAAGTAGGAAGTATTGAGGGAAAAATCAATGATCCACGTGCGTTCATTATTCTAACCCAATCTCATAGAAAAGAAGTGAGATGGTGACATGTATCATAAAAGGCCCCATATTTTAAAACAATAATGAAGGAGATCAATGGCTTACATTTAGTCATAGTTCTGACATTTTGTATGGTGACTACATGCGATGATGACACATGACATTCTTTGGAGGGTGACATTGGTAGTGGGACTTGAGTGCTAATTGGTCCACATCTACAAAGTGTTAGAGGGGCCCATAAGAAGAAAGAAAATAAGGGATCTAGCATAAGATAAATCTACAAGTCACGTTGTCTCACAAGCCTATAGGCTTTGCTTTAAGATTAAGCATGATGGTGCCACATGTCCCACTCAACATTGGAGGCTTTTTAAAAATGGTTTAGGCATAGGGAAATTTCTATGGCCATGATTTAATCTTGAACAAATAATGACCATCCATCAACTCAATAGAAAATTAGAAGATCAACAATCCGTATATCATCTCAAGGAAAGGGTAGTTGTATGGTGATTGAGTGAGCTTCAAAGACTTTTCAATGATTGCTAGTGTGGCTGAAGTTTTCATTCTTATGGACTAGAACCTAGTCCCAAGGGGAGACATGGAATGTCAGAAAAAGTCAAAGAGAAATTGAGATTATTTGATATGCCAATAGGACTTCAAACATGATTAAAATTCAAAATTAGAGAAATATGATGGAGAAGCTTGCAATTTCAAAATTTTCAAATGTTGTACCACATGAATTCATGGTGTAAATACTATAATAAAGAAGGCCACCCCTCATAAATGAATAAACTTTTTGAATTCAGACATCAAACACAAATATTTTAGTTTGCAAAGTGATCAAGTTGGCTAGAGCTATCAATTGGTGAAGAGTTTGGAAAAAGACACATGCAAAGAAATCACAAGTAAAGTTGACTCTATTACTTCCCTTATCTATAAAGAAAGAAGTAGGTAAAATCTAGGCAATTCTTTGTAAAAATTTAGAGCCCTAGCTTAGAAAATATTATATGGAAGGAAAAACCCTAGGTCTTGTGACAAAATAGATTATATAGAAAATTCCTTCCAAAAAATACTTTGGTAAAATTGAGTACAAGGATAGGAGATTATAAGATGAATTCCTTGAACAGTTACCCTATTCCAAGGAGGGTAAATAGGAAATTGAATTCTAAAGAACATTAGGAAATGAAACCTACCTTAGTTTGAAAGATAGGTTTAGGAGTATCATTGACACTCATATGACAGCCAAGTATTTGCAAACATTTAGATGGTAGTACGACCAAGTAAATGTAGGGAGTCCACTTAGTAAAATATGGCAAAACAATTTATGGAAATTGGTAGTTCCTACTATGTTCTTAGACATTGACCTACTACTTGAGCTAGTGGAGAGGTATGACCCCATAACCCATGAGATCATAGATTTAAATGGGAATATCCTCAAAGTTGATGCAGAGTCCATCTAGAAGGCTTTCAAATTGCATTCAACTAATGAAGTAACTAATAGAGTTGACTTCAAAATAGTTGATGAAGCTTTTGACCAAGTAAGGGCTGATAGATAGAAGACATTAGTTATGTCCTTTTTCAAGGAGGTAGATGGTGTAAAGTTGTCACATTTGGCTATTTCACACACTATAGGAAATTGTGAGCATTACAATAATGCCTTTGTGAATACACACACAACCTTATATTAGGTTATAAGATTGCAAAAAAATAGGAAATTCAACAAGGCTACATTATGAATGTGTTTTGGACTACACAAGGATAGAGAAGGAGTAATTTTTTATTTCCTAGGTTATCTGGAAAACAATATCAATTAGGAATTATCATTTTTGAAAATATGGAAATCTTCAAATTTTAGATGGTTCTCACTATTGATGCATTTAATTCTTTGCCATAATAAAGATTATTTTGTACAATACATGGATTTGGAGTTTGAAATGGATGGTGAACCGTTGTTGGTTCAATTGTGGACTACCACATTGTCTTCTAATTGGGAAGGGTCAAATGTCATTCTTTTTGAAAATGAATCTGGGTCAATATTGAGGAAGAAAATCTTGTAGAGTGTAAGAAATTTTTGTCAAGCCTTAAAAACATTTTTGAGGCTAATTAATAGTGGTGTTAGACCAAAGATGTGTCATCAATGGGGAGATATCTACTTCTACAGGCACACAACAATTATTATAATATATGGTTTTCTAGGAAGACCAAATGTGTTGCCTAGGTATGTCCCTTTGAGGATAGGATTCTTGGAGGTCATTAGAAAAATTGCAATGTTGCAAGATACTGATTTCCCCCCTAAAAAGGCAAGAAAAGGAGCTTTCTTTCCTAACCTCACCTTATTCCACCATTGTGCAATAATGAAAGAAGGTAGAGATCAATTGGTTCATGTGTTAAGAACATACAATATGCATGTTAGTTCTAAAAGGCTAAATGACACTAAGGGTTTTTATGGAAGATTGATGCAAAAAATCAACGTGGACCCCAGAGGTGCACGTGAATTTGATTTTCCTGAGGATATTATCATAAATGACAAGAATTTAGAATTTTAAAAAAGGAAAAATATTGGGTCGCATATTTTTAAAGATACGGTAAGTGAAATCCATGAAGAAGACCCCAACTATGACCCTCTATCAAATTGCAAGAGTTTAGAGAAGATATTGAGAATAATTTTCAACAATTTCACAAAGATATATGATGCAATGAATGAAAATTTAGGGAAGAGCAAGAAGAAAGTTGTAGAAAATTAAGAGAGGCTCAATTATTAATTATAGTCAATTGATATAGTCCCAAAGGAGAAGAGGGGACAAAAGAGGGTTAGAGAGGAGACACCAACCCTTGCTATTGAGTCAAGTCAAGAACATAAAAATCAAACTGGTTTAAATATGTATCAAAGAAGTTGATTGAGAGAGAAACTTGTTGATCCCAATATAGTTGAAGTCCAAAGCATGTATTTAATCACAATAGAAGATCTTGAGGTGAGGTCTTCATCTCCTAAGTCTCCCAGTCCACCTCTTATTGCTCCTCATGCCATAGAAGGCCGTGTTGAAGATGTGTCCCATGGTAAGGAGGTGCAAGCCCAAGGGAAGAATCTTGCCAAAGAAAAGGAACATATCTAGTAGATGGAGTAACTAGGGGATTAAATTTACCCTATTATGATGATGAATATGAAGAAGAATAATATCTATGTAACACTAAAGAATTGCTAAGATGAGCAAACCCTCAAACCCCCACAACACCTATTTCTGATATCACCATACAAGAAATAAAAGGCATTATAACTAGAGAATTGAGGAAGGAGGCCTATGATGTGAATTTTGAGGATGATGAATTTGTAAAATTAGTAACTTTTAAGCAACTACTATAGAAACACTATAGAGAAGATTCTCTAAAAAGGGTTGAAGAAAAGAGGAAGCAGAAACTAGGTGTTGACCTTGACGATTTGGAACAAGAGGTAAAAAGTGAAATGATGATCATGTTTGATAAATTCAAACTAGAAGAAAGGAGGAAGATAGTTAAGTAATGTTAATTTGTTGTGAATGATCAGGAACATACTATAGATACTTCATAAGTTCTTTGGGGCTCAGGGCATCGCCTTGAAATTTTTTTTTGGCCCCTATTTTATCAAGATTTTGGGCTAACATGGAATAATTAATTATAACCCTAAAGTGGTAAAAATACTCATATAAAAGGGCTTAGGGTTAGGGATTGTTTCATAAGGTGATGCAAAAATTGATTCTTGTGGTGATATTGAGATGTAAGGGATTACAAATTGTAATAAAGTTGTAATTACTGGATCATAATATCGAACTTGTTGTTTGGCAGACATAGCCTAGGGATTGGGTGAACCACGCTAAATCTTGGTGCCTTGTGTTCTTTTCCGTGTGATCTATTTTTTTTTTTGATATTGGTTATATTTGCATGTAATTGTTATTTCTGTTTGTGGTTTCATCCTAACAAGTAGATAGGATTCTAGCTAACACCTAATCTCAAAATTGTTGTTGCTATTGCATTCAATTCTATCATGAAAAACATGAGATTGAAAACACCACATTTAAAAGGGTTAGAAGATATTTCAAGTGGCACATAATAAAGCAAAGATTTAGGTCCCTTGGAAACATTGAATCTTACTACATCTGGATTAGGTAGAGTAGATGAAACAAGCACTAGAGTCAAAGGAAATATCATTATACAAAGGGTGAAGGATGCCAAGCTTTCTGATTCAACCATGAGTCTACAAGAGAAAGTTGCTCATCTTCATGATGTTTCCCTTGACAAAGAAAATATATATGAAGATTTAAAAGAACAATATAGACATGTCTTTTCTACTTATGAGAAAAGGAAAAAGAGACAATTGACATGCAAAAAAAAAATTGTTAGAAGGGAGAATGTCTAATTTAGAAGCTGTCAAAGTCCCTACTTTTGTTGAGCCATCTACTAGGAATTAGGAAGAGCCATTTTGACAATTGAGCATTGTACCATTTTATCAACAAGGTTAATTACAAAAAACTAAAATTAAAAGAAGTAGAAATGATGATGCATTAATAAAAGAAGTGGTAGATTTGAAGATGCAGTTAGAAAGTAGTCAAGACAAACATGATTTATGACAGAGAGATCATTGTTAGAACTACATTGATGATGCTACATTGGAAGATAGACACAAAAATATTTAATCTCTATGAAGCATGTAAGATATTATACTTGGAAATAAAAAAAATGGAAGATGACACAACATTGGTTAAACCCACCTATTAGAAATGGATTACCTGGGTACAAAAAAATGAAAAAAGGTGTAATTATGTGCAAGAATAGACCCTAATGTTATGCCTACTACTAAAATTACAAATCTTAAAAGAATTTCTCAATGTTGGTAGAACATATTAAAAATAGAATGATGGAATTAAAATATACCATAGAAAGCTACTAGGACACCTTGGTCCCACCATTTCTAGAGATGAATAAGCATAAAAAATATTTTAATACTTGGAAATTAGAGGCTATTACCGAGGTAGGTAATATGGTGAAAGTTTTAGCAAATGATATGAACATGACACTCTTCTAGGAATGTATATTCAAATTGGTGAATTTTAACACCTTTTATGAGAATTTTGAGAAGGAGGTTACTCAAGCTACAATAAAGTACAACTTATACAGACATGTGGCAGATTAGATCCTCAAGCATGCATGACCAACATATGAAGAATATCATGAATGGGTAAAGAAGTATGATCTTGATGATGATTCAAATCATGAGGACTGACTAGAGTAAGAAAATATTGAAATCATTTTTTTTTTATTCACAAGGAATATTTTATATAAAGGTGGTCATATCTCACTTGTCACATCAAGACAATTTATAATTTTGGAAACTTTTGATATATTGATGTAGTCACATGTTTAGGTTGTAACAAGTTAAAACGGTCAAATCAATAGATGACACATGTCCTCTTTCTAGCTTGAAGATTGTTTGCAACTCACCTATATAAGAATTTCTAAGGCTTTCAAAGGGTATGAGAATCATTTGGTTGAATTGAGTTTTGTTCATTTTTTGAGTTGGTCCATGTATATTGTATGATCATTTTCCATAGTTAAGAATGAAAAACATGGTTAACTATACTAAGTCTAGTTGAGCATTCATGCAAGAGATTGATATTGAATTGTATATTTTCAAAGAAGATAATACAAAGGAATTTATAGAATGGTTATTCAATCTAAATCTTGTCTCTTTTGTGTAACTTTTAATTTTTTGAGATTTGATAGCAAATTTTATTGAGTCCCCATTGCATTTCTTTTTGGAATTGTTTTTCAATTTATGTTTTGCTAATAATCCCATGGATTATGTAAATTATCAATGTGGGTTGAGAGAATTACTAGTTTTCATAAGAATATTTTGATAAGAATAAGATTTTTGATTGAGTATTGATAGCTTTTTCACAAAGTGTAGAGATAGATCTAATAAGTAAATGTAAATTTTCTATGAGTTAACAAACCAATGGATAAGGCATTGTATAATGCCCTACCCAGAGATCCTTGGAACAAGGTTAAATATAAGCTAGGAGAATATTTTTCTAAACAAGTATGAAAGCACAAGACAACCATCATACATGGATCATAATGATTGTAATGGAAGACTCACCAACAACCAACCACCAAAGATCTTCAAGTGTGACCATTGACTAAAACATAAACAAGAAAACATAAGAGATCAATCAAGCTGAAAGAGAAAAGATGACTACTAAACATTGGCTATGTCTAAAATCTTGAAGCCTTGAAATTTGGCTAAGTTTTAATTTTTGAAGCATTGAAATTTTCTAGAAGCTTTATCTTAGCTCAAAGAGGTTTGGAACCTATCTCAAAAGACTTGTCGCATATATTAAAATATATCTTAAGTATAAGGAATTAAATGATATATTTTAAACCCCTTAAGAAATCTATTTTGAACTAGGAAGGAATAAAACCTAAAAGGGTGTCCAAAACCAACTTCTAAACTTTTCTCAAACAAGCCTAGATACCCCCATTTTTTGTGCGAGAGAAACAAAGATAGATTCTTGCATGAGGAAGTGCAACACACCCCACAAGAAACTGCCATACATGTGAGAAAGTGCATTGAATGGCACGAGAAAGTACCTAGCCCAACAACATAAATTGGTATTGGGTTTTACATGAGGAAGTATAGAGCTATGCAAAGAAACCAAACACACCACGTGAGATCTTGCATCCTCATGCAAGGATGCACAATTTTGTGTGAAATCCTAAAATAACTTGTGCAATCCAAAAAGGGTAAAAAGCTAAGGGATGAATTTCCTCCACACCTGGGAGTATTAGATCCAAATTTTGACGCATAAACACTCAAATGCATTATTGAAATACAAAAACAACATCTAACCATCTAACAAGTAAATAGGGAAAGTATAGAAGGAACATTTTAGTTTTTCAAAACAACATCACAATAAATAAAAATAACATCGCAATGAAAAATACAACCAAACTAAGTACGTGGTTCCTCCCAACCATGATAGCATCATAAGACCATTGTGGGCCCTAGCCATCCTCCATGTGTAACATCCCAAGCTATTGACTAGATTGATAATACTATCATAAAAGGATGTCACTACTAATACATGAAACAACATAAGTATAAGGAAATCTAACATGCTAAAAATAAAGCATAAGATAATCCTACAAATATAGATAAAAAAATCTATCATATTCTAATCATTGAAATAAGGAAATGCATCAATAAATAACATCATCTAAACATGATATAAAAGCATCCCAATGAAATCTTAAATCACAAGAAAGCATACTCTAGAACCTGAAGCACCAAGTGAAAACATCCAACAACGGTCACACTAGGACAAAAGACCATCTCTATACACCCATCCCTAGCTGTGGTATAGGTAGCTATGTCTCCCAACCACATTGTTCCCATAGGTCAACTCCTACTGTGTTGATGGAGATAATGATCCAACCAAAAACACACATAAAGCACAACGTTCATGGCTAACACTCACATTAGATAGTATGATGACTAAAACTAAGACATAGATAATGCATGAACTATATGTCTTGGTTAGACACTCAATGGGCTACTAAGTAGGGGCTGAAATCATGGAGAATTGCTTGGCATCAACTAGCCCAATGTTAGAACATGTAGATTCAACTCCCTTAATGGAAAGGCTCTAGCATAGATTATTATCTTAAGTTTTATTACCACCCAGTGTTCTATTTAGTTATCACTTGATTAAAACTTCTTTCGCCAACCCTCTGGGCATAATGATCACCATGCTACAAGATAAAAGCCCCCTCCATATGCTACCCTACTCTACCCATGCTCATCCAATGATGAGTGCCCATAGGCATGAAAATTCCCAACCCAAACCCAATGATCATAACTTCCAAAAGCACCACAAAATATTAGGACTCACAAGTCACTCGATAAATGTATGCACACATACTCGTGTGGCATACCACCACCATGAAGATCATAACACAAGAACTAGATGAGAACACAAAGAAGAAAGTCATTCAATCAAAAATAGACTTAGAAGGATGGATGTGGCATACATACCATTGCAACATAAAAGAGAAACAATGGTCTAAATAACATCCAAATAGATGAGCCAAGTCCATGACCAACAATGTGCCAAGAAAACTTGAGAAAATAGGGTAGTACACAAATGAGGTAAAAACTCCCAAAACAAGAAAACTTCAAAATTAAAACCCATTTGACCTTTGGGTACAAAAATCCCAAGAATCCAAAAATAATTGAGTTTAGAAACCGTATGCAAAAATGACCAGCATAACGGTGCAAAACCCCAAACCCCCATCCCAAAAATAGGGAAAATGTTTATACCTGACCAATCAAGTAGAACCAACAAACAAAAATAGAAGGGAACACTAGTCCTCAGCCTCCTAACAAATGGCTACCAAAAAAAAAAGCTAAAATGGAATAGAAATGATAAAATGAGAAAGCCCTATCTAACAAAAAAAGGGGCAAAAATTGAAACTCACACAATAAGATAAAATGCTCACCGAATTTGCCAAAAATCACAACAAAGCAAGGTCTACCTGAGCCAAACCCAATGAGACTGATCTTGTAAAAATCCCACACTCACAGCTCTAAGAATGAAAAAAATCAATTCCTTCAGAAGAGGATTTTAGGAAAGCTCTCCAAATTTCTATTTTCAAAAAATGAGAAGTGAATAATAAAATTCCTTTTTTAATACTTATTCACTTTTTAAGTGAATAGTCAATTAGGGCAAATAACCAGTTAGACTAGCTAGATTCTGAATCAACCCAAACAAAAATAGTTTATTGCTTGTAATGAGAATTCACCTAAGGAAAAGCTATCAAAAATTAAATTCGAGAAGATTTAAAGCTTGAAAACCAAAAATCACAGAAAATCACTAACAACTTTCACGATAATGTGAACCTCTAAATTCATAGACATGCTTACTAGTCTAATCACATAATGTAGATGAGTTTGGATTTAATAATCACTGAAAGGTTTAAATTTCAATAATTAAAATAAGGATACATTGACCATATAGGGACGACATTGGTAAAATATCAATAGTTGAATCACTAACTCCATTTGCCACTGCCAGAGATATAATTCCTACACACTAAAACACATGATCAAGTGCAATTGCATAATAATATCATAGCTGAAGAAAAATCCATTAAATATCTAATTAATCCATTTACATCGCTCATGTTCACAGAAAGCATAAAGATACAAGAATGAAGTAAATAACCATATCATAAAATCTATCACATAACAAATTAAGAAAGTATGTCCAAATACTAGATAATCAGATATCATCATGTAGATCTACTATCATCTCAAAATGTCATCAATATGAAAATAAGATAAATTGAACAACATAGCAATAAACCATCTATGATATTAAATAAAAGTACAACATTCAACCCTTAGGTCATCACAAGGTACATATAAAAAGAGTATCAAGCATCTCTCAAATCAAAATAGACAAGGTACAGACTGCAAAAATGAGAGACACTACACATTGGTCATCATCAAAGTGGATATAGCTTGGAATTTCATATATGGTATAAATTTATAAATCATATCTTTACTTTTTGTTTTTTTGAAAGCCTAAAAGCGAGCCTATACTTGATTCATGGAGTCTTAGAGTTTGATAGATTAGCTATTTGTCACCCTCTTGATAATCCTATAATTAGAAGAAAATAAGACAATAATCTATTATATTAGGATTTATATTGAAATTTTAAAATTGGAGAGAGAAAGTGAATTCCTAGGTAAACCCACCTAAATTTTCAAATTTCAAAGTGGATAAGATATTATAGAGTCTTGTCAGTTGGTCCTTTTAATGTTTCTCAGAATGCCCATTATGGTTTCTAGCTAACTCCTAGGTATACTCATCTTTTAAAAGGTACTTAAAATTGTATCAAATCAGAAGCCAACAAAATGGCAACTTTGCTGGGGAGTGTATTTTTCTATTTAAGTAAACAAACCTTGAGAATCTAAAATGTTTTAATACAGCATGGAGTACATGACGTGGGTTGTATCCCATAGTATGGTGCGTCATGTGTCCAAGTAGTGCCTTGTCTATGTGATAGAGTTTTCATTTCCCAAAGTGCCTCATGATAGAGTTATCTTGTGTATTGGGTCCTTGTGCCAGATCTACTATCAACATTCTATTCTCATGATATTTTTCCTATTTTCTAGCCATATAAAAGCATTTTCCCCTTATTGGGTGGTGACTTAGTAAAATTTTTGGTAGCTAATTCTATATTTTAAGTATATATGAAATGGATGATAGAAGGAAAAATACAAGATCATATACAAAGGAAAATTGAGAGGTCCCTTTATACAAAGAACTACCTTAGGTTGGTAGGAAGAACCAATCTAAGAAGTGTAGGACTAGAAAATGGGTTAAAATGCATAACATACTATGAGAAAATCACAAAACTCAATAATCATACGTTAGCACCCACTAGTCTACCATGAAATCCAAACTAAAAAAGAAAGCAATAGAAACCCCCTCTTTCATTTGTAGCTTCCATGTCCTTCTTTCTTCTCCAAATGATTGTAGCTCCAAAGTTGCCTATAGTGCACACAAAATTGAAGCAAAAGTCTATGATGTGGATAATGCCATGAGAATACTTGAAGTTGTGATTTGAATGTGAGAGATGGAATGAGAAATCTAAAAGAACTTAGGACCTAAAGGCTTCCAAGACTTCAAGAAGACTGAAATGAGAGAAAGAGTGTCCATTTTATAATCAACACTCAAAGTGAGGGCATTGGATTTTTCACCCATAGATATGCGATGTGGCAAGAGATTCTTTTGAGAATCCATGACGCATATAACAAAATATGCCAATTGTGAGATTCTATGACACATGAAAGTCAAACTTGGCTAAATGTGGAAGAGAATCTATGATGCGTCATAAGACACCTCAACCCACTTAAAGCCAAGAATCTATGATGAATAAGCCAAATAGGGATGTGCGTAAGAGATAAGAATATTTGATTATGACAAGTCTTAGCCAAGTGTTAAAGGAGAATCCATGAGGTGTCATATCCAAGTGTCATGATGATGCAATATTTTATGGAATATTTGAATTAAAAATCCTCTTATTCCACAAAATAAGAATTAGTAGAAAATGGAATTAATGATGGAAAATGGAACTTAGGAAATTGTACATTTCCATGGTTTGTAGATAATGAATCAATTAATTAATTGAGGATGATAATTAGGAAGAATAATTAGAAAGAATAGGATTAAATTATGGGTTATTTAATCCTATAGAGAAAATTAGTAAATGATTGGCCAAATTGATTAAATGAATGCGACTATACCCTTTGATAAAGATGTGATGATGATGGATATCGAATAAGATGATGAAAAGGTAGACCAAAGCCATGTTAAAATTGATTGATAGATCAAAATTGATAACATGACAAGGACACATGACATGAATTGGTTGATATGTAACATTTAACCGACATTGTAAATGCTACAGGATTGAAATTGATTGATAAAGTTTGATCATAATAACATCGACGAACATTGTCAATGTTATTAAAATGGTTGATGATGTCATGATCTAACATTGAAAGCCTCAAAAATGTCAAAGATTGGATGACATGAATGATAGTTTGACCTAGCATTGAGAGTTGTGACAATACTAAGGTCAGATTGATAAGATTGATAGGTTGATAGATTTCCAAGGCACTGAAAGCCATAACAATACCTAGGAGTGAGACAAATGATGATTGATTTGGGATGTTTGATATGTTTTGGGTTGATTAGGACTGATTTCAAATGATTCTGAGTTGATTTGGGGTGATTCTGAGTTGATTTGAAATGGTTTTGAGTTGATCTGAAATTGATGTGAAAGGGGATACAAATGACAAAATATGGTCAATCTGGCCAAAAGATCAAAGTTAGTAGAATGAGAAAATGGGACAAATTCATATGAAGAAGTGATGGAGTTGTAGATGTGAACCATTTTTGAGCATCTACATTTTGCCCCTCTTTGATATAATGTGATTTAGAGCGTTGTATCAAAGAATAATTGATGAGAAAGCCACAACATGCCCTAGTAGGGATGATATATATGGGTGCCCCCTCAAGAAATTGACTAAGATAAGAATATGATAATTCAATTTTTCAACAAAAAGAAGACAAAACCATAGCAATTGATGGATCGCAAATCAGAGCTAAGATGTGAAAGTTATGAGGTTTGGAGTGCAAAATAGTGTCAATCAGGAGCCCGAGAGTGATTGCATGGGTTACCACTCAAGAAAAACACAAAATGATGAAAATGATATTTTATTTTTTCCACAAAAAATATACAAATCCAACAAAACTGACGAATTTCAAATCCAAGTTAAAATGCAAAAGTTATGGGCACCAGAGTGCAACATAGGGGCTCCGAGAGCAGTTTTGGGTATCCCAGGTCCCCAACTACGCCCAAAACTTAACCAAGTGCGTCATTGACATAGTTGGTAAGCCCAAGTGCACCATGATAGTACCAAGTGCGTCAATGACACACTTGGGAAGCCCAAGTGGTCTCAGAAAGTGCAAAATGTGCCTAAGAAGGCTCTAGGGGCCAAAATCAACATGATGAGGGGCAACTAGGAGCCCAAGAGTAATTGCAAGGATTAATAATCCATATAGTGACCAAATAATGAAAATGATAGCTCATTTTTTTCACAAGAAAGATATGATTCCAACGCAATTGACAGTTCATAAATCAGAGTTGAAATGCAAAAGTTATGGCCTCTGGAGTGCAACCTAGGGGTTTCGGGAGCAATTCTGGGTAACCTAGGTCCCCAAGTGCACCCAAAATATACCAAGTGTATCAATGATGTAGTTGGGAACCCCAACTACACCCTGACAATGCAAATTGTACCATTAAAGGCTCCAAGGCCCAGAATCAGCCCGATTGGACTCAAAATGACCGAAAACTGGGCGTGCATGCCCAAAATGATGGAAAGATGTCATAACATGAGGGAAATCATAAAAAATGGTTGTATTTGGTCAAAGATGATGAGAAAAATGTCAGAATAAGGTTGAAATAGGTGGAAAGCCATAGAAAGTTGATTGACAGTGCAGGATGATGTAGGAATGCATGAATGCGAGATGAAGATGATTTGGTGAATAGGAAGACATGATTATGGTGATAGAGAATGAGATGAAGAAGAAAGATGGGATGAGGAGATGTTAGTATGATGGAAAGACTTTTGCTTGTAGAAAGTGCACTATATGTCAAATGGAGCTTTATTTTGATATGGCAAATGGAATGCAACGCATCATGGCATAAAGAGCCAGAGCACAAATGCAAGCCTTTTGCATAAACAAGCACGATGCAGACAAAGAATGACCTTGTCCTTCCTAAGGCATATGTACATGCCCTAGACTCTCAAAGGTACATTGGAATAGATAGAAATAGAAAAATATGACCATGAACCATCCCGACCACCCTCATAGATCAATTTATATCATCGAGTAGCATAGGGACATGATCAAAAAACAAAGCAAAAATAAATCACTCACTAAATAGCGTGAGCCAACAACTATTCTTGTCCACTATTACGTACTTCTTAATGTTTTTAGGTGTGTAGATAGTGTTTGACATGTTGATAATGTGATAGTTCTGGTTGTGGATTCAGTTGATAGGTTCATAGTGATATGTTGGATTGATTGTTGGTTCACGTTGGTTAGATAGTACGATTGTATTGAAAGTGTAGAGCTTTGAGTTTCAATCTGCAAAGTGCAAGTGTGAACGCAAAAGGGATGGTTACCCACAGTGAATATGTACAAGGTTTATTGCAAATTTTTGATGGGTTTTATGATTTTTAGGGTTTTTGAGGATATTTGATGTTTTTGCATGACTAGTTTCTTCAGGACATTTTATGATTTTTAGGGTTTTTTTAGGACATTTTATGATTTTTAGTGCTTTTTTCAGGACATGTTATGATTTTTAGTGATTTTTTCAGGACATTTTATGATTTTTAGGGATTTTTTTAGGATCATATAAGCATATATAAGTGTTAGCTCCAATCCGTTATGCAATAGGTCCAATGGATAGAAAACACTTAGGGATATGCCCATAGTTCAAATTCAAACTCATGCACCATGTAGGTAATATGCCCCCAGACAAGACGTAAACTATGTACAAAGGCCAATGATAGAGTGTGTGTGCAGACTGGTGATGTTTAGGCAAGGTAACAAAGGACATTAACTAGTTTGTGAGCCATGATAAAGAACCAAGGATGTCTTGGAATATGAAGGATATGATCAAGGAATGATGGAGGGGGAAAAGACCAGATGGAATCTTGATAGATGGAGGAGCAACAATGATTACACATGGTGCCTGTTTGCTAGGTTTTCACCATGGTACTTGCCCAAAGTGCCTATTTGCCAAGTTTTCACTTTTGGACAAAATTTTTCTCTTGACTCAAATTTTCGTGCTAAGATACCTGTTTGCCAGGTTTTCATCAAGGCATCCATTTTTCATGACTTTTTTTTACTATTTTTTTTTTTTTTAATGACTTTTTTCACTTTTTTCTTTTCTTTTTTCATGACTTTTTACTATTTTTTTGATATTTTTTTTCAGGACTTTTAGATGAAATCAAGAATGTCACTGACAAATGTTGAGAAGATATCTGTTGTTGGTGCTGCTAGTTGATGAGCTCTGGATCCGTGATTGACCATAATTATGGAGGATTTGTTCCAAGTCTGTAGCTAAAATCAAACCACTAGAAAAGCCTCGAGAGATACCATCGTGTACCATATGTAAGACAATTTCTATCTCTTGCAAATCAAGGCATCTAAGGATAATTGGGTCAATACAAATTTCATGTGGGATGTCACTGATGATGACATACACAAAGGCTTGTTGGATAAAGGACTGATTTTGGTTATAGGACAAATTAGGTAGTTGGATTGGGGGATAAACAAAGGGATATAAGGGAGGGTTGGGAGGGTTGAGACCAATGACCTTCCGCATGAATGCTGATTGAGAGAGCTCCAAAAGCCTTTGTGGCATGTTGAACACTAGAACACTGATATTCATGGCATCATATTTTTCATTTTGTATCAGTGGGAGCTACTTAGCTTTTGATTTTTTATGGTCTAATGGCACCTTTCAGTTTTCACCAAGAGAACTATGTTTGTTATTTCTTTCTCTTTTTGCTTTGTAACTAGAAGGTGGAGTGGACTCGCCAAAATATGCCAATGTGTTCTCTTTAGGAGAAACTGCTTCTTTATGATCTTAAGTCATAATGCCTTCAAATTCTATTGTAAGAGTGTCATCATCGTCAAATTGATCAAAAATTGGTGGCCCACATTGGTCCCAATCCAAAGGTTCAAGATAACTTGAGGAGATGTCATCATCAGTGTTGAATGGGCTTTGGTTGAAGGTATATATATGGGTAACTGATTCAATTGGGTCATTGGTTTTATGCTTAGAGGCTAGGGGATTGTTGGTTTCAAGTGGGATATCCTCAGATGCCTTTTCATCATTCAAAACATCCATAGTCTTACACATAGGTACCATAGTACTAGGAGGACCTATTCGTAATGGTTTAAATCCAAGCCCCAAACTAGGAGGTTGTCATTCTATAGTGATAGGTTCAATGATTCCTTGTTTCTGAGATCCAAGACCACTATAGCCATCATAGCTTTGTTTCTACATGATGGTAAACCCAAGTCCATACTTGCTAGGAGATATCAAAGTAGGATCTCATTCTGCTTTTGCTTTCTCAATACATACAGATGTATTCTCATTGATAGAAGTATAATTCTTTATATTGATGGGAGAAAGTGATGACTCACTAATGTGAGAGACTTGAGACATAAAGTACTCTCCACACCCATTGTCTTCAATCTTCATCTTTTCCTTGGCTTTACTGAGCAGTATATCAACATCCACATACTTAGAGGAATTTGTGGGTTGTGCTTCATTGTTTTTTGGGATTTGGTATGTGGTAGCATTTCTTAGATTAGCACAAAACTGGAAAGGATCTGGATCACCAGGGATGGTAACCTCTACATTGTGATAGGAAAACTTCAGACATTGATGATATGTAGAAGGGACTGCTTTCATAGCATGAAGCCAAGGTCATCCTAGTATCATGTTGCAATTCATTTCTATATCTAGGACATGGAACAATGTATCTTCAATAGCAGGACCAACTCTAACAGGTAATGTGATGACGCCCTTGGAATAGCATTCACCGTCATCATAAGCTTTTATTGTGATTCTTCAAGAGGGATCTACATCATCTTCAGAATAACCCAAATTGTTGACAACCTTAAGAGTATAGATGTTTAGTCTTGCTCCTCCATCTATTAAGACACGTCTGACTTTGGCATTATGGATGAAGACTTTGAGATAAAGGGGATCATTATGGTTAGGTTTTTCCTTAGGAATATCACAGGGTGAAAAAGTGATATGTTGTGATGCAGATAGGTTCCCAACCATGGCTTGGAACTAGGCAACATCAATGTTATCTAGGACAATTGACTCTTTAAGGGCTTGATCCAAGATCTTCTGATGTTGGGGAGATGCACGCAGTAGGTCCAAAATGGATATTTGTGTAGGGATTTTTTTGAGTTGTTCAACAAGGCTATAACAAATGAAGTAGGAGTAGTAGGTCTACTTGGGGGTGCAGGTCTAGTAGAAGCAGTAGGTCTAGATGGGGCTCCAGGTAGGGTGATCTTGCTACGGCATGTAGTGACAGCACAATGAGGGTCTTCAGCCTTCAATGTGAATGTGGATATGCAGAAGTCAGAATCATTAAAGCAATTGATGGTGTAGTAATAGCCGGTGCGTGTGTAATTCACATTACCTTGTGAGTTTGAGTTTGAACTTGAGGGTTTCTCTTTGTCATGATTACCCAAAGGATCTTTGAAAATAGTATGATCTGAGTTGGATGCTAACAATGATGGATCAACTCTGATTACACCATCATCAATAAGGTCCTGTATTGCATGTTTCAATTGGAAGCATGATGAAGTCTTGTGTCCTTTGGTGCGATGGTAATGACAATACATTTTGTCATCCCACAAATCTACTTTAGTTAATGGTTCATCTTTGATTGGGGGTAGCTACAGGAAGTTATTACTCAGTAACTATTGTAATGCAGTCTCAAGTGGTATTCCCATTGGTGTGAATTTCCTGTCTTTGGTTCTAGGATGTCTTTGAGGTTTGTCTTGCATGGAAGTCTCAATTTTCTATTGTGAAGCTGATGTTTGATTAGAGGTTTGTGAATTTGTAGGGTTTACACCTTTCAAAGTTAGTTGAGGTTGTGCTGTGCTAATCGTGCGAGCGTCTACAATGCCATCATTAGTCACATTCTTGTTTTTGGAGAAAAAATTTGCCTTGTCATTAGACGAGTTGGTGTTTGTGTTTTCTTTGTTTATCTGGAGGATTCCCTTACAGATAAGAGCATCTTCAATACTAGCCCCTTTTTTCATCAGTTTAGAAATGGTACTTGGACTCTTGATTTTAAGTTCATACATTAAGTCTGGGACTAAGTTTTCAATGCACAGGTTTACTTGTTGTTCTTCAGGAATGTCTAGTGAGCATTGACTAACTAAGATTCTCCAACATAGTAAGAATGTGATGAATGGTTCTCCCATCATCTATTTAGTTGAGCACAAATCAAAAAGTGTCACCTCATTTGTAATGTTAAAGGCAAAGTGGGAGATAAACTTGTCTGCTAGCTCTGATCAAGATTTGATATTACTAGGAAGTTTGGAGTACCATTCAAGTGCAGGCCCACCTAGAGAACGAGGGAAAAGTCTCATAAGGTAAGTGGGTTCATCACTGAGTTTGGTACATGAAGCACAAAATTCTTGGATGTGATCAATAGGGTTTCCTTTTCCTCAGTAATTTTCAAACCTTGGAGCCTCAAAGTGTCTTGGGAATGGAGGCATATACAAACTTTTATCGAATGGGTTAGGACATAGGTCCCTTTCTGTATATAGAGCCTATTTCTTTTGGACTCCCAATGCCTCGAGTTGTTTGAATTTTTGTAATAGTTCTTCATTGGGGTTTTGCATTATGGTCTTTCCTTCAAGTCTTTTGTGTCTGTGAGTAGATTGTTTGCTATGGCGAGAACTATGTCTACTTGGTTCTGACATTTCTGTATCTGATGAGTCTGATGAAGTGTTGCTAGGTGGTGGAGGTATGTTGGCACCTTGAAGATAGAAAGGTCCTTGTTTTTGGGGTACTTGTGGTATTTTATGTGGCACTTGTTATGGGATTGACTACAATTGTTGTACCATGTGTTGTTGTTGTGCCATGTGTTGCGGTTGTTGTTGGGATACCTCTATTGGTTGTATGTGAGACCATGTACGTTCTTGTTGTTGTAGAGGTATTTGTTGAGGTTGTTGTGGCACATGTTGTTGTTGTAACAAATGTTGCTGGTCTGTGATTTGTTGCTCAAGGTGTCTTTGGTATTCCAACTATTGCTTGAGTTGCTCTTGGTGTTTAGAAAACATTGCTTGTTGTTGTTGGAATTGCTGCTGAAATTGTTGTTGATAAATTGTGTGCAAGTCAAGTGGGTTCACATGGTACCGTGTATTAGGAATGTTGGATGTTTTCCCCACTTGAGGTTGTCGTCATTGTGGTTGATGTTGTTGTTGATATGTGGAATGTGTGTTAAGTGGATGTATACTTGGTTGCACCTTGGAAGTGTGGAGTCCTTGTACCACTATAGGTTGTTGTTGTCATGGGGGTTGACTAAGTCCTTGAGAATTGAGCGTCATGTTTGGATTGTGGTTTTGGTACCTTTGTGTGTTAGATGTTCCTATTTGTGACATCATATTGACTTGACTATGAGATGTGTCCCTGTTGCGAATGGGTGTAATGTCAATAAGACTTTTCCTTTGTGTGTCCATAGGGATGGTTGCACTTGATGTTTCACATGTTGTATTTATGAGAGGCTCCATAGCATTTGATGTCATAGAACTTGGTAAAGTTAGGAGCAAAGGTGTAATTTGTTGATTTGCCTCTAGAGGAGGTATGTTTGACATCCCTAGAGCACAAGTTACTTTAGGTGCATCTTGTTGTTGCATCATGTGACTAAAATCAAGTCTTAATGTCCTTTTGGGGTGTTTAGGGATTGGTGGTATTTTTTCGAACAAGGGGTTAACATTGATGTGTTCAAATGTACTTTGGAGGATTTTGATGGTTGACTCTTGACAGGACCTTATAGGTGCCATTATCATGTTTGAAAACTCCAAAGGTTATTTTCCCTTATCTAAGTCCAAATTGATCATGGGTTGTATGCTTTCAATAGTTGTGTTGGTAGGATGTTTGGACTTGGGTCCTTCCACATTTGGGTTGAATTTGACAATTTCTTGTGCTGCCAAAAGTTTGAAGTTTTTAAAAATATTTTTTGTCTTGGCATGCTCTAGCCATTTCTTCATCAGTGATGCCATAGTCAGTGTTAGAGTCATCACTAAGTTGTACAGTACCTTGTTGTATGTTTTATGTGTTATAGTTGGAGGTACTTGTGTTAGGTTGGCTAAATTCAAAGGAGTGTGATTGTTCATCTTCAGGTGTGGTTGGTACACTTCCTCCTCCTGGTGGTATTGGCACGAATATAGGTTCAAAGTCAGGACTCCATTGAACCATCCCATGTGTGGGGGAAGTTTTTGGAGGAAATCTCATGCTAGGTGCATTGTTCAAGGTTCATTGTGCCATAGCTTGATTATGAGGATCTTGCGGAAACATGTCCAAGGGTTCTGCTAGTAATGGTTGTGATTCCTTGATTTGGTCTTCGTCAAAGGTTTGTTGGTTTTTGTTGCTCTTTCTTTGTCTTGGACGAGGTTTTGGTTGTGCTTGTGCCTCAAAAAACAAAGGTTGATAGAGTTCCTCGGGTCTTTGAGCTGATTGTGTCCTAGTAAGTGTTGGCATGATACCTAAGAGTGCAAATGCAATGGAAATTTTGAGTGTTTTGAGTGATTTAGAGTGGTGGGTATGCAAGATATGAGTTTTTTTTTGGATTTTTAAGTGTTTAGTAATGTTATGCAATCTGAGGAAATGCTAAATGAATTATGGTTTTGATGTGCAAAGTGCAAATGTCCTAGGGATGTTATGCAAATGCAAAATGCAAGGTGATGTTTTGAAGTTTGACTAGAGGGGATGAAAATGACCTTAAGGTATGCAAAATGACAATTAGGGTTATGTTTTGGGCTTCCTAAGGATGCTAAAGGTTGGTGTGTGCAAGGTAGATTATGCAAAGGATGGTTTCCAAGGGTTGATAATGACATTTAGGATATGCAAAATGAGGGTAAATGATCAAGAAGGTAATTTGGTTGATGGATAATCTAATAGGGTTTGGTAGTGGGAATGATGCTAAGGTTTGGACCATGCAAGATGAAAGGGATATACCACTAGGGTAAGTCAAAATGACATTTGAGGATGCTAGGGATATGATTATGCTATGACAAGAGTAAAGGGAAAGTTTTCAATTTAGGTAAAACCTTTAGAAAGTATTTTTCCTAGGAGTTTAACCTTGTGATAAAGGACTTTGGATCTTGACCAAAAACTGATAAAAGATGAAAAGATAAAATTGATAAAAGATGACAAGGTCAAATCTATCAAGACATAGATCGATTTTGACCAAAGAAAATGATAAGAAAAGATAAAAAAGACTAGTCAAGATCCATTATCCGTCAACACGAGGAGATACTCTAAGACTCATACTTTGTCTAGATTTTTGACTAAATTCAAAGGATTTGGGGGTTCAAAATGATGTTTTGGGGATGGATGTGTGATATGGACAATGCCTATGATGCAAAATGGGATTTTGGGTGCAAGATTTGGTTTTGGGTCAAGTGCAAAACAGGGAGGTATAGAGGCTCCTAGATGCAGTTTTTGGGTCCTAAAGTGTAGTTCGAAGGCCCAAAATGGTCATGCAGGTACCCAAGTGCACCCTAATAGTGAAAAGTGCACCCTAATAGTACCAACTATGTCATTGATTCACTTGGAGCCATTTTGGGCGCAATTGGTAGTTTTTGGGCGCAGTTGGTAAGTCAGAATGAAGGTTTGCTGATTTTGAGAGGTATGGTTGCCAAAATGATATGCTAGGAAGCTAAGATTCTGGGGTTGATGTTAGGATGGGTTGGGAGATGAAAAATAGAAATTATGACCTATATAATGATGTCTTAAGTGAAGGTGACAAATACTAGGTGATGTAGAATGCAGATCTGGGCAAGCTAGTGCAAGGGGAGCTAACCAGGTACCTAAGGACACTGTTGAAGCCCCAAAATGTTATCTGGAACCCAAAATTGGATTTTAGGACCACCAAGTGTGCCTAGAAAGTGTAGACTATGTCAATAATCTAGTTGGGGCCCAGTTGGGCGTAGTTGGTAAACTGGGCTGAAACTGAGGCAATTCTGTAAGCTATGATTTCAGGATTGATGTCACAGAGAGGTAAACAATAGGGGATAGTGTTAAGACTAGTATGAATGCTCAAAATGATGGTTAGGACACCTAAAATTATGGTTAAAGTAGTCAAGATGATGGATAGGTATGCAAAGATGCAAGTTGGTGAATGCAAGGTGCTTGATTGTGAGATGGGAATGCAAAAACTAAGGGAGGTAAATTGAACCTAAAAGGATGCAATATGAAAGGTAATAGATACTAAATAAGGACTAAAAGGTGCAATATGAAGTCTATATCATGTATGAATGAGGCCTATACTAGGGTGAATGCAAGTGAAGTCTATGCAAGTTTGAGATCTACATTTTGCCAAGCACGTTTAAGAGCACAAGTCGCCATGTTTTTCAAGGTTTGAGTGTGTTGAACCAAAGTTTGCAAAGTTTGATAAAGATTGAAATGTTTTGGCCATGTGTGATGTTTTGACAAGTTCAAATGATATCTAATGTGTAAATTTAAATTTTGGCTTTTATCTTGATTATGTTTTACACACACACAAGACACATTAAGACAAGAATAGCTGTTGTTAAAAGTTAACAAACACACCACAACCTAGGCTTTTAGGATTGTATCCACTAAATTCCTACTTGAACCAAAGTTCAGCCACACTTATCTAGAGTGGACAACCTAGGATCTTGGCACCACAAGCTCCCCCTTATAGTGCACTCACTTCTTGGGGCTACCAAGATCTGCTTCCCGAGGGGCATGACTTCCCAAGGGACTGTTGCCTCTACTAAGGACCGCGAGAATGTAGGATGTCTTCACGGGCATGGGTGATCCCTTGAGCTAGTGGATAGAAAGGATTTTGGCCACTAAAACACAGTTCTTAGTAAGGGCATTCTATTTGGCAAGTGAATGATAAACTTTTGCAAAAGGTCTCCCAGCCCCGAGAACCAGGGTTTGATGCACCATAAGGGTACTGGAGGAGAGCTATCATGCAACAATATCGCCAACACGACTTTCACTGTAATCAAATTTTATATAGCAGCTAGAATGTTGACCTAGCTTTTGGCCCATTACCGCTTTGAGGTCATCCCCTGGCATACCCAATATCGAGTATCTTTGTCCAAGGCAGGCGTCCTATAGAAGTTACATGGATTTCTCTTACACCCAAGATCCACGAATGGTGAGGGGAGAGGATACATCCAATGCAACTCCTAGGGATTTAACACCATTGAAACACCAGGCAAAAAATAAAAAGGTTCTTTTTAAGCACCAAACAAATGTTATCTAATCTAGGAAATCCACACACATAGTTTTGAAAGACACATAAAGTCTTTGACAACGTCCTGCAAACAAAGCATTAGTAGTTTATGATCATTTCTTCATCCCATGATTGCCACATGCTGCAAATAGACCATTAGTAATAAAAAATCATCTAATCTAAGTTCTAGAAGGAAATAGAAACCTTATGTGTAGATTTTGATTAATGCATATGCTTACTGTGAACCCGGGTGTGCTCTGACAGAGCAGATTGCTCCATAGAAGGCTAAAATGGCTCTGAACATCCCCAAGTGCACCCAGACAGTGTAGATTGTGTCAATGATGTAGTTGGGGCCCATTTGGGTGTAGTTGGTAGTTTTAGGGTGCAGTTGGGAAGTCAGGTGCAGAGTGTGGAGAAATGGTGCCTAGAAAAGACCCAGAAACTAAAATTTTCAAAGCTACATCCCCAAGTGTGCCCAAACAATGAAAACTACATGAATGATGTAGTTAGGGCCCAGTTGGGTGTAGTTGGTAAGTTAGAAACAACAAAAAGAGATTTTGGTGGCTTCTGAACTCCTAAAATTACTCCTAGGGGTCCCAAGTGCGCCCTAACAGAGTAGAGTGCACCCTAGGACAACAAGCTAATAGAATGCATGAAACAAAAGCATACAAGCATTTTATTGGACCCCCTAATTAATATAGGTGTGAAAAGGAAGAGCAGATAGTTGTTATACCCTTCCAAGTGAGCTCCTTCCTTGCACCTACAAGCACAAAACAAGAAAACCCAAGTTAAATATGCATGTTCACGTCGGGTTCACCAAATGTAAGACCAGAAAATGGGTTAAAATGCATAACATACTATGAGAAAATCACAAAACTCAATAATCATACATTAGCACCCACTAGTCTACCATGAAAGCCAAACTAATAACGAAAGCAATAGAAACCCCCTCTTTCATTTGTAGCTCCCATGCCCTTCTTTCTTCTCCAAATGATTGTAGCTCCAAAGTTGCCTATAGCGCACACAAAAATGAAGCAAAAGTCTATGATGTGGATAATGCCATGAGAATACTTGAAGTTGTGATTTGAATGTGAGAGATGGAATGAGAAATCTAAAAGAAATTAGGACCTAAAGGCTTCCAAGACTTCAAGAAGGCCGAAATGAGAGAAAGAGTGTCTATTTTATAATCAACACTCAAAGTGAGGGCATTGGATTTGTCACCCATAGATATGCGATGTGGCAAGAGATTCCTTTGAGAATCCATGATACATATGACAAATTATGCCAATTGTGAGATTCTATGACACATGAAAGTCAAACTTGGCTAAATGTGGAAGAGAATCTATGACACGGCATAAGACACCTCAACCCACTTAAAGCCAAGAATCTATGACGAATAAGCCAAATAGGGATGTGCATAAGAGATAAGAATATTTGATTATTACAAGTCTTAGCCAAGTGTCAAAGGAGAATCCATGAGGTGTCATATCCAAGTGTCATGATGATGCAATATTTTATGGAATATTCAAATTAAAAATCCTCTTATTCCACAAAATAAGAATTAGTAGAAAATGGAATTAATGATGGAAAATGGAACTTAGGAAATTGTACATTTCCATGGTTTGTAGATAACGAATCGATTAATTAATTGAGGATGATAATTAGGAAGAATAATTAGAAAGAATAGGATTAAATTATGGGTTATTTAATCCTATAGAGAAAATTAGTAAATGATTGGCCAAATTGATTAAATGAATGTGACTGTACCCTTTGATAAAGATGTGATGATGATGGATATCGAATAAGATGATGAAAAGGTAGACCAAAGCCATGGTCAAATTGATTGATAGATCAAAATTGATAACGTGCCAAGGACACATGACATGAATTGGTTGATATGTAACATTTAACCGACATTGTAAATGCTATATGATTGAAATTGATTGATAAGGTTTGATCATAATAACACCGACAAACATTTTCAATGTTATTAAAATGGTTGATGATGCTGTGATCTAACATTGAAAGCCTCAAAAATGTCAAAGATTGGATGACATGAATGATAGTTTGACCTAGCACTGAGAGCCCTGATAGTATTAAGGTTAGATTGATAAGATTGATAGGTTGATAGATTTCCAAGGCACTGAAAGCCACAACAATACCTAGGAGTGAGACAAATGATGATTGATTTGGGATGTTTGATATGTTTTGGGTTGATTAGGACTGATTTTGAATGATTCTGAGTTGATTTGGGGTGATTCTAAGTTGATTTGAAATGGTTTTGAGTTGATATGAAATTGATGTGAAATGGGATACAAATGATGAAATATGGTCAATCTGGCCAAAAGATCAAAGTTAGTAGAATGAGAAAATGGGACAAATTAGTATGAAGAAGTGATGAAGTCGTAGATGCGAACCATTTTTGAGCATTTGCAAGAAGAAAAGAGATTTTAGCCATACATGGAAGCCTTGTGATAATTCCTTAGCCCATTCATAGTACCAACATTTTATAGAAAGAGAATCCTCATCCTTGAATTTCAAGTTTGAGAATACTAGACTTCTAGGTGAAATTTTCACTACCCCATTACCTAAAGAAAAAGTATACCATGATAAAATTGTTTCTTCCATAGGAGATACTACTTTCAGACCCAATATGTCTAAGGAGGCAAATCAGTGGTGGGGATATAAGAATACCCTAAATATTAGGCCAACACTTGGAAAAGTTCCATATATTTAAAGAAATCTCATAGATCTATATGATACTATAGATTCATAAATCACCTCTACAGACCCTGATGATTTGTTATCAAAAATTGAAATACTTAGGAAGAAGGTTGCAAAGGAAGATGCCAAGGAGATATGTTTGGAGAAAGAAAAAGAAGTAATCACTATAAATTTCCTCATAAAGAGGGAAAAAATACTTAGAAGAATGGAAGCACTTAAAGAGAAGAATAGGATGTTGGAAAATAAATCTTCTACTTTGCATTCTGATATATTTGGGGATATGGGAGAAATAAGTTCCAAAATCCAAGATAAAAAATATACTCTAAAATAAAGATAATAACCTGTCATCTCTCAAGTTAAACCTTACAAACCCATTGAGGAAAATGTAATAGATCTTACTATCAAGAATGCAGATAAAGAAAAAATAAGGTGGTGGGTATACAAATTGATGAGCCTACTATTCCTCCAAAAAATACTATTATTTCTAAAATCGATTTAGAATTGAAAAGAGAAAAAAATAAGGAGAGAGAACTATTGACATTAAGGTTAATTTGTCTATTAGTGACTTAACACTTAGTTAGTTGGTTAAATTTCTACTGATCTCTATAGTTTCTATCAAGCTTATCATTCATCCAATAGTGTTAACCAAGTGTTTCAGTTGCTATAGAGCTAAGTAGTTAGAGTGCAGTTCATGCCAATCATCTAAGATAGTTTATAGTATAGCCTAAGCATAATAGATTCTATCGAGCTATCAAATAGAAGTGATGAAGATCATAGTGTTAACTGAGCTCTATAGTGTTAACCAAGTTCTATAGTGTCTACTGAGCTCATAGTGTTAACAAAGTGAATCCAATGTTGAATGAGTCATGTAGTGTCAACCAAGTGATTATATATCTACTGAGTTACTTAGTGTTCACCGAGTCATACAGTGCTGATCGAGTTCATGCTATATGGATCAAGATTCAACTTCAACCAAGTGCTAGAGTTTGCCAAGCATTGAAAGTGATTATCAAGTGTTATAAAATCACTAGGTTTGTCTTTTGAACTTGAGTTACAACAACAAGATGACTTTGTGAATTATGATGAAATTGGTATTGCAGCCAACTCTAGTAAGTAATTAATTAGATTATTATATGTAATGTATTGTATCATATCCAAGTATGTAATTCAATGAGTATGTGAAGAAGTAAGAGAAGATGTGTGTGAATTGAAGAGGGCTACAAATAGTATATGGTAAGGAAGAGACTTATCTATCATAGTTAGGTGATCATTACAATTAAAGGAATCTCATTCAACAAATCATAGTTGTAGATCATAGATTAGCCATTGATTCTATCTAACAAGTGCATCAGTCAAATCTTTTAACTAGGTGGACTTAACAATGTCTTTCTAAATCTTGTAACATAGTAAATACTTCATTGTATGTTTGTAAATCCTTTAACAAGGTGGACCTCACAATCCTTAATGCTCCTAATAGGGTAGATCACCAGAATTGGTTAATTGTAAGCCTTAATAGGCCAACTTTATATTGTAGTAATAAATCTTGTGGATATCATTCCCACCCCAATTTTTCTTTCTAATTGGAAGGTTTTTGGGTCACAATATCTTTTTTATCAAAGAGTTATGAATGTTTTATTGCTTTCATTCTTCATGCATGCAATTAGATAAGAATAATATATAAATGATTAATTAGTGAAGTGAGTTAAAGTTGTATTGGTTCCTAATTCACCTCTCCCCTCTCAGTAACCTTATCTACCTTATATTTTCAATAATTGGTATCAAAGAAATTGGCTATCACATCAAAATTTTAACTTGAGAAAAGATTAGAGGCAATGGAGGTATACATGATAGGTAAGGCTATTGAGAATGAAAATAATAGATCTTGAATTAGCTATTGGAAAACTCAAGAAAGAAAAGGAGCAATTCTCTCAATCATTGCAAATGTTGGAATACTTTTAGAATAACTAAGAGGGAGGGGGTGAATTAGTTACTCAAGGTCTAGATGTATAAACACAACCTTTTATAGCTTAGTGAACACATAAAACATTTATCTTTATCCATGCATCCATAAGATTATGCATTCACTTTAAAACTTGTAGGTTACTGTCAAACTGTCATGTCCCCTTTTCAAATAATTAAAAAAAAAGAAAATCTTTGCTAAGGCAGGCAGGCCCAAGAAAGTGAAGTTTTGGAAAAAGGGAGTTAATCTTTGGAAATCGTTGGACTAATAAATGATAATTATTATTAAAATATGTTTCATTAACCTCTCTTGGACGTGAGTTACAGTTATGCCCTTTTTAAAGAGGTTTGGAGGCATTTTGGGGGGATTCCAGACTTGATTTTCGCTCATTCTTTGTTATTCTTCAGAGGCTGCCAAACCTGTGGAGAAGGAGACCCAAGAACGGGAGTTTGCAGGTTTCCAGGGAGACCCAAGAATGGGAGTTTGTAGGTTTCCAAGAAGGCTAAGGATGGGAGTTTGAAGCCATTCCATGTGCATGCTCATATAGAGTTTGCCTTTGTGCTGAACAGTGCAGATTTGTGAGTTTCCGGGTGTATTTTTGTAAGAGTTTGGTGTTTCCGGTTGAGTATTTCATATCAATTTTGGTTGCTGCTGTATTTTAGACTTTAAGCTGTTAAAATAGAGCTGAATATATATATTGGGATGTGATTAAACTTCTGAGATAGATTATTAGTGTTCTTGTGGTGTTTCCGGGCATATTTTGTGCTATTTCGGGAGCCCGATGAGCATAGTTTTGGTCCTACATTTTTGAGCTGTTGTGTAAAGGCTATACGGATCTAGAAATGTCAATTTGTAGGCTGTTATGCTGCTGAAAGTTCTGTAAAAATTTCCATTTTCAGATTCATTAATAATTTGTGAAGTTGTGAAGCTTTTAGCACTATTTTCAACATACCCGATTTGGGGTTTCTTGAGGAATTTGGTGGATCTTTGGGATATTAGCTGTTTGATTTTAAAGATCTGATTAGAGGTTGAAAATATCATGAAAAATCAGAAAAGGGACATTTTAGTGGTATCAGAGCCATGATCTTGCCAGCCTGAGGGTTTGTAGAAGTTGCAGGTCAGTTTTGACAACTACCCAGATCTTGCATGTTAGTTTTGACAACTACCCAGATTTTGCATGTCAAAATTTATGGTTGCATTCTACTTCTAATCATATGCATGTTAGTTCTTGGTGAATTTGGTGGTTGCATGTTGCTTCTAATCAGTTGCATGTCAAAATTTATGGTTGCATGCAACTAAGTGAAAGAGAAAAAAGATATTTGCAGCGAGAAAAGAATAAAGAAATTTTGATCAAACCTCCAGTTGAAAGTAAAATTACAAAATCCAAGGAAGGGAAAAGTATGGCTGATCCAGATGAGATGGCAAAGAAATTCTTCCAAGACATCCAAAATACTCAGAAGCAAACAGTGGATAGTTTGGCAAAAACTAGAGAGGCTTTGCGAATATTGACAGAAAAACTACAAGGAGTTGCATCTATTAATGAGAAAGGGAGCACTTCAGAGGAGCCAAAAAATCTGAAATCCACACCATCTAAATCAACCAAAACTATTTTCTTGCCTGCAGATGAGCCACCAGTACCAAATCCAGCCATTAATCCTATGGAAGAGGTTACAGGTAACTTGATTACATTAAGAGCTACTTATAATGGCTTAGATGATGACTTTCATAGTTCAGTTCCTTTTAGAGAATATGTGGATATGATGAACACTTTGATGCCCAAGAAAGAGTACAAAAGGGAGCATGACATAAGTGGAAGAGAGCTCAAAAGTAAAATAAGCAAGTTTATAGAACCTACTTTTGATGGAACAAATAAAATTTTAGCTAGAGCATGGCTACAAAAATTACAGACCTTCTTCACACTTAACCCCATGAAGGAGAGTGATGTTGTTCAAATTGCAAGTCTACACTTGGAAGATGCAGCCTATGATTGGTGGTATCATGGAATGACTACTCAAGGTCATGATCAGGTAACTACATTTGATGATTTTAGTCAAAGAGTGATAGATAGATTTGACCTCAAGGATGATGATTATGAGGATGTTGTTGTGCATGATGGTGAGATACCTGGTAGAGATGAGCAGACATTGAGCATTCATGACTTTGCTGAGAAAGAGTACCAGGCACAGTTAGATGCTTCATCACATGAGGTTGAGGCTGGTACTACTTCACATGATTTATCCAGCCAGCTGAAGGTGAACCAAGATAGTATTGTGACTTCATTATCTCATCATGACAGGTATGTGGAGTTAGTTGGTATTGGTCATATTACTCAGATGAGGAGTTTTCTTAAGTTACCAGTTGATTCTAGTTTACGGATATGGACTTGAGATTGTTATATTGGCATTTGGGATTCAGTTGACTAGAGATCTTTAACACTTTTTGGTAGCAGTGTTTGTTTGGGTGCTATCATGGATTTGATTAGAAGATTACACGGTGTTGTCTTTTCTTGTGCCAATATCTTATTTGATGTTGGTATTAGTTTTTATACACCAATGTTGGGCTTTGTTCATATATCCAGTCGACCATACTTGCTGGAATGTGTTGATGATATTTCATATTTGGCAGTGTGTATAGATGAGTCCCAAGATCATATTGGCATTGATGACATCCAGGAGGATGCAGTGGGTAGTTTTGAAGACTTGGTTTCCTTGGGTATAGAGGAGTTGGACAGCAATGCTAATGTTTTTGATACTCCGTATGTTGATATGAGCTTTAGATTTGATTCACAGGATATCGATGGTGATACTCTAGAGACTAGTAACTTTGAGGACACTCCTTCAGACAGTGCATCAGAGGAGGTTTGTAGGAGACAGTCAAGCCAGTGCCATCATGTGTCTAATCAGTTGAGAGTTAGTGACCAAGACATTGCTATCACTTGCCAACATTTCGATGCTGCTCGTCAGTTGTTAGCAGTTTATGGATGGGGTTCTCCTACTAGTGATGAGCAGGGAGGAAGTTATCTTTCCTTGACAGAGATCCACTCTTTATGGGAGGCTATTTGGATTTTGAGACAAAATTATATGCAGTTGGTAGCCGACAGAGATTATCTTATGGAGTGGGGCAGTACAGCATATGATGCATTGTTGGCCAAGGAAGATGAGGTGAGTGAGCTTACTGAACAGCTTGAGGTGACTTCTGAGATTCTTGAGAGTACACAGTTGGATTTCAAGGAGTCACAGTTTCATTTGGCTAAGGTGACCATGGAGTTAGAGCGACTACAGTCTTCACCTGATTCTATACAGTCACAAGCAGTGGTGTTTGGTGATCTGAGGATGTCCAGGGCCGAGATTGTCAGAGACAGTGGAGATGGGGATGCATCCATTCTTGATACTAACATTGGAATATTAGGTTCATTCCCACTAGAGTTAGGTTCAATTGAGTTGGGTGTTGTAGCAGATTGTTGTATGCCTGACATGGTGGTGACCTCTAGTACTAATGGCACGAAGACTAGAGATGTTGTATCAAAGACCATGTGTGACATTGGTGAGCTGATAGTTGGCATGGTTCCTACTAGTAATACTACTCCCTTTGCAATGTCTTCAGAGGTAGTAGTCAGTTCCAATTTGGTTAATGATCGATTGCAGTTAGTTACATCTGGATTGCAGTCTGAGCCACTGACTGAGATTGGTGCATTCTATCGGCATTACACTGTGAGGTATGCTCATCTATCTACCTTTGATGACCATGTTGATGAGATGATGATACAGAGATGTACTTTGGTTCCTAGTGCTTATCATCAGTTATGGGACAATTTGATGCCTCAAGATGAGAGTTGTGATGGGCATGACATGGCGATAGGTTCTATAGTTGACAGCTTGATAATACATGACTTAGAGCAGGAGTTTCAGAGTGATGCTTCAGCAGGTGTTGTTATTGATTCTACTCCTTTGGCTATGACATCTCTTGACTTAGCTGGTGATCAGTCACAGTGGGTTGTATCACTTCTTCATGGTGAGCTGTTGACTGAGGTTGGTTTTTTTTATCAACATTATATTGCAGGGTATGTACATTAGTTAGCATTTGATCCTTGTGTTGATGAGTTGATGGTAGACAAATTTGGTTTGGATTCCATTTCTTACTCTTTATCTTGTAATGTCTTTTCACCATCAACAGTGTATGGGAGTTATGGTTATGAGATAGTGGCCGATGATTTGCAGAGTTGTGTTGACTGCAGGAGTTGTACAGTGTGTGGATTCTCCATACTTGGTACAGTTTCATTCAAGAGGGTTCACCATTGTTTCAGAGTTGGATTGTACATTCCATATAGGCCAGTGGGATGCGTTGATGGTATTTACTGTGTTGGTAGTTTGATTTGTCCACTTTACTTGGGTTCTGATGTTCTAAGAGTTTGTGCCTCATGGGTTTTTTTTTGTGGTAGTGGTGATTTCAGAGTTTGGTTGAGCTATAATTGTCAATTTGATTATGGATTCCTCTTGGTCATATTGCAAAGGATATTGTAGGAGCCTATGTTAATTGGTAGTAGTATAGTTCATGACTACATTTGGGATCCAGGTGGATTGATTGGTTTATTTTTTAGCCATTGCTTGAGGACAAGAAATGATTGGGAGGGGAGGACTTGTCATGTCCCCTTTTCAAATAATTAAAAAAAAAGAAAATCTTTGCTAAGGCAGGCAGGCCCAAGAAAGTGAAGTTTTGGAAAAAGGGAGTTAATCTTTGGAAACTGTTGGACTAATAAATGATAATTATTATTAAAATATGTTTCATTAACCTCTCTTGGATGTGAGTTACAGTTATGCCCTTTTTAAAGAGGTTTGGAGGCATTTTGGGGGGATTCCAGACTTGATTTTCGCTCATTCTTTGTTATTCTTCAGAGGCTGCCAAACCTGTGGAGAAGGAGACCCAAGAACGGGAGTTTGCAGGTTTCCAGGGAGACCCAAGAATGGGAGTTTGCAGGTTTCCAGGAAGGCTAAGGATGGGATTTTGAAGCCATTCCATGTGCATGCTCATACAGAGTTTGCCTTTGTGCTGAACAGTGCAGATTTGTGAGTTTTCGGGTGTATTTTTGTAAGAGTTTGGTGTTTCCAGTTGAGTATTTCATATCAGTTTTGGTTGCTGCTGTATTTTAGACTTTAAGCTATTAAAATAGAGCTGAATATATATATTGGGATGTTATTAAACTTCTGATATAGATTATTAGTGTTCTTGTGGTGTTTCCGGGCATATTTTGTGCTATTTCGGGAGCCCGATGAGCATAGTTTTGGTCCTACATTTTTGAGCTGTTGTGTAAAGGCTATACAAATCTGGAAATGTCAATTTGTAGGCTTTTATGCTGCTGAAAGTTCTGTAAAAATTTTCATTTTCAGATTCATTAATAATTTGTGAAGTTGTGAAGCTTTTAGCACTATTTTCAACATACCCGATTTGGGGTTTCTTGAGGAATTTGGTGGATCTTTGGGATATTAGCTGTTTGATTTTAAAGATCTGATTAGAGGTTGAAAATATCATGAAAAATTAGAAAAGGGACATTTCACAAACCATCTTGCATAAATGTAAACATGAAACAAAATAAATTCATCAACACACTTGACACAATGATTTACATGGAAACCCAATTTGGAAAAAATCACTAGTAACATGCTACTCTTTTTCACTCTTCTAAAGTGATGCATTGTGAAAGGCCAACCCCATTAAAGGTTACAATACACTATTAAATGTAACCTTGTTAAAGGATTTTAATCACCCTATTAGGAGTGAGCCTTGTTAGAGACTTTAAGCCATTCACTTGGAATGTCACTCAGTTAAAGGATTTACAAATGATTGTTAGGTCAACCTTAATCCAAAGGATTTACCCTAGATTGATACAATTGTTAGAGAGTAACAATAATTATTGATCTAATAACAAATTACAACTTCATTTACAGATTACAGATCACTGTTTTAGTCCTCCATTCTAGTTGGCCTTCATACTTTTCAGCTCCGATAGCTTGTTCACACTTCAAGCATTCATATCCTTAAGTTTTCTTACTTAACATGCCAATGTAATCTCTTCTCTCAGGTCACTTGATGGAGCAAAAATCCTTGACTTCTTGTCTTCCTTAAGTTCTCCCACACAAAACTTTTGCTTTTAACTAGTCATTCCTATAAATAGGAAATTAAGATATTTTCTTGCTCATTTTCCATCATCCAATTTAGGGTTGGGATGGATTAGGTAGGATACAATGAATCTATCTCACATTCTGTATCTCTTCTAGAAATTTCTCCTTGAATCCTCTTTGAATTTTCCTGAAAATGGTTTACCTTTAATTCTATGCCACCAACTCATCAATCTTATCTTCCACTTGGTTCACAAATTTCAAGAAAACAAACTTTTCAGCTCATATGCATCAAATTTATGATCTTTTAAATAATGTAGCCACTTGACATTATTTGGCTTTTGATACTCGACACCCACTACATTGCTCAAAATCCTTTGTGAAATTACTCGCACAAACTAAAGTTTACTGGTGCTTGACATCAACTAAGCTTTACTCAACATCCACTATTTTTCTTGGTATACACTAGAGTAAACTTTTACTCAGCTCCAACTAATTTTTTGCTCGGCTTGTACTAACTTTGCTCAAAATTTACTATCCATTCGGTCAAGCTTTGTAGAAAAACTTTGTGTAACTTGTTCTTCTAAAATTTCTTAGTTTAACCAACCTCTATAACCTTTAAGTAGATTATCAATGCATTATGTTATAATTGTCTTAATTGATTCTTGTAGTTCTTTACATTATCATAACTCAACCTTCCCTCTAGGTGTCATTGCTACATCTTTTGATCAAATCCTCTTCATCAATCAAATAAGTGAAAGTACTTAAATCATATAAGTATTTGTCTTACAAGAAGATAGTAGGTTTAACATCAGCAAAAAAAAATAGTTGAAGCATATTGATCATTCCTGTATCAAGATTTTCTCAACAATCTCCCTCTTTAATAGTCTTCTTCAATCTATCAACAATCTCCCTCTTTGGTAGTCTTCTTCAATTTTCCAACAATCTCCCTCTTTGGCACTGATGGCAAACCAAAATGATCAACCAAACTAAATAGGTTAAAATAGTAACACAATAACAAAAAGAAAATGATTCCCTGTATTGAAATTTCTTCCTCTAATAACAACTTCCATCTTCTAAATAGATTACAAAACTCTTTCCTTAGAACTCCTTCATAATTTCTTCTTACTATATCTTCCTTTTACTAGATAGATGTTAGGATTTCTCCTTCTTTGTTCTTCTTGTATTAGTTTGTCGCCCTCTTTCTTGCTTTTTACTATCTCCCTCATCATGCTTGTAATATCATTGATCAACAATATCAACAACTATCTCCTTCCCGTCTCCCTCTTTCTTGCATTTTACTATCTCCCTCATCATGCTTATATTATCCTTGATAAAAAATATTAGCAATTATCTCCTTCAGTAATTATATTTTCTTGATCAACAATTATCTTCTTTAGTAATTATACTGGCTTGATCAGTTTTTATCCTTCTCTTTGACAACAATGCCAAAAACTTGTCATCTTAATCATGTAGATAGAAGCTTTTCCAATTTCTCCCTCTATCACCTTGCTTGTGACTGATTTGAAGTGCCAATTCTTTGATTACTTCAGGAGCTCCTAAAGTAAGATCCTCTACATCAATTTGAAATTTATGAAAATAATCTTGTTTGATGTAGGGCACTCCTCTTTGTTACTTAGATATCCTTTGATAGGGGTATCACCCCTAGTTTACCTCTTAGATACTAATAATCATCCTTAGGTAATGCTTTTGTGAAGATATCAATAGTTTGTTCCTTTGTGTTGACATATTCCATCTTCACCTCTTTATCTTGAACTAATTCTCTCAAGTAATGATACTTGATTGCAATGTGCTTAGTCTTTGTGTGCATCATAGGATTCTTTGATATATTGATAGCACTTGTATTATCACAATAAAGTGTTACTAGTTCTGTGATTTCTTCCTTCATTCCTTTGAGTAGCTATTTGATCCATACAATGTTTGTAAAATTCACAATAGTGGAACCATATTTAGCTTCAACAATAGATTGTGAGGTGCAATTTTGTTTCTTGCTAGTCCATGTAATCAGCCTCTTACATAAGAAAAATGCTTCTCCACTAGTGCTTTTTCTATCATCAATATTTCTAGCCCAATCAACATCAGTGTAGGCTCTTATTTAAAAAATTTCATTTCTATTGTAGTATAGACCAAAGTCCTTCGTTCTTTTCAAGTATCTCATTATTCTCTTTACAACCATCAAATGATTCTCTCTAGGATTAGCAGAGAATCTTGTAACTATCCCTATAGATAATGCAATGTCAGGTCTGTATGTATTGCATATTGTAATTTTCTAATCATAGACCTACACAATGTTTGATTCACCTTAGCTGAATCATCATTCTTTGATAGCTTGTGTCCTTTCACCATAGGTGTACTTACTAGTTTTGAATCCTCCAATCAAAAAGTTTTTAGTATTTCTTTGACATATTTTGACTAAGTGATGTATATACCATACTTCATCTAATATACTTGCAAACCCACAAAGAATTTGATTTCTCAAAATATAGACATTCCAAATTCTTTCTTCATTTCATTTGCAAAAGTTTTACATAAGGCATCTTGACCTCCAAATATAATATCATCAAAAAAAAAAAATTAGATAAAAAAATACCTTTGCCTTTCTTTATCTTTATTTATAGATTATTGTTATCATTAGTCCTTTCAAATACAATCTTCACAAGATAATTATTAAGTCTCTCATACCATGCTCTTGGTGCTTGTTTCAAACCATATAGAGCTTTGTGTAATCTACATACCATGTTCTTATTGTTATCATTAACAAAACCTTCTGGTTGTTCTTTGAAAACTTCTTCCTCTAATATGCCATTTAGAAATATAAATTTAACATCCATTTGATAAAATTTGAAACCTTTGTATGCAAAATAAGTAAGTAAAGTTCTTACTCCTTCCAACCTAGCAATAGGGGAAAATATCTCACCATAGTCAATTCTTTCTTCTTGTGCATATTCTTTGCAAACTAATCTTGCCTTGTTGTTTTTTACTTCAACATTTTAATCTAGCTTATTTTTGAATACCCACTTGGTGCCAATCACATTCTTGTCTTCTAGTCTGGGAACTAGAGTCCATGTCTTGTTTTTCTCAATTTTTTCAATCTCTTCTTCCATGGCCTTACTCTAGTCTTCATCTTCTAATGCATCTTTTACTAATTTGGGTTCCTTCATGCTCAAAAAACATGTATTGTTTCTCAATATATTTCTTGTCATTGGTATAGCATCATTATCTCCAATAATTTGTACAACCAGATGATGTCTTTTGACATATTTAGACAATCTTGGTTCAACTCTTGTTTCTTCATTTTATCTTTTAGTTTTAGAATTATTTTGTACATCTCTATCAAGTATCTCAGCATCTCTACTAATCTTAGAATTTGAATGTTCTTCAACTTCATTCTATAACTTAGCATCTAAGTGTAGTTTGGCTCTTGAATGTAGCTCAATATTCATAGTATGTGACTCAACAGTCACTGAAACTTACTATTGGTTTGTAGCTTGATTTGCTACATCTTCTTCAGCAGGTATACCTTCATAAAAGTATACAAATGATTTGTATTCTTCTAGTTATTTCATAGTTTTAGCCTCATATACTTTTGTATATTCATCAAAATTCACATTTGCACTTTTCACAACTTTTTTAGTGTTAGTATTCAAAAACTTGTAAGCTTTACTTCTTCTGGAATAGCCTAGGAATATACCTTTTTCACTTTTTGCATCTAGTTTACCATTCCTAAAGTCTTTAAGAATGTAACATTTGTTTCCAAATACCTTAAAGTATTTTACATTGGGTGAGTTTCCATACCATAATTCAAAAGGTGTTGAATGAGTACCTTTCTTGACTTGTACATGATTCAAAGTATAGATAGCTATATTTATAGCTTCTCTCTAATATTTTAAAGCAAAATTTTTCTCTATCATGAGAGATCTAGCCCATCCTATTACCGAGTTGTTCCTTCTTCTAGAAATTCCATTTTGTGGAGGGGTTCTAGGGGCAGATGTCTATCTTTTGATTCCTTTATCATTGTAGAATATCTCAAACTCATTTGATGTAAATTCTCCTCCTCTATTAGATTTCAGATTTTTACCTATTTCCTTTTCAACTCTTTCCAAGTACCATTGAAACATTTGGAGAGCATCAAACTTCTTTTTTAGAAACATAGCTATCATTATTCTAGAATAATCTTCAACAACCAGCATAATATACTTATCTCCTTTGTAGCTTTGCACATCCATTGGTCCACAATAGTCAGTATGAAAAATATCTAATATTTCTTTATAGATATGAGTTTTATTCATTGTTACCTAGACATTTTAGAGGGAGGATTAATTATATTAATTCTGGAAAGAGAGAGATTAATTCCCAGTTAAACCAATTTTCTCTCTCCACGTACTCCAACTTTCAGAGAGAAGTTTGAGGTTTGAGTTTGAGTTGTCCTCTTTCATTCACAATCTTCTCTCTACCTGTACTTTTCTCTCTCCATGTACACAAACTTTTAGAGAGAAGTACAAGTTTGGGTTTGGGTTTTCTCATTCAAATTTTCTTTCTCCATATACTAAAATACTCTCTCTCCCCATACTCCAACTTTTTAACCTAATCCTAACCCGAACCTCTCAACCCAAACTCCAACATGAAAAAAATTGCTGACTGGAAATAAAGTCCACATATATTTGGAGTAATAGAAAGTGCATTGTTTCATTGGAGGCCTTTTTGAAGAAAGCCCAAGTTGGAGGAACATGAATTGTGATTTCAAAAAGTGCCATACTATTTGATATAATACCTTAGGAATACATGTTACTCAGCTGTCCATGCAAGTTAATGATCTGTGGCTTGATAGAACATAGGCAAGGCATGGGAGCTATTTAATCCAAGATTTACATACCTAGCTCAACCAGCAATAGGGAGCATGACATGTTTGACAAAATGTCTTTCACTCTCCAACCACGACATCGTATGTAAGCTAAAAAAGACATGAAAATCATTAAAAAAAAAGGGGCCTCAATGTACCCAAAAACATCCTGAAGTAGGGGGAATAATTTTAGGAACACTCAATGCAGATGCATCAAGAATACATAATTGATTACAATATAAATTAGGTCTTGAGAATGGAGAGAGACTGATAAACAATAAGGAGGAGGCTCAGTTTGAAGAGAAAGAAGAACCCAATTTGGAGGAAAGGGAAGGGTTGCCTTGTATAATCCTAATCAATTAGAGAGGAAATTAGGTATGATAAAGAGGAAACCCGATGCCTGCAATAAGCCACAAGCTGTGGTAATGGAAAAATGTGGCAGAGTTGATTACTATTAATAGCAAATGATGGTGGACTATGGCATGGGAATATAGCCACAACAAATAAAAGATGGAGGAGGAAATACTATGAGAAATTGAGGTAGTGAAATCAGTGTATGGTCTAGATTGTAGTGTTTTAGAGGGATTCACCTTCACGTGAGAGTCAGTTTGAAGCCTCAAAACTACAGAAGATTATCATAGCAGTTTGTGGAAGCTATTCTTGTCATCAAGGCAAACTCACAGTATCTCGTGGTGTCGCTGAGATAGATTTGATAGATTCAAAAGGACTTGATGATAAATAACATTCAGATCTTTTGTTAGAAATACAACATGAAGCCAAAATGCTTGTATCATTTTCCAACCTGCAACACTCGATGTTGATGCATCAATGATCCATATGTGATTGGGCAGAAGGTTCCTACAAGTGCCATATTTCATGAATTGGTCTAATACGCGATTTGAAGTCTTCCAAACTCAATGTGTGAAGGAGAGATTCATTTCTAATCCAAGACATTTAAAAAGAGCATATACATTGAAGTTAAAATAGCAAGAAAGGAGATGGATTTGACTTATTTGATAGAATGCACAATTAGAATATGATTGAACCATTTGACAGAATTCTTCAATCTGCAACACTCAGGTGATCTCTGGCTCTTCCCCCCATGGTATCCATAAAAAGACTTCAATGTCACTAATTGGTTCAAAGAGTTGGCAAAATGATGGAGTGAATATATTCAAGGCCAGTGTACTCATATGGTCAAACCAAATATCATCAATTGATTAGAATGAGTGCAACTTATGAGTAAGATCATTGCCTCCATCTAGTTCATAACATATCTCTTCTTAAATTGATGACAAGAATGTTAAATAAGTCACACTTTTCATTCTCCTTTCTCATGAAGGAAGACATATGGGTGGATATGTATGGACGGTATAAAAGCATAGACAAGCACATGAACTATCTAACAGAATACCTCAAAAAAGACAATGCTTGGGCATTCAGAGCACATGGAAAAATATAAATAAGAAATTCCTCAAATGGAATATGACATAGGGTGATATATTAGCAAGAACATACTAAGGTGTCAACTTAGAGGTATGAAAGCAACTAAATCATAATAGAGTGATTCATCAAGAAGTACTAGTGAAGTGAAGTTCAATCTAGTGAAGATGGAGGTGGAAAAATCACTCCATAAGCTATGGAAAATGCAAGCATGGATGAAATAAAAAAAGAAGATGATGATGAAGATGGAAGGCTACCTCTACGAAATCAGCATTGTGGTCTTTTATTTGCAGTAGATTTTTAATTACCTTACAGTGAAAAGTGACTTATGGCACTTATTGTAACTGGAGTTAGGATCTAGAGTTTTTATTCATATGAGTTAAAGTTAGAGTTGGTTTGAAAATTCATGCCAAATTCCAAACTCTAACTTTTTGAGTGGTTATGAACCTGAAAGGTTAGTTATTCTAGAATAGCTATAAATTCTTGAAAATCAATGTAATAAGGGACTTTTTGGACTTGGAGACAAGGAACACTTATGCTTTGATAACAAAGTAATTTTTGGAAAGTGTGTACAATTGTTGTTTTTGTAATTATTTATTTCTTACTTTCTTGGTGCAACAAAATAAAGGAAGCACATTTGGCATTCTCTTTCTAAGGAATCTGAATTGTTGAAGTGTTGATTCATCTATGAGTATTTTCATGGTATGGTGTGAGTATTCACGAATGGTTGAATTAGCATTGTGTCAGTGATAGTTCTCAAGCGTAGTCCTTGATTTCTCTTGTTGAGATTATGGGTGTTGCACACATTGCATAATATTGTTATATTTTATTTTATTGTAGCTAGATGGACGTGCAACATGTAAAGATTCCCATGGAATATTCTTGATGAGTTGTATTGTAACATTGTGATAATATTTCATGTAATTATTTAATATTGGGAAAAAAAGAATTAAATTCCCAATATTAAATGTGGGGTCAGTGGGTTAGGTAACACATGGTTTTAGCACATGGTTTATGTAATACCACTTGGTGGTTTTGTGGGACTTGCTACTATATAAGCAGCCACAAGGGTAGTTGTTGTAATATAGAGAGTAACAAAGAGAAAGAAAGGCAAGAGTCGAGCAGGACAAGGCTTGACAGGTTAGCCAAGGGAGCATTTGTGAAGGTTGAAAGCATGGCATGGGATGTGTGGATTCATGCTTGTTCACATAGTTTACTCGGTTGTGGCTATGGCCATGAAGGCTTCCATGGTTGTATGGCAATGATATTTTTGCTAAATAATACATGGTGATGGATGCTTTTGGAGGCTAGGTTTTTCCCTCAATGAGGGTTTTCCAAGGTATATCTTGTGTCACATTTTGTGGGTATGTTGTCTATTCTCTTGCATGTGGATTTTAATTCTGTGTTTATTTCAGATCTATTATGGGTTATGTGGAAACGGTTATATTCTTTATTGCCAAGTTTCTTTACAAGTGGTATCAGAGCTATGGTTTTATCATTGTAACCCTAGATTGAATTCATGGGAATGCATGAGAGGATAAAAGAAAAGGGCAAGATATATGATTGATTTATTGCAGGTCTGAGAGTTTTGGATTTGCTATTATGATGGGATGTTAAAAGATTTGGGCATGAGAAATTGTTGGACAAAAAGATTTTTTCAGATGTTTCATTTAAATGAGAGTTTTGGGGGGTAGCTTGCAGAAATGACCTCCTGGGTAAAAACAGACCTCACCATTGGATCCGGGTCGACATTTCCATAAAATTTGATATATAATATGCCCTAGTTTGGCCATGTTCAGAGGAAATAATTTTTTTTTTTTGGTTTCAGCCCATGATGGCCGTCAAATTTAATCCCGTCGGAATTTTTGTCACTGAAAAAAATAAAAAATGAAAAATCGTACTGAAAATGGTAAAAAGACTGTCTTAGTAAAATGGCCATAACTTTCTCTCAGAATATCAGATTTTAGAGTTCTTATAGGCATTGAAACGCTAATTCAGAGCACTACAAGATGGTGTAGGTTTGGTTCTGTGATTTTGAGATTTTTTTAGGTTTCAAGAGCCCTAAAGTTAGATGTTGTTTATTTTGAGCACGAATTGGGGCATAACTTGGGCATACGGAGTCAGATTTTGGACTTCAAGTAGTCAACAGAAAGCTCTTGGAGAGCTCTACACATTAGTTTAGATTTGGTGTAGGTTTGGCATGATTTATTTGTTGATATATTGATATGAATAGTTTATTAATATATTTTGACTATGGTAACATTGTGAGTTTATGGCATTGGAGATTTAAGATTTGATGTCATTGTGTACTCAGTTCATATTTCATATTGGTCTCATGATGATATGGTTATCAGTGTTTGGTTTGGATATGCATGATGACTTGTTGGGTCTACAAGTTGTGCAGTGTTGTAAGCGGTCTATACTTACAAGTTCCATTTATAGCTTGGTTATTGGTTGTCTTTGCCCATTGATCTTTCATTATTGATGCATATTCAGATTGGTGGCTTGGATTTGGGTTGTCTATGCCCTAAGTCACATGATTTACTATTTTCTTCATGTAGAAGGGATGAGATGTTGTTACCAGGTACAGTCATGGCAGAGGATTGTGGTTGACTATGCTGACAAGTTGGACATATTGAGAGCCAAATGCTCGGTTCATGGATGTGATCATGGTGTCATGAATTTTGGCATGACATGATTGGTTATACAGGTACATCCTTGATGTTCATTAGCTTGGATTTTCTGATTTGGTTATGGTGGTATATCTTCTTGGTTGAGGATCACGGTTATTTGGTTTTCTTTTGAGGAGCTCATGATGTGCACTTTGAGTTCTTTGATGGTTTGATGCCTTGGTTGATTCTCATGGTTAGAGGATGGGTTTTTCATCATTATGTCATGGATAGCATGGATACATGGTTTAGTGGGAGCTTGTGACAGTGATGGGGTGACAGTGCAGGATTAGTTCCTGGTTTGGTTTATATCTTCTTGGTTTGGAGAGGATGGATTTCATGATGCCATAGGTGACTTGGTACCACGGTTGAGTGGAAGTTGTTGGCATTGATATATTTATTAAGTGTTTGTAGATGTTGGAGGTTTGTCTTAGATCCTATTGCTGCAGAAGCGTCTTTGACATTTGCATGGTGCACTTGTTATCTTCATGATGTTTGAAGATGGTTAGATCTTGAGGACTCATGGAGTTCTTGGTTATCTTCATGGTATGTGGAGATGGTTCTTCCTAGTATGTGGAGATGGTTTTCTTCATGGTGTGTGGAGATGGTTGCATCTTGAGGACTCACAAGGTTCTTGACAAAGGTGTGGTTTATATTTTTTATTTGGCATGTTATCCTTGGTATGAGGATGGTTTCTTTATTATGTCATGGTATACTCTTGATACACGTTTAGAGTTTTGACATGTTATGGTATGTTCATATGGAGCATGTTATCTCTTTGGTTGAGATGGTAAGATCATGTTGTCATGTTTATGTTCCTGAGGCCATGGTTGGAACTTTGACATTGATCTTGGTTTAGTTTCTTGGTATTGATTACACTGATCATAAGTTGGATACTTCATGATATTACTATGTTGCATTTGGAGTTGGCATGGATTGATTGGTTATAGGTGCTCATGGATACTTAGAGATGGTGGTGATGCTGATTTCTCTTGGATTAGAGAAGTGTTTGTTGGGATGGTTGATGGTTTCAGCAGGAAGTCCGAGGGGCAGTCACCTGATATGGACTTGAGAGGAGATTGTTCTTAGATGAGTCTTGGTTGGAGACTTGGGTATCTTGATGAGCATTCTCATTCCCCACTCTTGGTCTACTCGATGGTTTGCTACTTGAGAGGTATAGCCCATTGTTTCTCTCAGTTGCATTATATTTATGCTTGTCTTTCATGGATATGGATCTTGAGCTATGGTACATGAGTTAGTTCTGGAAGGTTCATTTGAGAGATGGTTTAGCATTGGTTATCTCTATGTGCATATGTTGTTATGCTGGTTGAGTTTGGGAGATGGTTTTATATTGGGCATATTCCTTGGATTAGGAATGGTTATTCCTTGGTTTAGGAATAGTTTATTGAGTTTGATCTTCTTGTGAGAGGCTTACATCCATGAGTAGTTATATGGTATGGTTTGGGTGTTGTTGAGGCTTCTTGTTGGGGTTTAATGGAGGAGATCATACTTGCACAGTTTACATCTAGAGGTGTGTGTAGAAGGACATGATACAGGTTATGATTTGCATGGTTTCTTTGGTCTTGGTTATCTTCCTGGATGTTCAATTTTGCCTACATTGGATTTGAGATTGGTTAGAGATTGTGATCACTGGTTTGTGCTCATGTATGTCATGTGAGAGATGACATGGTTACTCCTTTATCTCTTTCCTCTATTGGTTGTGGAGAATTTGGGAGAGCATTGCAGATTTGTTATGAGAGTTGTTCTTGCAGGATATTAGTTTATGTATTGTGGATGTCCTTGATACTACATGGATTCACTTCTTTGAGATGTGTTGAGTGGATTGGTTATAGATTTGACATTATCTTTTGTAGTGGGAGCTTCTTGGTATATATGTGGCAGGTATTGCTCTTGAGGTTTGTGATTGCAGGTTATAGATTGGATATATTGGTGATATGAGATTCACTTGTTATACCTTAGAGGTATGGATAATTGGATGGGTTTGGCACTTTGCTGTGGGTGCTATTTCAGCTATGGATATTTTTTTGACAACTACGGATACATGTGATTACCTTTGGATCAGGTTATTTGTGCTTGGAATTTTAGTTGGTACAGGATTTTATGATCTTCTAATGCAATAGGTTGGGTGACTTTCTCTTTGGATGGCTTCTATGTATGTCCAGTGGGAGTGGCATAATAGGAGGTGAGATCATTCATGTTTGAGATGCTGGATACTTTGATTTTGTTGGGGGTACCAGGATGGACCACTTGGTGTATTTTTTGATCCATGATGGTGGATGTGTTGAGAGGGATTGTTCCCTTGTTCATTTATGTGGCTACAGATTGACCCTATGCAATGTATACAACAAGTGGGAGATTGTTGAGATTATGGGTGTTGCACACATTGCATAATATTGTTATATTTTATTTTATTGTAACTAGATGGACGTGTAACATGTAAAGATTCCCATAGAATATTCTTGATGAGTTGTATTGTAACATTGTGATAATATTTCATGTAATTATTTAATATTGGGAAAAAAAGAATTAAATGCCCAATATTAAATGTGGGGTCAGAAGGTTAGGTAGCACATGGTTTTAGCACATGGTTTATGTAATACCACTTGGTGGTTTTGTGGGACTTGCTACTATATAAGCAGCCACAAGGGTAGTTTTTGTAATATAGAGAGTGACAAAGAGAAAGAAAGGCAAGAGTCGAGCAGGACAAGGCTTGACAGGTTAGCCAAGGGAGCATTTGTGAAGGTTGAAAGCATGGCATGGGATGTGTGGATTCATGCTTGTTCACATAGTTTTCTCGATTGTGGCTATGGCCATGAAGGCTTCCATGGTTGTATGGCAATGATATTTTTGCTAAATAATACATGGTGATGGATGCTTTTGGAGGCTGGGTTTTTCCCTCAATGAGGGTTTCCCAGGGTATATCTTGTGTCACATTTTGTGGGTATGTTGTCTATTCTCTTGCATGTGGATTTTAATTCTGTGTTTATTTCAGATCTATTATGGGTTATGTGGAAACAATTATATTCTTTATTGCCAAGTTTTCTTACATCTCTCATCAACAGTTTATATCATTTTTATGAAAACATTGAAGGCATGTGGTGCATTCGCTATCAATGGTTTTCCTTTTTATTTTCTAAGTTCTACTCATCTTTATTGAAAAATCACAAATTTTATCCTATGAGGGAGCTGCCCCTCTAAATGCAGAGGAAAGTAGAATATCAAGGGCCTATCCAACTATTGGAGACATTGATTTGCCACATACTCCATTGGGCCAAATCATATATTTTCAAGGTGACAAATCTGTTTACCAACAATTCATAAAACTTGATTTTGTCATTTTTCCTAATTGAAATTGTTTGCACCTTATATTATTAGGCTTCTTCAACATAGGAAAACTTCTAACCTTTCTAATGTTACTGATACTAACCAGGTTATCAAAATTGGCATGACATAACTTTTTTTGCCATAGCCATACATCATCAGATTTTACAACTAGATAAGTAGCATTGTCTATATCAAGATATAATAGATTACTTCTAGTCTAATTACCTTTTCCAATCAATCTTCCATTTGCGTCATATACCTTAGCAACCTTGTTTTCAAATTCAACCTTATATCCCAAATTATTCAATTGTGACACACTCAAGAGATTATAGTTACATCCTTCAACATAGTAAGCATTGTCACATAAAATGTTATCCATGAGCTTGATATAACCTTTTCCTTTTATCAAATATGGTGAATCATTACCAAATATTACACTATTTCCATCATAACAATTAGAGGAAATGAACTTATTTTTGTCTCTAGTCATTTGATGTGAACACTCACTATCAATGATCTATCTATCATTCTTGTTCATACAAGTCACAACTGCAGTTGCCTCATCTTCATCAGATTTATCCTTCATTGCAGCATACACCACTTCATCATCATGTTCATCAGACATTTCCTCTTCTGTAATGTAGCATGATTTTTTGCCTTTGTCTTTGTAGTCCTTGATGTCTTCATCTCTTCTACTCTTGTACTTGTCACCACCTCTGTAGTTCTTCTTCTTTGGACATCTAGCAGCAATATGACCAATATCATTACAATTGAAACAAATGATAGGTAATTTAACTTTGAACTTGACTTTACATTTGTGGAATATTTTCACCAGTAGTGCTTCAAGCTATTCAACATCATCCTCATCTATATCACTATCATTGGATACATACTTTATCTTTTCCTTCTTCTTCTTCGCATTAGGTTCCTTCAAAGACACTTTCGCTTTGAAAGAATATTCAATATTTTCAAGTTTTTAAGTATCAAAATTAGATAGCTCAAATGAAGTGAGTCTACGTACAAGACCTTCAAGTGATATATCATTCCCTAGTATGCATCTTAATTCTTGAATTGCAAAAACTCTAATAGCATATACATGCAGTAGTGTTCTTAAAACTTTTCTTAGCACAGTGTCATCATCTATTTTACCATTAGCTCCTCTCATTTCATTAAAAACTTCTTTGATCCTTGCAACATATTGAGCAATATTTTCACCTTCTTCCATTCTCATTTCATCAAACTTACCTTTGAGACTTTTAGCTTTGGCTCTAAGAACATTGGTGTTTCCTCCATAGATGGTGGCTAAGGCATCCCACATTTTCTTTTCACTATCAAGACATTTGATATCATCAAATTTAGCATAACTTAGGGTAGAGGAAAACTCCAACATTGCTGGGTTATGTTCTTTTTTATTTTTCATATCCTCAATAGTTGGGTCTCTAGTAGGGTCAACATGCTCGGTGGTAATGGTAAATTGTGTATGATCTCTGAGTCCTCCAAGGTGTAGCTTCATCAAAATTTTCCATGTAGGAAAGTTATCTCTATTGAGCTTTGGTACTTCTCTTTTTGACATCTCGATCTTTGTGCTCCTAGTACCTTCAAACTAGTCCTGTTAAGTAGATGGATATGATACCAATTATTGGAATACTTTTAGAATAACTAGGGGTGTGAATCAGTTATCCAATGTCTAGATGTATAAAAAAAACTTTTCACAACTTAGTGAACCCATAAAATATTTATCTTCATGCATGCATCCATAAGATTATGCTTTCACTTTAAAACTTGTAGGTCACTATCAAATCAACTTGTAGAAATGTAAAAATGAAACAAAATAGATTCATCAACATAATTGAAACAATGATTTACGTGGAAACCCAATTTGAGAAAAACCACTAGTAACATGCTACTCTTTTTCACTCTTCTAAAGTTATGCCCTATGAAAAGCCAACCTTGTTAAAGATTACAATACACATTGTTAAATGTGACCCTATTAAAGGATTTCAATCACCCTTTTAGTAGTGAGCCTTGTTAGAGGACTTTAGACCATTCATTTTGAATGTCACCCAGTTAAAGGATTTACAAATTATTGCTAGGTCAACCTTAATCCAAAGGATTTACCCTAGACTGATATAATTGTTAAAGAGTAATAGTAAGGCTTGATCTGATAATAGCTTACAACTTCATTTGTAGATTATATATTACTATTTGAGTCCTCCATTCTACTTGGCCTTCATACTTTTTAGCTCTGATAGCTTGTTCACCTTTCAAGCATTCATATTCTTAAGTTTTCTTTCTTAACATGCCAATGTAATCTCAGGTCACTTGATGAAGAAGAAACCCTTGACTCCTTGTCTTCCTTAAGTTTTTGCACATAACACCTTTTCTTCTAATTAGCCATTCCTATAAATAAGAAATTAAGATCTTTTCCCACTCATTTTCCATCGTACAATTTAGTGTTAGGACATAATAGGTAGGATACAATGAATCTATCCCACATTCCATATCACTTCTAGAAGTTTCTCTTTGAATCCTCCTTTAATTTGCCTAAAAATGGTTTACCTTGAATTCTATTCGACTAGCTCATCAAATTTATCTTGCACCTAGTCCAAAAATTCTAAGAAAATAAACTTGTTAGCTCAAATTCATCAAACTCATGATCTTTTAAATAATGTAGCTAGTTGACATTATTTGGCTTCCAATGCTTGGTATCCTTTGTAAAATCACTCGGCATGAGCTAAAGTTTATTGGTGCTTGACATCAATTAAAATTTACTCGGCATCCACTATTTTGCTCAATATACACTAAAATAAACTTTTACTTAGCTCCAACTAATTTTCTGCTTGGCTTGTACTAACTTTTCTTGTCATTTACTATCCATTTGGTCAAGCTTTACAAAGAAAATTTTCTGTAATTTATTCTTCTAAAATTTCTTAGTGTAACTAGCTTTTGTAACCTTTAAGCACATTATCAATACATTATGTTATCACTATCTTAACTAGTTCTTGTAATTCTTTACATAATCATAACTCAACCTTCCCTCTAGGTGCTATTGTTACATCTTTTGATCAAATTTTCTTCATCAATCAAATAAGTGATAGTAATTAAATCATATAAGTAGTTGTCTTACTAGTAGATAGCAAGTTTGACATCAATGAAAAAATAATGATTGAAGCATATTGATCATTCTTGTATCAAGCTATTCTCAAAAATCTCCCTCTTTAATAATCTCCTTCAATCTATCATCAATCTCCCTCTTTGGTAATCTTATTCAATTTGTGAACAACAAAGATGGAAATAACTTGTAGTAGAAATGGATTACAATCTCTACATTGAAGAAATAATTGAAGACTTATGCCCATAAAGAAATTTAGATGAAGCTAATGTAGTAATCAAAGACCTACTTGAGAAGAATTATAATCTTTAGGAAGATGTTAGAAATCTGAAAAGAGAGTAAGAAATTTAATTAGTCAGATTATGTAAAGTCATGGAAGAAAAAGACAAAGACAAAGAAGAGATAGAAGAAAAGGAAAATGAAATTAAAAAACAATCCCTTTAGTAAATAGACTTATTGATCAACTTAATGATGCAAATAAAGAGCTTATCAATCTAAGGACAAAGAAAGAAAAACTACAAAATAAACTCACTATTGAAAAGAAACCCAATGAAAGAATGATGAAATCTCAAGAAAGCATGAATAAATTGAATAAAAAAACTCAATATAGAAACAAAGGAAAATATGGATTAGGATATATAAAAGAAGGTGAATCATCTTAGCAAGGAGCTAAAAAGAACAAAATACCTACTTGCAATCATTGTGGTAAGATAGGCCACCCATCAAATAAGTGTCAGAGAAATGGTAAAGCAAAATTCAATGGAAATTGTTACAATTACAATAAGCATGGTTATAGAGCAAGTGAATGCATAGAGAAACCTAAGTTTGAAAGAAAGTGTCATAATTGCAATAAGCAAGGACACAAATCGTTTGAGTGTAAGACCAAGAAGTGGAATTCAGTAGAGAAAATTATGAAAGAAATATTTGGTTGGGATTACAACACATGGTGTAGATGTCTCTACTATGGTAAGCCTGGGCATATTGGAGAAAACTATGTAAAATACCACATGAGAAAAAGAGACACTATAAAGAGATATTTGTTTGCATAGAACTTGGACAACTTGGAAAGAACTATATGAACACAAGTAGAATAGAAGATAAAAAGAAAGCCAAAGTTGACAATACCAGAAAAAAAATGAGGTAATAATTGGTGCATAAATCTCCAGAGAATACAAGCCAAATTATTGAATTTGTTGACACCCAAGTCAATGAGTTGGGTGGCACAATCTCCTCGACTTAATTTTCCATGGAGATCATTGGAACTATGATTTAGAAGAAGTCATCTAACATCAGTTCCAAATAGTAAGAAAAAAAATCCATGTAACCTTTCAAGATGCACAAGGATCACTAAGTGATGATGGAATCTCAAGACCTTACTAAGAAATCTTAGGTTTCAAGACCTTACCAAGAAAGGTTAGGTTGCATATATTTTTCAAGATGCAAATGTCAAGTTGGTTGTTCCTACTGAGTTAGGAGATCTTAATGAGTTGAAGTTGTCTTCCAATCATTAAAGATCCAATAGAGTGGAGGAAAAAATATCATTGAGAAGATATGTATGAAGCATTAATGGTGATTTTAAACACTAAAATTCATTAAAAAGAGAAAATTGAATGTATTTTTGACCACGTATTCTCAGAGCATAGAGAAAAGACCTAATTCAGAGCCTCGAAGTGATTTAAGCAGTTGCTATTGAAGATTTGTCCCATGTTTAAAGCTTGTTGGTTAGAATTTTTTCCTCCTATTATATTTTATAACTTTACTCTTTGATACCCCATTTTTTGGAGAGACAAAGGGATGTTTTCCAAAATGGGTTAGTGTATGTCTTCTATCACTGCTATCTGAATTACTGATGTAGGAGCATCCTGGGTTGCACTGTTATCCTACATGTTCTCAATTTTTTACCTAGTTTTTCCAAGTTGAAATGTTTTAAATTTTGAGCTTTTAGTAGTTTCCAAGCATTGGAGACACATTTGGGAACCTTTTACTATGTGCACAAAGATATTGGAGTTATCATGTTAAGGTTTTAGCCATTTTCACCTTGCTGCTGGATTTGTGTTTTTCTAGTTTCTGGGTTCCTTTTCCAAGATGTGTAACTAATTTTCCAAAATTAATTAGAGGTTAAAAATTTCATGGATTGAAGAGGACCTAGATTAATTCCTTTTATCCAAGGAAAAAGTCCTAATTTCTTATTAATTGGGAGATATGGTAATTCTCCTAAAGTATCAATTTCTAGCAATCTAGGTGGCAAGTTTTTGTGCTTAACTTTCAGGATGGATGTGCACTTATCCTTGGTGAATTAGCCTTTTTGCCTTTAAGGGGTTTTATATAACCTAAATTAATACTTACTATTTGAATCAAACATTCTAATTTAATTAGAGCTATGAGATATCACAATTTTTGCCAGGCATCAATTTCTAGACAATTAATTGCTGTTATAGGTAGACTTGTGGCTCTTCAAGTATTTAATGTTAGGTTTATTTTCATGTTGGGTATTTAATATCTATTAAGAGCCAACATGTGGCTTCTCTATTTTCTAGAATGATCTATAAGCCATTTTGGCTAGTATAAATAGAGTGTTTAGGCTTAGAGCTAAGGCATTTTTAGAGAGGATTGGGGAGTAAAACTGGAAAGTGCAAATTTGAAGCTAGATCTTAGATCATGAATGTATTTTTTATCTAGCCGTAACCAAAAAGGTCTTATAGTTGGGCATGTATGATGATCATTTAATGAATCAATAAAATAATATTGTTCTCTCTCTCTCTCTCTCTCTCTCTATGGTGTTGTTCTCTTTTGTGTTGGTTCCATTGTGTTAACTCTTGCAAGGTGGTTTGGGTAGCTGAGTGTGTAGCTTGGGTAGCTAAGTGTGCCAATTAGCCTTAGTTACTCTCACACCTCCCTTCATCAGGTGGTATCAAAGCTTGAGGTTCATTCTTGTGGTGATTGGATCATGTAGAACCCTATTTCAAATTTGGTTGTAGGGTTGTAGATTTTTGATATTGATCTGTAACTTGTAGAGGGTTATGATCTTGCAAGAACTTAATTTGTAAAGATGGTTTGTGGTAGAGGAAATGTTGATAATTCTATATTGGATCAATTAAGAAAAATTGTATCCAAATTAGATACTTTATAGATAGCCTAGTGGAGAGGAGCACATCTTGATGATGTAAGTGATGATTAAACAATAACAAAAAATCATAATCTAGAACTTAAAGAAGACCAAGATGAAGCAAAGTTGTTGAGAGTGTTATCTAGGGAAAATTGAAAGCCTACTATAGAAGTTGTTCTTTATGATGGAAATTTGGATACCAATGTTGTGTTGGATTGGATATTTGAAATGGAGAATTTGTTTGAGTATGAAAATACTTCTAATAATAAGAAGGTGAAGATTATAGTTACTAGGTTAAAAGGTCATGCCTCACTATGGTGGGAGAATTTGCAAATGGATAGACAAGGGAGAGGAAAGGAGAAGATCAAAACTTGGCCGAAGATGGTGACCAAGGTAAAGAACAAATTCCTTCCTATTGATTACCAAGTTAGCTTGTTGAGAAAGATGAAAAATTTAAGACAAAAGGACATGACTATGAAAGAGTATACTGAGAAATTCTATAGATTGGACATAAGATCTAGACATGTGGATGATGATGTTGAGAAGATTGCAAGGTATATAAATGGATTAAGATATGGAATTCAAGATGAAATAAGTTTTGAAAAGTTGAAAAGTGTGGAAAAATCATACCAATATGCCTTGAAAGATGAGGAGATCTTGACAAAGAAGCATGAACAAACACAAAGAGGTAGAGGTGGTAGATTCTAGAGAAGCAGAGGTAGATCTTATGGACAAGGTGAAAGATTTGATAGTTCTATGCATGATAAAAAAAAATCTGAATGGAAGAATGATGAAAAAGATAAGACTGAGTGGAAATGTGGTAGTTCATATTGAGGAGATACTAGATCATACCAAGGAAGAGGTAATTCTTATCCTAGATATGGTTTTTGTGGTAATTGTTATAGATGTGGTAAAGAAGGGCATAGATCTTTTGAATGTAAATATTCTAAAAGTGGGTAGAATATGAGAAATGTTGTGATTCAAGAAGACATTGAGAGTTCACCAAGTGGACTTTAGGCTAGAGAAAATCTAATGGTGAGAAGAACATTATGTAATAAGGGAAGTAATGAGGAACCTATTTTGAGAAGAAGTCTTTTCAAGACCAGATGTAAGATGGTCAGAAAATACTACAAAATAATCATTGATAGTGGAAGTTCTACAAATTTGGCATCAAAAGAGCTAGTTACCAAGTTGTAGTTGTAGAGGCTAAAGGATCCTAAACCCTATCATTTTTTATGGATCAATAATGAGTTTAAGATATTGGTAAGTGAGCAATGTATTGTGAAGTTCAAAATTGGACATTACTTTTATGAATTTTTGTGTGATATTATGCCTATGGATTATTGTCATATTTTGTTGGGTAGACTTTGGCAATATGATAAAATGCTATACATGATGGAAGATTGAATCAATGTAGTCTTTGGGTGAATAGGAAGAAACAAATATTGTTTCCTTTGATTGAAAGTCTAGATGAAGTTAGTTGTGCTAAAATAAAAGTTTGCATGGTTAATGGAAAGTAATTTGAAAAGGAAGTAAAGAAGAATCAAGTTTATTTTGTTCATAATTGATAGAGGACTAAGTTTTGGTAGTAATGACCAAGCAGTGAAAGTTGGTAATGACCAAGTGATAGCAAATAGTGGTAGTTGAGTACTAGAAGAAATTACAAAATTGATGAATAAGTATAAGGATATTGTTGTTGAAGATATCCATAATGATTTACTGCTAGTAAGAAGTATAAGTCATTGTATGGATTTGATTCCTGGAGCTAGTTTTCCAAACAAAGCATCATATAGATTGACACCTACAGAGAATGCAGAACTTAATAGACAAGTGCATGAGTTTCTACAAAAGGGATTAATCAAAGAAATTTTGAGTCCATGTGTTGTACCTACTATATTAGCACTTAAAAAGAATGGAGAATGGAGAATGTGTACTGATTCTAGAGCCATTAACAAGATCACATTGAAATATAGGTTTCCTATACTAAGGATGGACGACATAATGGATTGTTTGAGTGGAGAAAAGTATTTTACCAAGATTGATTTGAAGAGTGGCTATCATCAGATTAAAATTAGAGACGGTGATGAATGGAAGACTACTTTCAAAATAAGAGATGGTTTGTATGAATGGTTGGTTATGGCTTTTGGTTTGACTAATGCACCTAGTACTTTCATGACATTGATGAATGAAGTTCTAAAAAGATTCTTGTGTAAGTTTGTGATTATTTATTTGGATGACATTCTAATATTTATTAAGAATAGGGAAAAACATCTTGAGCATATTAGACAAGTATTGCAAAGGTTGAAAGAGGAAAAGTTTCTGATTAATCTAAAAAAGTGTTCTTTTATGCGAGACGAGATTGTGTATTTTGGATTTGTGATTTCAACTGATGGTTTGAAGATTGATTGTGAGAACATCAAAGCAATTTTGGAGTGGCCTACACCTAAGAATGTTGGTGAGGTAAGATCATTTCATGGTTTGGCTAGTTTCTATAGAAAGTTTATAAGAAATTTCAGTTCTATTTTGTAATGCTATGACTAAGCCAATGAAAGGAGATAAAAAGGAATTCAAGTGGATATATGGAGCTAATAAGAGTTTTGAGACTTAAAAAAAAAAGGTTTCTAAATTACCTGTATTGGGTTTACTTGATTTCAACAAAGTATTTCAAGTTGAATGTGATGCAAGTGGCAATGCAATAGGAGCTATATTAAGTCAAGAAGGTAAACCTATTGCTTTCTTTAGTGAAAAGTTGAATGATGCTAAAAGGAATTATTCTATGTATGATCAATAATTTTATGCTATTGTTCAAGTATTGAAGAAGTGGAGACATTATTTGATTCCTAAGGAGTTTGTGTTGTATATTGATCATAAAGCTTTACAATACTTAAAAAGTCAACATAAATTGAATCAAAGACATATGAAGTGGGTTAAGTACTTGTAGAGTTTTACATTTGTGATTAATTATAAAAGTGGAGTTGCTAATAGAGTTGCTGATGCATTGAGTAGAAGACATTCATTTTTGACTAAAATAAAGGTTGAAGTTCTTAGTTTTGGTGAAATGAAAGAGTTGTATGATGCCGATTTTGATTTTTTTGAGGTGTGGAGAGAGTGAAATGCACCAAATTTAGTAGATCACATAAGTAAATATGATGAATATTTCATTCAAGAAGGTATGTTGTTCAAAGGTATTCAGTTGTGTATTCCTAAAAGTTCAATGAGGTTGAATCTAATTAAAGAAAAACATAGTGGTGGATTGGTTGGACATTTTGGGATTGATAAGACATTGAGTTTGCTGAAGGAGAAGTATTATTGGCCACAAATGTATACGGATGTTTAGAAATTTGTAAAGAGTTGTGGAGTTTGTCAAGTTGGAAAAGGAATGAGTCAAAATACTAGTTTGTATACACCTATTATTGTTCCTGAGAAACCTTGGAGTGACATCAATATGGATTTTGTTCTTGGATTACCTAAGATAGTGAAAGAGTATGATTCCATATTTGTCGTAGTGGATAGATTTTCTAAAATGGCTCATTTTATACCATGTAAGAAGATATTAGATGGTGAGCATGTTGTTAAACTTTTCTTTAAAGAGATTGTGAGATTGCATGGACTACCAAGAAGTATTATTTCTAATAGGGACAACAAGTTTGTTGGTCATTTTTGGAAGACTTTGTGGAAGAAGATGGGTACTAAGTTAAAGTTTAGTTCTATATTCCATCTACATATAGATGGATAGATAGAGATTGTGAATAGAAACTTGGGTAATTCTTTGAGATGTTTAGTTGGGAATAAGACAAGTAATTGGAAGATGGTATTGGCACAAGTTAAATTTGTATACAATAATTCTATGAAAAGGAGTATAGGGAAGACACCTTTTGAGATTGTTACTATAATATATCTTAGGTATATCCGATTTGAGAGATATTTCTGGTGAAGAAAAGAGAAGTGCTGCAAGAGAAGAATTTTTTGATTTTATGAAATCTTTACATAAGGAAGTGAAGTTGAGGATAAAACAATGCAATTGGAAGTATAGGGAGAATGCTAATCAGTATAGAAGACATCATTAGTTTCAAGTTGGTGATGAGGTGATGGTTCTCTTTGACTAATGTGTGATTGATTCGGGAACACATGTAGTCAAAGAAAGAAATTGAAGTGTGAGGTCAATTTGGGATCACAAAACAACCCAGATGTGTGGTTGACTCGGGAACACATTAGGACAAATAATACAAATAAATTTTAACTTGAAAAAGTCAAGGATAAAATTGATAAAACTGAATCAAGGATTGAAATTGATAATTACTGCCCCCTCATGATCGAAATTGAAATGAGATAGAGGAGAAACAACAAATTGATAAATTTGATCAAATCGAACAAAAGATAAGTTTCTTGATGTAAGATGAAAGATATAAGAATCATAGAACCAAGGTAGATCATCAAGCATGAAATATTATGCTCCAAATGTGATTTAGAAGAAAAGAAGATAGAAGTTTGAAAGATATGGAAAGAAATAGAAATAAGAAGAAAAAAAATAAAAAATAAAAAATGCTCCAAAAATCAATCAATTGTTTAAGATAGAAATTTTGATTGAGATCACGAAAGAAAATAAGGAAATGAAGATCAAAATGTGACCAAAATTGATTAAATGTCCACAATAAAGATGAAAGGAGAACCCTCTCAAACTCATAATGCAGCCTAAAAATGCAAACTAATATGAAGTCTAATAATGCAAGCTACATGAAATGCAATGGTGTACTTGCAAAAGAGCAACTGTAACATAGGATTTTGTGTTCATCATTCATTAGAGAATGTAAAAGAACTTATTTTCATCATTGGGCCATTATTAATGGACATCGAAAAATCACACAATCATCACTAGTTACAAATGCAACTATGAAGATATGAATGCGATTTATATTGGATTGAAATGTAGAAAGATTCTAACATAAGCATCAAAGACATAAAGGTCAAGATGACTTCAATGTTAGCTTACGCAATTTAATATAGAAAAACTATGCTTGCATCAAGGCATAGATGCCAAGATGACTATAAGAATGGTTGTGCAAAAAAAATCAAGGATGATGTCTCAAATCTCCTAAGTGTTTCAAGGGGACAAAAAAAGACACTCTAGAGTTCAAGACCACACCCACAAGCAAAAATAAATAAATAAAAATGTGTCTCATGCCCCAAGTCTTCTAGCGATGCATCATGGAGAGACTTATCAGAAAAAGACACTCAACAAAAATCAATAATAGTTAGTACACAGAGAAAAAAAAAATAAAAAAATCATGACATAAGTCAAGCATTAAGTGTTACGTTTAAAAATTTAAGTGTGTTAACTGATACTGAGTTTTGAGGACAAGGATCAAATGCTTGCAGGAAGGTAAGATCACATGATGATACTGGGTAAGACCAAACCAATAAGTGTTGAAAAACATTTGATGTCAATGGGTGTTGAAAAACACCATTTGCGAGGTGTCCTAAAGACTCACACATCTAAGAAACCAAAGCTAACATAGTTATGCCCCCTAGACAAAGACCAATTCCAAACCAAGGTAACAAGGACAAGGCAAGGTGGAGAAAGGCTAAGTGTCGAGGACATGTGCTAAGAAACAGGGGTGCAAAGGCCTCAAGTAGCGCCCGTTTCCAAGTTTTCACCACTTGGATTTTTTTTCTTTTTTTTTTTTGCTACCAAGGCGCCTGTTTCCAGGTTTTCACCAAGACACTTTTCTATTTTTTTTGAATTTTTGAATTTTATTTTTATTTTTATTTTTTTGTATTTTTGGAATATATAATTTTTTTGAAGATACATCAAAGTGCCTTTTGCTAGGTTGTCACTAAGATGATCATTTTTTCAGGACATTTTTCAATTTTTAGAATTTTTACAATATATCATTTTTTTGGATTTTTTAAAATATATCAATTTTTTGGATTTTTTAAAATATATCAATTTTTTGGATTTTTTTTTCAGGATCAATAAATATGTACAAAGATGCCCCGGAATAGAATGGGCATTATGGATAGAACTTCTTCAAGTGAAAGACATTGATAGGATCAGGGAGCTGCTCTCCCTCTGCTATAGATAGTAAATAGGCACCTGAACCAAAAGCTGCTGTAATAATGTAAGGTCCAAGCCAATTAGGTTCAAACTTACCCTTTTGATCTCTATTCTGTTGATTCTTATGATTCACACATAGGAAAAGATCTCCCACTTGAAACTCTCTAGGGTGAACCTTTTTGTTGAATGCTTTTGACATGCGCTTTTGATAGACTCTCATATGGTCAAATGATGCTTGGCGTTTCTTATCTAAAAGTTCTAACTCTTGAAGTCTCATGGCACGGTAGTCTTCATCTGTAACTAGACCTTTGAGAGAAACTCTAAGTGAAGGAATTTCAACCTCTAAAGGTAACACTGCTTCAGCACCATATGTAAGAGCAAAAGGAGTAGCCCCAGTAGGAGTGCGAATACTCGTTCTATAGGCCCACAAAGCTGGATTTATTTGTAAATGCCAATCTCTACCATTCTTATGAACTGTTCTGTGCAAGATTTTAAGAATGGTTTTGTTTGATGCTTCTGCTTGACCATTCCCTTGTGGGAAATAAATAGAGGACCAATGTTGTTTTATCTTAAACTTTTTACAAAGTTTCTTAAGGTCCTTATTTTTAAACTGACCTCCATTGTCAGTGATAATTTTAGAAGGCACTCCATATCTACAAATAATATGATTCAAAATAAATAGAGAAATTATCTTTCCCGAGGCAATAGAAAGTGGGACAGCTTCTACCCATTTAGTGAAATAATCAGTGGCAGTAATAATAAACTTGTGTCCAGATGACAAGTTGGGATGAATTTTCCCAACAAGATCAAAGGCCCACCATTGAAATGGCCAATGAGATATAGAAGGAATGAGCTCCCTACTTGGAGTATGTATCAGGTTACCATGTTTTTGACATTTTTCACATGACTTTGCAAAAGCTACTGCATCAATCTACATTGTGGGCCAATAGTATCCCACCCTAAGCAATCTTCCAGCCATGTCAAGACCATTAGAATGTCCCCCATAGATACCCTCATGGATGTCAACTAACACTTTATCAGATTCATCTTTTTCTAAGCATCTAAGAAGTGTTCCATCTAGACCCTTCCTATACAAATCACCAGAGATAAGGGAGTGATGAGAGGTATTTCGAATAAAGTTTCTTCGTTCAGATCGGTTAAAGGTTTTATGTATAATCCCATCATGAATGTATGAGTAAATGGCACCATAACGAGATGACTCATGACCAACAAGGGTACAAATAACATGACTTTCTCGCCAAAAATGTGTGCAAAAATGTTGTCACACTTCTATGAATCATTACATGTAAGAAAACTCAAGAATGAGCCCTCACAAATTGATCCATAGCTTTTTACTCATAGAGTGCAAGGGTTTGCAATGGAGGCCCTCAGTTTGACCTATTTTTGTGCCCATGCAAGTACACCATGAGATGAGAGATTCAAAGAGGAAAAGCAAGAATGCTAGTCTCCATGATCTTCAAATATGCATGAAAATAAGATCTAATCTATGAAAGAAAAATCTAATCTATAAATGCAAGATCTAAGCTAAAAGCCCATGATGGTTGCAAGAGAGAAAAAGACAAGAAAATAGAAGTTCTCCACAAAAAGCTTTTGTATTCAAACTCGTTCAAAAATTGGTCTTCAAACCTGCAGCATAACGATAGCATAATCATGGGTGTCTAACATGAGGAGAGGGCTCTCCCTTATAAAGAAAATTATGGAGGTGAGAGGCTTCTCACAACCAATATGGGATAATAGAGCTTGATCCATGTGAGACAAAATTCCACCAATGAGAAAAGAGGAGTGGTTGAGAAGACAGTGGTGATCCATGTGAGACAAGATTCCACCAATTAGAAAAGAGGAGTGGTTGAGGAGAAAGTGGAAAGATAAATCCCACTTAGATCACATTTTTAGGTGTAGAGAAATTAAATAAAAAGAATTTATTTTATTTCCTTTTTTCATCAAAAGAGATATTTAAGTGGGATTTTTATTTAATTAAAAGGGAGCAAGTTCTTTTTAATTAAATAGAAGATATTTAATTAAATTAAAAGAGAGGTTTTTCTCTTAATTAATTAAATGTGGATGAACTGTTTAATTAAAAGAGAGGTTTTCTTTTAATTAAATGGGGATTTTATTTTATTTAATTAAAAGAGAAGATTTTCTTTTAATTAAATAAGACTTGGAATATAATGATCAATCTTAGAAATGAAATAAATCGAATTTGATCAAGGAAATTGATTTGAATTGATTTGAATTGATTTAATAAAATATTACAAACCATTGATTCAAAAAATTTGATAAATTGATAAATTGAATAATGGGGGCCCATAGTCTAGGCGACCATTTTTGGGTGCATATAGGTTCATCTAAAGAAAGGAAGATTTCCAGTTGGAACATACAGTAAGCTGAGGATGAGGAAGTTTGGACCTAGTAAGATCTTAAATAAGTTTGACAGTGGAAACGCTTATGAATCTGAGTTACTTGATGAAATGGATATATCTCCTATATTCAATGTTGCTGATTTATACAAGTATTATGAATTAGATGATGATGTTATTATATCAGAGAATTATCCTAAGAAGTAAATTGAAGAAGTTGAGCTGATATTGGATCAGAGAGTTGGTAAGAGCACAAGGGGAAAAGATTATTATGAATATCTGGTGAAGTGGAAGAACAAACCTATGAAATATGCTTTATGGATTTATCAATTTGAGTTGGAATGTTCCTATATGTTCTTAGTGTTTTCCTAGTTTTTTTGAGTTGAAATGTCTTTAATTGTGTGCTTCTAGTAGTTTCAAAGAATTGGAGACACATTGGGGAACCTTTTCCTATGTGCACAAAGAGAGTGGAGTTATCATGTTAAGGTTTGAGCCATTTTTACCTTGTTGTTGGAACTATGTTTTTTCTAGTTTCTGGGTGCTTGTTGTGAGATGTGTAACTAATTTTTCACAATGAGTTAGATGCTATTAATTTCAAGGATTTAAGATAACCTAGATTAATTCTTGGTATCCAAGGTGAAAGTCCTAATTCCTTATAAGTTTCGAGATATGGAAATTCTCTTAAAGTATCAATTTCTAGCAATTTGCATGATGAGTTTTTTTGCTTAACTTTCAAGATGGATGCACACTTATCCTTGGTGAATCAGCCTTTGAAACTTTAAGGGATTTTAGAGGACCTAAATTAATATCTATAGTTTGAAGAAAAAGTTCTAATTCAATTAGAGCTATGAGATATCATGATTTTTCTAGGGTATCAATTTCTGGACAATTAATTACTATAGCAAGCCTGCTTGTGGCTCTTCAAGTATTTAATGTTAGGTTTATTTTCATGTTGGGTATTTAATATCTATTGAGAGAAAAATTTTAGCTTCTCTATATTCTAGAATGATCTATAAGCCATTTTGGCTAGTATAAATAAAGTGTTTAGGCTTAGAGATAGGGTAGTTTTAGAGAGGATTGGGGAGCAAAAATGGAAAGTGTGAATTTGAAACTAGATCTTAGATCATGAATGTATTTTGTATCTGGCCATAGCCTAGAAGGCCTTATAGTTGGGCATGTATCCTGATAATTTCATGAATCAATAAAATAATATTGTTCTCTCTCTCTCTCTCTCTCTCTCTCTCTCTCTCTCTCTCTCTCTATGGCGCTGTTCTCTTTTGTGTTTGCTTCTATTGTGTTGACTCTTGCAAGGTGGTTGGGGTAGCTGAGTGTGCCAATTTGCCTTAGTTACTCTTGCATCCCCTCCTTGCATCAATTACAAGGTACAATGCCCTTATGATTTTTAATGATATGTAATGAATATATTTCTAAGATCATAAGTTTTAATATTATAAGCTCTTAACCTAAGAGTATTAAAGGATAACCAAATTGTTTGTAGGCACAAAAAATTTAGGAAAGATAAATTTAAATAAATTATCACACTCAATGGAATGACTTTAGTAAATTTTCTTGATATTTCTAACCCTTACATCTATTCTAAATGCAAATCAACCATCTAAATGCAAAAGAGAAATGAAGAAGATATGCACATGAGGGAAAATGGATTTGCTTTCACTATTAGCCTTGAATGAAATGGAATCCAACCAATAACTAATAGATTCATGCACATTTATCTTTCATTTCCCAATAGATCTATCTAACATGTTATGAAACTAAGAAGAGAAGAAAAAAAAACCATATATGAAGAAATTAAATGGAATTACTATACTGCAAACATCAAAGTGAAATGGAATTTGTTTGATTATTCACAGAATCATACATGATTGTCTTTCAAATATTAATACAAAACTACTCTATGCATGGGCCACAAAACATGACAAGAAAATAGGGTAAATGGAATTATAGACCAATTCACTGTCAAGTTTTATGCCCTTTGTACTATTAAAAGAAATTACATTTATAATTTTCTATCTTCCCTCAGTTCTACTAAAGAAGCAATCAAAAAATAGAAAGAAAATGTGAATAATAAATGAAAAATATCTAGTCTTCAACATGGTATAGATGTGTGAAATCATTCCTGACAATGTCCTAATCCCATGGCACCTCTAAGAACACATGGAAACTGTTTATCTTCATGCAGCTTCAGAAAATCCTATTAAACTCTTTGTTTCTTTCATATTCTACTATTTGGTTCCAAGTTTGTGTAATTTATATTCCAAAGGTCATTGCATTTTTGAATTGTGACCATCAATCTTAAACCAATAATCATGATTAAAATATGACCATTTCTCTTTATAACTTTCTCTGTGGGTCCACCTAGATACACATGTCAAATCATCATTATGCTATAATTAACATTCAAGAAAATTTCCATAGCAATATAATGTTGAGCATTGATCTCCTTTTTATTTGATAGTGATAATAAATGGTATTAACTTTCTATTTTTCTCTACACTATGTGTCCACCTTCCAACTATGCACATCATAGTAGATAGTTGGCACTATTCCATTTCTCAGAGAATTTGACATTGGACTACTTTGATTTGTGGTAATTCATGGAATATAATGGGCCCATCATGACACATGTCAACTCATTGCTATGTTGCCATGATTAATCTTTGTGTAACTTTTTATAATGATATAGTGATGGCCGTGGATGTTCTTTTGATTTGACAAATATAATTTAACGGTCTTAACTCACTGATTTCCTTTCTAGTGTGGGTCCATCTATTCCACATGTCAAATTTTCATTATGTCACTTTAGTTATTCTTTGTGCAACTCTCCATAGTGACATAATGACAAGCATAGATTTCTTTTTGATCTAATGGCTAAGGAGATTCATCATTGAATACTTATAATTCTATCTTTAAAACATCATCTGTCAATCTAGTCTTTATCCAATGATCTATATTTATTCTCTAAGCCCTTTGACTTTTCAACTTTGAACATAGATATTTGGATCAAATATGAGCGATTGATTTAATTTCAAAGAAAGTCATACCACCTTTGACCAGGTTCTTTCACCATTTTTGAGGATTTATCTACTTCTAGATTCAATCCAATTTTTCTAGTTTTCATGATGTTTTTGTGATTTGCATATCATCTTTTAGCCTTGATTCTTGTATTCTTTGTTTCCATTATTTTGAATATGCTCATTATCTCTCCATTCTACCTATATTATGCCTTTAATGAAACACTTGATCATAGAGTTAGGGTTTCTAGACTTCCCTCTCATTTGGGAAATGCATAAACTTACCCTTTATTTCCTAATCACCTCATATGAAAAAATGCATCATATTTATTTTAATTCCCACCTAAGTACATACAAAAGTATAGATGAGAGGAGATGTTCCTTAAGGGTAATCTAGACATAGACTCAAGACATTGACACTTGACGTGACTCAAAACCTTAGAAAAAAAAGATATGAACTAAAACTTGGGAATCAACTGACTCTATGTGGGGATTTAAGCACAATAATTCTTTAAATAATCCTAACAATCTCTAGTTTTGCACAAAAGGTGTCATCTTGGAAACAAAAAGAACACACAAAACTAGGAAAACAAAAATAAACTACCTAGGAAAGTAAGCAACTAAGCTAAAGAAAACTATATGAAAGGAAAACCTACCTATCATAGCTACTATATAGGGGTTACCTAATTTCAATTTTGCATTTGATACAAATTCAAATCCTTCCCATCATAAGAACATGGCAGGGTTTCTCTAGTGGGATATGCCAACTTGAAAGAATTATTGTAATTCACTTGTATGATCTGAAATGGTGCTTTCCTCAAAGACTACAATTTGGAATGCATGCGTCTTGGATAATGTCTCTTGTCCCATAGCAATAAAAACTCACCTTCCATTAATTTTCTAGCCCTTGCTCTCCTATTGAACAACCTTTTGACTCTTCTCTAATGTTCAATGATTTTATCAACCATCTCTTCTCTTTCTTCTTATAGTTTGGTAAGATACAAGATCCTCTTCTCTAATCCATCTTTGAAAACATCCTTTCATATCATTACACTTAGCACTCATTGGATATAGGTGATGCCCATAGGGGTGAATCACCAAGACTTCTTGGGAGGTCACCCATCCTAGTACTACTCCATCTTAAGCATGCTTAACTATGAAGTTTCCTCCATGGTTAAACCCAAAGCTTGCAACCCCATTTGAAAAACCTTCACCAAGTGTTGTGCCTTATGAACCATTCATTAGAAAGCCCCTTAAGCTCATCAATTGATAAGAAGGAGATAATTTCCATAGCAAGTCAAATTGTGATATTGCTATTAAGATATAACTGTGTGATTTTTGAGTCAAACTCATTGGCCCATGTTTCATGCATAGTGATTCAACATGAATCCATATCTCATGAGAATAAATGTTACACTTAGCACTCATTAGATCTAGATGGATTCATGTTGAATCACTACTCATGAAACATGGGTCAATGAGTTTGACTCAAAAATCACACAGTTAAATCCTGATAGCAATATCACAATTTGACTTACTATGGAAATTATCTCCTACTTATCAATTGATGAGCTTAAGGGGCTTTCTAATGAATGGTTCATAAGGCACAACAATTGGTGAAGGTTTTGCAAATGGGGTTGCAAGCTTTGGGTTTAACCATGGAGGAAAATTCGTAGTTAAGCGTACTCAAGCCAGAGTAGTACTAGGATGGGTGACCTCCTAGGAAGTCTCGACACTTCACCCCTATGAGCATCACTAGATCCAATGAGTGCTAAGTGTAACATTTATTCTCATGAGAGATGGATTCATGTTGAATCACTACTTATGAAACATGGGTCAATGAGTTTGACTCAAAAATCACATAGTTAAATCTTGATAGCAATATCACAACATCCTTTCAATCATAGACTTTAGTTTACATGCAACAAGCTCTAAAGGAAATGGAAAATTAGCTTCCACTACATAGACTAATTCAAAAGGTGAGATACCTATAGCTCTTTTAGGTGTGGTTCTATGAGCCCATAAAGCATCATGAATCTTCTTATGCCAACTTTTCTAATTATCTGAGACCAATTTTATCAAAATATTAATTAGATTCTTATTACTAGACTCAGCCTACCCATTTCCTTAAGGGAAATAGTCAGAGGAATGCCCAACTTGAATACCATTTTCATAGAAAAATTTAGTGATTTCTAACGAAGAAAAATAAGATGCATTATCCATTATCAATTTCATAGGAACTCCAAACCTGATCAATATATGCACTTTGAGAAATTCACATACTACTTCTAATGAAGTCTTCTTCATTGGATTTGCTTCAACCTATTTACTTAAATAATTTGTGGCAGTTAATATATATGAATTTCCTTGATTGGAAGGAGAATTAACTGGACCTATACAATCCAAACCCCATTGATAGAAAGGAGCTTCAATTACTAATGGCCTAAAAGGTAGGGCAACAAGATGAGGCTTACTAGTAAACATCTTGCATTTCTCACAATCATCAACCCACTTATATGCATCTTTAAATATGCTAGGCCAATAATAAAAATGTCTTAGAATTTTAAATGTAGGGACAATAGAAGAGAAGTGTCCTCCAAATGTCTCATTATTGAAAGATGCCAATAACTATCCCTACTGCTCCTTATCCGCATGTCTTAAAAATGTTTCATCAATTTCTCTCTTGTACAAAACATCTTCATGAATCACATACTTCAAGGCTTTTGTTTTTAGATCTCTTCTTTGCTTAGTATTCAATCCATCAAGGAATTCACCATATGTCAGAAAATAAGCAATGTTTGAGAACCAAGGATCTTGAAGACTTACCATATGATCTTTTGGAATATCTTCTTCTTTAAATTGTTGATCCTCTACCAAGGTTTTATAGAGTGCATTACCTCTTACAAGTTTGGTTGGCTTAATTTCTATATCATATTCTTGGACTTTTGTTATCCAAATTCCTCTATTATTAAAACCAACCTCTTGTTGTGTCAAAATAATTTTTACCATAGGATCTAGCACATATATTATTGAATGAAAATGTAACATATAAAACTTGAAATTTTTAAGAGCTCTGACTACCGCATATCCATGTTTTTTAATCTATGAGTGTTTTAGTTCTTGATTCTTCAATGGTATACTCTTAAAAAAATTTGGAGCTTGTATTATTTCTTTATTCTCTTGCATCAATATAACTAACATAGTATGTTTTGAGGCATAACTATATAAGATGAATTCTTTAGTGTAGCTTGGATGGACAAGCTCAAGGGCATTGGCAATGACACCCTTGATATCTTCAAAATATTTTTTTCCCAACAACACTCCATTTGAAATTTTTATTTCCTTTCATCATATCAACTATACATTTAAATATTTTAGAGAACTTAAGCACAAATCTCTTCAAGAAATTTACGTGGCCAAAGAAGGATTTTACCCCATTTTTACTCAATGGCAAACTTAATTGCTAAATAGATTTAACTCTATCTAGATCAATCTTCACTCCTTCCCAAGATATAATATGACCAAGAAGCTTTCCTTTTGTATCACAAAATATTGACTTCTTTGGATTCAGTGAGGCACCATGATCTTTACATCTTTGCAACACCTTTCTAGATCTCTGATATGATCTTTTCTCTTTTTAGAAAAGACTGTCAAATCATCAAGGTATATGACGATAATTCTATATTTAAAATCTTCAAAGGCCAAATTCATGCCATGCTGAAAAGTTACACCTAAATTAATTAGGCCAAAAGATATTCTATTGTAGGAAAAAGTATCTCATGGTTTGGTAAATGTAGTTTTGAACTGATCTATTACATTTACTTGAATTTGATTATATGTTAAAAATCCATCTAACATGGACACCATTTATGATCTTGCAATAGTTTGTAAAAGATGATCCATATTAGGGAGAGAAAAATTATCTTTGAGTGATGCTTGATTTAGATTTCTAAAATCTACACAAATCCTTATCTCTCTATTCTTCTTCCTCACTGGCATGATATTAGAAACTCAAGTGGAATGATGAATAGGGTACATAATCCTGGCATGCAACATTTTGTCAATCTCCTTGAAGATTTCTCCTTCAACTATAGGGTTATAGTTTCTTTGTTACTACATGAATGGTGTTGCTTTTAGTTATAAGAGATATTTCATGCTTGAACTTCTCACCCATGCAATTCTATAGGTCTTCATAGATCCAAGAAAATGCATCTTGAAATTAAATAATTATTTTCATGATCTCTATCTTCTTCTCTGGTGTGCAAGGCTTTCCTCTATTTATCACTTTCAGGCTAACTTCTGTCCCCATATTGATTCCATCATATTCACCATAGGCTTTTCCTTTCTTATCTCTTTCTCTCTTTATGTATGCATGATGCCAATAAAAAATCTTTTCTAAAGAAATTAGATGAGGTGGAATCTTATTACCTTTCAATTGAATTATATCAGGCTATGATTTACTTGTTTCACCTGCCACTAGATCACTCTGATAATTAGTGCTTCCTTCAAAGTAGAAGCCTTCAAAAGGTTCAACCCCTTCAATTAATTTTAGTATGTGCTTATCATCTTCAAAAACCTACCATGAATCTTCATTATTGATCTGATTAGGATCTAGGCAATTATATACTAGTGAAAATGCATAAAGGTGTACAAATACTTAATGTCTAATGTTTAATTGAAAATACATTAAACATTAAGAATGACATGAACTAGATGAAAGGTAAATACTAAGTAATCTAAAACCCAATGTGCTAGTGCAGTGCGTTAAAACACCAAGCTTCATGCCAATTTACTTCACTATTTCAATTTAGTTCAATGCAGAATAAGAACTTAAATGATAGTTAAGTAAAAATAAAAGCATGCATAAGCACACAAAGAAGAGAAAGAGGGAGAAAGAACCAATTTGATTTCAGAGTTCATCCGGCTAAGCAGACTATGTCTCTAGATCTAACTCAACTGAGTGACTGATGTATAAATGATGCTCTAAAAGTTGATTTACAACATGTTACAGTCCATCCACAAAGTCATTACACAAATCTTGACTTGAAACCATCTTGTAACAAGCTCCCAAGGTGCAAAATTAGTTATTGAAGACCCAGGAAGACTTTGCATTCAACTGCAGACTTAGAACATCAACATCATGGAGTGGCTCTTAGAAATTCTCTCTAAAAATCTCCTCTATAATTCTCTCTTTTGGAATGGCTTTGGGATGCTCTGGAAAATCTAGAATGCCTTCTAAGAAAAAATACCCCACTTTTTATGCAAAAAAAGTGCCAAAATTGAGGTAAACAAAATTATTTTAAAGATAGGGCTTATTAATTAACCCCTTATTTGAAATCCCCCTTTGGCCATTTTATAAATTCAGCTTGAAACCATATTGGGGGTTTAAATCTTAACTAATTAACAAATAAACCTATTTAAAATAGGTTGGTAGTTTTTGATAAGGTTTAAAATAAACCTTTGTTATATGTGTCTTAAGCATTGAATGTGGCGCAACAACAATGGTTATTTTGCAGGCCCAACCAGGCCCAATCAGTCGGGGTTCAAACCTCGCTGGTGACCTTTTAGCAAAGGAAATTGGCATAGATCAAGGTCAAATAAAAACTACACACTATATATTTCAAAGTGTTGATATAGTGCAATGGTAAAGGCTAATTTTGGGTGGCCGATGGTTAGGGGTTCCACCCCCGCCAGCCTCCTCCTCATACACCATTTGTGCTTAGTTAATAGTTATAAGTATTATTACTTGCTATACTTAATAAAGTGCTACATGGTGCAATGGTGGAGCATGAAACTTGGTAAAGGGAGGTTGTGAGGTCGAATCCCACAACAACCGAAATTTTTCTTCAACTACCTAACACATCCTGACCCCACCACATGTCCAGTCTTGGTTGGACAGAGACAAACACAACCCTACCACATGTCCATTTCCTATTGGTCAAGAATGATGTCATACTATGCCACATGTCAAATGATGATTGATGGAGGCTTCCATGTCAGTTTCTTTGCCACATCATAATGCTGACATCATTAGTCATCAAAGTCCACTTGGTCAATCGAACTTTGACCTTTCATATCTTTTGCATCCAAGCTCTAGTTTTAACAAATGGCATATCCTCGAAATTGTCTCGACAAGACCTTCACAATGATGTTGAATTTGACCAATTTTGTAAAGGTCAAATTTTCCCACCTATTTTTGGTCAACCCTTGAGATGCCTGCTTGACCATGACTTTGATTGGGTGTAACTTTTGCATCTGGGCTCCGATTTTGATGAAATGACCATCATCAAAAAGATCTCGATGAACCCTTTAGTTTGATGTCTACTTTGATCAATTTTGGAGTGTTTCAAATTTTTCCTTTCTTACGGCCTTTGGTCCAAAGTTTGACCTAACTTTGACTAGCCATAACTTGAGCATAAAAACTCCTTTTTCCCCTGTTCAAGTTGTGTTGGGTCCAAAATTTTGAGGACTTCAATTTGATGCCGATTTCTAGAGTTTTGGGGATACTTCAAATTTTGATGAAAAATAGGAGAAGAAGATTGACTTCTCTATATTTCATTAGGAGGAACAACTATAGACAAGTGAGTATCTTGGAGTAGTTTAGTCATAGATTTTCTTGCACATGCTGTTCCTCTTATGCAAAGGTCTTCTAGGATAGAAAAGTTAGCCTTGTTGAGCTCTTCATATATTGGGTTAATCCTTCCACTTTCCTTAGCACTCTTGGTATATTTGGAATCCAAGATGTATTAGATGTTCAAAAAAATAGCGTTTTGAGTTTACCTTAATCCTTGTGATCAAGGAAACTTTACCAATCTTCAAATCTGAATTTGCTTCTTCTCTTTAGTAGGTTGAGGCTATAAAACTAGTCTTAGGTTCTTATGGAAAAAACCTGATTTTCTTCAGAGCTTTCATTTGAATTCTCCTTAGTAGAGTTGCTAAAAACTATTGGTTAACAGTTTTCCATCCTATCAAATTTTATAACCTGACTCTTTGATACCGAATGTTTTGGAGAGACAAAAGGATGTTTACCAAAAAATGGGTTAGTGTATGTGTTCTATCATTGCCTTTCAAATTACAAGGTACAACTCCCTTATGATTTGCAATGTTATGGAGATTAGAAGTTTTGATATTATAAGCTCTTAACTTGAGAGTAGTAAAGGGTAACCAAATTTCTTATAGGCATAAACAATTTAGTCAAGATGAATTTGAATAACCTATCACACTCAATGAAATGAATGTAGTAGATTATCTTGATATTTCTAACCCTTACTTCTATTCTAAATGTAGATTAACCATCTAAATATAGAAGAGGAATGGAGAAGATATGTACATGAGGGAAAATCGAATTTCTTTCACTATTAGCCTTGAATGAAATGAAATACAACCAAAAACTAATAGATTCATACACATTTATCTTTAATTTCCCAATGAAACTATCTAACAAGTTATGAAACTAAAAAGGGAAGAAACAAAACTATATATAAAGAAAGTAAATGGAATCACGATACTGCAAACATAAAAGTGAAATGGAACTCATTTGATTATTAATAGAATAATACATGATTGTCTTTCAACTCTTAATGCAAAATTACTCTATGCATGGGCCACAAAACATGACAAGAAAATAGTGTAAATGGAAGTATAGACCAATTCACCATCACATTTTCCAACATTTGTATTATCAAAAGAAATTACATTTGTAATTTTCTATCATCCCTCAGTTCTAGTAGAGAAACAATCAAAAAATATAAATAAAATATGAATAATACATGAAAAATATCTAATATTCAACATGGTATATACATGTGACATGATTCTTGGTGATGTCCTGATTCCATGGAACTTCTAAGAACACCTAGAAATCATTCATCTTCATGTGGCTTCAGAAAACCCTGTTGAACTCTTCATTATCTTCATATTCTACTATTTGGCACTAAGTCTATATAATTCATATTCCAATGGTCATTGCATTTTTGAATTTTGACCATCGATCTTAAACCAACAATCATAATTAAAAACCATCCATTTCCATTTATGACTTTCTCCATGGGCCCACCTAGGTACATGTGTCAAATCATCATTATGTCACTATAACTAATGTTTAGGTCACTTTCCATAGTGACATAATGATGAGTATTGATATCCTTTTGATCTAATGGTGATGATAAAAGGTATTAACTCTCTATTTTTCTCTATATTGTGGGTCCATCTTCCAACTATACACATCATGGTAGATAGTTGGCACTATTCCATTACTCAAAGAATCTGACATTGGATTTCTTTTCTTCATGGCACTTTGTGGAATATAATGGGCCCATCAAGACACATGTCAAATCATTTCTATGTCACCATGATTAATATTTGTGCAAATTTTTATAACAATATAATGACAACTATGGATGTTCTTTTGATCTAACAGATATAATTTAAAGATCTTAACTCACTAATTTCCTTTGTAGTGTGGGTCCATTTTTTCTATGTGTCAAATCATCATTATGTCACTTTAGTTATTCTTCATGCAACTGTCCATAGTGACATAACAAAAATCATGGATTTCTTTTTGATTTGACAGTTGAGGAGATCCATCATTGAATATTTATAATTCTATCTTTAAAACATTATCTGTCAATCTAGTCTCCATCTGACAATCTAGATTTAGTATCTAAGCCATTTGACTTTTCAACTTTGCAATGTAGACATGTGGATCAAATACAAGCCATTGATTTAATTTTGAAGAAATTCATACCACCTTTGACTAGGTTCTTTCACCATTTATAAGGATTTATTTGCTTTTCCTACATTCGTCCAATTTTTCTAGTTTTCATGATGTTTCTGTGATCTTCATATCAACTCTTAGCCTTAGTTCTTGTATTATTTTCTACCATTATTCTATATATGCTTGTGATCTCTCCATTCTACCTGTATTATGCCTTCAATGAAACACATGATCATAGAGTTAGGGTTTCTAAACAACTTCCCTCTCATCTAGAAAATGCATAAACTTACCCTTTCTTTCCTAATCACCTCATATAAAAAAATGAAATATATTTCTTTGAATTCCCACCTAAGTACACACAAAGGGATAGATGAGAGAAAAAGTTCCTTAAGAGTAATCTAGACACAGACTAAAGACATTGACACTTGATTTGACTCAAAACCCTAGAGCAAAAAGATATGAATTGAAACTTGGGCAAAAAAAATCCTACCGAGTGATGGCATCCTATAGCAACAAGGTTAAGAAAGGTTTTAAAATGTTGTTTCATGGAGTTGATTGCAAGGCTCACATATTCAAATTGAGTTTGACAATTGTTGAGGCACTTGACCCTATTGGAGCACAATCCCAAATTCTACCTAAGGTACTTCTTGTTCCCAACATTTGGACATTTTAGAACTATTTATTTAGGATCTTAGAACCCTAGAGATGAACAAGGCTTTCAACAAACTATGTGTGGATGGTAGTCTAAAACCTGAGCACAAAAAATTTGAAATAAAGGGTTTGACCAATGTTTACATATGTAGAGGGATTTTCAAGTGAAATGGATTAGACTCATCTTGAGCTATGTTCATCACATGCAGTTATAGTTAGATCATCCTATTTTGATAACCAAGAAGATGATACAAAAAATTACTAGATTGCCCATGTTGAATAAGGTGAAGACCACTAAAACCCTAGGTCAGGTTGAATTGACAAAGAGGACTCTTGTTAAATAGGATAGATGAGGTGTGAAACTTAGTGGTGTAACTAACATGGAATTGAAATTTGGCATCCATGTGATTGTTCATAAAATCTATAGCTCAAGCTAGTTGAACATGTCATATGAAGTAGTTGACCTGGCATACAAGATGGTAAAGATAAAATTTTCATTTGACCTTTTCAAATTGCTGCTAAATAAATTGAACAAAAATATGGATAGCATCCAAGTATCAAAGAATAATTATTTTAAGTTTGGTTCTCTCTTGACATGTTTATTTTTCTATGTTCAAAAGTTTTTCCCTTCTAAAGGAACTATACTATGGAAGAAATATACTCCATTACTATACCAAATCAATAAATTTATGTATCGATGAGAGAAAATTTTGACAACATTATGTGAAATTATTTTGAGACATTTAAGGAGAAGATGCAAAATAGATTTAGGATACCTTGGAAACTAGTAGAAGAATATGAGTAGGATATCTGTTTCATGGTTGAGTATGACAAGGCTTATATTCAAGTAGTCAAACCTAGATTGGCATGGGTTAAGCCTATGGAATATGAGGTTAACATTGATGATACTAAAGATATCATTTAGGCTCTACTTAATGAGCTTGTGGATCCTAAGGCAACATATTTTAGCACTTATGAAGAGGCTAAGGCCAGAATTGAGCTTGAGATCAAGTTACACCAAGTAGTGAGTAAAGGAAGGAAAATGATTGAGTAAATAATGAAGAATACTAAGAAATAAAACTCTCCTTTCATGATTAATGAGGGAAAAGGAGATTGTATAGAAGATAAAGATGAAGAAGAGGATGTAGAGGAAGCAAAACTTGAGGAAGAGGATCCTCTGAGGAAGAAAGGAAAGGTTATAATAACCCAACTTGTCAAGTCTTTCCTTGCTATGTTTACAAGAAGTTCTTCTAAATCCAAGAAGAAATTGAAATTGGGTGAAGAGGATGAAGCTAAATAGATTATCTTTTAAAGGTCTACCCCTACCCCTTAGGAAAGATTGAAGAAAATGGAATAAGGAATAGGTATGACATGTTTTAAGTCTATTAAGTATGAGACTAGGAATAAAGAGGAGAAAAATAAAATTGAGGATACCCTTGTGAAAAAATTGTGTAAGTGGAACTATTCACCTAATGAGTTAAGAAAAAAAGTTCCTAATGTACTTTTGAAAGCATTCAAACCTCAATAGGATAGTGCATTGAAGGTTGCTAAAGACATCGGTGGACAAACCTTGAGACATCTTATGCTGAGTCTTCATGAGAAAGAGGTGAAGGAAGCATTGAAAGAAAATGAGAAGAAGCTTAAACCCAAATTCAATGCATGTCTAACACTACTAAAGGAAATTGAATCTATGGTGAAGTCTACTACTACCACATGGAAAAATATCTATGAGCTGCACAATCATAGTGACTTTTTTGTGCATGTTGATGACAAAGATGGAGAAGAAGATGATACAAAAGAAGTAGAAATTAGAGATGATGAGATATATAATGTTGATCTTGATGATGAGGAAGAAGAGCAAGAAGCCACTGGAGGAAGTCTTCTCAAAATACAATATTAAGGAAACACATGCATAAAAGATTGTAGTAGAAGTTATGACTTCATTTCCTCACTCTTTGAGAAAAGTATTAGTACAATCAAGCTTAGAGAAGGCTTCTATTGAGTTGGTTGAGTTCAAATATTATACACTTTCTCTACCAAGAATTTCAATGACTAAGTGCCTAGCACTTCATCTTCCAAGCAACAAGTCTTCCCAGCATTAGGCTTGACCAAGAAACAACAAGGTATTCTTGATGTCAATGTTATTTCTATTGTTAGTACTATTGGTGCTATTCCTACCTTTTCAACTTTTTTTTTCTACCATGACCAATGCAATGATAGTTGGGAATTAGTCTCAACCTAGCACTGAAGTTCTAAATAATGGAAAAGAAATTGTTCATTCTACTATTCCTATAGAAAAGGGTAAAGAAGAGGAAATTGATCTAAATGAGGACATTGTTATTCCAAGTTAGGAAACCTCTAACCTCACTTAAAAAGAGATGGATACCATTGGAGAAATTTGGAAGAAAAGGACTAAGAAAAATAAGTTTAGAGAAGAGAGGAAAAATATTAATCAAGTCCTTAAGGACATAAGGAGCATATTTGTTGATTCTCTAAATATTGAGGTTGATGAGAAACAACCTATTCTAGATCAGTTAGCTAAAATTATCCACAAGTACAATAAATAATTGAATGGATAAGAAAAACTATTGTAGAGAGGTGAGAGAAAATTCAAAAATAAAGTTTTGGAGTAGCTTGCACTAAAAATTGGTATTAATCAAGAAGAGCTTTCTACTATTCTTACTTTGCTAAAAACATATGTCATTAATGTTATTTCATTATTTGTTAAGTTAAATGACACATCTATCTTCACAAAGGAAATCAATGATAAATTATCCAAGATAGATGAGGATATGAAGGCAAGTGTGCACCACCTACCACTTGATCATAGTTGTGGATATGCACACTTTACAAAGATAAGATATTTAATAGATCTACAAGTAGAATTGTTGAGGGAAGAAGACATAATTAGAGCCACACTTGCAAAAATTCATGGAGTGATTCTTTCAAACATGAATTCACTCCAAAAGCACATTGCACATGCAAAGACACTCATCCATGACAAAAAATTCTCCATAGCTAACCACATGATGGAACTATCTATAGAGGTACATATATCCTTGCATTTAAGTAAGGTATTGCAAGAGAATTGGGACAAGATTGCGTCAATAATTTTGAAGGTACACACTAATTTCTTGTCACATTTTGGTATTAATTTGTAGATATTATACACCTTTGGCATTTATGTCAAAAAGGAAAAGAAGAAGATTCTCTGTATAGAGTGTGAGAGAGAAGAAGATTATTTGTATAAAGAAGATTATCATACTTTAGATATATGTATAGAAGAGAGATATATGTATGGGGGAATAGTAATATGCAGATATATCTACGTAGTAAGTATGTTTACAAAATCAAATTTGAAAATCAGAAAAATGGAGTAATTTACTAAGTTACAACAACAGTAAGTCAAAATTGAGTTGAAGACACAAAATGTTAATAAAGGAAGTTTTTGACTTATAATTTTGAGAATTCATATTTTTGGTATGATAAGTGTTTTTGTCACTAATGCCAAAGGGGGAGATTGTTGATATTAAGGTTAATTTGTCTATTAGTGACTTAACACTTAGTCAGATGGTTACATTACTACCAAGATCTACAGTTGCTACCAAGCTTATTATTCATCCAATAGTGTTAACTAAGTATTTTAGTTGCTACCAAGCAAAGTAGTTAGAGTGTAGTTCATGCTAAGCATATGAGATAGTTTATAGTATATCCCAAGCATAGTAGAGTCTACTGAGCTATCTAGTAGAAGTGATGAAGATTTTAATGTTAATCAAGCTTTGTAGTGTTAACCAAGTTCTACAGTGTCTACCAAGCTCACAATATTAATGAAGTGAATCCAATGTTGACCTATTGACATTAAGGTAAATTTTTCTATTAGAGACTCAACATTTAGTCAATTGGTTTCGTTGCTACCAAGCTCTACAGTCTCTATTGACATTGACATTAGTTAGAATATAGTGTCTACCAAGCACTTGAGTCAATTTGTAATGTTTTCCAAGCTACATAGTGTTTACTGAGATTTATAAACAATGTAAACTGAGCATAGTGGAGGCTGAGCTACTCAATGGAAGTGAAGAAGATCATAGTGTTAATCAAGCTGTATAGTGTTAACCAAGTCCAACAGTGTCTACCAAGCTCACAATGTTAATGAAGTGGATCTAGTGTTGATCAACTCATGTAGTGTCAACAAAGTGATCTAGTTACTATAGATTTTCTCATTATTCTCCGAGTCACATAGTGCTGACTGAGTTCAAGCTACTAAGAAGTGATTAGTATGGACCAAGCTTCAAGTTTAATTGATTGTTAAAGATTGCAGAGCATTGATAATGTTTTCCATGTATCAGAACATCACTAATTTTTTCTTTAGAACCTAAGTTACAATTGTTCAGTTGACTTTGTGACTATGATGAAATTGGTATTGTAGCTAGCTCAAGTAAGTTATATTTTGGATTGGTATATATGTAATGCATTATAGCATATCCAAGTATGAATTTGAAATTGTATGCGATGAGTAGAAGTGTGGATTAAAGGAGGCTACAAGAAATATAAGGGATAGTAGAGAATTATCTATCACAGTCAAGTGATCATTACAATATAAGGAAACTCCACCAACAAATTAGAGTTGTAGATTAGACATCAACCACTAGTTAGTACTATTAGGTGTATGAATCAAATCCTTTAATAGATAGATGTAACAGTCTTTTCTAAATATCTTAATTGAGTGCATACTTCATTTTATGTTTGTAAATCCTTTAACAAGGTGGACATGACAATGCTTATTGCACCTAATAGGATAGATCACCAAAATTGGTCAATTGTAAGCCTTAATAAATTAAATTTATACTAATGTGCTAAAGCTTGTAAGTATCATACCCACCCTAGTTTTGCTTTCTAATTGGAAGGTTTCTGGGTCACCATATCTTGTGTCAAAGTGTTATGAATATTTATATGCTTTCATTCTTTCATGTATGCAATTAGATCAGAATATTATATGAAGGATTAATTAGTGAAGTAAGATAAATTTTTATTGGTTCCTAATTTATCCCTCCCCTCTCAATACCTTGCCTACCTAATATTTCCAACAATTGGTATCAAAGCTACTTGGTCCTTGTATAAGAAGTTTAAAAACTTGAGAAAATATCAGAGATAATGGAGGTATACAGGCTATATAAGACTATTGGAAATGAAAAGTTAAATCTTGAATTGGCCATTGGACAACTCAAGAAAGGAAAGGAGCAACCCTATCAACCATTGAAAAGAAGGAAAGCTCTTGTAGTAAAAATGAAAGCCAATATTTACACTAAAAAAAGAATTGAAGATATATATCTAGAAATAAATTTAGACAAAGCTGATGAAGTAATCAAAGACCTATTAGAAAATAATTCCAATCTCCAAGAAAAAATTAGAAAGCTAAAAGGAGAACAACAAATCCATTCAGTGAGATTACGTGAAGTAATGGAAGAAATAGACAAAGCCAAAGAAGAGATAGAAGAAAAGAACAATGAAATCCAATAATTATCCATTTAGCAAGAAGACTTCATTGATCATCTCACTAATGCAAATGAAGAACTTATAAATCTAAGATCAGAGAATGAAAGACTACAAGATGATCTCAACATTGAAAAGCAAACCTATCAAAGAATGATGTAATCTTAGGAAAGCATGAATCAATTGAATGAACAAAGTAGGTATAGAAACAAAGGAAGAATTAGAAGGTGAATCATCTCAAAAAGGAGCTCAAAAGAATAAAAGGCCTACTTGTAATCATAAATCAAACAAGTGCTGGAGTAATGGTAAAGAAAAATTCAATTGAAAGTGTTATAGTTGCAATAAGAATGGTCATAGGGCAAGTGAATTCCAAGAGAAATTTAAGCTTGAAGGTAAATGTCACAATTGCAAGAAACAAGGACACAAATATTTAGAGTGCAAAACCAAGTAGTGGAACCCAAAACAACAAATTGTTAAAGCAATATTTGGATGGGACATAATACATGGTACAAATGTCACCACTATGGTGAATTTGGGCACATTGGAGAAAATTGTGTGAAACATCACATGAGGAAAAGAGATACTACAAAAAGATGTGTGATTTGTATAGAAGTTGGACGTCTTGCCAAGAACTATATGAACATAAGTAGAATTGAAGATGAAAAGAAAGCCAAAGCTAACAATATCAAAAAAAAAATAAGGCAATAATGGGTATCAAAATCTCTAGAGAATGCTAAGGAAAAACATGAAGTGAATGACACCCAAGTCAATGAGTTGGGTGGTCCAAACATTTCAACTTAGTTCCCTATGGGGATCACTAGGGCTATGATTTAGAATAATAATCTAACATTAGTTTCAGCTAGCAAGAAGAAATATTCACATCAACATTCAAGATGTGTAGGGATCACTAAGCATGATGGAAAGTAGGAGACCTTGCCCAGAAAGGTTAGGTTACAAGACCTTACCAAACAAGGTCAAGTTGCATTATATTGTAGACACAATTGGTTGTTCCTACCAAGTGATGGTGACTCTACCAAGCTGTAGATGTCATCAGAGCATTAAAGAATAAACCGAGTGGAGGAAAAACTATCAACAAGTGAGTGTGAAGTATGAAGCATTAATGGATACCAAAAAAAGGACATTTGTTAAAAGGAATAAATCAAAGGCATTATTTCATCATGAATTTCTAGAGGTATTTGTGAAGAGAAAACTCAGAACCACCATTTGTTGTTGAAGAATTCTCAAAGTTTTCTAAAACCGTACCGAGCATGGCATCTACAAGTAGAAAAGAGAAGGAAGGTTCTAAAATGTTGGTTCTTGGCATCAACTACAAGACACCTTATTTCAAATTGAGTCCAACAATTATAGAGGCACTTGACCTAGTTGGTGCACAGTCTCAAATTTTGCCTAAGGTATTACTCTTGCATGATATCCATTCTTTTTACCACTATTCTATTTAGGAACTTAGAACACTAGAAATAAATGAGGAATTTGAGGAATTGTGTGTGGATGGTGCATTCAAGATTGACTGTCAATGTCTAGAAACCAAAGGTTTGACGCATATTTTGACATATGCCATAAGACTTTTAGGTCAAATGGATTAGACATATTGTAAGTTATGTACACAATGGGTAATTATGGTTGGGCCAACCCATTCAAATAATGACAAAAATGATACATAGAATCACTAGGCTTCCAATGCTAAACAAAACCATGACAACCAAAACCCTAGGTTGGGTTGAATTGGAAAAGAGAACTCTTTCAATGTGGGATGAAAGAGGTATGAAGATTAATGGAATAACAAACATAGAGCTAAAGTTCAACATTCATGTAATTGCACACAAGGTTTATATCTCTATTTGGTTAAATAGTGTGTCATGTAAAGCTGTCGATGTTGCATATAAGGTTGTGAAGAATAACCTATCCTTCAATCTTTCTGAGTTGATATTGAACCAATTAAAGAAAAATATGGAAAGCATCAGATGATCAAATAATAACCCATGTAAGTTTGGATCTCTTTTGACGTATTTGTTTTTCTTTGTTTTGAAAGTCTTCCCTTCCAATGGTATAGTAGTATATAGTAGAGATCAGTAAAAATTTTGATAACATCATGGATAACTACTTTGAATCATTCAAAGAGAAGATGCATAATAGATTTAGGATTCCTAAGAAAATTCAAGAATATTACAAGGATGATATCTGTTTTATAGTGGACCGTGACAAAGTATACATTCAGGTAGTTAGACCTAGAGTGACATGAGTTAAGCCTCTAGAGCATGAGATTAACATTGATGACACCAAGGATATAATAGAGGCTCTATTAAATGAGCTTGTGGATCCTAAAGCCACATATTTCATAACATATGATGAGGCAAAGGCAAGAATTGAGCTTGAGATCAAACTAGCTCAAGAAATGAATAAAGGAAGGAAAAGAGTAGAAAAACTACCTAAAAGCATTAAGCAAGCAAGTTCCCCTCTAATTATTATTGAGAGAAAAGGTGATGATATAGAAGATGATGATGTAGAGGATGAAGAAGAAGAAGCCAAATCCAAGGAAGAAAAGTCTCTCAAAAAGAAAGGTAAAGTTATTATAACCAAATTTGTTAAGTCATTCCTTGCTATATTCACAAGAAGGACAACCAAGTCTAGGAAGAAATTGAAGTTAGGTGAAGATGAAGCTGAGAAAATTATATTCAAGAGATCTATACCTCCACCTCAAAAAATATTGGAGAAGATGGAAAAAGGAACTGACATGGCATGTTTCAAATTTCTCAAGTATGAGACATGGAATGTAGAAGAGAAAAGGTAGATTGAAGATACTATTATGACCAAATTGGTCAAATGGAAGTATTCACTAGATGAGCTTGCACAAAAAATACCTTATAAAATTATGTACACAATCAAGCCTAGATTGGAAAATGCATAGAAGGCATCCAAGGAGATCTTTGATCACCCCTTGAAGCAACTCATGCAAAATCTCAGTAAGAAGGAGGTAAAGGAATCCTTGAAGAAAAATGAGAAGAAGTTCACTCTCAAGTTAAACACTTGTATGATATTACTTAAGGACATTAACTATGTGGTGAATGTAGCTATGACTACATGGAAGAACATATATAAGTTACATCAACCTAGTGAATTTTGTTGTACATGCTAATGACAAGGATGATGAAGATGAGGAAGAATATGTAGAAATAAAATATGATGAGGTATATGATGTTTATATGGATGACAAGGAGGAAGAATATGAAGCTACTAGAGGAAGTCTTCCAGTGATTCAAAGAATTGAGGAAACTAATGCAGAGAAAATTGCAGTAGCAGTCATGGCCTCATTTTTGCACTCTCCAAGCACAGCCTTAGCACAATCTAGCTTAGAGATAGCTTATACCAAGTTTTCTTTGGATACCACTACTATACCAAACACCCAAGAAAGCTTTAAATTTATTTAGCTGAAAGTTACATTGAATGAAGTGCCTTGCACTTCATCTACCAAGTAGCAAGGTCCTCCATCATCAAGGTTGATTGATTAGCAACAAGGTATTCTTGTTTTTAGTACCATTTCAATATTTTTTGCTAGTCCATTTCTACAATTGTTTTTATATGAAGTATATCTATAGCTAGTGCAATGATAGTTGAGAACCAATCTCAACCAAGTATTGAAATCCTAGACAAGGGAAAGAAAATTGTTTTCACCATTCTAAAGGAAAAGGAAAAAGAAGAAGAAGCAATTGATCTAGATCAAGATATTATTATCCCAAATTGGTATATCTCTACCCTAATGCCTAATCAAATGAATACTATGGGTGAACTACTAAAGAAAAAAGCTAAGAAACAAAAACTTAGAGAAGAAAACCACAAATAAAATCTAGTTCTTGAAGATATAAAGATCATATTTGTTGATGCTCTAAATATTGAGGTTGATGGAAAACAACCATTTCTGACTAGTTAGCAAAAATTGTCTATAAATATAATGAAGACTTAAATGGACATGATAAACTACTATGAAGAGTAGAAAGAAAATTTGAGAATAGAGTATTAGAAGAAGTTGCACAAACAATTGCAATTGATCAAGTAGAGTTAGCTACTATTCTTGGTTCAATGGAAACCCCTATTAATAATGTTGTTTCACTATTTGTCAAGTTATGTGACACATCTATCTTTACAAATATATTAAGGATAAATTCTCCAAGATAGATGGAGACATGAAGGCAAGTATACACTAGCTGTCACTTGACCCAAGCCAGAGTTCTAATATTATTCAAAGATTAGAAATTTGAAAAATTTGCAAGTAGAATTATTGAAGGAAGAATCCAAGATTAGGGCCATAGTTATAGAAATCTAGGACATGATTCTTCCAAACATGGATGCATTGTAGAAACACACTGTACATGTAAAGACACTCATCGATGATAAAAAATTCTCCATAGCTAATCACATGATGAAATTATCAATAGATGTTTAGATTGTATGGAATGTAAGCAAGGTGCTATAGGAGAATTAGGATAAGACAATGGTACTTCTTTTGAAGATACATTCTGAATTCTTGTCACTTGTTGGTATTAACATATAGATATTATATGCCTTTGGAATTTATGTTAAAAATGGGGAGTAGTAATATGTAAAGAGGGAAAGATATTGTAAAGGAGAAGAAATATAATAAACTCCATTTGTATGTATATAGGAGAGATATATGTATGGGGGAGTAGTATGGATAAGTAGAAAATACCTTTACAAAATCAAATTTGAAAAATTAGAAAAATAGAGTATGTTATCAAGCCACAAAAGATGGAAGTCAACATAGCCACTGAGTTATGACAAAGGAAGTTTTGAATTATAGTTTTGAATGATTAGATTTTTTGTTTTGACAAGTACTTTTGTCACTAATGCCAAAGGGGGAGATTGTTGATAAGGTCCATTTATCTATCAGTGACTCAAAAATTAGTCAATTGGTTTCATTGCTACCAAGCTCTACAATCACTACCAAGCTTATCTTTTAGTTTGTAGTGTTAACCAAGTTATTTAGTTGTTCCTAAGCTAATTAGTTAGAATGCAGTGTCTACCATGCACCTAGGTCAGTTTGTAGTGTTCACCAAGCTACATAGTATTTACTAAGTTTTATAAACAATGCAAACTGGGCATAGGAAATGCTATTGAGCTATTTAGTTGAAGTGAAGAAGTTTGTAGTGTTAATAAAGGTTTGTAGTGTTAACCAAGTCCAATAGTGTCTGCCATGCTCATGGTGTTAATGAAGTGGATCTAGTGTTTTTTGGAAGCATGAATACTGATGATATTCCTATGAGGGAGTATTGTAGAAATATTATTGGATCATTATCATGATGATACATTACATTCATGATTGTGTTTGTCATTGATGTCAACATAGTAGATTTTGATGGTCTCTAACAAAAGAATAGTGGAAAGATCAAGTTGGTACAGATAGATAGTTGAGCATTTTCACTACACGATATTAAAGGAAGCTCATACTATGTGTATAGTATATGTGGATAACCTTGAAAGTATAATATATTAAGTTTGGAAGAATTTATGCAAGTTTTATTAAAGAATATTTTGAGATAGAGTTTACAGAGGCATGTTCTAGTAAACTTGTTATATCTCTCAGCAGAATTTTTATTCTAAAAACCTGAAGTTATAGATGTGAAGAAGACATGTTGATGATGATGTGGTTAATTTTTCTCATCATAATGACACATGTACACAAATTTATTTAAGTTACAAGGTAGAAGATTAATGTTATCACTAAGTGTAATGTGTTCTTAATGTGGTCCTATAATAATTAATTGAGAATGTTTAACAACCAACTTATGGATTCAATATAAAGGAAGGACAGTTTCCTTTATCATGAGTATGAATAAAAAGTGATTGTAAGAAGCATGAAGAGTGAAATGTGAAGTTAAGTAGAGTAGAGAGAAGGTGAAGGAATCTTTATTGTCAAGGCTTCATTGTGTGATCTGAAGTTGGATACTTGGATATGAGGTTTGTGACTTGGTCTACAAGGTCTGATAGTGATTGGTCTGGTTGATAGGATAGAGTAAAGGAGTTAAAGTACAATACATACAATTATTCTAAAAGGAATAGTTAAGAGATCAATTGGATAGTGAGTTCAATGATCTTGCCTCATAAGCTATTTGGATAGTGGGTCCTTCTATCTTCTCACAACTCCTAGGAACAAGGTTGGCACAACTCCTAATAGGGATTCAAAGTCTCCTAATAGGGACTCATATGTACTAAATGTTGTAATAGATTCCTAACAGAGTCCATCCTCTAACAAGGAAAATTTATATTAGTACATCATCTTGTGGACATCATTCCCACTAGGGTTTCCCTCTGATCAAGGGTTTCCCTAGTTAACATATCTGGTGTAATTATGTATGTGCATCTTTGTATGGTTATTATTTACTTTGGTTGAATTGTTAAGATTGTTTAAAGTTGATAAATTTTTTAATCATTAGATAACTAATTCACACCCCTTCTTAGTTATCTTGGTGGACTATTGTTTCTAACAATTGGTATCAAAGCATCAGGTCCTTGAAGATAAAGTTTAACAACTTTGGGAGATTCATGACAAACATGTTCAAGAAATATAGTCTAAAATTTGATGGAAAAAAATATGATAGTTGGAAGGAAAAGATGAAGACACATTTTCTATATATGGGTCCAAGATATTGGATCTTGACAAAATTAGAAAAGGCCATCATTGTTGAGAAAGATTTGAAAACCTATACTAAGGACAAAAGAGATCTTTTCATGTCTAACATGAGAGATAGAGAAGCACTATTATCTACACTTCCTAAAATTGAGTACAATCAAGTAAAGTCACTTGATACTTCTCATGGTTTCGAAAGCTTTGGGAAATAGTTTTGAAAGTGATGAACAATCTAAGAAATTGAGGTTACAAAGTTGGATTTGTGCATTTCAAGATGATAAGATGATGAAAGATGAATCTATAAGAAAGTTTGTAGGTAGAATATCAAAAATTACTATAGGTATTAGATCTCAAGGAGGAGCCAAAGAAGATGGTGAGGTGATATGGAAGATATTGAAGAGCTCAACACCACCATTTAAGCTAGCAGTTCAAATGATATAGTTGTTGATCTCTTGTACCACATATTTCACAAAGGAAACATTACTTGGAAGATTTGAAGTAATTGAGAATGAGCTTAGATAGTCTAGAAAATTGACCAGAATAGAAATAATTTTTAGTGCCTTGAATATTGAACCTATCTTATCAAGGAGCACAAGTGCTAGAAGAGACTTTACTAGCAGTAGTAGAACTAATCAAGACAGAAAGATTGAAGGAATAGCCCTTTTGGTAAGAAGAGAAAAAGATGATAAGAAAATCTTTAAATGTTGGACATGTAATGAATACAATTATTATACATCCAAGTGTCCTAAAAGAGAGAAAAAATATAGAGGCAATTTCAAACCTAGAAGAGATGGAGAATGTTTGTGTGCAAATGAAGAAGATAAATTTGATGAACAAGTAGTAAGTTCTAGTGGTGATGAAATTGGACTTGTAGCTATTAAAGAAGAATGTCTAGAGAAAATGCCTTTGGTATCATAGGTTGAAAATAAATCTGATTGGATAATTAACAGTGGTTGTTCACATCATATGACTAGTGAAATGAACAAATTTGTTAACATCAAAAGTCATGATGGAAGCATTGTCAGAGTTAGAAACAATGCAACATGCCAAGTTAAAGGAATTGGATCTATAACTCTTGATGGTAAGACTAACACTGAGGATGTATATTTTGTTGATGGTTTGAAGCAAAATATTTTGAGTTTTGGACAACTAGTGGACAAAGGTTATCAATTTTCATTCATAGAGAAGACATGCATGATCAATGACAAAGATGGAAAGGTAATTGGAACAAGAACCTGATTTAGAGGTAATGTATTTTAGTTGAATTTTAATGAAATGATAGTTGGTTATGGCATAAGAGATTTTGTCATATCAACTTTGACAATATTGTGAAGACTAGTAGTATGTTAGCAGTTAGAGATTTTCCTAACATTATAAATCCTACTAATACAATTTGCAAGGTTTGTGTTTTGGCAAAGCATAATAGAACTTCTTTTCTTGGCACGAAGTTTACTACTACAAAAAAATTGGAGATTGTACATACAAATCTTAGTGGTCCTATGAAGACTAAATGATTCTATGGTGAAAGGCATTTCATGATTTTAGTTGATAATTTTTCTAGAATGATGTGGCTTGCATTTCTTAAAGAAAAATCTGAGGGATTTGATAAGTTCAAGATATTCAAGAATAGAGTTGAGAATGAATTAGGCATGAAGATTAAATGTTTAAGATCACATAGAGGAGGATAATTTACTTTAAATGAGTTTAAAATCTTTTTTGAAGATAATGGAATCAAAAGATAGTTATTAGCTCCAAGAACCCTTGAATAGAATGGTATAGTAGATAGAAGAAACAAATCAATAATAGAAGTAGCAAGAGCTATGTTAGCAGAGAATGATGTATCCAAGACATTTTGGAAAGAAGCTGCAAATACAAAAGTCTACACTATGAAAAAAGTGCAAGTCAAGAAAGACATAAAAAAGAACCTTTATGAATTATGGTTTGGTCACTCACTTACACTAAAGTATTTTAAATTTTTTATTAGTAAGTATTATATCAAAAGACATTACGATATTGGTAAGTTTGATGCTAGAAGTGATGGAGATATGCTTCTTGGTTAATAATTAAAAGTAAGGCTTATAGATGTTATAATCTAAGAACTAAGACCATTATGGAAAGTGAAAATGTTAGATTTGATGAGAAATTTAGGATACAAGAAAGAATAGTTGAATACAATTGAGATGATGAGAATGTTGTTAGTAAATCAAGGAATGATGAAGTATTCTTTGAGATTAACAATGATTTTCAAAATGAAGGATATACAAGGTAGGAACAAAGCTTGAAACCTTCAATAGAGCTAAGAGTTGAGATAGCAACTCCTACTTTAGGTAAGATATAACAAAGAATCATCCACCTAAGAAGATCATTGGAAGTAGAGATAAAGGTGCAATGATAAGAAGCAGAATCAATGGAGAACTATGTTTGATATATCAAGTTGAGCCTAAGAATGCAGATGAAGCATATAAAGATGATTATTGGAAACAAACTATGAAAGAGGAAATAGATCAGTTAGTAAAGAATGAGTCATGGGAATTAGTTCCTTGACCAGTAAACAAGAATGTGATATGAACTAAATGGGTATTTAGAAACAAGATGAATGAGCAAGGTGAAGTTGTAAGGAATAAATCAAGTTTGGTATGTAAAGGTTAGTCATGACAAGAATGAATAGACTATGATGAGACCTATGCTCTTGTGGCAAGAATAAAATTAGTAAGGTTATTTTTAGCATATGTGGCATATAAGAAATTCAAAGTATATCATATGGATGTCAAGTTAACATTTTTGATTGGAGAAATTGAAGAAGAGGTTTACATAGAACAAGGTTGACCTTTGATAGATGACAAGGACATAGTATGAAAACTAAAGAAAGCATTGCATGGGTTGAAGTAAGCATCTAGAATCTAGTATACAAGGTTGGACAAGTATTTGACAAAGCTTGGATATAGAAAAGGTATGACACATAGTAATCTCTATTGGAAAGAAATTGATGATGGATTAATGATTTTGGTAATATTTGTTGATGATATCATATTTGGAGGAAATGATGATTAAAGTGACAAGTTTGCAGAAGAAATGAAGAAGGAATTTGAAATGAGCATGATAGGAGAGATGAAATATTTTCTACAATTACAAATTATGTAGGATAAAGAAGGAATCTTTATTTCTTAGAATAAGTATTTGAAAGATTTACTGAAAAGGTTTGGTTTGGAAACATGTAAACCCATTGGAATGGCTATGGTAACTGGACACAAGTTATCTACAAAGGATGAGACACCTATTGTTGAGAAGAAGAAGTACATATCTATGATCAAAATATTGCAATATCTAACTCACACAAGGCCAAATATAGAAAATGAAGTTAGAATTATTGAAAGAATTCAAGCTAATCCCAGAGAAGCACATTATGTAGTAGTCAAAAGGATATTTAGATACTTGAAAGGAACATTTTGAGTTTAGATTGTGGTATGAAAGATCTAATGATTTCAATTTATGTGCTTATACTAATGATGATTGGGTAGGTAGTTTAAATGATAGAAAGAGCACCAGTGGTGGAGCCTTATTTCTTGGAGGAAGATAGGTTTCTTGGCTAAGAAAGAAGCATGATTGTACCTCACAAAGTATAGAAAAAGTAGAATATGTTGTAGTAGCAAACAATTGTAATCAATTTTTTTGGATGAAATAGATGTTGAAGGATATATAGATAGAATTTAGTGAACCTATTGTCATACAATGTGACAAAGCAAGTATAGTACACAAGTCTAAGAATCTAGTGTTGCATTCTAAGATTAAGCACATTTCTATCAAGTATCACATTTTGAGAGAAAAAGTTGCAAAAAAAGAAATTAGATTGGAGCATTTGAGCACTAAAGAGAAGATTGTAGATATCTTCACTAAGCCTCTTCCCAAAGAGACTTTTGAGTATTTATGAGATATGCAAGGGGTTATGCCCCTTCCTACATCAAAGTATATGATGCAAGAGTGCATCAGTTTCATGTAATAGCATATTATTGTTTGTTTGGATTGAATGGTGATGCTTCTTGTATGGGGGAGTATCTATGGTTGACAGAGTTATCTAGAACTCTTATTGGATGTTGTTTTTAACAGTGTCTTTGGACACTTGAGCTAGTAAAAAATAGTTGTTGTAGATATTGTTAGTTGCTAAAACCTTTGACATTGATGTCAATGGGGAGAAGTTTAGCATGAAAAATAGTTTGATGTAAAGCACATTGAGGTATATCAATGGGGAAGAATAATTGATGAAGAGGATTTGAAAAGAAAGTTTAATAGTATTTTGCAGTTGGCATTCTTGGAACTAGATGTTTTTCATCTATATTGCCATCAATGAAAAAGGGAGAGATTGTTGAAAGTATGAATGCTGATGATATTCCTATGGGGGAGTATGTTACATTCATGAATGTGTTTTTCATTGATGTCAAAATAGCAATTTTCTATGATATCTAACAAAAGAACAATGGAAAAATCAAGTTGGTATGAATAGATAGTTGAACATTTTCACTAATTGAGGTTAAAGAAAGATAATATTGTGTCTAGTATACATGGCTAACATTGGAAGCATAAGTTATTAAGTTTGAAAGAAGTTATGCAATTTTTGGTGAGAGTGTTCAAAGATAGAGTTTGCAAAGGAATGCTCTATTAAACTTGATATCTCTTAGCAAAATTGTTATTCTAAGAAGCCAAAGTTATAGATGTGAAGAAGACATGTTGGTGAAATCATCATAATGACATATGTAAAACAATTTATTTAAGTTGTAAGGCAGAAGATTAATGTTATCACTAAGAGTAATATGTTCTTAATGTGGTCTTATAATAGTTAATTCAGAAGTTTTAACAAACAACTCAGGGAATTGTTTTGTGGATTTGATATAAAGGAAGAGCATTTTCCTTTATCATTAGTATATATTAAAAGTGATTGTAAGCAACATGAAGAGAAGAATGAAAAGTTAAGTAGAGAAAAGTGAAGGTGAAGGAATCTTCATTGTTGAGGTTATATTGTGTGACCTAAAGATGGATACTTGGATCCAAGGTTTGTAACCTAGTTTGCAAGGTTTGATAATGATTGGTTCAATTTACAGGATAGAGGAAAGGAGCTGAAGTATAGTACATATAATTATTCTACAAGGAATATATGAGAGATTAGTTGAATGGTGAGTTTGGTGATCTTTCCTTAGAAGCTATTTGGACAGTGGGTCCTTCTGTCTTGTCACAACTCCTAATAGGGTTGGAATCTCCTAATAAGGATTCAAAGTCTACTAATAGAGACTCATATGTACTAAATGTTATAATAGACTCCTAATAGGGTCCATCCTCTAACAAGGAATATTTATATTAGTACATCATCTTGTGGGCATCAATCCCATTGAGGTTTTCCCTTTGATCAAGGGTTTCCCTAGTTAACATATCTATTGTAATTATGTATGTGCATCTTGTATGGTTATTTTTTACTTTGGTTGAATGGTTAAGATTTTTTAAATTTGATAAATTTTTTAATAATTAGATAATTGATTCACCCCCCCTCTTAGTTATCTTGGTGGACTAATGTTTCTAATAGTGTTGATAGAGTCATGCAGTGTCAACCAAGTGATCTAGTTGCTACCAAGTTTCTCAGCATTCAATGAGTCACATAGTGCTGACTAAGTTTAAGCTACTTGGAAGTGATTAGTATGAATCAAGCTTCAAGTTCAACAAATTGCCAAATATTTCTAAGCATTGAAAGTGTTTGCCATCTATTTGAACATCACCGAGTTTGTCTTCAAAACCCAAGTTACAACAGTTGGGCTAACTTTGTGAATTATGATGAAACTCATATTGTAGTTGGGTATAGTAAGTTATGGTTTGGATTGGTATATATGTAATACATTATATCATATCCAAGTATGAATATGGAATAAATGTGATGAGAAGAAATGAAGATTAAAAGAGGCTACAAGAAGTATAAGAGACATCAAAGATTTATCTATCACCTTTAGGTGATCATTACAATACAAGGAATTTCAACAAGAAAATCAAAGTTCTAGATCAAAGATTAGCCACTGGTTCATCCTAACAGGTGTATCAATAAAATCTTTTAATAATGTAGACTTAATAGTCTTTTTTATATCTCTTAGCCAAGTGCATACTTCATTAGATGTTTGTAAATTATTTAACAAGGTGGACATCATAGTCTTTATTACTCCTAATAGGACATATCACTAGAAGTGGTCAATTGTAAGCTTGAACAAGTTAACTTTATACTACAATACTAAAGCCTTTAGGCATCATCCCTATCTCAAGTTTTCTTTCTAATTGGAAGGTTTTTGGGACACCATATCTTGTGTCATAGTATTATGAATGTTTATATTCTTTTATTCTTTCATACATGCAATTAGATTAGAATATTATATGAAGGATTAATTAGTGAAGTAAGATAAAGTCTTGTTGGTTCTTGATTCATCCCTCCCCTCTTAGTAACCTTGCCTACCTTATATTTCCAACAATTGGTATCAAAGCTACATGGTTCTCACATAAAAAGTTTAACATCTTGAGAAAAGATAATAGGCAATGGAGATATACATGCTTGATAAGGCTATTAACAATGAACAATTGGGATCTTGAATTGGTCATTGGACAACTCAAGAAAGCAAAGGAGAAACTCTCTCAATCATTAAAAAGAAGGAAAGATCTTATAGTACAAATGAATGAAAATCTCTACACTAAAGAAAGAATTGAAGATATATATCTAGAAAGAAATTCAGATGAAGCTGATGAAGCAATCAAAGACATATTAGAAAAGAATGCCAATCTTTAGGAAGAAATCAAAAAGCTTAAAGGAGAACAAGAAATCCATTCAGTGAGATTATGTGAAGTCATAGAAGAAAAAGACAAAGCCAAAGAAGAGGTAGAAGAAAAGAACAATGAAATCTAGGAACTATCCCTTTACCAAGTAGACTTCATTGATTACCTCACTAATGCAAATGACGAGCTTATGAATCTTAGATTACATAATGAAACACTGCAAGACAATCTCAACATTAAAAAAAAAACCTATGAAAGAATGATGAAATCTCAAGATAGCATAAATTGATTTAATGAACAAAGTTAGTATAGACGCAAAAGGAAAATCTAGAATAAGATACACATAAGAAGGTGAATCATCTCAACAAGGAGCTTAAAAGAATAAAATCCCTACTTGCAATCATTGTGGTAAGATAGGTCAAACATCAAATACGTACTAGAGTAATGGTAAAGAAATATTTAATGGAAATTGTGAAAAGTGTAATAAGAATGGTCATAAAGAAAGTTAATGCTAAGAGAAACCTAAGTTTTAAGGTAAATGTCACAATTAAAAGAAAAAAGGACACAAATATTTAGAGTGGAAAACCATATAGCGGAACCCAACAAAAAAAATTGTGAAAGCAATATTTGGATTGGATTACAATACATGGTGTAGATGTCACTACTATGGTGAATTTGGGTACATTGGAGAAAATGTATGAAACATCACATGAGAAAAAGAGATACTACAAAAATATGTTCTATTTGTACAAAACTTGGACATCTTGCCAAGAACTACATGAACATAGGTAGAATTGAAGATGAAAAGAAATCCAAAGCTAACAATATTAGTAGTCAAATGAGGTAGTAATGGGTACCAAAATCTCTAGAGAATGAAAACTAAAATCATCAAGTGAATGACACCCAAGTCAATGAGTTGGGTGGTCCAAACATTTAAACTTAATTCCTTATGGAGATGATTGGAGCTGTGATTTAGAAGAAGCAATGTAACATCAATTCCAACCAACAAGAAGAAATTTCCACATCAGCATTCAAGATACATAGGGAGCATCGAGCATGATTAAAAGTAGGAAACCTTACCAAGAAAGGTTAGGCTGCAAGACGTTATGAGAAAGATTAGGTTGCATATTATTGCATACACAATTGGTAGCTCCTACAAATTAATGGTGACTCTATTGAGCTATAGATCTCTTATGTGCAATAAAGAATAAACTAACTGGAGGATAGCCTATCATCGAGTGAGTATGAAGTACAAAGCATTAAGGGTGATCAAACAAAGAAAATTGATTAAAAGGAAGAAATCAAAGGCATCATTGCACTACGAATTTCTAGAGCTATTTGTGAAGAGAAAATTCAAAGCCTTGGAGTGATTTGAGTATTTGTTGTTGAAGAATTCTCAAATTTTTTTGAAACCCTATCGAGCATGACATCTTTAAGTAGCAAAGTGAAGAAAGGTTCTAAAATGTTGGTTTTTGGAGTCGACTATAAGGAACCTAATTTCAAATTGAGTCTAGCGATTGCAAAGGCGCTCAACCTAGTTGGTGCACAGTCTCAAATTTTGCCTAAGGTATTACTAATACATGAAATATGTTCTTTTTACCACTATTCTATATAGGAACATAGAACCCTAGAGATTGATGAGGCATTCAAGGAATTATGTTTGGATGGTTTATTAAAGCCTAATCATCAACATTTGGAAACCAAAGGTTTGATGTATATTTCATGTATGCCAAGAGACTTTCAGGTCAAATGGATTAGATATATTCTAAGCCATGTACACAATGGGAAATTGTGGTTGGAAAAACCCATTCAGATAACAAAGAAAATGATACACAAAATCAATAGGCTTCTAATGATGAAAAAAGCCAAGAAATCCAAAACCCTTGGTTGGGTCGAATTGGAAAAGAAGAATCTTGCCAAGTGGGACAAAAGAGGTATGAAGATCAATGGAGTAACATATATGGAGTTGAAGTTTGACATTCATGTAATTGCACACAAGATTTATATTTCTACTCAACTAAACTAGGTATCATGTGAAGTTGTCAATCTTGCATACAAGGTTATGAAGATGATGTAGGAGCATCTTGGGTGTAAGGGCAATCTTGCATCACCCCAAAAGAAATGATTTTCAATCTTTTCTATTTTAATAAGGGCTGGTAGATAGGGTGGTTACTATTTATGGGAACTTGCTATTTTTAGTAAGTTTTTCATATGAGCTTAGAATGTTATTATTTTCTATAGGAAGGTTCATTTTAGAGATATAAGGCTTCCATAAAAATCTCATTGCTCTAGCTTAAGTATACGAGAAGTTATTGCAAATTTTCGATCAAAAATTTTGTAGAAAAATCTTTAGGTTCACCATTGGAGGGCTTAGAGTGCCCATATGAGGTATGAAAACTTGATGGAAGGGTGATAAAATGGTTTCAAGCCTATAGATTAGGAGCTAACATTTTTAAAAAGTGGTTAGAATAGGCAATCAAAGCAACGATTTGTGAGTTATGGCTTTCCAAAGTTGGGCTGCCTGAAATTTCTAAAATAATTGTCAAAGATGTATTTGGCTGACTCTATATGTTTTTTTAGGGTATATCGGCCCTAGGTATTAAGTTTGAGCATTTAAAACCTTCTTAGGCAGTAAAAAACTACCTATTTAAGAAAGGCTCAAACATTGTCTAGGACAGTTCTACATGATAGTTTGTAGCACTATCTTGTAGACTACTGTAATGAAGGCACCCATTTGGGTTAGCATATTGTAATTGAGAATTCTATAATTCTACATTTTCAGCAATAATAAGAAGTCCATATTTTATTCTCACATTTTCTATTATTTCTTGGTTTCTATTATGAGTTTATGGAATTAAGTAGAGGTCCTTACATCAAAAGAATAACCTATCCTTTGACCTTGTCATGTTGTTATTGAACCAATTCAAAAAAAACATGGGGAGCATAAGAGGATCAAAGAATAACCCATGTAAGTTTAGATCTCTTTTGACATGTTTATTCTTCTTTGCTTTGAAATTCTTCTCTTCCAAAGGTATAATAGTATGGAGGAAAGATGTTCCTATTTTATATTAGATAAATGAGTATATAGCAGAGATGGGTGAAAATTTTGATAACATCATAGATAACTATTTTGAATCATTTAAAGAGAAGATGCATAATAGATTTAGGATTCCTAAGAAACTTGTAGAAGATTGCAAGGATGATATCTATTTTATGGTGGACTATGACAAAGTATAAATTCAGACAGTCAAACCTAGAGTGGCATGGGTTAAGCCTCTAGAGTATGAGGTTAACATTGATGACACCAAGGATATCATAGGGGCTCTACTTAATGAGCATGTGGATGCTAAAGCCAAATAATTTTAAACATATGATGAGGAAAATAAAAGAATTGAGCTTGAGGTCAAGTTACCTCAAGTAGTGAATAAAGGAAGGAAAAGAGTAGAAAAGCTACTAAAAAGAAGTAAGCAATAAAGTTCCCTTTTAATGCTTATTGAGGGAAAATGTGACAATATAGAATATGATGATGCAGAGGATGAAGAAGAAGAAGCCAAATTTGAGGAAGAAGAGCCTCTAAAAAAGAAAGGTAAAGTTATTATAACTAGACCTACTAAGTCATCTCCTGTTGTATTCACAAGAAGGGTAGCCAAGTCTAGGAAGAAATTGAAGTTAGCTGAAGATGAAGTTGAACAAATTATTTTCAAGAAAAAATGAGAAGACATTTAGTCTCAAGTTGAATGCTTGTATGATATTGCTTAAGAACATTGAATATGTGATGAAGGAAGCTATAACTACATGGAAGAATACATATACACGTTGCATCAACCTAGTGAATTTTTTGTACATGTTGATGAAAAGGATGATGAAGATGAGGAAGAAGATGTAGAAATAAAATATGATGAGCTAGATGATGTCAACCTAGATGATGAGGAGGAATAACAGGAAGCTACTAGAGGAATTCTTCTAGAGATTCAAAGCATTGAGGAAACTAATGTAGAGAAAATTGTAGTAGTAGTCGTGGCCTCATTTTATCACTCTCCAAGCACAACCTTAGCACAATCTAGATTAGATATGGCTTCTATCATGTTGGTTTTTGATACCACTACTATACCAAGCATCCAACCAAGTTCTAAATCTATTTAGCTGAAAGTTACATTGACTGAAGTGCCCAACACTTCATATGTTGAGAAGCAAGTGTTAGAAATAATATTCCACCAAGATAACTATATTCCACCAAGATAACTAAGAGAAGGGGGATGAATTGATCATCTAAAAATTAAAACACTTATCTTCTTTAAATAAAATTAACCATTCAACCAATGTAAACAACAACCATAGAAAGATGCACATAAATAATTACACTAGATATGTTGACTAGGAAAACCCTTGATTAGAGGGAAAACCCCGATGGGAATGATTCCTACAAGATGATGTACTAATATGAATATTACTTGTTAGAGGATGGACCCTATTAGGAGTTTATTACAACATTTAGTACAATGAGTCCTTGTTAGGAGACTTTGAATCCCTGTTAGGAGTTGTAGTACAATGTATGCAAGAAGAGCCCACTACCCAAACATGCAATTTCAACTACAAGAAGAGCTCATTGCTCAAAAAAATAGTTTACTATTTTTTTTTCTTTCCTTATTCTTTTCCTCTATCTTGTCAACTAGATTAATCACTGCTAGACCTTGTAGACTAGGTCACAAACCTTGGGTCCAAATACCAAACCTCAGATCACTCAACAAAACCTCAGCAATGAAGTTTCCTTCACTTCCACACTGTTCTACCCAACTTCACATTCTGCACTCTTTGCTACTTTCCAAACATTCATAATTTACATATATCCATGCTATGATAAAGGAAAATATCCTTCCTTTATACCAAGTTCATTAAAAACCTCCTTGAGTTGGTTGTTAGTCCTTCTCAATTAATTATTATAGGACCACATTAAGAACATGTTACACTTAGTGATAACACAAATCTTTCACGTTGGAACTTGAATAGTTTTCTGTACACACAATATTATGATGAGTGAGCTTAGCCACATCATCCTCAATATGTTTTCTCCATTTCCTCAACCTTGATCCTCAAGATATTAATTGTGCTAAGAGATATAACAATTTTACAATAACATGCATCTATAAACTATATCAGAACAGATATCACCAAAACTTACATAACTTCTTCTAGACTTATCCTTTCTACTTTGATGTTAACTATATATTCTAGATACTCAGATGTGTCTCCCATAACCTTGGGTGGTTATCATGCTCAACTAGCCATTTGTATCAACTTGATCTTTCCACTACTATTTTGTTAGATACCATAAAAGACATCAAACATGCTATGTTGACATCAATGAACATCAATGTAACATATCATCATCAAACAAATCTTCCATTAATCTCTCCAATCTTCCAACAATATCCCTCTTTAGAATTGATGGCAAAATAGATGAAAAACATCTAGTTCCAATAATACTAACAAAATACTGTCCATCTTCAAATCCTTTTATTAATCATACTCCCCCATTGATATACCTCAATGTGCTCTATACCAAACTATTATTCTACATATTGTGCTAATGCCAAAATTTTCTTCTTAGCATAATGTTTTCCTACAATACTTCTCCCCATTTAGCATAATGTTTTTCATGCCAAATTTTTCCCCCATTAACATCAATGTCAAAGGTTTTTGCAACCAATATCTCTACATCAAACTCTATAATCAATTGATACTTATTCAGCTTGAGTGTCAAAAGACACTATTTACATCAATATCAATCAAGGGTCCTAGATGACTCTGTCCATCACAGATACTCCCCCATATAGGAAACATCAATTTCTAGTCCAGAAAAATAATGGTGTTGTATTACCCTAGACTAATGCATTCTTTTATCTTCTACTCTGATGTAGGAAGAGGCATAACCCCAAGCATACCTCACAAATACTCAAAAGTCTCTTTAGGAAGAGGCTTAGTGAATATACCTGTAATCTACTCTTTTGTGCTTACATACTCCAATCTAATTCTTTTTCTACAACTTTTTCTCTAAACATGTAATACTTAACAAAAATGTGCTTATTCTTTAAATGCAACACTAGATTCTTAGACATATTTACCATGTTTGTGTTGTCACAATGTATAACAATAGGTTCATTGATTTCTATCTTTTTATCCTTCAGCATATGCTTCATCCAAATAATTTGATTGCAATTGTTTGCTATTACAACATACTTTTCTTCTATTGTACTTTGAGATGTACAATCATGCTTCTTACTTAATCAAGAAACTAATCTTCCTCCAAGATAGAAGACTCCTTCACTAGTGCTCTTTATATCATCCATATTGCCTGCCCAATTCGTATCAGTATAAGCACTTAGAGTAAAATAATTAGATCTACCATACCATAATCCAAATTCTAAAGTTCCTTTTAGATATCTAAATATCCTTTTTACTACTGCACAATGTGCTTCTCTAGGATCATCTTGGAATCTTGCAACAATTCCAATTGCATTCGCTATATCCAACCTTGTGTGAGTCAGATATTGCAATACATTGATCATAGATCTGTACTTTTTTTGCTCAATAGTAGGTGTCTCATCCTTTGTAGATAATTTGTGTCCAGTTACCATAAGTGTTCCAACAAGTTTACATGTTTCCAAACCAAACATTTTCAATAAGTCCTTTAAGTATTTAGTTATAGAAATAAAGATTCCCTCTTTATTTTTTACTATCTACAATCCTGGGAAATATTTCATTTCTACTATCATACTCATTTCAAATTCTTTCTTCATTTCTTCTACAAACTTCTTTCTTTCTTCATCATTACCTCCAAATATAATGTCATCAACAAATATTACCAAAATCATCAAACCATTATTAGTTTCTTTCCAATATAGATTGCTATCTACCATAGCTTTACTATATCCAAGCTTTGCCAAGTGCTTGTCTAACCTTGCATACTAGGTTTTGGGTTCTTGCTTCAATCCATATAACACTTTCCTTAGTTTTCATATAATATCCTTGTCATCTATCAAAGGATATCCTTTAGGCTACTTAATGTATACCTCATCTTCAAGTTCTTCATTCAAAAATGTTGACTTGACATCCATCTAATATACTTCTAATTTCTTTTGTGTTTCATAGGCTAAGAATAATCTTGCTACTTCTATTCTATCCACTAGAGCATAGGTCTCATCATAGTCTATTCATTCTTGCTGTAAGTAACCTTTACATACCAATGTTGACTTATTTCTTGCAACTTCACCTTGTTCATTCTTCTTGTTCCTGAATACCCAGTTACTTCCTATCACATTATTGTCTAGTGGTCTAGAGACCATTTCCCATGTTCCATTCTTTTCTATTTGATCCAATTCCTCTTTCATGGCTTGTTTCTAGTAATCATCTTTGCATTCTTCATCTATATTCTTTGGTTTAACTTGAGATATCAAGCATAGTTCATCATTCATTCTGCTCCTTATCATTAGAAATTTGTCTTTGCTTCCAATAATCTATTTGGATGGGTGATTCTTTATCATATTATTTCTCAAAGTAGGATTTGTTATCTCAACTCTTGACTCTATTAAAGTTTCTAAGCTTTTCTCCTACCTTGGTCCTTCATTCTACAATTCATTGTTAGTCTCAATAAATATCTCATCATTCTTTGGCTTAGTAACAATATCTTGGCTTAGTAACAATATCACCATCTGAATTGTAATAAATTATTCTCTCTTTTATTTTGAACTTCTCATCAACTCTCACATTTGCACTTTCTATAATAGTCTTATTTCTTTGATTATAACATCTGTATAAAGCCTTTCTTTTCATTGAATAACCAAGAAAAATACCTTCATCACTTCTAGCATTAAACTTACCAATATCATCATCTCTCTTTATGTAACACTTACTTCCAAATATTTTGAAATACTTAACTATAGGTGAGTGACCAAACCACAATTCATAAGGTGTCTTATTTGTGTCCTTCTTGACTTGTACTCTATTCATAGTGTAAACTGTTGTATTCACAACTTCTCTCCAAAATGTCTTGGATACATCATTCTCTGCTAACATAGCTCTTGCAGCTTCTATAATAGACCTATTTCTTCTCTCTATAATGCCATTTTGTTTAGGAGTCTTCAAGTCAACTCTATTCTTCATTGTGATTCCCGTTTTGCAAATCATTGTTAATGCCAACTTCCACATTTTCATGATTAGCCTCTAGATAAATGCTAGTTACCAAAGATATCTCTTCTAATACTTCCTCTTTCTTAACCGAATTATCCTCATCCAAATCATTCAATAATCTTTACATACTTTCTTTACATTCTTCATCTTCATTAGAAAGTGAACTCTTTCTAGTTTTCCTTACTCTCTTAGGGCATGTAAACACATAATGACCAAACTCATTACATATGCAACAAGAAATTTTTTTCTACCTTCTTTCTTTCTTTTCATAATTAGATCAATACCTTCTTTGATCTTCATGTTTTCTTTGAATCTCGATCTATCTTTTTTTATGCCTCTATCTAGAAACTCAATGCTTAATTTTGATATTTCACCAAGAAGCTCCATCTTTTGGGTGTCAAAATTTTCACTATTTGACTTAGGATTATCTTCTTTCCATTTATCTCCTAAAGCTATTAAGATTTATCTTCAAGGACTTGATGCTCTGATACCAATTGTTAGAAACAATTACACCAGATATGTTGACTAGTGAAACCCTTCATTAGAGGGAAAACCTCAGTGGGATGATGCCCACAAGATGATGTACTAACATGAATATTCCTTGTTAGAGGATGGACCTTATTAGGAGTCTATTACAAAATTTAGTACAATGAGTCCCTATTAAGAGACTTTGAATCCCTATTAGGAGATTCTAATCCTGTTAGGAGTTGTAGTACAATGTAGGCAAGAAGAGCTCATTTCCCAAACATGCAATTTTGACTACAAGAAGAGCTCACTGCTTAAAAAAATAGTTTACTATTATTTTTTTATTTCCTTATTCTTTTCCTCTATCTTTTCAACTAGACCAATCACTACCAAACCTTGTAGACTAGGTCACAAACCTTGGCAATGAAGTTTCCTTCACTTCTACATTGTTCTACTCAACTTCATATTCTACACTTTTTGCTTCTTTCCAAACATTCATAGTTTTCATATATCCATGCCATGATAAAGGAAAATATCCTTCCTTTATACCAAGTTCATTAAACAATTCCTTGAGTTAGTTGTTAGTGCTTCTCAATTAATTATTATAGGAGCACATTAAGAACATGTTACACTTAGCGGTAACACAAATCTTCCACCTTGCAACTTGAATAAATTGTTATACACACAATATTATGATGAGTGAGTTTATCCATGTCATGATCAACATGTCTTCTCCATGTCCTCAACCTTGATTCTCAAGATATCAACTCTGTTAAGAGATATCACAAGTTTACCAATACATGCCTCTACAAACTCTATCTCAGAATAGATATCACCAAAACTTACATAACTTCTTCCAAACTTATCCTTTCTACTTCCAACATTAATTTCATATGCAAAATACTTAGATGTCTCTCCCATAACCTCAGGTGGTTATTGTGCTCAACTAGCCATCTATATCAACTTGATCTTTTTGTTGCTCTTCTATTAGATACCATAGAAGACATCAAACATGCTATGTTGACATCAATGATAAACTCAATCATAAATATAACATATCATAATCAAAGAAATCTTCCTAACAACCTCTCCAATCTTCTAATAGCAAGGTCCTCCATCATCAAGCTTGACTGAGCAACAACAAGGTATTCTTGTTGTTAGTGTCATTTCAATATTTGTTGCTAGTCCATCAATTTTTACAATTGTTTCTATTCCAAGTATATCTATAGCTAGTGCAATTATAGTTGAGAACTAGTCTCAACTGAGTACTGAAGTCCTAGAAAAGGGAAAAGAAAAAGAAGTAGTTGGTCTAGATGAGGATATAGTTATTCCAAATTAGGATATCTTTACTCTCACCCCTGCTCAAATGAATACCATGGGTGAACTACTAAAGAAGATAGTTAACCAACAAAAGCTCAAAGAAGAAAATAAGGAAGAAAATCTAGTTCTTGAAGACCTAAAGAGCATATTGTTGATGTTTTGAATAGTGAGGTTGATGTCAAACAACCCATTTTGGACTAGTTAGCAAAAATTGTCCATAAATATAATGAAGACTTGAATGGATAGGATAAACTACTACAAAGAGCAGATTTTTTTTTGAGAATAGAGGATAAGAACAAGTTGCACAAAGAATTGCAATAGATCAAGTAGAGTTAGCTACTATTCTTGGTTCATTGGAAACCTCTATTAATAATGTCATTTTACTATTTTTCAAGTTAAGTGACACATCTATCATTACAAAGGAGATTAAGGATAAACTATCCAAGCTAGATGAAGACATGAAGGAAAGTGCACACTAGCTATCAGTTGACCCAATCCATAACTCTATGCATTATTCAAAGATTAGATATTTGAAAAATATACATGCATAATTATTGAAGGAAGAAGCTAAGATCAGGGCCACACATGCAAAAATCTAGGGCATGATTCTTTGAAACATGGATGCATTGTAGAAACACATTGCACATGCAAAGACACTCATCCATGATAATAACTTCTCCATAGCTAATCACATGATGTAATTATTAGTAGATGTTTAGATTGCATTACATGCAAGCAAGGTGCGATAAGAGAATTGGGGCAAGACAGTGGTACTTATTTCAAAGGTACATTCTGAATTCTTGTCACATTTTGGTATTAACATATAGATATTATACATCTTTGGAATTTATGTCAAAAAGGAGTAGTAATATGTAAAGAGGGAAATATATTGTAAAGGAGAAGAAATATACTATACTCTATTTTTATTTATATATGAGAGATATATGTATGGGGGAGTAGTATGGATAAACAAAAAATACCTTTAGAAAAGACAGTTTGAAAAATCATGAAATTAGAGTATGTTACCAAGCCACAACAAATGGAAGACAAAATTGAGTTGAAGACATTGAATGATGGAAAAGGAAGTTTTGAATTAAGATCATTTTTTTTTTTGACTAATTCTTTGTTCACTAATGCAAAAGGGGTATATTGTTGACATTAAGGTCAATTTTCCTATCAGTGACTCAACACTTAATCAATTGGTTTCATTGATACTAAGCTCTATAGTCGCTACCGACCTTATCTTTTAGTTTGCAGTGTTAACAAAGTGATTCAATTTTTTGTAGCCAGAACAAAGTGTCTAACAAGCACTTGGATTAGATTGCATTGTTTTACAAGCTATATAGTGTTTACTAAGCTTTATAAAAAATGTAAACTAAGCATAGAAGAGGCTACCAAGCTATTCAATGGAAGTGAAGAAGATCATAGTGTTAACCAAATCCAACAGTGTCTACCAAGTTGGTAGTGTTAAGAAAGTGGATCTATGTTGATTGAGTCATGCAGTTTCAACCAAGTGATCTAGTTACTACTAAGTTTCTCAATATTTGTTGAGTCACACAGTGCTAGCCGAGTTCAAGCTACTTGGAAGTGATTAGTATGGACCAAGCTTCAAGTTCAACCAAGTACCAAAGATTGTTGAGCATTGACAATGCTTGTCATGTATCAGAACATCATCGAGTTTGTCTTTAGAACTTGAGTTACAATAGTTGGGTTGACTTTGTGAATTATGATGAAATTGGTATTGTAGCTGACTTCAATAAGTTATGGTTTGAATTGGTATATATGTAATGAATTATATCATATCCAAGTATGAATATGAAATGTATGTGATGAGAAGAATTGCAAATTAAAAGAGGGTACAAGTAGTATAAGGGACAACATAGATTTATCTATCATAGTTAGGTGATCATTACAATACAAGGAATCTCAACAAGAAAATTAGAGATCAATTACTAGTTCATCCTAACAAGTGTATCAGTCAAATCCTTTAATAGGGTAGACTTAATGGTCTTTGCTAAATATCTTAACTAAGTGCATACTTCATTGTATGTTTGTAAATCTTTTAACAAGGTGGACCCTATAGTCCTTATTGCTCCTAATAGGGTAGATCACTAGAAGTAGTCAATTGTAAGACTTAATAGGTTAAATTTATATTGTAGTACTAAAGCTTGTGGGTATCATCCCCACACACATTTTATTTTCTAATTAGAAGGTTTTTAGGTCACCATATCTTGTGTCAAAGTGTTATAAATGTTTATTTGTTTTCATTCTTTCATGCTTGGAATTAAATCAGAATATTATATGAAGGATTAATTGGTGAAGTAAGATAGAGTTTTTATTGTTTTTTGTTCACTCCTCCCCTCTTAGTAACCTTGCTTACCTTATATTTCTAACATGAACAAGTCATGTAGTGTCAACTGAGTGATTCTATATCAAATGATTTTCTTAGCGTTCACCAAGTCATACAGTGGTTACTAAGTTCATGCTACTCGAAGTGATCAGTATGGACTAAGCTTAAATGTCAACCAAGTGCAAGAGTTTTCCTAGCATTGATAGTGTTTTCCAAGTGTCATAACATCATCAAATTTTTCTTTTGAACCTAAGTTACAGTAATGGGATGACTTTGTGAATTATGATGAATTTAGTATTGTAGTTGACTCTAGTAAGTAATTAATTGAATTGATATGTGTATTGTATTGTATCATATCCAAGTATATAATTCAATGAGTATGTGAAGAAGTAAGAGAAATGGTGTCTAGATTGAAGAAGGCTACGAGAACTATATGGTAAATTAGAGACTTATCTATCATAGTTAGGTGATCATTGCAATTCAAGGAATCTCATTTAATAGATCATAGTTATAGATCAGAGATTAGCCACTAATTCATTCTAATAGGTCCATTAGTCAAATCCTTTAATTGGGTGGACTTAACAGTCTTTTTTTTAATATCCTAATAGAGTGTATACTTTACTGTATATTAGTAAATCCTTTAACAAGGTGGCCCTCATAGTCCTTATTATTCCTAACAGGGAGGATCACTAGAAGTGGTCAACTATAAGCCTTAATAGGATAACTTTATAGTGCAAAAATAAATCTTCTGAGTATCATACCCACCCCAATTTTACTTTCTAATTGGAAGGTTTTCAGGTCACCATATGTTGTGTCAAAGTGTTATGAATATTTTATTTCTTTTATTCTTTCATACACACAATTAGACCAGAATAATATATAAAGGATTAATTGGTGAAGTGAGTTAAAGTTTAATTGGTTCCTGATTCACACCTCCCCTCTCAGTAACCTATCCTACCTTATATTTCCAACATAAAGATATTACAACAGAATTGAACAAAGTTGAAAATGAGGATGAGGCAACAAAGACAAGGAAAAAAATTCATTTCCTTAAATCCACTTCTGACTTAGCAACATGGAAAAACCAAACTTCATAGGCTATACCTTCTATCCCAACATGTGGACCTGTGATGAACAATCAAGGATTTTACCAATCAATACCAACTTCCTCTTCTACCACTACTCGTTAGTTAGTTGCAACCCAACAAGGAAAAATTCCCATACAAACCAAAGGGACTAGACCTAGTTCTTCAAATGCCTTAGGATTTTAGAAAAGGCCCATCTATATGGAATGATTTAAACATATGTCCTTTATAGGTATCTCTAGTTTCCATCATCCCAACCCCAATGAGTTGAGAGATAAAGTCACAAAGTTCTCTAGAAATAATGCCATTAGTGGTGAAGAACATCTTAGAAAATTGACTGAAATGATGAATGATTCTAAATTTGAGCATGAAGATGTCGTCATAAATTTATTTGTGCATTCACTCACAGAAGATACTAGAGATTGGGTTAGGAGATTTTTTGATGATAGTATTAGCTCATGGGATGATTTGGAGAATTTTTTAAAGGAGTAGTATGGGGATAATACTAATGTAAGTTTTATGCTGAATGAGTTTTGTTGGCGCTCATAATTGCCTTCCCGATTTTGAGCACCATTGAAAAATCAAGCCCTTAAACACTTTTAAAATGCATGTGCCTGGTTGTACCCGGCTACCTAGTTGAGACCCCTAAGGTGTTTAATGCTTCCAACACCTTCCATTCAACATGCCTAAGCATTTCGTGAAGTTAGATTGACTTTCTAAGTCATTTGGCAAAGTTCTATTTTGAGCTAGTATCAATTTTGCTTTTTCACTTAAGTGTCAAATAGCGAAAGGAGGCTTTGTTTGTAAAGGAATATCTCACACCCAGAAATGTTTTGTGATCCACCACTTTGGGAGTGTCTAGTGTCCATACCTGAGAACCTATGTTTCAGATTTTGAGTCTTTTCGAGTCTGTTTGAATAGGTTTTGAATCCCTCAAAGTTGGTCAGTTACTGTTTTCAGGCTTTTGCACTTTGCACACATTTTTGGGAAGCCCTGTTTCACGTGCTATAACTTTGACCTAGTTGACTAAAATCCTAAATTTCTTGTTGCATTGCATGGTAGATGTCAGAAAATTCCTATGTTTAAATTTTTAAGTCTTGACGAATCCGTTTGATCAGTTTTCAAACGCGATTCCAAACGCAATTTATGACTTTTTACTGGTGTCAACATTTGCAGATTTATCAGTACCCCTATTCATGGTGTTATAACTCCTAATCAGTGATTGGTGAGATCAAATGGATTCTACCACTATGTTGTCCTCCAAAAATACTCTAGGTGTGTCAATTTGCAAGTCATGACAAATCCATTTGCACACTTTTCCAGGCCAATTCTATTCGCAAAAAAAATGTTTTCCGACAGTGTTCCCAGTTGCAAAATTTTTGAGTAGCCCACTTTAACTGATCGCCATTCATGCCTCGTGATTCTTCATGAGCCCAAATCCCAGATCCATAATGTCCTCATGACAGAAAATTAGTACCCTAGTTCTCGTCTTCCCAAGTATCTGTCTGTCTAGTTTCCAAGGCCAATTCCAAGCCCAATTTGTTGATTTCTAACGTGTTTTCTGCAGATGTTTTAAGTAGTCAACTTTGTCAGCAAATATCTTTTGATTGAGAATTTTTCATGAGACAAGATCCGGCGGGGTAGAAGGGTGCAGAACAGAGAATTAGTGCTCCAGTTTTCAGGGCCCGATCAGAGGTTCAGGTCAATTTTTAAGGGCAGTCAATGGACCCCTTGGCGCAAAAAATGATAGTTGGATTAAAAAATGATAAAATGAGTTTTTAACAATTAGTTCAGTAATCGAACTTGATTCTGATAAGTTCCAGATGGTTAATGGATCAGTTTTGCAAGTCAATTGTTTGAAATGCAAAATTTTTTTTAGCCAAACCCATTTTGGGCCCGACTAATTTCCTCAGAATGCGAAGTAATATTTGTGGATTAAAATTGTATTGAGTGGACATGATAAGCTATGAGAAAAGGAAAGATGATGCTCATGATTTACAACTGGCCATTTGAGCAACCTTCCATGATCTAGTATTACAAGGAATTTTTTTGTTGAACTTTTTTAAAGTCAAATGCAAAAATTTACTATAAGACTTTCAATGAACACATGGATCCTCTTGTACGCATTCATTTTAATACGGAGGAATGATGCACACAAAGTTGAGATGCAAATTTTCTGTGGTGATCTAGAACCCTAACAAGAATGGCTAGCAGTGACTCCAATGTTGAGCAGAGTGAAATAGTCAATGGCTCTAACTTTATTGATAGTGTGGGGCTGATTCTGTGCAGTACTGATGCAACTGAATTTGAGGGATTTCGTTTGGTATATCTTCTATCTACCTATATTGGGGCAATCTTAGATGGATCTCCATGAGCATAAAAGCCAGCCCACGCTAGAGTGGGGTATCCTATGGTGAAGAGCCGTTTGGAGGCAGGGGTCTCCACATAATGTGGTAATAGCAAAGAACAAAAACCACGCCATCTAAGCACAAGATGCCCACTCACGTGGATGAATCTACAGGGAGGACACCATGGGGAGCTTGACGCCATAGTAAAAGACAAATGAAGCTGCCCACAAATTTAAAGCCGAATCTGCCAACATTTAAAAATGAGCACACACATTTTAAAAGATGCCCACCATAGCATAATCAGCAGCTGCAAACTCGTCTGGAGCAATCCTCACACACCAGCAAACCAAAGGAGGTGATAAAATGCATGAAGAAGAGCCTGTATTTGAAAAGAAGATCTCCACGCATCTTTAAGCACAATCAAGTCCGCAGTCAGTAGGAAGAAATGGTGATTGCCCCACATAGAGAACAAAAGGATCAATGAAGACACCATCAATGTCTTGGAAAAAAGCGCAAAGCAGGGAGTAAAAAGGGATTTATCCCACATGGGTTCTGTGGAAAGAATTTTAGATGTTCAAATACTAAAGCAATCACATTGGAAGTTGTCTTAAAGACTCGAGGCTTTTGGAAGCCATGGGAAGTGCGAGGGACCCCCCAAATTCGGCCAAAAGAAAATTGATGTCAGTTGTCCATAAGAAGATAAATTTTGATAGAAGAACGTGCATTTACAAGAAATGATGTCAGCAAGGAGGTAAGTTGCCGGAAAGGTCACAAATCTAGTAACTCGCTACTTCGCCACCGAAAAGTGGTGAGAAATTCTGGCAGGCGAGATAGCGAGGTTGCTAGAAAATCTCAGGAATCTGGCAAGAGACAACATAGCCTGAGCGAATCAAAAGATGCCACGTGGCAGAAGCTGGTTGACCCGGATGGAAGGAGAGGGAAATATGAAGGCAAATAAAATAGTATTTTTTTATTGTTTCCCAATTTTCAAATCACGTTCAAGTTTTTTTAATTGAAAAGGGGCATATTCTAAAGTTTTGACTTTAGAAGTAATTTTAATTTTTTCAAAAAGTTTTAAAACAAAGTGTGTAGACCTAAGCTTTTTTTAGGCAAGGGAGTCATTTTTCAGATCGAGATTAAATGGTTTTCTGGGAGGCTAGATATGCGATATTATTTATCGCTGGAACCGGGAAGAAACGAATTTTCCAAATATGAAGTCAGTTCTTACACAGGTGTTCATCATTTTGAGTTACAGGTCAATTTTTAAAATCCAAGGCATTGGTAACAGAACAGGCTGAGTTCTTCATTGATGATTAAGATTGGTTAGAGGACAGTTTTAGTGGAATCAGTTGCATCTTTTCATCATTACTTTTTTAGATATTTTGATGCCTTTGAGAGGTATAATGATGAAGATTTGATCTGCCAGTTGATAGAGAGAGGGAAGAAAGAAGTTTTTAGTTGCTAGAAGATTGATTTTCAAGTGGACACTTGTCATTCTGAAATCAGATCTGGGAGTTCATCTAGGCTATATCATTCTTTCTTTCTATCATTGTAAGGGTTCCAATTTTTTTGTACTGAGAAACCATTCTTCAGCATTTCTTCTTGTATTGAACAGCTTTTAAAGTTTTATGCAGATAGTTCTATTCTGTTAGGTGATCTTTGAGTTACTTTCTGCACATTTCATGTATTTGATTTCAAGGAAAAAAAATAAAGTGCAGCAAAAGTTTGAAGTTTAGTTTGAATCTTGTCTCCTGATTATGGCTCTGTTATTTCTTCTAATTTGTGATCAAAGAGCATGAATTAGGTTGCATTACATTTTGAAATGTATGTGGTTAAAATGTCTTGCTTATGGAACAAAGAACCATGTAATTGCTTGATATTTGTCATAGGGTTTGCAGATTTCATGATAGGATGTTCTGAGTATGAGATTCATTCTGTAGCAGATGTCTATTCATAAGGTGAAAGATAGATCAGGGATCTTAATGTAGAGATACGTTTGAGGTTTCCAGGAGATGTATGGTTATGATTCATTTAATTGCCCAACAGATAAGGCACTGGTCAGAGATAGGATCATTAAGTTCTGTTGCTCATACTTGGTTCTTGCTGATATCAATCTATTAAATCATTTTCATTTTATTGTTGAAAGGTATTCAAAGTATAACCCGTACTTAGCTTTCCAGTTTTATGAGTCATGTCCTTAGCTATTTCATGCTTGTGATCTCCTGGTTAAGCATAGAAGGATTAGGGGTTTTATCTTCTTTTATAGATCCTGAATATGGTTATTGCACCGGTCACATAGTCAGATCTAAAGAGGTTCACCCACCTAGGTTTTGCAGAGCCTGAAGTGCAGAAGGAGTACAACCTTATAGTTGGCCTCGTGTTTGAATGGATGTGTTGATAATGGGAGTTAGCTACCCCTAGATGCATCTTGTTCTCATCAGGGTAATTGGAAATGGGTAACATTTTCAAACACCAACAAGTTTAACAATATAAAGAAAAATAAAAATGATTCTACATTTGATTTGAATGCGAGGTTCCAAAAAGGATTGTATAAGTTATTCATAGTCATGAGATTAGGTGAGAATGTATGCCTTACTACTTATTTCTGTAATAATTTGGTATAGCTCTGGTACCATGTAAGAATTTGGTTAAGACAATAATTCAACACTAAGATCAAGAAGTTTGGTAGATAGCACAAGAGAGACAAATGATGATCAAATGAGAATGGATAGTAGATGATTGGATATTAGATAATTGGATGAATACATCAAAGAAGTGTCTTGTGTATAAAAGCAACTGCTATGACTAGGAGTCAACAAAGAGACAAGCATAACAACTAAGTACATGTCTACCAAGAGTCGATTATCCTCCATTGTACATGAATGTATGTGAAACAATGAGAGGATAAGAATGCAAAGGTGTATCTCATAAAGAGATGTAGAAGACAACATGTGCTCAATTGGAGTGTAAACAAATATGTTGTCTACATGATAACTCATATGAATATGCAAACTCCTAGGTGTCTACATAACAACTAATATGAATATGCATTATCCAAAGTAAACTTAAGTAAAGTGTAAATAGTAAATACTTATCTACACCAAGAACTTCAATGCTTTCAACAATAAGATGGCTTATATTCTGAGAAACAAAAATCCCAAGACATTAAGGGATGCTTTCAAGATAGCTATCAACATTAGAAATAATAAGAGAGCATCTAGAAAAGTTGGAAGGAGATATGATCCCAAATTGTTTAATCCTAGGGAAAATAAGAAGGAAGGTGATAAGCCTAACATACCCAAAAATCTAGAAGAAGAAAAAATAGATCATGTCGTTAACTTTCTTAAGAATATGAAACCTCTAGTAAATAATGCAAATAAGCCTAACATTGGTGAAAAGCCACAGTTCAATAAAAACTATAATAGGAAAAATAGATTACAAAACTATCCATACAACACACAATGGAAAGAAAGAAAGCCTCTTAATAAACCTGTACAAGGCACAAATGAAAAAAATTACAACGAATCCATTGCAAAGGAGTTTTTTGAACATGGTGGAAGAAATGCCTTGGTGTATTATTTTCCAATATCATCATTCTCCTGATTAATGTATAGTTTCCCAATCATTTTCTATATCTCAATCGACACAACCTAAAGAAGGGGAGGAGGAAAACAATCATGATGATGTGGCCTACAACATGATTAACTCCCATGATAATTATGAAGAGTCTGAAAAAGAAGAGTCTAAAATGGATATAAGTAGCCAATGAGACATGTATCAGGTATACCATTACCAAATATTATTAGATGATGAAGATGAACTCAATGACAAGATATGCAACATGATTTTAGGGGTTGAACATATGAATTTGATAAAAATTTCCAAGGAAGAAATCAATAGAATAACTACACAGATGGTTGCTCAAGTTCACAATACCTATAATCTAAGGAGTAGAATAGTAAATAATATTGCTAATAAGGCATCGATATATTCGTTATTGATATAACCCACAAGATGAATAATGGAAAAAAAGGAGAGGATCAAATGGTTGTGAAGATTAAGGATAATAAAGTTAAGAATTAAAAACCCAAGAAGAAGGTGCAAACTCAGGGTGTAGATACAATCAAGAAAAAGATAGAAGAAAGAAGGCTAAGTCCCGATGTTGTCAAAAAAATTGAGGATCCTCCTATTCAAATACAAGTAACAAAAGGTAATTCATACAAACACCTTATTTGTGACCATATTGATATGATCTCTATGTTATTACAAATTACTATCAAATTTCCTTTATCTTAAATGTTTAGGATAGAAGAAAATTAAATAAATTCCCTCTCATGGTTAGGAGGGATTGGAAACAATAATGTTAGTAAGGGAGAATTATCATTAGGAAAGGAGGTATGAGTTTTAGTAAGAGCAAAGGAAGATAAGGGATTTTTATCCCAAATATCCCAAATATTTTTGGATAGTTCATTAGCAACATATATAAAGAATATTGAACCTTTCTTCCTTAGCATGATTATAAATGGAAAAACCTTAAAAAATTGCATGATTGATTTATGAGCCTCTAATACTATCATGCCTTTAAGATCATGGAGTCCCTTGATCTAAAAGAAGATACAAAATAGGGTAGATGTAAAGCCATGGATGCAAGGGAAGTCCCTATTATAGGTACCCTCAATGCATTTCCACATAGGTTAGCTTCTTATCTTGATGTTGACTTAATCATGAGTTTCCTAGTAGTTGATATTCCTCCTAACTATGGAATGCTACTCTCAATAAAATGAAGAGTTGTAATAGGAGGGAGCCTACTACATGACCTATCTTTCACTACATTTCACATAAATGATAAAAATATCAAGGTTAATATCGAACAAAGAGTGATTCATATGATTGAAGACAATATTGATAGTATTTCTACATGTTTCTTAGATACAAAAGTAAATAATTGAAAATATAGTCTTATAGATTTCACAAGAAGAATTAAGGTGTATAGATTGATAGAATGTCTAGAAAATGTATTTTGATGGGGCTAGTTCCAAAAAAGGGTTAGGGTCCAAAGTAGTTTTTATCTCACTAGAAAAGAACACATACATGCACTCTTTTATGTTGAACTTTACCTGTACGATCAACATTGAAGAATATGAAGTACTTTTATCAGGATTAAAAGTAGTTGCATGGTATTGGTGATTCTAAATCAATGGTATCTTAGATTATGCAGTCCTATGTATTAAAAAAAAGAGATTAAAATAATACATGAATTTTGTATGGGATGAGATTGAAGCATTTGATGCTTTTGGAATCACTTGGATGGATAGGACTAATAATAAAATGGTTGATCTACTAGCTAATATGGCCACCAAAATTGATGATATATCTTTTGTTGTGGTCTCAAAGATTGAAGTTCACAATAGGTCCTTAATTCCTAATAATATAAAGAATTGGCACATATTTTAAGATAATAGAGATATAATGAATTTTCTTTTGAATGAAGATAAATACCATGGTTAGGAATTAGATTGCAGTACCTTTGTTAAGAACATAAATGGGAAAGAAACTATTTTTGGTCAAGAGATATTGTAGTTGAAAAAAAATAAAGCACCTAAAGGATTAGTAATATTGGAGAGTGTCTTTGACAATCAAGATAGAGTTCACTTGAAATTTAAACAAAAGACACCAAAAGTGTTGGAATAAATTAACCTTGGAAGAAATGAGTCTTTCAAAAAGGTGTATATAGGTAAGACTCTCTCCCCTGCAATAAGAAAATCCTTAGTTGATCTATTAAGGAAGTTTATATATGTATTTGCATGGTCTTATGATGATCTGAAGCCTATAGGGAAGACTGTTGACAATATGGCTACATAGATGTGGCAATGTTGTTATTTATGGAAACATATATTTATTTTGGTATTTTATTATGTAATCAGCATTAGAAAATTGTATAAGTATTAGATAGTTTATAGAAATAAAAAGATACTTTCTATATGTACAAATGATAGAGTCTGACTTAGCTCTTGCTTAGTTGAGGAATAATCCATGACAATGTCATGATGACATATGCCAATGTGCAGGTCTATATGGACAATAAAAAATTAGTTACAAAGGAATTACAAGTATAGGTAATTAATAGAGTAGAATATGGTACGTTAGTAAATTGAATTGTACAACTTAAGTGTAATGAAATAAATTACACAATAGAATAAATAATATAAAATATTATATAAATACTTGATAATAACTAAGAGTAATAGGCCACTTCGAGGGGGCAACCTCCAAATATCTCCAATGAGAACACACTTTTCAATATGATCTTGAAATAAGACTCACAACCTCCTATATATACTTAATTATGCTTAGGTTGAATAGACACAACCCAATATAACACTTAGGCTGACCTACCTACCTAAATACTAATATAAAAATGATAACATGATTTAATTAAGGATTAAGATAGCCACAAGTTGACTAGTCATAACACTATATACACCAATATTAAGGGCCTGGCATCCCCGCTCTCTTGAAAGAAGCATTTTCCTCAATGTTAACCAAGTGTGGATTATTTTAAATGAACTCCTCATCCTCCCATGTGGCCTCTTTAACTAGCAAATTCTTCCATTGGATGAGATACTGAGTGAGGGTACTATTCCTCAGAATTCACTCTAGTTCCAAAATTATTCTTCCTTCTTCATCAAGCTTTGGTAGTACTATTTGAATAGTAATATTCTACCCAATTACCTTCTTTAAACAAGAAACATGAAAAACTAGATGTATATTTGTTGTTTGTGGCAACTCAAGCTTGTAGGAAACACTACCAATCTTTTGCATGATTTGGTATGGTTCATAATATCTTGGAGATAACTTATTATTCTTTTTTTGTTGCTTCATTGAGATTTGTTTATGAGGCTACAATCTTAAGAAGACATAATCCCTAATTCAATGCATAATTAGTTACCAAGCAAAAGAGAATTCAAGTGATGAGAACCAAAGCTTAGATTTATGTGGGAAGGTGGATTACTAGCATAGGAATGTGCATGATGAATTTTTGGAACAATTTCCCTTTTCCACTAACAAAATAGTCAAAGTGAAAGAATTAGTCCCCCAAAATCCTAGATTGCTAGTTAGTGAGGGTTTTTACAATAAATAAAATGGGGTGAGGGATGTAGAAACATCTACTAGTGGTTTGGAGTTGTTTAGGAAATGGTTTTCAAAAAGGAAAAATAATACTCCATTGAGCAATGTTTAGTAGCCTAATACTAGAAGTTGGTTGTCCCTGACATCTTCTTTGATAATGATAACCAAGAGGTATGATCCAGTACTGAAGGTAGTGAAGAATTGTGTAGTAGAAAACCTCTTTAGGGTTACACATAAGGTAATGAGGGAGGTCTTCATGTTAAAACCTAACCATGCATTACATGAAAAGATTGACCTAGATGATTTACAAGCACAATATGATGCTCAAAGTGTATACATAAGGAGAGGACCACTGCAAGAACATTTTGTGAAGATAGGACATCTTCAATTAGTGATAGCTAATACCCTTGAGCCATTATTGAAAAAATACTTTAACCCTAGGGCACAGAAACTTTACTTCTACCTCTCTAGACTTTTTGGGATAGATGAGCAAGATCACATCCATGGATCCCTAGTTTTTATTATTACCCAAAATTTTCAATATGATACGAGTTCCATATTTAATTTTGCCTCATATATTGAAGGATAAGTTCATATATATATATATATATTTGTGTGTGTGTGTGTGTGTGTGTTTGTACAAAGGGGTTTCTACTTTCTCTAAGGAGATGAAGTTGGAGTTGGAGAAGGATTGGGAGAAGCTACCAATTCACTTGTGGAGTGATGACATGAATTAGGTAGTTACTGATGTCATCTTTGTTCAATTTGATAGATATTTTTCTTCAAAGTTGAGAATTTTGTTAATGAGAACTAACCCTAGAATACCATAGCCCTTACTAGAGCTTATCAAGCCTATGGATCATGCCAAGGGATTGAAAGTGAACCACAACTAGGGAGATATCATCCCATACTTTGTTTACACTATCTCCAAAGTGTATGGTTTCCAAGGGAAGCCTCATGTTCTTCCCTATAAAGTGCTTATAAAGGTTGGATTGCATAATTTTTTTATGGCCAATAGGAGGATTGGAAGAAAAATAGCTAGTGGGTAGATCCAACGGCACAATTTTCCCTCACTTCATAGTCATCCATAATTTTATGTTCACTAAGGAAGGATGGAGGCAGTTAGATAAATATCAAATGGCTTAGTTCCATCATCATTTTATTGATCCTAAGGGTTTTTATGATATTTTTAAAGATAGAACTAAAGCTAGATCTTATGAATGTTGTGTTTACTTTCTTGAAGATATTAGTATAAATGAATTTTCATTACAAGAATAGAAAGTAAGAAAAGAAAAAAGGAAAGTGTATAGTAGAGTTCTAGAGTTTATTAATGCATTAGATAGAAAATATGATCCGCTTGCTGCAATCAAATATTAGGGAGATAAAACTAATAAAATTATGAATAATTTTTTTGGGTTCATGTAAAACTTAAATGATAAAAAAGGCAATTTTGATACAAGCCTATCCAGACTAGACCATAGAAATTGAGAAGAGGCTTGAAAGTGGAGAATTCATAAGAACATGTCAGTATATCTTGTAGAAGAAGGTAGGATATGTTTTGGCATGAAGCGTAAACATTTAGCCTATTCCTTTATATAAAAGGCAACTCTCAGAAAGCCCTCCTTTAGCACCTTCTACTAAAAATGTAGAAATTAGAGCAAGGATCATCATCTAGAGTCAAGGAGTACTCCCCCTTATAGACTCCCCTCCATTTTGATAATAAATATTCTTTAAGAGAGAAATTAAAAAAATGGGAGGTTAGGATGATATTGTAATAACCACATTAGAGGTAGAACAAAGAGCACTTGCAGAGCCTCTCATGCCACTCCTAGTCTTCATTGTAGAAGATCTCAAGGGAAAGGAGATTAACCCTATCATGAAGTAGGCATCAAATAAGTTTTTGGATGATGAGAATTTTGTGAAGTCTAGGGCCTTCATTCATTTTTTGTGGAGAAATAACATTGGGACCTTTGAGGTCAAGTGAGAGAAAATCAAGACAAGGTAACCTACTAGACATAAATTTGATATTGATGAAGAGGTCGAGGAAAAAAATTATTGAAATATTTGGGATTCCTAATAATTATATAGTGGGACATTGCTAATGCAATGATTTTTGATGTAGTGGGGAAGGAGAAAGAAACTAAATTTAGGACTGAAGAGGAAGTAATACAAGCACATAAAGTGTAAAAAATAGTGATGACCATGAAGCGCTAGTCATGTGGTCAATCCAAAAATGAGACAAGGCTAGAATCTAGGATGTTTTAGATTCTAAAAATATAGGGAGCCTCATGGTGTATAGGGTGGAGGAAGTAGTTAGTGAAGAGGTAGCTAATTTTGGGGGTAGTAGTAGGTACTAAGGATAAGAACAAGTTCCTTAATTTAAATGAAAAAATTGAAAAGGTTCTTGAATCCTATGATGAAAGAGACAAAAAAAAAATAAGATGGAGAAAATCATCTCAAACCTTCAAATGCATCAGGATAAAAGAAAAGTGGGAGAAGAATCAAGCCAAATTTTGATTGCTTCATCCCTAGCTCCTCCACCACTGCCTAGGCTTATAGTTGAGATTCTTGACACACCTCAACATCAAGGAGGTTCTACTTAGATGAAATAGGTAAAGAAGCAACAAAAAATCTTTGGGAGCTACATGTAGAATTGAAAACTTGGCATGAATATAGGGTTAGAGATACAATTTTGTATTTATTGGATTGAGTCAATTAGCCTCTCTTTTACTTAGAAAAGTCAAGGTTAATGGATATATGGAAATAATTGAATAATAATGAAGCCACCTTAAGGCCATTTTTGAATAAATGGATTAATAGAGATGATGTCATTACTACTCTATGTTGTTCTATCATAAATAGTTCTGGTGACTAGATAGTGAGGACTTTTGGTTAGGCTAATGATGTTTTGATTTTTTATCAGAAAAGGGATTTTCTACAGAGGAGACTAAAAATGTGCTTCTCAAAATATATTAGAAAATATTTTGATCTTTTTCCACATGCACTCAAAGGCATGGATATTATACAAAATAAAGATGAATGGGGAAATGAAATGAAAATAATTAATGAGTATCCAAATGAAGAAGGTGATAAATAAAGAAAATTATACTTGGTGTGCAAGAACCATAGAAGAAATTGTTGAAGGCTAACTATTATTTGATTCTTTCAAGCAAGATTTTGTTGAAATAAAGAAATTGGAGAAGGATACTCTAAAGGGAGAGAGGGAAATAATAAACTTCAACTAGCCAGATGACACACTTTTCAACAAATGGATTGCAGATTATTCCCTACTAATACAATTTTTGCAAATGGTAGCTGGAGAAAAAGTTGTTGACAAGACAATTGCCATAGAGGAAATAAAATTCATTAATGAAGTTGTTCAAAAAAATTATTGGAATTAAAAATGGGAATGTGAACTTTGAGTTTTGGGTGGGGGTGGGGCCGGGGGGGGGAGGGGGTCTGAATCAGGAATTCAAAACTTTAACCATAAAAACATTCACCACACATCCATCTCAGAATTTAACATGTAAATTGAAATAGCTAGCTACACATGTTTATCCATAACATCAAATAAATAACACATGAAATAATAAGTTTGTTACCCAAAAACCCTCCAATGACTTTAAAGGTAAAAATGGAGTGGGGATGACACCCACAAATCTTTACTATTACAACCGTAAATTGTAACCAATGAGGGTTACAATAAGTTTGACCATAAACTATGATCTACCCTATGAAAGGTATGCCCTAATAAAGGCTTACAAAAACTATTAGGTATCATCCTCTTAAAGGAGTTAAACACCCTACTGGAACTATTCCTTGTTAGAGGACTTAAACTTGCAATAAAACAAGCACTCAGTTAAGAGATTTACACAAAAGTCTATTAGGACTTGAAACCTATCAAGGTTACTCTATTAAGAGTTTTTCATTGATTCACCTATTCAAATGCTCTAGCATTGATCCTTTGGTTAGCACCTCTCTACTAGATATGAGATCTTCTCTTTCTTGATGTGTACTTGATCCTTCTAGTCATATGTATCTCTCATATTTTTTAACTACTCTATTCTATTCTCTCTAACTAATTTTGTAATTATAGCATGATCATAACCTCCATAGCCACCATGAATTCTCTCTCTACACTTAGCATTTTCCCTTCTCTTCTAATCTACACACACAAACTCTTTAGGTTTTTCCCTCCTTAGGAAGACATAGGTGGGCTAGGGTTAGGTAGGAATCAACAATTGTGATTCACCTACCTTAGAACATCCCTTAATCTAACTGGTTGCACGTAATACATAGAAATTCTCAATACACCATATATATCTTCTAGAATCATACAAAAATCCTTAAGTCAGCCCAAAAATGGCTTGCATAGGATTTTGTGCCATTACAAACAACTATGTCCAAAAATGTCTACACAATACTTGAGAGCTTTGATGCTTGACATTCACTACATCATCAATGTTGGAACTTGACTCCTGAATGACTTGACTTCCACTATTTTACTTGACATATGTATCACTCAACATATATGTATTTCCTAATACTTGAGTGACTTGGCACACACCATCTTTTCTATACATACTGGTGCTCAAAACTATCTATGTATATTTTTGGTATACACTACTTACTTGGCACATATAGAGTTTTGATAAGTCATGATTTAATTGTTTTGTCTCTACCTTGTCAAAACCAAAATGAGATCAACAATCTTGCCCTTTGACATGAGTTAAAAAAAACTTTGTCATGCATATACAACCTAAATTATGTGCATAACTTAGATAATCTATATCTTATACAAAATTTCAAAATTTCAAAATTTTCCACAACTTATGACTTAACTATCATACCTCTCCAAACTTTTATAACTCCCCCTGAGTTGAATATTTCTTTCTATATTTGAATTCTCTATAACTCCTACCAAGTAAATGTGTTGTATTGCTGCTATCCCTATCTCAAAACCATACTCCCCTTTCTTGCAACAACCTTATAATCCCCCTTTTGTGACACTTATGTCATTTGGGTGGAACATTTATAGTGTATTTTCTAAAAATGTTTTGTCAACATCCATGATTATTTTCAATGCTACATCCTAGTTATTACATGCTACCTCTAGAGATTGGTATTATGTGTAGAAAGTTGATAATATTTCTTTAACAATGTTTTAGTGAAGGATAGTTCCTTATGCAATATATCCATGTGTGGGGTCAAAATGGATTGGATACTAATCAAGGTATCCCTGATGTTTTCATCTTGTAAATTTAATGTTTTTAGCTGACCTTGAGTAGAAAGTAAGTTCTGAAAATGAGTCTAGCTTTAACCAAGAGAAAGCTTCAATGTTGTACCTCTGGATTGTAGATCTCCTTGCAACTAGGCAATAGCCCTTTGTGCTCCTTGTGTGAATAAATTCACATCACAAAGCTTTGTGTATAGAGAAAAGATATTCTCCAACATCTTTTTCACATCCTCCATTTTGGTTGCTAAGTCAACCTACTATAGTGCAATATCACTAGAAATATTTTCAAGTACCTTAGAGTGAAACTTCTTTTTAGACCATTCTAGAAGTTTAACATTGTAGTCTAGGTCTTCATCTCTAACCTTATCAACTATATTGACTAGTTTCTCAATGATTTCTCTTCACTCAACTCTAGTAGACTAAATGCATCAAGAAATATCTCATTGATGTTGTCAAGTACTTGCTTCTACTTATGCTCTCATCTAAGAAACTCTTGTTGTTTCTTCCTTTTAAGAATTTCATGTAAAATACTCACTTTTTCTATGGTGATTGATGTAAGATCAAACTTTCATAGTTCAATCACCTCAAATAAGTTGACATCTCCATAAGATATACTTTCAACAAAATTAGATGTACTAGGACTAGGCCTTGATATTTGTAAGGGTGTAGCATCTATACTCGGTTATTGAAGATTTTGACCAGTAAGAGGTGATACAGAAGATGGTAGGGTAACCAAGGTCTATATAGAAATATGTTCCTCTATCTTAGTAGTCAACACTAACTCTTTAGTCCCATCCTTCTCCTTTTCCATGTTGTAGTCTTCACCTCGAAAATGTGAGGTAGGTGCAAGGCTAGCTTCTTGACCTATGTAGACTTATGTCCCATCTTTCTCAATAGTTAACATTGCTTGTAATGAAGGGTCTAACACTAATTTATTGGCATTTGGTGTCAGTATACCCTTTTCTTGATATATTACAATGGGTATTGCAATTTGTGCTTTTGTAGATGGAGGTGGCACTTTGGATGATTCTTGTGATATCTCCCCTATAGATGTCAATTTAGCCTTCTCAATCTCATCTACTCTCTCCAATACAAGTTGATTGCATAATTTTGTTGTGTTTTTGAAGTCAATCAAAAGTTTCTTCATGTCTTCCTCTATCAAGGAATTGATGTGATTAGAATATTTTTCAAGAACATCCTTAATTTGTATTGAGTCCTAGTAACTCAGTTGGTCTATACGTGGATGGCTAGCACTCAACACTTGTACCTTAGGTACACTTCAATCATCATATTGCTCATTATCAATTGTGGCCTCTATTTTTGTTGTTATTTTAGTAGCTCCCACATGACCATCCTTGACTTGTACTTCTTTTCCTTGTTCATCTTTCTTATCTCCTACTTCCTTAGGAACTTGGTCACTTGGCTTTGTTGTTGTTAACCCATAGATAAATTTCCATATTTGGGCTCTTTGTCTGACAACATCTTCAACATTATTTTGCAAAATATTAAAAGCTCTATATATGGGGGAAAATATCCCCTTGAATTTGTATATGGCTCTCATCATCATTGCTTTGATCAAAAGCAGACATTACTCTGGCAAGTGTAGTCTCCCTAATCTATCTTTATGTAGTCAGACTATATTGCCACTTCTGCTTAATTTGGTCATAAAGACTCTTTGGAAGTAAGATGTAAATATCTACAAGTGTGGACTCAAATGTACTAACCATATTATATACAACTTCTTCCACTTTATTCAAATCAATCTTTCCTAGCTTATCAAACACAACATGTGCAAAACTAGACAAATTTGCATTATTCTTAACATTTTCACACAAGTTGTCTATATCTAATGAGGGATTGTGGCTTACCACCCAAAATTGACTAATGTCATGATTTTTTCCTCTCCTCATTTGACTCAACTATAGCAACATACTTTCTTCTTTCATATTTCTTCTTTGCAAGATGGCTTGGCTTTGCTGAGACAATAGATCTCTTACCTTTTGGTTTATCTTCTTTGCATTCTTGGTGGCTACTCTTATGCATGACCTAGATACAGGTGTTGTTGGATTTTGTTTTGAAAGTTTCAAAAGCTTATTCTATGGTTTTTCCACTTCAATCTCTTTTATTTTCCTCTTCTTCCTTTTAGATAGCTCAGGTACTTCCATGACTTCTTCTCCCTCAACACCTTCAACATTCTCTTCTTGATCTTCTCTTTGGCCTTGAGTGAGCACCAATCAGGTTTTAGCTTGATGTTATTCTTCATCATTTTCTTCTTCTTCTTCTTCTTCTTCTTCTTCTTCTTCTTGTTTCTCTCCCCTTCACCAAATCTCTCTTGTAGCTTCTTCACAAGAATATTTTTCTTCCTTATTATAATAGCTATCTTCAATCAATAGCGATTCTTGATTTGGCTTCCTCATAGTTTCCAAATGAGGTGGAACTCTTATCAAATTCTTCTTCCAATAGTGTTGTGATGGATGTAGATGCCTCATCCACATTGATTTCATAAGGTAGTGACTTAAGCCATCTAACCCTAGGTATTGTAGCCTATACATACAACACACACACACACACACACACACACACACACACACATGTATAGATATATATGTATGTATGTATAATCAACATCCACTAAGAAGAAAACATAATTGTTATGTTTCTCTACTAGTGACACTATAGTCATTAGTCTCTATTTCATTGACTTCTTGAAAGCTTCAAAGTAACTAGCCATTATTGTTTTAAATTTCTCTCCAGGTTTCTCTACCAACTCTAAAATCTACACTATCACTAGTCTATTGGTCTTCAATGCTATTTGACAAAATATAGGAAAAGGATTATGCACATAGAAGAATATGTAGATGAGAAGTGAACCAAATTTGCATTGCACACTATTTTTTCCCTTATGGCTTCCAAGTTTTCTGATAACTATTGAAGTTGTAATTCAATATGGTCATAAGTGTGGTCCTTCTTCACCATCTTTTCACCCAAATCCATAGCCATGCAAGAAACATTGTTTAATCCTCTTGATTGAAAGAACTTGTGAGAAATTACTCACTAAAAAGTCAATTAGGGGATCAAAAATTATTTCTATACACCCCTCTCTTAATCCATACTTGCCCTATGTTTCTCTCAATTACCTCTTTTGCATCACTTCATATAGTTTTAGGTTTATCTAGGGTTGGATACCACCACAAGACTCCATTATCACATAATTTACTGTATGCGTGTCTTATTTCTATATCTCCAATATCTCCTATCTTTTCAATGTAATAACATCTGACATCTTGTATCATTGAAACTTATGGTGGTATCATTTATAACACACCAGATGGGTCTCCATTGTATGCTATTTTAGGAATAGTTCGAAAGGGTGGTTGACTAATCTCATTATTGATTGATGAAACATTGAAAACTTCTTTTCCTTCCTTCCTAACATTTTTAGAAGAGCTAGACACCATTTATGTAACTAGGGTTTTGTAAAATACAAAAATTGAAACTCAGCACATGACAAATACCTTGTGAATTCTATGAGTGATGATGAGTAATAGCTGAATCTAGTTCACAAACACCTCAATCTTTTCTCCTCAATTTTGCTTATGCTCAATAAGTAGTCTTCAAATTGTGATGAATGAAAATTAGTAAAAAATAACTATATAAGCCTTGATATTCATTAATAAATGCTTAATGCTTATACAATTGTAAGCTTGGTTATCAGAGGATTTCCACTCACTCAACTTACACATGATCTCCATTACATTCAAAAAACTAAACAAGCTCAAAAACTACTAACATATTTCCATCACTTGAAAAAAACATGAAAACTTAAACAAAACTATATATTTCTTCCTAGTTCTAACCAATATATTGCATCTTAATTCATGCATATATTATCTTTTCAGAGCTTAGATTCTTGGAACTAATGTGTGAAATAACTTTGAAATATCATTCCCACACATACCTTTTGATTGCCTAGTTGGGAGTGATGTGATCACCTGATCCATTGGATGAAGTGACCTCATCTAAACTTGATGTACTAAAATCTTCCTTCTTCTTCCATGTTTTGTTCATTTGCACTTTGACCTTCTTAGCATTGACCTTCTCTTTTCTTTTATTACTTCTATTACTAGGCACTAGTGATATGGTTGGATATTTTCTACTGATATGACCAATCTTCAAACAACTAAAGTATATAATCTCACTCAACCATCTATTATAATTGTCTTGGAAATGAGTTCTAATGCAATTCTTAGGAACATGGTCATACTCTTGACAATAGTGACAACTATACCTTGTGTGTTGTAATCCTAAATGTAGGATTTTCCATTGTGTTGTATCTTTGTCTACTTTTTTGATGCCCACTTGCGATTAAATCTGCATCCATATGCTTTATGTCCACACTTCTTACAATTGAGGTAATGTCCTTCAAATATTTGTGTGCTAAAGGTCTTAGTCCTACATTCATGTGCCTGATGTCCTTTCTTGTTGCACTTGTGATAGTAACCCATAAATTTATGCTTAGGGTTCTGATTTTCATTATTTCTCTTGCAAACACTTATTGTATGGCCTAACTTTCCACAATTATGACAAGTGGGTTTATAGTTCCCACCTTTGGTTTTTCTTTGTTCACCACTTTTAAATGATTCTCCTTCTTTAGTGCTAGTGTATTGTAAACTAGTAGTATCATTGTTAGATTTAGGAGATCTCATCAGTTTATCAAATTATTTCATGGCTTCACTAGGTTTGTTAAAACTTTCAGCAAATTCCTTTTCTTTTCTTAGTTCATTCTGTTGGTGTTTTATAACTACTAAGAAACAAAATGCTCATTACCAAAGTTATATCACTCACACAATCTAAGGATTAGCCAATTCCTATTAACAATTATGTGTGCAAACCATTTTGACCCAACTTCAAGGAAACCAAAGGTGGTTTTCTACTCTTTAGGCTCCGCAAAACAAGGGTGGGTATACCCAGGGATGATTCAAGACTGGGAAACACTGTATGAGAATTATTTTAGTTTCATTCTAATTCTCATCTCAAATCTTCAAATACATGCATAATTCTTGACAATTTGATAAACACATCCCATATAACAGATCTGGCCAAAATTCTTCTATAGGTCTGCACGTGTTCTCAACAATAGTGGCTAATTGAAGCTAAAACATTCCATGCAAACAAGTACTGGCCAACTTTGAAGATCTTCAAGAAATAAAAGTAAAATTGATTATAATTCAGCATTTTAAAACCATTTATGACACATTTCTCTTCCAGATGAATCAATTTGACCAGTGCCTAATCCATTAGGGCTCAGAGTCTACTACAAATCCTTAGATCTAATTTGTTGCCTTACAACAAATATTATCAACAATTCTTACCAAAATGCATCATTCAAAAGTCCTTCTTAATACTATAGCAACCTTATCAAATTCATCAAAGCTTTTACTTAATCCATTGAACTAATAGTAGTGATGAACAGATATACAACCTAACTAGATCGCATTCAATTGCACAAGCCTTTACTCATACAACATCAAGATAACCAAGTAATCAAAAGGAGAAAAAATTCAGAAAGAACTAATATGGGGACAACTCATAACTTGTATTCATTTTCTTTAAAAATTGTATACATTTATAGTAAACTCAGAATGACCTTAGGAAGAAACATAGAGATCATTCTTATTCATGTATTCTCAGGAACTAACAGAGAAAATACATCATAAACTTGCTCCAAACATTAGACTGAAAAATAGACTAAGTACATCACCTAGAAAAAATAGAAATCAGACCCTTTCTCTAGCCTTGAAATCTCACTTATATAGTGTGAGATGCAACAAGCTTCAGGCTAAGAGAAATTGACAGGTGTCCTTTACAAGAAATATTTACATACAGCTATCACAAGATGAAAAAATGAGAGTAACAAAAAGACTTATACATCAAACATTCCTTTTGTGGGTCCATTTCTGTTATTCCCTTTGGGAAGAAAAAAAAATATGGTTGGATTCCTTCAGTGTTCAGGTTCCTTGGGATAGGTGGCCATCAAATGTGATAGTGATGAGTCATCTCCTGCTACTTGAGGATCCTCTTTGTCTTTATCATCAATGGCAGAGGTGGCTTCTACTTTTGTACCCTCTTCTTTATCATCATCCTCAACCTCATCATCTCCTTCTGTTTGTTCTATAGACATGAATTTATCTTTCCACTCATTATAAGTAGTGTCATCTGGCCAATGAAAATTTAGAACCTCCCTTTGTACAGTTACTAGAGAATTTGCAACTGCCTCTATATCAACCAAGTCTTTTCTGATGGAGTTGTAGAATATTTGCACTTTAATCAACTCCTCATTTGTCATTGCCCATAAAAAATGGCCCATTTCATTTACAACCTTATTTATTCCTTCACAAAAGAGTTCATCTATCTCCCTCTTCCATTCTTCCTTTTCCTTCACTTTATCAATTGATGTAGGAGCATCTTGGATTTACTTGATGACTACTTTGGAGTTCATGGGAGGAGGCTCAGTAGTTTCTTTGGAGGGTGTTTGGAATGGAGCTAGGCATGGTCTATTTATCTTGACATGGTCTTGGGAGCTTGGCACGGTCCTTGGTTGGTCGGTATGGTCTTTTGAACTTGGCATGGTCTATGGAGCTTGGCATGGTCTTTGGTTGCTCGACATGGTCTAGGAATTTGGTGTCTATTTCAAGATATATAACTAATTTTCTAAAATTAATTAAAAGATGAAAATTTTAGGAATTGAAGAGGACCTAGATTTCTACCTACAGTTCAAAGATCGAGTTCTAATTCATTTAGAGCTAGGAGATATCACAATTTTACTAAGACGTCAATTTTGGGAATTTAATTGTTGTAGGAGGCACACTTTGGCATTTAATTTATGTATTTGCATTTAATTTATGTTTTGGGCCAACTTGTGGCTTAGATTGGTATAATTAGGGGTTGTGGGGAAGTCTTTAGTCATTTTTATTTCATTCACTTAGAAGAGGAGTGGGTGTGGGAAGTAGCCGAAGAGCAAGTTTTCCTAAGTCTATGAACAGAGCGCTAAATGTGAGGCAGTTTACAGCAGGATCTTGGATGAAGTTGGAGTAGAGCTAGTAGCTATGGCTTGGAAAACAAGGAGATTTCTTGGTGGGATTGTGAGCACAAGTTGAGATCTTCCTTGGAGGTTTCTACCAAAGTGTGGATCTGGACTAGCTAGGGTTTGGGATTGGATCTTGAGGGATCTTGTAGAACTATTACTTGCTTTGTATTTGGCCATAATCAAGAAGGCCTTATAGCCTGGCACATTGCATGTAATCAGTTATATTTTATGAATATATTATTGTGATTTGGTATTAGATCTTATATTATTGCTTCATGTTATTGTGTTTCCACCATGTGGTTTTAAAGTAGGGGGCTAGGACATCTCCTTTGGGGACTCCCCTGCCTTGCATTACATCATCAATAGTCTTTAAAGCACAAGGAAATAAATCAAACTTCTCTGTAATATATTGGGAAAAATAAATAATTAATTATTTTTGAAAAGAATCTTGTTTTTCATCAAAACCTTGCAATTTATTGAGAAAATCAAAGATCTATTCTATTTGATGACATGGTAGTTGAATGATGGATATAAACATAATAGTGATATCTCTATTTCTTTCTATCCATTTCTACATGAGGGGTTTGAATGTAGCTTCATTTTTCTTCAATTCATCCCTGATGGTTGCAATCCCTAATAACAAATCAAAAAATGATGGCCACTCAATCTTATCTACTAAATACATTATACCTTGCCTTATTTTCTCCTCAAACTAATTATTTAGTTCTACATGCAGTGCATACAATTTATTATTATCTTCCTCAAATTCCTCTCTAGTGTAGAATGATGGCCTTTTTGGGGTGTCTAGTACTTCAACAATTGGAGTGGACTTGAAAGGTTCAACAGGTAGCCTGGGAGGGTATACAATCATGGGTCTGCTAGATTCTTCTACTTTTCTTTTCCCATTTGAGATACTTGTTGCATATTGTGCCCCCCCCACCAAATATTTGAATTTTGAATACTTGCCCGCCAACGGTCATCTCTCCAGTTTAATATTATTTAAAAAATCCCTGAGAATATCAAAAAAATTAAATGCTAACCTTATGATATTTCTTCTCTGTGCATTTTAATGTTTCCGTGGGCCTGCAAGTTTCTCATCATTAGATCGAGGTAGATCTATAGCTGGTGCTATCTTGCTATGGGAAGTTGCACATTGGATACCCATAGTGACATAGCACCTTTCGACCACGTGTTAGGTGGGTCCCTCTTTTGTTGGTCATTTCTTTGGTGCTAGTTTTGGATAAATCAACAGAGGGTGCTATGGTGCTATCAAGAAATTTGTTCTTCTTGTTGTTAGCAACATAGTGCCTAGATGAAAAATAAAATTACGACAACATCAAAAGGAAGGTAGGTCCCAAGTATGCTCTATTGGATACCAGGGATAAATTTTTTAGACACGTTGACAGTTGATCAATCTTTTCATTGGCTAAGGCATGACTGTGTGGAATGTGGGCCCTGCGAGGACTTGTCAGGTAGGTTGGCACATGGCCAGTTCTCATTTGTTGGTACACTAAGAAGTTAGATCCATCTTGCTCACCATCACATCTTAGAAAATTGATGGTAGGCACTATCTCACTATGGAAAGTTGCGAGGAAGTTATCCATAGCGACATAGCACCTTGGTGACACATGGCATAGATGACATCATGGGCCCACTTTCTCAGAAGGTATCAATAGGTGGCTTTTCTTTCATGGCAGTTGTCAGGTAGGTCAGAGTATAAAGGTGGATCTTATTGGCCCATCCAATTGACTAGGTATGCAATCCTGCACAGTTATGTTCACCGTTAGATCTTCATAGATCGAGAGCTGGTGCTTCCCTACATTATAGAGATGCAAGGAGATTAAATATTGTGAGGAAGTGGTTTGGTGACATGTGTCCTAGGTGATGTTATGGTGGATGTTCTGAGAGGTTAAGAAAGTACAAGTTATGTTCAATGTCTGATGCAGGAAAATCAAGGGTTGGCACTTTCCCACATTATCAAGATGCGAGGAAATTAAAAATTATAGGAAAGTGGGTAGTTGCCATGTGTTTCTATGGGACCAATTTCTCTATGGGTTGCCAGTTGGATGTCAGGTTGTGCCAGGTGGTTTCCAAGTGGATTCATGGATTAGAAAATTTATGGAGGCAAGAACAGATCTTCCACGATCATTGATCTCATGGAGATCAATGGTTGGTGCTATGTCACTATTGAAAGTTGCAAGAATTTTAACCATAGTGACATAATGCCCTTTCACCACATGGATCAGTGGGGCTAAGTGTTATAAAGCTATGGGGATGGTACTAGTTCAGGTTGATTCAGATGTCACGTCTGCTAAGGTGTTTCGTGGGCTCTAAAGGTTAAGGAAAGAGCATAGTAATGTGACAAGTCTTCATGATTGTTAGATTAAGGAAGATCCATGGCGAGCACTATCTTGCTATGAGAATTTTCTCAGAGGATATGCATAGTGACATAGTGCCTAAGTGACACATGTCCCAGTGGGTCCAATGTGGGCATTGATAGTTAGTGACTAGCAATTATTGTGACTGTCGCAGTCAGGGTTTGCAAGTTGGTGTAGTTAGTGAAGAAAGAGATGGTCAACTCAGGAAGAATTTATAGGGTGACAAAAAGATAAAAGAATGTTGGTCTACGTGGCTCATCCCAGTGCCAAGATAGGTTGACTTGTTTACTCTGCTGATCCATACACCAAAAAATGATAAGAAATCAGGTTTTTCCATGCAATTTGATCTCTGTAATCAATCCCAACCAACCTAGAATGAATGCGAGACAAGGAAGAACACTCCACCTCCAATTCAGTCCATCTACCTAGTTAGAGTGGCTTAATGGTGTCATTTCTATCTTCTTAAGGTATTATTCAACATAGAGGATCAGATATCATTGCATTTGGATTTTTACCCAGATCAAATTTTCTTCTAGAAGCCCATGATTGTTCTCTACAGGACTTCAATGCAGTGGTTGTAGAATAACTATAGTTAGAGGACATCTCAGTTATGCCTGCACTATAAAGGCAAATTTTTTAGATTTTGTTTAGGTCAGACCCTTGTCTATTTTTTTTGCTATTGCTCTACAATTCCAGTGTAAATTTCCCTATGCCTCTAAACTGTATGATTCTCTACTTTATCTCCTTCAACCATTGGTATGAAAGTGCAAGAACTCTTTGCCTTCGCCATTGTTTTGTGAAAGTTTGTAATCTGCATGACTATATCTCTTTTGGCTTGTGAATGATATATAAGCGAATCTCTCTCTCTCTTTGTGTCATTCATCTTGGTTTTTTGATCTGCATGTGGTTATTAGATTAAAGCAAGTTTGAATGTGTATATCTTTAGTTTCATTCTAGTTCAATAGTGCATATATCGATAGAGATTGGTTTGAACACTCTATTTTGGTGCATCACCTCTTTAGATTAGATTAGGTAGATTTTCTTTTATGCTCTCCTTCTCCCTTTTCCCCTCCAAGAGTATTTAGGTGTATCCTAATAGTAAGAGGAAGCCAACCTTCTCTAAAGACTCAACCTCACAGTTCAAGTCCTACAACTTGGAGGTTGTTTCCATGTTTCACTAGGTTGTCCTCATGCATAGGCTTTGGACAAGGGTGCAAACCCAAGTGACAATAGTTTTTGGCATGCCCGGTGGGACCCACCTGAAAGAAAATTTCAAGCCTACTAGTGTCGAAAAGGAGGATTTCAAGATTAACATTGAAGAGATAGTACTGGCTTCAATATTCAAGCCTTCAAGAGGTTCATTCTTCAAGTACTTGGTGACTCTAAGCCTCAAGGACATTTGGTTCCAGATCAAAGCTACAGTAATTCATGCCCAAAGCTGAAACAAGAGCATCTTCTATAGGTAAGTTTCAGTATCAAGAGCTTTCATTTTCAAACCCTAGAAGAAGGAGGACTAGAATATCTTTATCACCAGTTAGGAGTGCAGTAGTCACAAATACACCTACAAGATCTATCTCTACTCCTCCTGCTATTAGATCTCAGCCTAGACTGCCATCAATACATATCAATAGATCACTTGTCTATATGGAGTTGCCTAGAGCTAATACTTTTGCCTCCTTTAATGGTGGAAGCCCTCTCTTATTAGCCCAAAGACATGACATACCAATAGCTACACTCAAAAGTATACCAGAGTTTACTAGTGAAACTTCTATCTCTCCCTCAAAACACATTCAAGAGGTTGCAAATGTTTGCAATATCCATGGTAGTATAGAGGATGATGTTGCAATTAGGCTCCTAGCCAAATCCTTGAAAGGAAAAGCACTACAATGGTATATAGGTTTAGCTCATGGTTCTATAACAAATTGGGATGGATTAGGAGCAGGATTGTACAAACATTTTGAGGATAAAAGTGACTATTTGTCACTTTTAGAGCAGTTGACTACTATAAATAGAGCCCCCCCATGAATGTAGGACTGATTTTAACTATAGATTTCAAAAGACATGGGATAGAATACCTAATTCAGTGAAGCCTACCCCTGGTAATGCCTTCTTGCATTACCTTAGAGATTTTAACAGTGATATTGATACTACAATCCAAACTATGGGAGGAGATACCTTGCCTAATGCTTATGACATAGCAATAAGGGCAGAAAACATCCTAATACAAGGAGGTAAACTAGATCCAAGACCTCCTATGCCTTTGTTCCCTGATGTTCCAAATCATCAACCAAAAATGGCTCCTCTTCCCACAACTTCTACATCACAGTCCCTTGTCCTAGTCCCTCAAGATTCCACATCTTCAAATGGGATAGATGAAATCAAAGAGATGATGCAATCTCTAATGCATAACATGGATAAAAGAGAGAAGAACCTTGATAAAAATTTGCAAGATCATGGGAAGAAGTTAGAAGATCAAGGAAAGAGGCTGGAGGATAATTTCTCTATGATGCAGAAAATGAGCAACAAGGTGGTGAATTTAGAAAGACAACAAGCTCAAGGTAGTAAGCCTCATCAATTGCAATATCAAACTCCAAGTAGTGGTAGGCCTCCAAATCATAATCATTGGAACAATTATTTTGATTAGAGTAGGTAGAGTGGCCATGCTTCAACCTCAAATGTAAACCAAAGTTGGGCCATAGTCCCTCAAAATAATATGGCTCAAGATCAAGATTTTTTTGCCTCCTATAACTACTCCTATGCCTATTGTATGTGTCAGAAGGCCAAATCTTTTATGGCTTTGATAGTCCAAGAAACTGCAATGAAACAATCATACAAGGAGGACCAAGTTAAAGATGCCTCAGATATGAAAAGACAGGGTGATTGCTCTTTTATGAATCATCAAATGGAGGAGCATTGTAATGAAAACTAGGATTCCATTGCTCATAACACTAGAAGAAAAAGAAGAGCTATGGAAGATGCTATTCCTCCTTCTAATTAGGCCTCAAATTCAAATGCGACATCTCATGAGCAAGCAGAAAATAATCAATCAAGTAGCTTTCAGTAGCAAAGGAAAAACCATGGCAAAAAGGATGCAAGTAATCCTTAGGTTACTGCATCTCAACCCCATACAATTGTAGCTCCCAAGGCTTCTACCAAAACACCTTCTATGTCATTCAATGTGGTAGAGCAAATGAAGAAGAAAAATGTGAATATCTCCATGTGGGATGCTATTACTACTATACCCATGCAAAAGAGGTTGCTACAACAAGAATTGGAAAGAATTGAACCAAAGGATCAAACACCTAGAATGGAAAGTACCACAAGCTTGATACAACCATTAGATAGGGAGGTAGAAACAAGAAAAAAGGTTAGACCCCCTCCATTCTATGTTTCTCTAATCATAGGGGGCAAGCTAGTCCATAATTGCATGATTGATTCAGGGGCTAGCAGTTTAGTAATTCCTAGGTGTGTTGCTGATGCTTTGGGAATGAAATATGAGCCCATTGTTAGGGATGTATTGTAGTTGGATGGTAGTACTATCAAGATTGTAGGGATCCTTAGGAATGTGGAGATGGACTTGCATGCATGCCCTGGTTGTATTGTAACCTAAGAAATCTCTGTTGTTGAGGTCAAGCCATATTTTGCCATCTGTCTGTCAAGAGACTTTACTACCCAAATAGTTGGTTTCATATCTTTTGATTGGTCATATATGTCTTTTAAGATGAGATATGGAGTCAATGCTTCAATCAAAGTAGAGCCTTAAGCCCTCCATCATACTGAATCTTACACCCCTAATCCCATCAACATGAAATGCCCTATCCTAGAGAGGGATGAGAATGACATAGTGAATGAGCCCACCACTTCCCTAGAAGAGATACCTAATTTTTTCTTGGATGAGTGGGATAATGCATATCAATTTGACCCCATGTTAGAAACCCTTGAGATAGGTCTTAGTACATACTGTATATTGGAGAAAGATTTGTTAGTTCCCAATCTTATGGAGACTAAAGAAGAAATGAGTGGGATATGGAGTATGTACTTTGATGGATCAAGGAAGTAAAATGGGTCAGGAGTTGGTGTGATGTTGATTTCTCCTACACAAGTAAGGTATTACTTCTCCTTTAGGATCCAATTCAGTTGCACTAATAGTGTGGCTGAGTATGAATCCTTGATTCAAGGTCTCCTACTTGCTCAAAAAAGAGGAATCCAATCCTTAAGGGTATATGGAGACAGTGAGTTGGTGGTTAATCAAGTGAGAAATTAGAATAACACTAAGAATGGTTTGCTCAAGTCTTATAAAAATAGGGTATGCAATTTTCTTGAAGGTTTCAATGCATTTAATATTTAAGGCATCCCTAGAAAGGAAAACAGACATGCTGATAGACTTGCAGCAATAGGTGCATCTTATGATGTGCCAGGGAATATTGAAGAGGAGAAGAAGAAAAAAATTAGAGTGGTAGTAAGGCCTGCCATCCCTAATAACAACATCCATTGGCAAGTGTTTGAGTCTGATGAGAAAATTGTGAGCTTCTTGCAGAATGAGGTAGAATTTAAGAGAGGAATCAATCAAGACTGCAAGATCAATATGGTGACCAAATCATTAATCTCAGTTCTAAAAAATTGCCTAAGGGTCTCATTACTCTAGAGAGTGTTTTTAATCCTGATGACCAAGCAAGAGGCAAGGCCATGAACCTAGCTATTGATGAAGGTGACTATACTCTAGTCATGATTGCTGATGGAAAATCCTTGAACATGGGGAAGGTATGTTTTGAAATTGAACAAGAAAATTTTATTCATCTATGTCAAGAATTTAATGATTTATTTTCTTGAACATATGATGAATTAAAGGGCTTCGAACCAAGGTTGTTTCAGCATGCCATAGATTTAATTGATGATGTAAAACTAGTAAGACAAAACTAGAGACTAGTGATTCCCAAGATTGAACCCTTAATGAGAAAAGAGTTATCCAAGTTGATTGAGGCCAATATAATTTTCCCTATCAAGCACTCATCATGGGTAGCAAACCTTGTCCCTATTAGGAAAAAGAATAGAGAAAGTAGATTATGTGTGGACTTTAGGCACCTTAACCAAGCTTCCCTTAAAGATCACCATCCTCTCCCTTCTATGGAGCAGATTTTGTCCAAAGTCAGTGGTTCAAAGAGATTTTCATTTCTTGATGGATTCTCTGGTTATAATCAAGTACTGCTTAAAGAGTCTGACAGATACAAGACTGCATTTACCACCAAATGGGGTACCTATGCTTATTGTAAGATGCAATTTGGGCTAACCAATGCAGGTGCTACATTTCAGAAGGCAATGGAGATGACCTTCAAAAGATTGATTGACAAGTTTGTCTTAGTTTACCTTGATGATATCATTGTGTATTCAAAGAATGTAGAGGATCATTTTGATCATCTAAGATAGGTATTCCTAAGATGCAGAGAGTTTGGGGTTTCCCTTAACCCAAGCAAGTGTGTCCTTGCTACTAACCAAGAAAAAATATTAGGACACATTATATCTAATGATGGCTTAACCATTGATCCAGAGAGAAAAAAAGCAATACTTTCCCTCCCTCTTCGTAAACACAAGAAAGGGCTGCAAGGTTTCTTAGGTAGGATAAATTTTGTGAGAAGATTCATCCCTAATCTTGCTACCATGGTGAAACCTCTTATAGCTATGCTCAAGAAAGGTATGGTCTTTGCATGGACCAAGGAAGGGAAGGAAAGTTTTGAAGAGATCAAGATAGCCATAGCCTCAACCCCTACTCTCATGAATCCAAATTTTGAGGAGGATTTCATTCTTTATACCTTAGGTGGTGAGTCAAGTATCTCTGCTATCTTGACTCAAAGAAATGACAAGAATGAAGAGCACCCTATAGCTTTCTTTAGTGAAGGGCTTAAAGAATATGAAGATAAATATAGTTATGTAGAGAAGCAAGCCCTTGTAGTCATTAGAGCTTTAAAGAAATTTAGACACCTCCTATCTCATAATAAGATCCATTTGTTAGCACCCCATGCCAATGTGAAGGATTTCCTTTTGAGAAAAGATATTAGTGAGAAAAGAGCTGGCTGGATTACTAAAGTAATGGAATATGATGTTGACATTCAGATTACCAAGCTGGTAAGAGGGAGGGGGTTATGTAAACAGATGTTATCATCTCAAGAACCTGATGAGGAAGCTACTATGATACTGATAGAGCAACAAGAGGTAAGAGATAGCAACCCAAGGAGTTGGATGGATGATATGAAGAGTTTCTTGCTAGGCAATGGATACCCTCAGGGATTAGACAAAGCTAAGAGGAGACAATATAGATTATAGTCAATTCCTTATGTCATAGTTGATGGTATCCTTTTTAGAAAATATTTTAATGGAGCCCTATTAAGATGCCTTGATATAGATTAGGCTAAAAGAATGATCAAGGAGCTTCATGATGGTCTTGATGGTGGCCACTTCTCAGCTAGAACAAATGTAATGAAGATCATGAGGGCTAGTTATTACTAGCCATCTCTATTTCATGATTGCCATAAGTATGTGAGGAAGTGTGAAAAATGTGCCTTCTTCTCTATAAAACAAAGACTTGTAGCTATTCCCCTTCATCCTATCTAGGTGGATCAACCTTTTGCTGAGTGGGGATTGGATTTCATAGGCCCTATCAATCCTTCTTCCAGTTCTGGTCACAAGTGGATTTTAGCTGCCATAGATTACTTCACTAGATGGACAGAGGTAGTTGAATTGAAGGATGCCACTGAATCTTTAGTTGTTGAGTTCCTTGATAGAATTGTGACCAGGTTTGGTGCACCTTCAACCTTTATTTTAGATAATGCAAAGTCTTTTGTTGGAGCTTAGATTTTTGCATGGGCAGTGGATCATAATATCTATTTGAGCACATCCTCAAATTACTATCCTCAAGGTAATGGTTTGGCTGAGTCCTCCAAAAAGAACCTAATCAAGATCATGAAAAGGAAAATAGAGGATAACCAAAGGTGTTGGCATAAAAAGCTGAAGACTACACTAAGGGCTGATAAAATAACACCTAAAAGATCAATAGGGAATTCACCATTTGTGCTGGTATATGGTAGAGAAGCAAGGCTTCTAATTTCATTAGAGTTCCCAGCCCTAGAGTTAGCTCATCAGTTGGAACTAATTGAAGATGATGCCATGACAGTGAGAGTGGCAGAACTGATGGAGCTAGAAGAGAAAAGGAATCAGGTCATCCAAACCCTAGAGACACCCCAGCAATAGGTCAAAAAGAGTTTTGACAAAAGGGCTAGGGCTAAGATCTTAAGGGAGGGAGATTTGGTTCTGAAATGGGACATAGATAGGGAAAAAATAGGAAGACACTTAGAAACACACTGTGGAGTGGTTCTTACCTGATTGAAAGTTGTAAATAGGTCAATGCTTTCCAGTTAAGTAGGCCTAGTGGTGAAATTCTGTGCATCCCAGTCAATGGGATTTATCTCAAGCCATGTTTCTAAGGGTTTGAGATTCCATGTATATAGTTAGCTTAGTTTTGTTTTCCTTTTTTGTTCCTTTCTTTTCCAAGAAGTGCATGAGCATAGGCTGTGTCTCTATTAGATAGCCAGTTTTCAAAATTTTGAAGGTTGCAAAAGGAATTTTGGTCTCTGGTTCTAGTTGCAGAGATAGGGGTTTCAAGGTTTTCCTCTCAGAGGTGGGGTTAGGGTTTCACAGTGAATACAGGATCTACATCTTTTGACTCTGTAGCCCAATGGATGCTTCAGGCCACTGGTCTTATACATAGCAGGCTCACATCCCCTATGAGTCACCAAAAATTTTGCATATTATGCCCCCTCGCCAAATAATTGAATTTTGAATACCTGCCTGCCAATGTTCACCTCTCCAATTTAATATTATTTTAAACATCCTTGAGAATATCAAAAAAATTAAACGCTAACCTTATGATATTTCTTCTTTGTGAATTTTAATATTTTTGCAGGCCCACAAGTTCCTCATCATCAGATCAAGGTAGATCTACGGTTGCTGCTATCTCACTATGGGGAGTTGCACATTGGATACTCATAGTGACATAGCACCATTCGGCCGCATGTCAGGTGGGTCCCTCTTTGCCTGGTTATTTCTCTAGCACTAGTTTTGGATAAATCAATAGAGGGTGCTATGGCGCTATCAGGAAATTTGTTCTTCTTGCCATTAGCAACATAGCACCTAGAAAGAAAATAACATTATGGAAACATCAGGAGGAAGGTGGGTCCCAAGTATGCTCCATTGGATACTAGGGATAAATTTGTCAGACATATCGACAGTTGATTAGTCTTTTCATTGGCTAAGGCATGACTATGTGGAATGTGGGCCTTGCGAGGACTTTTCAGGCAGGTTGGCACGTGGCTAGTTCTCATTGGTTGGTATGTTGAGAAGCTAGATCCATCTTGCTGACCGTTAGATCTCAAAAAATTGATGGTAGGCGCTATCTCACTATGGAAAGCTGCAAGGATGTTATCCATTGCGACATAGCACCTTGGTGACATGTGGCACAGATGACATCATGGGCCCACTTTCTTAGAAGGTATCAACAGGTGGCTTGTCTTTTGTGGCAGCTATCAAGTAGGTTAGAGTACGAAGGCAGATCTTATTGGCCCATCCAATTGACCAGGTATGTAGTCCTGCATAGTTATGTTCACCATCAGATCTTCAAGGATCGAGGGCTAGTGCTTCCTTGCATTATAGAGATGCAAGGAGATTAAATATTATGTGGAAGTGGTTTGGTGACATGTGTCCTAGGTGATGTCATGGTAGATGTTCTTAAAGGTTAATAAAGTACAAGTTATGCTCACCATTCGATGCAGGCAAATCAAGGGCTGAGACTTTCTCACATTATCAAGATGCGAGGAAATTAAAAACTACAAGAAAGTGGGTAGCTACCACATGTTTTTGCGGGACCAATTTCTCTCTAGGTCACTAGTTGGATGCCAAGTTGTGTTAGGTGGTTGCCAAGTGGATTAATGCATTAGAAACTTTATAGAGGTAAGCGCAGATCTTCCACGACTGTTGATCTCGTGGAGATCAACAGTTGGTGCTATGTCACTATTGAAAGCTACAAGAATTTTAACCATAGTGACATAATGCCCTTTTGCCACATGGATCACTGGGGTTGAGTGTTATAAAGCTATGGAGATGGTACTAGTTTAGGCTGAGTTAGATGCTAGGTGTGCTGAGGTGTTTCATGGGCCCTAAAGTTTAAGGATAGAGCATATTAATATGATGAGTCTTTACAATCATCAGATTAAGGAAGATCCATGGTGGGTGCTATCTCGCTATGAGAAAGTGGTTAGAGCATAAGCATAGTGACATAGCACCTAAGTGACACGTGTCCCAGTGGGTTCAGTGTGGGCATTGATAGTTAGCAGCTGGTAGTTATTGTGACTGTCGCAGTCAGGGTTTGCAAGTTGGCGTAGTTAGTGAAGAAAGAGATGGTCAACTCAGGAAGACTTTATAGGGTGACAAAAAAATAAAATACTGTTGGCCCACATGGCTCATCCTGATGCCAAGATAGGTTGACTTGCTGACTCTGCTGATCCATACACCCAAAAATGATAAGAAATTAAGTTTTGCCACGTGATTTGAGCTTTGTAATCAATCTCAACCAACCTAGAGTGAATGTGAGATAAGGAAGAACACTCCACCTCCAATTCAATCCATCTACCTGGTCAGAGTGGCTTAATGGCACCATTTTTGTCTTCTCAAGGCATTATTCAACATAGAGGATCAGATATCATTATGTCTGGATCTATACCCAGATCGAATTTTCTTTTGGATCCCCATGATTGTTCTCTGTAAGACTTCAATGCAGTTATTGTAGAATAACTACAGTGAGAGGACATCTCAGTTATGCTTGCACTATAAAGACAAATTTTGTAGATTTTGTTTAGGTTGAACCCTTCTCTATTTTTTCTATTGTTGCTCTACAATTCCAATGTAAATTTCCCTATGCCTCTGAACTGTATGATTCTCTACTTTATCTCCTTCAGCCATTGTTATGAAAGTGCAAGAACTCTTTACCTTTGCCAATGTTTTGTGAAAGTCTATAATCTGCATGACTATATCTTTTTTGGCCTATGAATGATATATAAGTGAATCTCTCTCTCCTTGTGTCATTCATCTTGGTTTTTTGATCTGCATGTGGTTATTAGATTAAAGCAAGTCTAAATGTGTATATCCTTAGTTTCATTCTAGTTCAATAGTACATATATGGGCAAAGATTGGTCTGAACACTCTATTTTGGTGCATCACCTCTTTAGATTAGATTAGGTAGATTTACTTTTATGCTCTCCTTCTCCCTTTTCCCCTCCAAGAGTAGTTAGGTGCATCCTGATAGTAAAAGGAAGCTGGCCTTCTCTAGAGACTCAACCTCACAGTTCAAGTCCCACAGCTTGGTGGTTGTTTCCATGTTTCACTAGGTTTTCCTCATGCATAGGCTTTGGACAAGGGTGCAAACCTAAGTGACAACAATTCTTTTTTTTCCAATGACTATATCTGCATGCCCCTTTCCTCATATGCTTTCAAAACTTCTTCAAACCTAGCATTGAGTTGGGAAAATCTATCTTCTTCTTGGCCAAATACAACACTACCAAATTTTAGCATTTCTAAGGCCATTCCTATTATTTACTTATTGCCTACCTCACTAGCCCTAAAAGCTATCAATGCACAAGTATGCTGTGCAGTAGAGATTTCCTACATTCTGGTCTTGTCTCTTTCTTCCATTGAGCAAATAACAAGGGCTTGGTGGTCATCACTAAACTTGACTCCCCTATGAGCCTGTAATATCTCTTCCTCAGTCTTAAATTGGACATCCTTTTTTTTCCTTACTGAATCAAAAACTATAACATTAATTATATCCCATTCAGGAAAAATAAGCACTCCTGACTATCTAATTATTTGCCTTCTGGCCTCAAGGGTAAATTGAGAAAAATCATGCAAAAATTTAGACTTCACCTCTTCTTTAATAACAGAGCCCAATTTATTAGATTGTTCTAACTTTATCTTTTCACAAGTCTTCTCAAAATTTCCTATATTTATCCTCCATAAAAATTGAGCAAATGCCCTAGATTTCACAAAATTTTCATCATTAATAAATTTCTCAGAGGCTTAGGCAACTATTGCATCAATTTTCTTACCTTGTTAATTAGCCATAGTTAAATCTAAGAAAGGTGTAGGTGGTTCTCGTGGCTCTCCAATCTCCAAATATATGGAGATAATAATTACATCTCCCTCTCCACCAATTTGTCTAAGATGCTCTCTTAGAGATGTTTCATCATCAATCCTAATTGGAGATTTTCTTGGGGAATATTTAGCCACTTGGGAAGAAGACCCTTGCTCTAACTTTTGCCTTTTTTGAGCATTGGCTATAGGTGGACTTTATAGTCTTGGCCTTTGATGAAGGGGTGCCTATTGCATAGTTTGAACCATCACATAACCTTCCCTTCTTTGAAAAGTATACTGACCAGGAGAAACCACATTTCTACTATTTATTCTCTTCTACACCTCTACAACCTTGTCTAGATAAGCGTTGACATATGTGTCCTTCTTCTCATTCATGGCTTGTATTATCATAGAAAAATTATTCATCAATGCCTAGATCTTGGCTCCCTAGTATTTCTTTTCTTTTAGTGGATCATAATGGGGGTCAAAAGTATTAATGAATTCTAGGGTTTTACTAAATACTATCCATTTCTCCTTTCTCAACTCTTGTTCTTGCAAAGTAAAAACATTTCTAATCACATCCTCTGGATAGTACACTTGTTGCACCATGTGAGAAGCTTTTATTCTCTCTCTTAAGAGGTCATAGAATCCTTCAGGATCAATAAACTTGGCACGAGACTTTTCCATGTTATATCTATCTAGGAAAAAATTCAAATGCTTCCACCCTTTCCTTACAAAAACAAAATCATGTGCTACAGTAAATATTGGAAAAAATGTACCTTTCTTAGGCAACTCCCTCTCATCTATAGTGCCTATTTACCATAACAGCTTAGCTATTCCTATCTTCAGAGGCACATGGAAAGGTAGAACATGAGGCTTTTCCAAAAAGCCGTATACTCTTATTACTGTTGAAACATTATAGGGAATTATATCCCCTCAATTATGACTAACAAGTAGCCTTTTTGCATGGTCCTTGGGTCTGACCAATTCTAATAGTGCTTGTGGAATTCTAGGGCTGTCTCCTCTCAAAAGCAATCTAAGCTTTGATGCAAAATATGTATCAAACCTCACATAACTGGCATCTATGGTTTCTGAGGTCATATCCACAATCCAAAATTGTATTGGATTCCTCTCTTTAATTCTAGTTGTTTCCAACTCCATACCCTTGGAGAAGAAGGTAAATCCCTTATACAAGCATACATGCATAAGCAATGAATACCAATAGAATGGTTTGTTCACTTTCCCCCTTTCTATTCCCACAAAACCATTGTGAATCTCATTTGCAAGGAAGGTAGCAAAATCTAGAATAGTACTCATCCCAAATTGAAGAGTTTGAGCCATTATGAGGACAATCGAGCTTGGGATCTACTCGGCTTCATCCATCCCAAAAATCTTACAAAGAGAAACATACAATGCCTGAGCCCTAGGGTTAAAATGTCTTTTCAGTAATGGCTCGGGTGTGCTAGTAGTAATCACAGACAAGGTTCCAACTTTAGCAGCATGCTCCTACAATGGCCTTGTCCTCAAGTATGTTCTTTGTGCATCATATCTTGCTTGCAAATCATCCATATCAATGATTTCATGTACAACATGGTTAGGGTTAAGGTCAAAAACTTCACTAAACAACTCAGGGAAAACCCTAAAAAGATTAACTCTAGAATGATTCTTCACCCAACCCGTAATAGGATCATATTTTTTAGCTAGGTCAGTCAATAGATCACTATCAAAGAAAACTGTAGGGACTATTAATTTTCCAATGTTGAATTCCTAGACATTGCTTATTGGGGTATCTAAATTCCTTTCTGAGAACCATTTTTTGAACAATCGCAAACCTCCCATAGATACTTGGGCATCTCTTACCCAGTTTTCCCTATCATAGAAACCCTTAGCGACAACTACCCTAAGGTTCTTAGGAATGAGTTCTCTTCCTTTAGTTATTTCATTTACTAATAAGGGAAATTGTTATAGGAAGTCATCATGCACAACCCTCTTTAAGTAATCAATTTGCCCAGAAAACTCCTTCTGTGGAGGCATCTTTCAAAAATTTTAAACTCTTATCACAACAAATTCTGGATTTCTTATGGTTATAGGTTACTTACCCACTAAATTTCCCCTTCTTTCTCTATAATTTTGCTAAAACCGCTGTGAAATTTTGTGCCCTTGCTCTGGAAATCCTTTTGCTCTGAGAAAATCTACAACTTTGTGATTCAGTAATGGAAAATTCTTATGTTATACCCATGCATTAAGGTCACATGAAGGAACTCTGAATCATATTAAGTCTTGTAACCATTACCTCCAATTTACAACCAAGTTTGAATCCTATCTGTACATTTTCATCAGATCGAATGACTCTGATTTAAAAGGAAAGAAGCTTTATGGCTTTAAAAACAAGGCTACATGTCACAATACCACTTACCTACATTTCTTAAATTTATTGCACCTTAGAATTACAGGGAAGCACCACTCGTTGATCAAGACAAGATCAACGATTAGATCAATTCATATTTGAATAAGGTCTAGTTAGCTATACTGACCAATAAGAAGCCTTTATATGCATTTGTGCCTTCTAACAACTTCCACGCTAGTGGGTCCCATTTCTTCTTCTGAGCGAGCAGGTGCTTGACGTCATTATTTCCATGTGTCAAGCTGGCGCATTCCCTCTTCACTTATTGATCAAGAATCTTCAAATTGTGGGCTTGTGCCAAAGGTCAATCTTTGAAAGATCAACGGTGGTAATGCTGGAAATCTATAAACCTTATAGGATGAGAAAAGTGATGTTACCATGGACACGTGTCTTCATGGAGAATTCCCACTTTGTTTAAACTTTATTCAAGTTATTAATGTAGGCAAGCATCCCTTATTGATCAAGATAGGATCAACGATGTGAATCAATTCTACTTTTTATACTTGCATCATCTACTTGGGCCAATGAAGTGACTGCTTTCAATTTGTGTGCTCTACTGATTTGACTATTGCATTAATTTCTAAAAATTTTCATGCGCATAGCATAAGTACTTCCAACTAAGCACAAGTGGCAAACCACATGGCATAACTCAGCATTCTTTTGTAATTTGGTCCCACTATGACATGCATCACCAAGGTGCAAACCCACATTCTTTATTTGACTAGCAGCTTCATAATGCGGGATTGAACTATCCCTCGATCTTTGGAAGATCTATGATAGATGAGGCTTCACTTCCATCTGGTAGAAAAACTTCTTCAATGGCACATTTGGTAGTACATGTCAGCAATCACTTTACAGTGTGTCACACTGCAACATACAATTAAAATTTCTCGACCCCACCTTTCCACATGTCCAAGAACCACTTGCTCACATTATTTATCTTTCTTGCAACTTCAAAATACGGGCATGCACTAGCCTTTGATCTTTGACAGATCAATAGTTATAGAATTAGGCATTTTAAATACCACATTGGCTACAGTGATGAATAAAATATCTCCATCCATGCTGACTCATCTGACATTTTCCACGGAAGACATCTCATCATCATCTTTGAGAATGGTGGGCCCATCTTGTCAAACTGTGCCACTTGTCCATTTTTATTTCCCCATATTATTTAATTCACGAGCATCTCCTTCTTGTGGGAAAGTGCTAGCCCTTGATTCAAATGAAATCAATGGTTGATGCTTCTTGGTGATAAAGGCATATCTCTGTTAGTAACTCAACCAATGATATCGCAAGAAATCTAGAATGTGTACGAAAAGTACTGATGAACCTGCAACTGACTAGCTCTAACAACCACGAACCTTTTTTGGTGCACTCAGGTTGAAATGTTAGTAGGGGCTATGTGTTGAAAAGGTGCTTGCCCACAATATTTAAAGACCTCATAGCTCCATATTGCAGGCAAGCCTTAACCCTTGATCTTAAAAGGATCTGTGATGCTTGAAAGATATCGCAACTTGGACCTTTTTTCAAATAAAATAATGTAACTTAGGAAAACTTTATAAAGTTTATCAAAATATTAATAAGGCATCTTTGCATAGATAAATCTTTAGGATAAAAATGTCCCACCAAAATTAATTTGAAACAATACTTTCTAAAGTTCTCAAAGGCTAGGACCAAACAAGGCAAGGCACAAGGTTATTTGGTGAATGTTTTTCCTAGGGATTTTTTTAAAACCAAATTTCAAATTACTTGGAGTGCACATTTAGGGTTTTTCACTACTGAATACAACAAAACAAGGGTGGTGAAAAACCAGGCCAACACATTCCTCAATTTTTCATTCTATAACTTTAGGGTTGTGATCTTAGTGTCCTTTCCATTCAATTCATGATTGACAATCATCACTTGATTCATTTTTTCTAGTTTGTTGGTCAATGCTCTTTTATCATCTTTAATCATGACTTTGTATTCCCCAACTTTCTTTTTCTGTTTACTCACCTCACATAGAAAGACTGATTGAACTTCTTGTTGTATCTTAAGATTTTTGACCTCTTCAGCTATGACACCATTCTTTTCCATTTGTTGCCTCAAACTCACTTGAGTTTCTTGTTGTCAAAAAAGCTTGCACCCTTGCCTAATGTTTAACCTAAATGTAACCTTGTGAAACATGGAAACAATCTCCAAGTTGTGGGACTTGAACAATGAGATTGATTCTTTGGATAGAGCACAACTAACTACTTCTTTAGAGGAAACAGGAGGAAGAAATGAATGAAAATATAACTACCTAATCTAATCTAGAAGGGGTGATACACAAAAATAGTATGCTCAATCTTACCTCTTCCTAGAGAAGCATGGTTCATTAATATAATCTCAAAATATATAGATTCAATCCTTGCTTAATTCAACAACCATATGAAGATCAGAAAACTAGTAGAATTCTATAAGGAAGGAATTTCACTTCATATCATTTGAAGGCCAAGTAGATACAATTATAGAGTTGAAGAATGGAAGCAATACATTGATATAAGGAAAGAAGATATTGCACAATATATTAAAAGGAAGAAAGAAATACAATAAAGAATTATATTAATTCAAATACAAAAGGAAATTATAGTGGCAAAACATGCAATACAATTGCTATAGAATCAGAGAAAAGATAGACCATTGGAAGGGTTACAAAACTTGCTTTTATAGCTCAAGAAAAACTAAGAAAACTTCTATTGGAAGCTAAAACTCAACTACTACCTTCAAGTTTTAGAGGATAATACTATTGACTTAGGAATATTTGATTAGGTGCACATCCATATGCAAAAATCTAATCTTTACATGTAATTCGAGCCCTAAAGAGATAGAAATGGAGGCCATAACTACATGGTTGGGTAGATGGATCACCATGGTGGTGATTTAATGTCTTTTTCAATTACTAGGCATGGAGAACACTCAAAAAGGTGGTTGTACATGCCAAGAAATTAATTTTCCATCAATGAGCCACTATTTTGATGACTGTCATCTTTGATTTTGTAGCTTCATGACTAAAAACTATAACTGTGAGTAAATCCTTGTGAAGCTACAAAGACCATTAACTACTTCATATTTCTTTGTTTGTAAGTTCACAACCAAAAAATTGGCTCAAAGTCCTTTAACCATGAAATTTTGATAACTTCCTAGAGCTAACTATCTCATGTCATCATAACTTTGTGATTGATTACATCTTCTTTCCATAGACTATTGCGAAATGATGATACCTACCTGGCTGACTACTATCGCACCTTCCCAACCTAGATCACTAACCATGTAAGTAACCTTGCAATAGTGAAAAAAAAGAATTTGAAGAAATTTAACTAGAGTTCATGTTTAACTTCTAAAATAGTGCAAAAAATATATTCCTCAACTTTGACATGTTGACCCTAGATTAACCTCAATTGTGTGTGAAGATGTGAAGCCCCTCAACTTGACTTCTTCCTTGAATCACAATATCACAACTTAAAATAATTTAAGAATACCACTAGATACAATGATGCTATAAAGGATCCAATGAATTGGAGTCTCTGGACATGTGTCAATTGCTCAAATTTTTTCTTTGGCTATCATTTGTGTAACTTTGAAAATTGAGGAAGTGACAGGTGTTGATCTACCTAGCCCTCACTATTTCTATTCCTTTTTGATGCTCCATAACCTCTTGGAATGTTGACACCTTTCCACCATTATGTCACCACCACTAAGATGACCTTAACTATATGTGAAGATGCAAAAACCATTGGTTGCAGCTTCACAACTTAAACATACTAAAAGTAAAAATTCTCTATGATCATGCAATCTATAGTCTTTTACTCTTTGCAACTTGTACTTGAACATTAACCCTAACTATTGCAAAAATTTGCATTGACCCTGAAATTGATCATATCCCACAATCATGATCCTTATGATAGTTAGGTCATGAACTAGAGCAATATAGTGATAGAGGAAGAATCACATCATTACAACTTAAATTATTTCATACAATGTCAAGGAATTAAAGGACTTAGGGATATAAAATAATGATTAAGGTTTTTTCATATCCCTAATAGGATTTCATGGCAGTACATGAATAGTCAATGGATATAGACATGACAATCAACTTGGGTGTTGACGAGGCTAGAAATGTTGGAAAAAACAAAAGAGGAGGGCTAAAAATGGCTAATATTTCCATCTACAAAAAATTTAGTGGTTTCTTGCTCTTGATAATGTGTATCATTTTCCTCAATATCTATCTCTTTCCTTCTCTTTAATGAGTGCTTCAACTCATCTCTTGCTTCATTGAGTTGGTGTAGGGAAAGCTAGATTTTAATCTTCAAGTTCTCAATAACCTTTCCCAACTCGTAGATTTCCATATCCAAGATCTTTCCTCAACATAACAAATATTTGATTTCTAGAGAACAAATCTCTGATACCAATTCTTGGAATTAACAATGGGAAAGTAAACTCTTGGGGGTGTGGGGGGGGGGTGATTCAACACTTCAAAAATTTAACCATAAAAACATTCACCACACATGCATCTCATAATTTATCATGTAAATTAAAATAGCTAGCTACACATGTTCATCCATAACATGAAATAAATAGCACATGAACCAATAAGTTTGTTACCCAGAAACCCTCCATTCAGAAGGTAAAATTGGAGTGGGGATGACACCCACAAATCTTTATTGTTGCAACTGTAAAGTCTAGCCAACGAAGGTCACAATAAGTTTGACCATAAACTATGATCTACCCTATGAAAGGTCTACCTTGTTAAAGTATTTAAACACCCTACTAGAAGTGTGCCTTGTTAGAGGACTTAAACTTGCAATAAATCAAGCACTTGATTAAGAGATTTACACAAAATAATATTAGGACTTGAAACCTATCAAGGTTACTCTATTAAGATATTTTCACTAATTCACCTATCAGAATGTTTCAACATTGATCCTTTGGTTAGCACCACTCTACTAGATATCAGATCTTCTCTTTCCTGATGTGTCCTTGATCCTCCTAATTAGATGTATCTCTTTTGTCCTTGAATTTCTCTATTCTATTCTTTTTAACTAATTTAGTAGTTATAAGATGATCATAACCTCCATAACCACCATGAATGCTCTCTACACTTATCATTCACCCTTGACTTCTCATCCACACACACAAACTCTTTAGGTTTTTCCCTCCTTAAGAAGACTTAGGTGAGCTAGGGCTAGGTAGGAATCAACGGTTTTGATTCACCCATTTTTTCACTTAAAACATCCCTAATCTAATTGGTTGTGTACAAAACATAGGGATTCACAATATACCTTCATATATATCTTCTAGAATCATAAAAATATCCTTAAGTTGGCCCAAAAATGGTTTACATAGAAGTTTGTGCCATTACAAACAACTATGTCCAAAACTATTTACTCGACACCTGCAAGCTCTTATGCTTGACATTCACTAAATCTTCAATGCTGGGACTCGACTCTTGAGTGACTCAACATCCACTATTTTACTTGGCATATGTATGATTCGACATAAATGTCTTTCTTGATAGTTTAGTGACTTGGTACATACAATCTGCTTGACACATACTAGTGCACGATGCTAACTGCATATATTGTTTAGCATACACTACTTATTTGACACATACAGAGTTATGATAAGTAATGACTTAAGTATTTTGTCACTACCTTGTCAAAACCAAAATGAGATCAACATAGATGCTAGAGAAAGGATCAACAATTTATAATAGTTAATATAGCCACCCAAATTGATGATTTGAAAAATGATCAAAAACTTATAACAGATGTCCAAATGTTAGAGCCTGGCATAATAGAAGAAGAGAAAGTGGTCCCATAGCCTAAGGAACAAAAAAATGAGGAAAATCAATCATCAAGTATAGTGGATGCACAAGAAACTTCCAAAATAGAATTGGCCCCACCATGAAGTGACCAATGAAGAAGCTATTCTATTACCAAGGTAGAAGATCACCAATTTTGTTTCTTCTTTTGTAACTTTTGATTGTTAAAGTTATGTCCTTTTGTAAATCATTTTTTTTTGAAGGAAATATATCATTTTACCTTTATGCTTGAATCTTGTTGAAAATCACACTTTATAAGTGAGCTCCCAAGGCTATAGGATGGTCTGAATTTCTTTTATTGTATTAGTCTATGCAAATTTTGAGTTGGTCCATGCATACTATATATCTGTTCTAGAATTGAATACAAAAGTTAATAGTTGCTAGTCTATATGTGTTATTGTCTAAATAGAGATGATAACTAAATTATATATAGTTTTAAATAAATTAATACAATTACAAAGAGTTGATTTCATCCTATACCTTGTCTCTTTTCATGTTTTTGTATTGTTTTCTAAGATTTAATAGTAAAATTTTATTAAAGTTTAAGTTAAAATTCATTTTGAATTATATTCCAATTTGCATTTGCTGATAATCTAAAGGATTATGTAAATGCAGCTTAATGTAAAGTGGAAGAACATTATAGTTTTTAAGAAAAGATATGATAAGTATAAGATCTGGAAATGAATATAAATAAATCTTTAACACAAAGTGTTAAGGTAAGATCCAAAAGTAACTATGTAATTGTTGAGATCAGACTGAAAAAGATCATTACTGATGGAGACTGTTGTGATTAGATTACAAGAAGAAGATATTTGAAGAATATTGCATGTTTCAATCATTGTTTTGTCACTAATGTAAAACCTAATATTTTCTAGTAAGATAATTGCTTATACAATTTAAGTACTATCACTTAGTTGATTGATGAAGAGGATTTGATCAAAAGATGTAACAATAGCACCTAGAGAAAAGGTTAAGTTATGATTATATAATGAAGTACAAGAATCATTTAAGATAGTGATAACATGATGTATTGATAATCTACTTAAGGTTACAAACGCTGGTTACACTAAGAAAGTTTAGAAGAAAAAATTGCAAAAAGGTTGTCTACCAAGCCTGACCGAATGGATAGTAGGTGTTGAGCAAAGCTAGTGCAAGCCAAGAAAAAAATCATTTGGAGCCAAGTAAAATTTCATTGTAGTATATGCTAAGTAGAATAGTGGATGCCAAGTAAAGTTTAGTTGATGCCAAGCACCAAATAACTTTAGTTCATGTAGAATGATTTTATAGAGGATGCTGAGCAATGTAGTATGTACTGAGCATCAAAAACAAGATAATGTTGAGTGATTGCATTATTCAAAAGATCATGAATTTGATGGATCAAAGCCAAAAAGTTTGTTTTCTTAGAATTTGTGAACCAAGTAGAAGATAAGATTGATGAGCTAGATGCACAGAATTCAAGATAAACAATTTTTAGGTGAATTTAAAGAGGATTCAAGGAGAAGTTTCTAGAAGAGATATGGACTATGGGATAGATTCATTATATCGTACCTAATCTATCCCAACCCCAATTTGGATGATGGAAAATGACCAGGAAAAGATCTTAATTTCCTATATATAGGAATGGCTAGTTAGAAGCAAAAGAGTTAATGTGCAATAACTTAAGGAAGATAAGGAGTCATAGGTTTATGCTTCATCAAGTGACTTAAGACTAGAGATTGCATTGGCATGTTAAGCAAGAAGGCTTAAGGATATGAATGCTTGAAGGGTGAACAAGCTATCAGAGTTGCAATGTATGAAGGCCAAGTAGAATGGAGGACTGAATAGTGATCTGTAATCTGTAAATGAAGTTGGTAGTTGTTATCAGATCAAACCTTATTGTTACCCTCTAACAATTGTATTGGTCTAGGGTAAATCCTTTAGATTAAGGTTAACCTAGAAATCATTTGTAAATTCTTTAACTGAGTGACATTCCAAGTGAATGGTCTAAAGTTCTCTAATAAGGCTCACTCCTAACAAGGTGATTGAAATCCTTTAATAGGGTCACATTTAATTATGTGTATTGTAACCTTTAATAGGGTTGGCCTTTCATAGGACATCAATTTAGAATAGTGAAAAAGAGTAGTAAGTTACTGGTGGTTTTTCCCAAATTGTATTTCCACATAAATCATCATAAGGAAACTTGCCATAAAGAATATAACTATTTCCACATAACCCATAATAGATTTGAAATAAATATGCAATTAAAATCCACATGCAAGAGAATATATAACATACCCACAAAAATTATGACACAAGATATACCTCGGGAAACCCTCATTGAGCTAAAAACCTAGCCTCCAAAAGCATCCATCACCAAGTATTATTCTGCAAAAATACCTTTGCAATACAACCATGGGAGCCTTCAAAGCCATAGCCACAACTAAGAAATATATGTGAAGAATGAATATAGACATGCCATGCCATGCTTCCAACCTTCACAAATGCTCCCTTGGCTAACCTATTAAGAATTGTCCCACTTGACTCTTGTCTTTTGTCCTCTCCTTCTCACTCTTCTCACACCCACATCTACCCTTGTGACTGCTTATATAGTAATAAGTCCCACAAAACCACCAAGTGGTATTACATAAACCATGTGCTACCTAACTCATTGACCCCACATTTAATATTAGAAATTTAACTCTTTTCCCCAATATTAAATAATTAGATGAAATATTATCACAATTTTATAATACAACTCATCAAATATATCCCATGAGAATCTTTACATGTTACACGCCCATCTAGATGCAACATTACATAATAAAATAAAATAATACAATATAACAATATATGTAATGTGTGCAACACCCATTATCTCAACAATCTCCCACTTGTTGTATACGTTGCATAGGGTCAATCTGTATCCACATAAATGAACAAGGGAACAATCCCTCCTAGCACATCACCATCATGGATCAAAGTACACCATGTGCTCCATCCCAATACCTACAAAAAAATCAAAGTATCTAGCATCTAAAACATGAATGATCTCACCTCCTATTATGCCACTACTACTGGACATACATGGAAGCCATCCAAAGAGAAAGCCACCCAACCCACCACATTAGAAGATCTTAAAATCTTGTACCAACTAAAATGCCAAGCACAAAAAACCTGATTTAAAGGTAATCACATGTATATGTCATTGCCAAAATATCCATAGCTGAAATAACACTCATAGCAAGTGTCAAAACCATCCAACTATCCATACCTCCAAAGGTATACCAAGTGAATGTAATGTCCCATTTCAGAACATTAGTTATTTTCCCTTTTAATTTGTATGAGTTTTATAATATTCTCTATGATATCCTTTGCAATGTTTGATATATATATATATATATATATATATATATATACATATATATATATATAGTATTTCATAGAGATGTGTCCTTTCATTAATATTAATTATATATGACTATATATTATATATGAATCATTTTAATTATTTATAATATATAACAAAGATATAATATCATATACTTATTTTCATACAAGTATATATTAATTATCTATAGCATGACATTTAAATATCTAACTATATATATATATGTGTGTGTGTGTGTGTGTGTAAATAATATTTATAATTATATTATTATAAAATATAACAATTTATATTTGTATCTTAGTATAATTATAATATTTTATATAAATGAATGATTATTAATATTATACTCTTTATGTATAATACTTATTTATTAGTTAATTTATATGCCAAAATGGGGATATCACAGTCCTCCCCTCTCGAATTTTCTTTTCCTCAAGCAAAATCAATTACACACAAACTCCTTCAGAGATACAAAACATATTTACATACAAAAGGCCTAAAAGATTAATGAAATATACATCATATGGAATGAAAACACGAAGCAAACATGGTGTAGATAGATGAAGACATAAAGAAAACATGATGCAGATAGATGAAGACTCAAAGCAAACACGATGTAGATAGATGAAGACACACATTATGCAATTCCTTGATTGTGAACCTGCAACCACAAAATCATTAGTACACATTTATATATAAATTTCCCCTTTTAGGATTTCCCTATATTAATCTCCTAACAATATATTTATAGTCTTAATTAGAGAATACATAGAAATTTATCAATCAAAAGTATAGTTCATTATAAACTCATCATTTTCTAAGTATGGGAGGAGAAACTATAATAGGGTTCCTTGTTACCCAATCATGGACCTCACCATTCTCCCTCATTATCGTATTTTCTCTTCGATCATCATCTCCAAGATAGTTCCTTTGTATGATGTACCCCAGGGTATTCACTCCACTGTAGGCTTTACCTAGTACCCTTGGATGATGTAGCCCAATGCCTATCTTATCGCAGGCCTTACCTAGTACCTTCAAGTGGTGTCACCCAACCCATTCCACTACCAGCTTTATCTTTTCTTGGAAGATGATGGTCTTAGATAATTTAATTACTTTTACTTAATGACATTCTTTGATTATTATTTATCAACTTAAAAATCAATTTCATTTAATTGTAATTATTTGATTAGAATCATTGATAGTGGGTATTAGACTATTCAATATTATTCACGGTAACAAAATGTGTCAATAATAAGAAAGACACTAACAATTACTTCATAATAACTATATATGAAATATATATATATATATATAGCTTACCTCATACCTTTATGTGTTGAAGTGGTGATTTAGGAGTATGAAGTGATCTTCATATCCCTTTCTACACCAAAGTCCCTTATCCAATGTTGATCTGATGTCATCACATGGAATGCATTGAAATACATTGGAATCATCCCATACTTCTAATGTCCCCTTTTAGGACTTTTTTTTTTACTTGAATTTATATTTTATAACGTTATAAAATCATTTTTCATATAATGATTTGTGAACACACTATTCGGAGGCCATGGGAAAAGATGGGGATTCAAATTGATTGAGGATCTTTGTTACTTCGATTTCATGCTATGATCCAATTCATTCTTGATTAATTGTAATTGTCTCCTCATGTGTCATTTTTTTACGCTAGTTCTTTGGCTTTTTTTTTTTCTATTATTCTTCAGATCTAGGGTCTGAACCTTTTTCATTTACCAATTAGGCAACATTTATGATGCAATTCCTAAAATTATGATAGGAGGGAACAAAAATAGATCAAAAATTCAAATTTGTTGGCCAATAGCAATAATTCTTTGAAAGATAGGGACATTGAAGGTGGATGTTTCCATTTTGTATGTTACTCTATAACTTCTTCCATGAATCTGATTCACAAAACAATAGTGTATTTTGTAGAGATGAATGTCAACTTAGGAAGGGTGAATATTAAATGCAGTGTTAAATAAGCCAAAAAAAATATTTTGGAATGTTAAACTCCTTTCATGTTGCAAAATATTTAGGTATATGGTGTTATGATCAGCAACAATGAAGACTATACTAAAATCCTTTTATTTCCTTTGGTGTTTCCATAACCAGACTTTGCCAGGCTTTGGGCTCATTTTGGTATTCCCATGCATTGTAGCACATGGTGAGAATAGTCAGAATATTTTTTGCTCCAACTATATTTTCCACTCTTCATGTGGAACATATTTTTGCAACTCATGAGTGTAGTTGACTTGTTGGAAGGAAGGCTAAGAACCAGAAAAATTTGCATCAGGGAGAACGACATCTCATACTCAACCTTTGTTGAATCTTTTGAATAAACTATTTAGACCAAATCAAACACTCAAATGAAATAGATGACAAACAATAAACCTTATTGTTATTCTCAATATTATTTTCATGCTGACAACAAGTATTAATGAATTAATGTTTCATTATCAAAATTGTAATGTTGACAACAATGTTGGAAGGTCATGAAGTGGTGATGAATTTGTGCCAATAGTTAATGATTTATCAATTACTAAGAAGGTAACCTCTTTGTAATTTCTTACATGCAATAGAAAGATCTACCTTGGGTTGCCATGTTATTCCTTAGTGCCCCATAACCACAATATCAATATGAAAGTCACTACTATTATGTGAACAACTCTTGAATCATTATTAATTGATTAATTAGTGAACTTCCTCACATTTAGATACTTTTCTCAATGAGATACAAATAACATTGCTACTTCATTGTGTGGTGCCTATGTGAACTCCTTCAGATGTGGTTCTAATTGCTTTATCCATCTAGGATGGGTCTTATATGCCACTGCTACTGTGTCTATGTACTATTCCTATCAAATAACCATTATCTTACATTCATTTACTAAGGTAAAATTATTTTTCTTGATTCTGCATGTTCTAAACATGAAGCTATACCTCCGTACAAAAATTTAATTATTTTCAAACCCATTTCCAATTCATACCAAAGCAATCATATAAATTAAATGGCCTGATCATATATGTGTCATATAAAACATGAGAATCTTGATTGTTCAATATTTGTCGAACACTATTGTCATTTTCAAAATATTGGATCATGTTAAACATTCCCCCTTCTTTAGTTTTGATACCCAATACACCATGTTGCAGGAGTTAAATCATCTTCATTTCTCCATAAAATATCTTAGACAATTATCAATATTTAACTCCTTTTCATAAACTTTTTGCAATTTATTTCTGATAAAGTTTCATACGCTTGTAGGAAAATCAGCTTTGATACCACTTGTAATGTCTCATATTAGAATAGTAGTTATTTTCCCTTTCAATTTGCATGAGTTCTATAATATTCTCTATGATATCCTTTTCAATGTTTGATATTATATATATCCAACATTTCATAGAGATGTGTCCTTTCATTAGTATTACTTATATTTAATAAGGTATTTATATTATATATTATTATATTAATTATATATGACTATATATTATATATGAGTCATTTTAATTATTTATAATATTATTTTAATATATAACAAAGATATAATATCATATACTTATTGTCATACAAGTATATATTAATTATCTATAGCATGGCATTTAAATATCTAATTATATATAGAGATATAATATATATATATATATATATATAATAATTAATATTTATAATTATATTATTATAATAAATAAAAATTTATATTTGAATCTTAGTATAATTATAATATTTTATATAAATCATCGATTATTAATATTATACTCTTTATGTATAATACTTATTTATTAGTTAATTTATATGTCAAAATGGGGATATCATAGCGAATCTCACATCAACAACATATCCAATCTGTAACCTGCAATCACAAGCCTCAAGAGTAATACCTACAACATATATACCAGGAAGCTCCCACTACAAAAGATAATGCGAAATCTGTAACCAATCCACTCACAACATCTCAGAGAAGTGAATCCATGTAGTCTCAAGGACATCAACAACACATACACCAATACCTGCAAGAACAATTCCCATATCAAGTCTCCATCACTCTTCCAAGTTCTCCATAACCAATAGAGAAAAGAGATAAAAGGAATAACCATGTCATCTCTCACATGACATACATGAGCACAAACTAGTGATCACAATCTCTAACCAATCTCAAATCCAATGTAAGAAAAATTGAACATCCAGGAAGATAACCAAGACCAAAAATCATAACCTGTATCATGTCCTTCTACACACACTTCCAAATGTAAACTATGCAAGTATGATCTCCTCCATAAAACCCAAATAAGAAGCCTCAACAACACCCAAGCCATACCATATAACTAATCATGGGTGTAAGCCTCTCACAAGAAGATCAAACTCATAAAACTATTCCTAAACCAAGAAATATGCCTAATATAAAACAATCTCCTAAACTTAACCAACATAACAACATATGAAAATGGAGATAACCAATGCTAAACCATCTATCAAATGAACCCTCTAGAAATAACTCATGTACTATAGCTTAAGATCCATATCCATGAAGGACATGCATAAATATAATGCAACTAAGAGAAACAATGGGACATATGTCTTCTCAAGTAGCAAACCATCAAGTAGACCAATAGCGAGGAATGAGAATGTTTATCAAGATATCCAAGTCTCCAAACAAGACTCATCCAAGAACAATATCCTCTCAAGTCCATATTAGGTTAATGCCCCTCAAATTTTCTACTAAAACCATCAACCATCCCAAAAAACACTTCTCTAATCCAAGATAAATCAACACCACCACTGTCTCTATGTATCTATGAGCACCTATAATGAATCAATCTATGCCAACTCCAAATGAAACATATCAATAAAATGAAGTATGCAACTTATGATTAGTGAACTCAATATGAAGAAACTAAACCAAGATCATTTTCAAAGTTCTAATCATGGCCTTAGTGACATAAACATGACAACATGATCTAAAACCATCTCAATTAAAGAGATAACATGCTCAATATGAAAATACTATAACATGTCACAACTCTAAACATAACTAAAGAGTATATCATGACATAATAATGAAAATAAAACCATCCTCACACTAAAGATAATATGTCAAATGAAAGCATAAACCAGACCTTACCAAGAACTCCAGTAGTCCTCAAGATGCAACCATCTCCACACATCATGAAGAAAACCATCTCCACATACCATGAAGAACCATCTCCACACACCATGAAGATAACTAAGAAACCCATTAGTTATCAAGATCTAACCATCTTCACACACCAAGAACATAAAAAGTGCACCATGAAAATGTCAAAGATTCTTTTGTAGCAATAGGATTTAAGAAAAACCTCCAACATCTGCAAATACTCAATAAGTATATCAATGCCAAAAGAAAATCTCATGCAACTATGGTACTAGGTCACCTATGGCATCATAAATCCATCTCATACATGAAGATCCTCCAAGTCTACACTCACACAACTAAAGTGTCAATACCAAGTGAAACGAAGATCTCCAAACCAAGAAGATACAAACCAAACTAGGAGTTAATCTTGCACTATCACCCCATCACTATCATAAGCTCCCACTAAACCATGTATCCAAGCTATCCATGACATCATGATGAAAAAACCATCCTCTAACAAAAAAAATCAACCAAAGAATCAAACTATTAGAGAACTCAAAGTGCACATCATGAGCTCCTCAAAAGAAGTCGAATATCTATGATCCTCGACCAAGAAGATATACTACCATAACCAAATTAGGAATCCAAATGAATAAACATCAAGAATGTACCTATATATCTAATCATGTAATGCCAAAATCCATGGCACCATGATCACATCCATGAACTGAGCATCTAACTCTCAATAGTGTCTAACTTGTTAGCATAAAATAGTCAACTACAATCCTCCACCATGACTATACCTGGTAACAACATCTCATTGCTTCTATATGAAGAAAAATCATCAAATCATGTGACTTAGGGCATAGAAAACCCAAATCCAAGCCACAAATATTAATATGTCTCAATAATAAAAGATCAATGGGCAAAGACAACCCATAACCAAGCTATAAATGCAACCTATAAGTATAGACTGCTTACAACATTGCACAACTTGTAGATCCAACAAGTCATCATACATATCCAAATCAAAATATCGATAACTATATCATCATGAGGCTAATCTAAAATATGAACTAAGTATACAATGACATCAAATCCTAAATCTCCAAACATACAATGTCATAAACTCACAATGTTACCATAGTCAATATATGATGCAGGAACATCCAGAGGTATAAGGGCAATCCTGTGTCACCCAAAAAATGTACTTAGACTTAGTTTCTGTTTCATGTGTTTTCATTTTTGGACACCCATTTGGGTCAAATAAAGGTTCCAACTCTCACAGTTCCACTATCAGTGTGCTAGTAAATCTTGAAAAAATAGGAGTATGTAATTGGGCCATCATTTTGGTAAACTAGAAGGTGTGAATTGGCCAGATGAATGTAATTATGATTTAGAGCATTCCAAAAAAAGAATCAAGTCAAAAAGCCCCACGGTTTGAAAGTTATTGCAGTTTTTTGGGTTTTGGAGACCTCCTAAGAATGCTTCAAAGTCAGGTTAGGGGCATTAAATGACTTCAAAAAGGGCCAAAAAATGGGGGACAAGCAAAGCTTGTCCATAGGGCTATAGAGCGCCTCTCATAAATGTAAACAGTTTGTCAATCGGAGCTACGATTCAAAAGTTATGCCTCTCGAAAGTTCGGTTACCATTTTTGGATTCTTCTAGATTTGCGCCAACTTCTAACGCAGCTTTTAGAACCTTCTATTTGGTCGGTGGATGCCTACTAGCACTTTCTAGAATGTATTCCTAGTCCTTAACCCTCTAGGGTCTATTTAAGGAGATTCCTGGCATTGTAGAAGGCAGTTGGGAGTGGAGTTTGGGAGGAGGTACTGAAAGGAGAAATTATCTCCACATTTATGCTATTGTAAGCCCTTAGGGCATATTTTGAAGTTTATTTTCTCTATACTAAATGTACTAGCTTATTTTTCAGTTAATATAATTTCCCCTTTTCTGTTGTGTCCATTCTGTGCTTGGGTTGTGTCCCCATCAATATATATCATAAACTATTTAGATTAATATATCACCAAACAAATCATGCCAAACCAACACCAAATTTTAGCAACTATGTAGAGCTCTCCAAGAGCTTTTTGTTGACTACTTGAAGTCCAAAATCTGACTCTATATGCCCAAGTTGTGCCCTAATTTATACTCAAAATAAACAACATCTAAATTTCAGGCTCTTAAAACTTGATAAAATGTCCAAACCACAAAACCAAACCTACACCAAGTTGTAGTACCCTTAATTATTTTTTCAATGCCTATAAGAAGTTTGAAATCCAATATCCTAAGAGAAAGTTATGGCCATTTTAATAATATAGTCTTTTTACCATTTTTAGTGCAATTTTTTTGTGTGATGATAATTTTGATGGGATTAAATTTGATGGCTATCACGGGCTGAAACTAAAAAACTCTTTCATTTCCTTTAAACATGGCCAAACTAGGGTATATTATATATCAAAATTTATGGAAACATCAACCCATATCCAATGGTGAGGTCCTTTTTTTCCTAGAAGGTCATTTTTGTAAGCTACCACCTAAAATCCTCATTTAAATGAAATATCTGAAAAATCTATTTGTCAAACAATTTCACATGCCCAAAAATCTACCAATTTCCCATCATAACAGAAAACCCAAAAACATTAGATATGTAATCAACAATTCACATATCTTTCCCTTTCTTTTATCCTCTCATGCATTCTCCTGTACTCAATCTAGGGTTACAATAATAAAACCATAGTTTTGATACCACTTGTAAGGAAACTTGCAACAAAGAATATAACTATTTCCACATAACCTAGAATAGATCTAAAATAAATATGTAATTAAAACCCACATGCAAGAGAATAGACAACATACCCACAAAAATTGTGACACAAGTTATACCCTAGGAAACCCTCATTGAGGAAAAATCCAACCTCCAGAAGCATCCATCACCAAGTATTATTCAGCAAAAATACCATTGCAATATAAACATGGAGGCCTTCAAAGCCATAGCCACAACTAATAAATCTATGTGAACAAGCATGAATCTACACATCCCATGCTATGCTTCCAACCTTCACAAATGTTCCCTTTGCTAACCTATCAAGCCTTGTCCTTCTCAACTCTTGGCTTTTGTCTTCTCCTTCTCACTCTTCTCACACCAACAACTACCCTTGTGGCTGCTTATATAGTAGCAAGTCCCACAAAATAACCAAGTGGTATTACATAAACCATATGCTAAAACCATGTGCTACCTAACCCATTGACCTCACATTTAATATTGGAAATTTAATTATTTTTCTCAATATTAAATAATTACATGAAATATTATCACAATGTTACAATACAACTCATCAAGTATATCCCATGGGAATCTTTATATGTTTCATGTCCATCTAGGTGCAAGAAATTACATAATAAAATAAAATAATACAATATAACAATATTATGCAATGTGTGCAACACCCATTATCTCAACAATCATTGTGTCAAGTGTGTTGATGAATCTATTTTGTTTCATGTTTACATTTATGCAAGTTGATTTGATAGTAACCTATAAATTTTAAGTAATTGCATAATCTTATGGATGCATGCATAAGATAAATTTTTTATAGGTTCACTAAGATATAAAAAGTTTTTTTTTATACATCTAGACCTTGGCTAACTGATTCATCCCAGTTATTCTAAAAGTATTCCAAAAATTGGTATCAAAGCCATCTACTTAAGAGGACTAGTTTGAAGGTACTAGAAGCACAAAGATTGAGATGTCAAAAAGACAAGTACCTAATCTCAACAAAGATAACTTTCCTGCATGAAAATGGTTGATGAAGCTATACCTTGGAGGACTTTGAGATCATACACAATCTACCATTACCATTGAGCATGTTGATGCTACTAGAGCCCCAACTATTGAGGATATGATAAGAAAGAAAACAACCAAGAAATGTTGGAGATGGCCTCTACCTTAAGTTATGCTGAATTTGATGATATCAAATGTATTGATAGTGCAAAGAAAATGTGGGATGCCTTAGCCACTATCTATGGAGGAGACACCAATATTCTTAGAGCCAAAGCTCAAAGTCTCAGAGGTAAGTTTGATGAAATGAGAATGGAAGAAGGCAAAAATATTGGTTAGTATGTTGCAAGGATAAAAGAAGTTGCTAGTGTAATAAGAGGACCCAATCATAAAATAGATGATGATATAGTGCTAAGCAATGTTTTAAGAATACTACTACCTTTATATGCTTTTAGAGTGTATACACTAAAAATTGTCCCGAATGACTTTATTAATTTAATTAATACTAGTCACATTCCTCTACTTATTTAATTAAATTATTTTAATTAAATAGGTTCATTTTTGCCTAAGTATTTAAATTTAATTTACATACTTCCTAGCTCTAATGTGTTAATTTAAATTAACACATGATTCTCCACATATTCCTTTTTAAAATAAATTTTATTTATTTAAAATCCTCCATATTCCCATTAATTCTTGTAGACTTTGATTAAATTAAATTTTATTTAATTTAATCTTTATTCAAATTGCCTAGAAGTATGTGCATTCATATGAGTTGTCATCACATCTTTTAAGCACATGTTGTCTACACCATAGGAATCTTCTACACACACATGCTATCTCATTAGTCTTATCTATCTATCTAGAATGTGAGATAAGGTGCTTAGTTGTCAATTCTTATCCTTATCTCCTGTGCTTAGTTGTTAATCCCTATCCTTATCTCCTAGTGGTTTCTAAGAACATTCTAGATGCTTCCTCCATCCACTTTAAATAGATGTCTTGTCTCAAGCTTTTCCTAGAGAGAAGCAGAAGAAGAAAGAGACAATGGCCTGATACTGGCAGGGTTTAGGAGTCATTCAAAGTCCATTAGAATTTCTTATCATCGCATCATCATTCTGTCATTTTGATTTCTCACATCATCTAGTCTAGGTACATATTCCATCATTCCATTTGCATTCACACATCTAAGAGATTCATCCATTGTTGTGTTCCTAAGAGCATACCAAACATACTCTCCATTGTTATGTTCATAGTTTGAGGTTTGCATAATCTTGGTTACAATTTTATGCAATACATTTTGGCACGCTCGGTGGGACCCACTTCGCAGGTTCAAATTGGTTCAAGCTAAGGTTGGAGGCTTGCGGTTGGAGATTAACTTGCATAATGAGCGTCTAATCAAGCCACGAGGTCAGTCACCATCTTTGGAGCACATGAGGTGAGTACCCTATTTTTGTTCTTCTTTGTTGAAAAAAATAAAAATAAAGTATAGGGGCTTGGGGTAGGTTTTCTTCATTTTTCTTTATGCCATTTAGGTTATTAAAAAAAAGAAAAAAGGTTATTGTCTTTTACTTTCTGCATTAATAGGGGGGTTATTTTCTTTTTGTTAGTGCATATTAATGTGGAGGGGAGAAGAAAATTAAAAATATATATATATAAGGAGGATGTAAATTTTAAAAAAAAAATTTTAAAAAAATATATATAAAAAAAAAATTTTTGAATTTCATTGGCCCGCGCCACCTCTCCAGCGGCTCCCCTACTTCTGGCGCTGTCGCCTCTCCAGTGGCTCCCTCTCCTTCCAGCACTGTCGCCTCTCTAGCATCTCTCTTTTCCTTCCCCGCATCGTCGCCTCCACCAGCGGCTTCTTCTCGGCGCCGTCGCCTCTGCCAGCGGCTCCACCCGCATCCTATGCTCTCCGCTGCCAAGCTCACCTTCGCGCCCCTCACTGCCGATCGTGCTGCTCTGCCCTCGGGCGCTAACTCTAGCCTCCACCTCCAACCACTAAACCCTGCGGCGCTGTTCTTCCACCTCATGGCTGCTGTCTTTCTCCCCGCGGTGCTGTTCTTCCTCCTCGCGGCCACTGTCTTTCTCCCCGCGGCGCTGTTCTTCCTCCTCACGGCCGCTATTTTCCTCTCACGGTGCTATTTTTCTCCCACGATCGCGGCCTGTTGGTTTCGTCCCCATCTTTTTCCTCTGTTCATGGTCACCCGCTGCCGTCGATAGTCCCCCGTTCACCGCGGCCATCGCGTCGCTTGGTCTGCCTGCTGCCATCCTTGGATGTGGTAGCCATTTCTTAGGATCCCTCTTCAAAATCGAACCCCGTGCACAGCTCCGCCGGCATTTGTGCACCCATGCATAGCTCCGCCGGTACCCGAACCACCCACAGCCGTCACTGTTACCTCGACAACCTCCTCCTCCGGCTTGCTTAAAAAAATAAATAAATAAAAAATTATAAATAAATAAATAAATAAAAATTTAAGAATTTTTTTTTTTTAAAAATTGCTTTTTATTTCCTTCAAATAGGCCTTTTAGAATCAATTTTTTTTTTTTGTGCATAAAGGCATTTAGATCTTTATTTTTATTTTCCTTTTAGCCAAAAAATTAAAAAAATTAAAAATTTTTTTGCTTTCTATGTGCCTGATTTTTACAACATTGAACAAACATTGTACATTTTAATCACATGTGTCTTCAATTAGATTAGAAAACTTAAAATTTCTTTGGCAACGAATGTGTGTTTTTTAAACCTAAGTCCACTTACGTATTCTTTCCCCTCGCGCCTTTGGGTGATCTTGGGTGCACAAGAAATAAGTGGATTTGTTTTTCATTTTATTAGGAGGCCTGCTTGGGGATTTCATCACCCCTTGGGATGACCTCAACTCCAGCGTTCTGGCGGAGTATAAAAATTGGGAGGTGAATCGAAAGACACCTCTCTTGGAAGTGTAAATATTGTCACTCTTGGCTAAGCCCCAAAGAACTTTATACCTTTGGGAAGTGAAGGAGGAGATTGGGTTACTGTCTTCCCCCAGCTGTGTGGTAGTATTTCCTTTCATCTACAGATTTGGGCCTCACGTACCTTGCGTATATCGAGGACACCCCCTAGTTGAGCCTTGTACAACCTAGTTCAACCTTATAGGACTGTTAGTGTGTTTGAAACACATTTGTATTGTATAAATTTCATTGTTTTCTTTTGCATCTTAAACCTAAAAAAAAAAAAAAATCATAAAATTTCAAAAAAAAAAAAAAAAAAAAAACATTTCAAAAAAAAAAAAAAAAAAAACACCTCTTCTTAATCATCATACCAAATCATTTCACGTAACATATTCCTTCCATCCAAGACATCGTTCCCTCTTACATATCTTACCTTCATCATTCAAAATGTTGCTTGACATCTTCATCCTCTTTATTTATCTAAATCATTTTCTTGTCATTCAATCACATTCCTAATCTTCATCCTAGTCATGATTCATCATTATTCATATTCAATTTCCCTAGTCAAGCTCATCATGCATTCTTAATTCGATCCTTCAAATCAACATTCTTCTAATCCAATTCCTTGTCAAATTCAGTCATCCAAGTCATAATCAATCTTTCAAAAACTTCATTCACATCTTCTTCTATTTCAATCTAACATCACATATTCTACTTCAGACATAGGAGCATTGCCTCATCATTGGACTTTCATTCAAATCAAAACATTCACTTTTTTTGCACCATCATAGGGTTCTTATCAAATCAAATCGAACCCTCATCCAATCCAAATTCAAACCAAATCAATATCAAATCAATTCAAATTCATTCAAATCAAATCATATCAAGTGCAATCAATTTCAAATCAAATCAAATCAAAGTCCAATCAGCATAAGCTCCTAATTCCAAGTTCATATTCCCTCTTCAAATCTTTTCATCACTTTCATCTTGCATCCATGGATTCAAATCTACTTCTTCTAATGATTGACAATATTGCACGACAACATGGTCTCGTATCTCCTCCATATCAAATTCCTTCTCAACACTTCAATTTAATCTATCTCATGTTCATCATTCTCCTACCTTTGACAAGGGAAATCTATCTCCTTATCCTTCAATCTGTAGACAATTCCATCCATAGCCAATATAATTCCTCCGTCATAAATGACCTCACCATAGAAATTGAGGAACTAAAGAATACACTCTTGGACAAAATAAGTCCACAGGAAAAGGTCATTTTCTTTGCTATGTGTCCTTCATTTTCTAGCTCTCATATCCCTCCATACAATTCCATTCATGGCCCATACAATGCCTCAGACGTAAATACACTTGCCAAGAAAATGGAGGAAATGAAGAATTATCTCTCATATTTCAAAGGCATTAGTTCTCATGTCCCATCAAAACCTAATCCTCCATGTAATCCCCCTTACTATGAACCTAATCTAAATCCTTTATCCATAATTCCACCTCCACAAAATCCTAATCTTATAATAACATTATCTTCTAGTCCTCTAACTACATCATCCACTAATCCTCCAACAACATCATCTCCTAAGCCTCCAAAAATGTCATCCCCACCTCGTCAGGGGTATTTCACATCACTTTTGGCTAGATTGAAAATTCAGCATACTATGAGCCAAACACCCAAAGCCACACCACCAGTTCCATCTCAAGACCTTCCTTCAAAGCATGATGTTATTGATTCCTCTAGTCCTCTAGATCTGAGCACTTCTCCATCCCATCATTCCACTATCCCTCAACACTCATCCATCCCTCCTAGTCCATCTTCTGATTTCCCTCTTAATCAAGATCAACACATTACACTTACCACGCACATTACCGATTCCATTCCATCTCCAGCATTAGCATCCATAGATATTCCCCTTCATGAAAAAGTTTCTTCCACTCCATTCACTAATACTCATCCATGTCAAGATCAAATTACTCTATCTCATGATTCCATTTCCTCCATGCCTACATATGATGATCCACTTACCATGCTATATGATCTTCTTTCAACACATGATTCCATTCCTTCCACATCCTCATATGATTCTAGTCCATTTCATGATCCACTCCTTGAGCTATATGATATTCTTTCATGTCAAGATCAAAGCACTCCATCTCATAGTTCCACTCCTTCCATTCCATCTCATGAACCTATTCCATCTCACAATCCACTCGTTCCACTCAATGATCCTCTTCCAAGTCAAGATCAATACACACCTTCATCCATATCTCACAATCCCTCTCCATCTCATGATGCTATTATTTCTCATGATCCCCTTCATAACCCTACTCCTTCACTTGATCCTATTACACCTATCCAATCTCCTCATGAACCCCATACACCTAGACTCGCATCTTGGGTTGAGAATACTAAGTATCCCCTTAAAAAAATAATTCCTCAAGATGTTGGTACACCTTCCACTTTTTCTAGTTCCAAAACTCTTCCTTCCACACCTAAAACTTCTCCTCCTTCATCTTCCAAGTCCATTTTAGGTCCTTATAGTCCATCCATTCTAGGTTCTTATAGTCCTTCCATTCTAGGTCCTTATGTTCCATCATCAAACTCTTCTTCCCTTCCTTCCATATTAGGTCCTTATATACATCCTTCTACCTTATCCATGTTTTCCAATTTATCCCCTCATAGTCCTGGTAAAGATCAACAAAGGCGCATGTCCTTGAATTCCTTCCAACGTTCACCTTCCATACGTTCTCCATCTTATTTACCTTCATGCACCCATACCATGGCCAATGGAAGAAAATTGGATGCCAAACAAAAAGAAAACAAAGTCAAAAATCCACAAAAGCGTAAGGATCAACATGTCCCATCTAAGCGACATGTTCAAGAAAAGAAAAATCAGATCCAAAATGCAATCAAAAAGCCACAAAGGCTAAAAATCAAAAGTGTAAATGTTATGTGGATACCAAAGCTACTTAATGTAGCAATGAATCTCAAAGAAAGATTCCAAATGACATCCAATGCTAGTTCAAAGGCCTCCCTCCTTCATAAATTCTCTTAACCTCCATTTTCCAAATCCATTTTGGATCCTTATACACCCAAATCTGCCATCCCAACTCTATCATCTCCTTCATCCATTTTGGGTCCCTATATCCCAAAATTCCAACTTTCTCCTACACATCCTTCACAATTTACTCCTTTCCACCACCCTTCAAGGTGTGTGCCAATGAAGATCTTTCCACTTCCTTCACAAGTCTTCCAATCTAGTATCCATCAACCACGTCTTCCTCCTACCTACTCAACTCCCTTAATCCAAACTTTTTCATAGGTCATTGTCTTCTATTCCCCAATTCACTTTAGCATTCTTTTCCTTACCCTATCAACATCTACAAGAAAATACCAACAATTCCTTGAAAATTAAAAAAATTAAAAAAAAATTAAAGAAGCATAAATATTAAGGGATACATCCATATGCCTAGATGCTTGAGTCCTCCTTTCATTTTCTACTATGTCTTCCACTTTCACTTACCTATCCATTAACTTCCCTTTTTTCCACTTGCACTCTACACTAGGGGCAAGTTCCATCCATATTGTTCTTCCTTACCTATCTTCCATATTCCATCTATCGTCCATTGTCATACCCATCTTTGATCTTGACTTACACTTTCCATTTTCCCTTGCGCTTCATGCTCCCATCTTACTGTTCATTATCCTTTGATGTCCATTATCCATACATTATCCTATATACTTCCTACATTCTTCCATATGTTTGATCCTTACATGTTATCCCTATCTTGCATTCCATAGTCCTTGTCACGTTCATGTTCATGCATCCATTTTCCATCCATATGCATACATATTCCCATCCTCTTTTCATGTTCATTCATATCTTTTCCATCCATAATCCTACGCACATCTATCCTTCTTCCATATGCCCTTGATCTTGGTTATCCCTTTCATTTCAACCATGTCTTATCACGCATTTTCTTCATATCCTTCGTATCATTATCCCTTTTTCATGCCTTCCTTCATTCCACATTCATACCCATGCTCATAATCAATATTAGAGGCACAACAACAAAAATGCTCATACATGCTTAAGAAGAGCACATGCCTTTTCTTCCTCCATATGCAAGCTTTCATACCATCTGTCCATTTTCATGCAATCCTTCCCCACCATTATTTCCTTCCATTTTCATATCCTTAGAATGGGGCATTGTTGGTTACTCCTTTGAAATATGGTTCTTGGTTCTCCATTATCTGACACTATATCCGTTGGTCATCCATATTATTCCTCCATTCATATATCTACCCAACCTTCCTATCCATTTATAAATACCGTGGCTCTCCCTTTTCATTGGTCTCGATCCATTCTATTCCACATTCATTCACTTCTATTCATTCATTCATAATCAAATTCAATCCAAATCTTCCACATTCATTCATGTCTATTCCGCAATCATTCAATCAATTCATTTCTATCCATTCTATTTATTCATTCATATCAAATTCAATCCAAGTCTCCCAATCTATTCAATCAATTCATTTATCCTCTAATCTCATCATATTCTCTTCTTCCAATCACTTCATTCACATCATTTCCATGATCAATTCCTTCATTCTATTTGCATCTACCTTGATCAAATTTCTAGTCTTCCATTCAACACATTTTCCTTTAACAGAATATTTATTATTTTCATAATCGATTCCTTCCATTCCATTCAAATTAGATCCATCCATTATCTTATCATATCCATATTCGCACAACACTAAGCTTCCATCCATAAAACCAACCTCATGAAATAGTGATTGCAAACAAGCTTACACAAATTCACATTTAGATTCAATGATTTGAGAATATCATTCCTTTTACTGTCATTGCCAGCAACCAATCACAAATATCTCATTTCAGTTCAATCAATCAATTAGTTTTTGCCTTACAGGATGAATCCTTCCTACACAGGCTTAACAAATTTAACAAATTTATCAGGTTCATGGCAGGCATGGTGAATTGAATGACTACTTAGTTATAATGTCTTTTTGTTAATTTTATCTTTGTGTGTCAGTGATAGCCTCCTCTAGTGTGCCTCGATCTTCCATATCCTGGTATCATTTGAACGACTTATCCTGATTACACATGTTATTTTGAAATTTGATCTATTTTCATGATTCTTTAGCACATCTATGTGAGTTTCAAGTTATGTTAATGCATTTCTCATTGGGGGCAACGGGTTAGCACACTTTCCACCAAGCTCCTTAAAAAGACTTTGGGTGTGCCCAGACCTCTCCAGTGCGTATATGTCATTTGTTCCCTCATGACTCTGAAGCCTGCATCCATTGTGTTAAGAGTCTAATATACACAAAAGAATCTTGTCAGCTATGCTTCTATAGCATTTTGTGCATAACTCCTCTTGCAATATTAAAATAAGGTTTGCTCTCCATATGAACACAATTGAATCTCTTGCATTCATGTAGTTAAGTTGCATTTAGATTATCATTTTCCATCACCCTTCTCCTTTGTCATTATCACCAGTCCTCTCCTATCTTCTCTGGGGCAACCTGTATTTTCTTTGATATGATGTCGTGCCGACACCACATCAAAGAGGGGCAAAATGTATACACTAAAAATTGTCCCGAATGACTTTATTAATTTAATTAATACTAGTCACATTCCTCTACTTATTTAATTAAATTATTTTAATTAAATAGGTTCATTTTTGCCTAAGTATTTAAATTTAATTTAAATACTTCCTAGTTCTAATGTGTTAATTTAAATTAACACATGATTCTCCACATATTCCTTTTTTAAATAAATTTTATTTATTTAAAATCCTCCATATTCCCATTAATTCTTCTAGACTTTGATTAAATTAAATTTTATTTAATTTAATCTTTATTCAAACTACCTAGAAGTATGTGCATTCATATGAGTTTTCATCACATCTTTTAAGCACATGTTGTCTACACCATAGGAATCTTCTACACACACATGCTATCTCATTAGTCTTATCTATCTATCTAGAATGTGAGATAAGGTGCTTAGTTGTCAATTCTTATCCTTATCTCCTGTGCTTAGTTGTCAATCCCTATCCTTATCTCCTAGTGGTTTCTAAGAACATTCTAGATGCTTCCTCCATCCACTTTAAATAGATGTCTTGTCTCAAGCTTTTCCTAGAGAGAAGCAAAGGAAGAAAGAGACAATGGCCTGATACTGGCAGGGTTTAGGAGTCATTCGAAGTCCATTATAAGTTCTTATCATCGCATCATCATTCTACCATTTTGATTTCTCACATCATCTATTCTAGGTACATATTCCATCATTCCATTTGCATTCACACATCTAAGAGATTCATCCATTTTTGTGTTCCTAAGAGCATACCGAACATACTCTCCATTGTTATGTTCATAGTTTGAGGTTTGCATAATCTTGGTTACAATTTTATGCAATACATAGAGTCTCTGCAATTCAAGAACTAAGATTCATACTATGGAATGATCTATCACTCAAAGGTATGGTAGGTAGACTCACTACTTTTGAGCTATCCAATTTTGATAATTACAAATCTGAAAGTATTGAATCTACTTTCAAAGCTAAAGCGTCTTTGAAGGAACCTGATGAGAAGAAGAAGAAGAAGAAAAAGATAAAATATGTATCCAGTGATAGTGATACAGATGAGGAGGATGTTGAATAGCTCAAATCACTACTGGTAAGAATATTCCATAAAGGTAAAGGTAAGTTCAAAGGTAAATTACCTATCACTTGTTTCAATTACAATGAGGTTGGTCATATTGTTGCTAGATGTCTAGAGAAGAAAAACTGTAGAGTTGCTGACAAGTACAAGAGTAGAAGAGATGAAGAAAACAAGGAATACAAAGACAAAGGAAAAAATTTATGTTACATTTGATGAATAAGATGATGAAGTGGTATATGTTGCAACGAAGGGTGAATCTGATTAAGATTAGGCAACTACACTTGTTACTTGTGTGAACAAGAATGATAGATGGATCATTGATAGTGGTGTTCACATTACATGACTAGAGATAGAAGTTAGCTTATTTCCTTGAAATTTTATGATGGAAATAATATAAGATTTGGTAATGATGCACCATGTTTGATAAAAGGTAAAGGTTCTATCAAGCTCATAGATAAGATTTTATGTGACAATTCTTACTATGTTGAAGGACTTAACTATAATCTCTTGAGTGTGTCGCAATTGAATAATTTGGGATGTAAGGTTGAATTTAAAAACAAGGTTACTAAGATATATTACAAAAATGGAAAATTGATTAGAAAAGGTGATCAGACTAGAAGTAATCTATTCTATCTTGATATAGACAATGCTACTTGTCTAGTTGCAAAATCTAATGATGTATGGTTATGGTACAAAAGATTATGTCATGTCAATTTTGATAACTTGTTCAGTATCAGTAACATAAGAAAGATTAGAGGTTTGCCTAAGTTGAAGAAGCCTAATAATATAATGTAAAAACAATATCAATTAGGAAAAATGACAAAATCAAGTTTTAAGAGTAAAACACATGCCTCTAAAGAAATATTAGAGATTGTTCATACAAACTTATGTGGACCAATGGATGTGGAAAGATACAAAGGAGATAAATATATTATGTTGCTTGTTGATGATTATGTAGATGCTTAAAATCATCCCAAACACTATATTAATTTATTTAATATTTCCTATGACATTATAGTTAATTATTTATTAATTAATTATATTTGCCATATTCTTCTACTTATTTAATCAAATAGGTTCATTTTCTAATGTATTTAAATTTAATTTAAATACTTCCCCTCTAATGTATTAAATTCATTTATTACATAGTGCTCCATAGATCCCTTTAAAAATAAATTCTAATTTATTTAATCCTCTCCACTTTATTAAATTCTTTAATCTTATATTAAAGTCAAATCTTATTTAATTTAATCCTAATCCCATCCTAAAACCTAGTCTACACCCATCACTCTCATCCTTTTAAGCCTGCCCACTACATAATCCCACTTTACTATCCTAAACCTCTTTAACCTTTTCAGCTCCTAAATGTTTGCTCACACATGTGTGAGAAGCTCATGATCCAATAAAGCTTCCACTTCATTTAGACCTCTTACACCTTTGTATCCCACTCCTTCGACCAAGGTTTATCACACATGTGTGAGCAAACCTTGGGCCTCTCAATCATAAAGGCTAGTTTTGACTTTTGCATGGCTTTGTCCTTTAATCCATGTGTCTCCCTTGTGGAACCTATGTGGATGCCACATAGTTGCCACCTCCCCAAGGCCTCTCTAAAACCTATAAATAGAGCCCTTGTCTCAAGCATTTGACATCTCCCTCATTTGTGTTGTTATCATGCTAGTTTATAGTTAGAGCTTTTTAGTGGTTTTAGAGATTTGTATGTTACTAACCCCTTTTGGTAGACATTAGATTTATTGCACTTATTCTTGTATCTCATATTAGCTTATCATTTCTAGTTTGGTTCTTTGCATTTCCATCTCACATCTTAGAATCCTTTGAGGATTGACTCTCTCATTGTCATTTCTTGAAGTTAATCTCCACTCATTTAGTCTAGATTTACTCATTTTATATTGAATTTTCATCAAGGGATTCAATAGTTATGTTTGGGGAGAGCACATCCACATCTATCATACTTGAGTACACTAAAAAGGCCTTTTATGAGTGCCCTTTGTTGAGTTGCTTTGAGGTTGCATGAAGATGTTTCTTTCAGTTGCATTGAGTTGTAAAATTCAAGCATGGTGTTAGTTGTATTTTGCTTTATTTTGAATATTTGATATATGTATACAACTAAAGTTTACTTATTTATGCATGTTCTTGACAAGTTAGATTTTCTTGCACATAGATTATACTAGCATAATGATAGATATGTTTTTGAAATTTTTTTTGACACTCTCCAAATGTTTAAATGGTACTTGACAAGAGTGTAGAAGGAAATAAATAAAAATCTAAAGTGTTTAACATCTAACAAATGGGGAGAATTTACATCAAATGAGTTTGAGATATTTTGCAATGATAGAGGAATCAAAAGACAAACATCTGCCCCTAGAACCCCTCCACAAAATGGAATTTCTGAAAGAAGAAATAGATCTGGAATGGAATGTGCTAGAACACTCATGATGGAGAAAAATGTTTCTATAAATTACTAGAGAGAATTTTTAAGTACATCTATCTATACCTTGAACCATGCACAAGTCAAGAAAGGTACTCATTCAACACCTTTTGAACTATGGTATGGATACTCACCCAATGTAAAATACTTTAAGGTATTAGGAAGAAAATGTACATTCTTAAGGATTTCAAAAATGGTAAATTTGATGCAAAAAGTGAAGAATGTATATCCATAGGCTATTCCACAAGAATTAAAGCTTATAGGTGTTTGAATATTAACACTAACAAAATTGTGAAAAGTGCAAATGTGAATTTTGATGAATATACAAAAGTATATGAGGCTAAATCTATGAAAGAATTAGAAGAATAGAAAGCATTTGTATACTCTTATGAAGGAATGTGTGTTGAAGAAGATGCTACAAATCAAGCCACAAACCAACAACAAGTTTTAGTGATTGCTGAGTCACAGACCATAAATATCGAGTTGTATTTAGAAACAAAGCTACATTCAGATGCCGAGTTACAGAATGAAGAAGAAGCACTTTATAATTCTTATGTTAGTAGAGATGCTAAGTTACCTGATAGAGATGTATAGAATGATTTTGAAACTGAAAGATCAAGTGAAGAAATAAGAGTTGAACCAAGATTGTCTAAATATGTCAAAAGACATCATCCTACTAAAAAAATTATTAGAGATAAAGATGTTAGACCAATGACAAGAAAAAGATTGAGAAATGATACATGTTTGCTAAGCATGAAGGAATCCAAATCAATAAAAGATACATTAGAAGATGAAGACTAGAGTAAGGCCATGGAAGAAGAGATTAAACAAATTGAGAAAAACAAGACATGGACTCTAGTTTTTAGACCAAAAGACAAGAATGTAATTGGCACCAAGTAGGTATTGAGAAACAAGCTAGATGAAAATGGTGAAATAAAAAGGAACAAGGAAATATTAGTTTGTAAAGGATATGCAAAAGAAGAAGGAATTAACTATGGTGAGATATTATCCTCTATTGCTAGATTAGAAGGAGTAAGAACTTTACTTGCTTATTTTGCATACAAAGGTTTCAACATTTATCAAATAGATGTTAAATCTATATTTTTGAATGACATATTAGAGGAAGAAGTTTTCATAGAATAGCTAGAAGGTTTTGTTGATGTTAACAATAAGAACATGGTATGTAAATTATACAAAGCTCTATATGGTTTGAAACAAACACCAAGAGCATAGTATGAGAGACCTCATAAGTATCTTGCAAAGATTGGATTTGAAAGGAATGATGATAACAACAATTTATAGATAAAAATAGAGAAAGGAAAAGATATTTTGTTATTTAAAATTTTTGTCGATGATATCATATTTGGAGGTCAAGATGCCTTATGTAAAGCTTTTACAAATGAAATAAAGAAAGAATTTGAAATTTCTATGTTTGGAGAAATCAAATTCTTTGTGGGTTTGCAAATATATCAGATGAAATATGTTATATACATTACTCAGTCAAAATATGTCAAAGGAATACCAAAAACTTTTAGACTAGAGGATTCAAAACTAGTAAGTACACCTATGGTGATAGGACACAAGGTGTGAAAGAATGATGATTAAACTAAGGTGAATCAAACATTGTACATGTCTATGATTGGAAAATTACAATATGTAGTACATAGCAAACCTGTCATTGCATTATCTATAGGGATAGTTGCAAGATTCTCTGCTAATCCCAAGAAGAATCATTTGATGGATGTAAAGAGAATAATAAGATATACAAAAGGAATAGAGGATTTTGGTCTATACAACAAGAAAAATAAGAAATTTGAATGAAGAGCCTACATTGATGCTGATTAGACTGGAAACATTGATGACAAAAAAAAGCCCCAGTGGAGGAGCATTTTTCTTCGGTAAGAGGCTAGTTACATGGACTAGAAAGAAACAAAATTGTGCCTCACAGTCTATTGTTGAAGCTAAATATGTTGCTGCTACTATGAATTGTACAAAAATTATATGGATCAAACAACTATTTGAAGGAATGAAGGAAGAAACTACAAAACCAGTAACACTTTATTGTGATAATACAAGTGCTATCAATATATCAAAGAATCCTATAATTCACACAAAGACTAAGCACACTTCAATCAAGTATCATTACTTAAGAGAGTTGGTTCAAGATAAGGAGGTGAAGATGGAATATGTCAACACAAAAGAAAACATTCCTAATATCTTTAAAAAAGCATTACCTAAGGATGCTCATGAGTATCTAAGAGGTAAATTGTTAGGAATAAGAGTCTCAACCTTGGATAATTCCTATTCTTATTATCTGTTTTATAAATGTATTTTTTGCAAATAATGTAATTAAGTGTGAGTGTACATGTCTAGTTGGGATGTTAATGTATCACTTCACTCGCATGTGTTAGCATCTTGAATTATGTGTAATTAGATCATGATTGAAATAGTTATGAAACATTCCTAAGACACATAAGAGCTATCTTTGGAAGATTTGATAATGGGTGAAGATGTTAAGACATGTGACAATTGATCATCGAGTACTGTACACTCAAGTCTCCATCTAATCCCTAATACGGTTGTTTTTTGGAAGTTTCCCTAAAAATGGAAAGCACATGATATAAGTGTTTTTAGGTTGTAGATAGGAGGGAGTGAAAAGTGTATTGTTGGTTTGTACTAAATTAGTCTTCCATGTCCAAAAAGAACTTGTACTGCAAGTGTGTTGTAACCTTTGTGTTGAAGATAATACATTGTATAGGTTTTGGAGGCATGGGGTTGTTTTACTAAAAGGTTTCTCCCCATTGACACATCTCTGTGTCTATGTATTTCCTTTCTCTATCTATTTTTGTATTCATGGTTGAATGCAATATTATTGTTTACATAATATCAAATCTGAAATTTTAAGGATTTAATATGAATTTTCACAATACCTTCCTTAAGGGATTAATGTAGGAAATTATTTTTGCACCTGAGTTTCCTTACACGTGGTATCAAAGCTTGGTCAACTTTTGATCCTAGTTGTTGGGTAGGATTTTTTGAGCTAATATCAAGTTGAGTGGGAGTTTTGTGTAGAGCATTCTAGATCTTATTTGGAGATTGAGATGGCTATTTCATCATAAGGAAAAATGGAGGTAGAGAAATTTAATGATAGTAATTTTGAGTTGTGGAAACTCAAGATGGAAGACTTGCTTGAAGATCATGATCTATGGGAGGTGACATCACTTGATGTGAGACCCATAAAAATATCTCAACTAGATTGGGATCTTAAGGATAAAAAAGCTAAGGGTTTCATGATGAAGTACAGCTCTGATACCACTAACAAAGTACTCCTCTGGTACCACTTGATGAAGGTATGCACTGATACCATTGACAAAGGGCCAAACCACCCACTATATCATCCAATCTAGCATCCAATTGAGAAAACATCTTAGAAAAATTCCTCTCCACTATATCATGGATTTTTGTAATCATCTTAGGGTTCAATCCTCTTGGAGCCATCTCCTAAGATCTTCATAAACCCTCTGCAAAAAATCCTTCCCACACTCCTTGTGATAACCAAATTGTTTTCAAGTCAAATCGCAACTTGCCAACTCACACGAACAATCAAGAACCACATCACAAGTCTAGGATAATGGATTTGCAATCCACCAGCTCTCCACGATCATGCCTCAACAAGTTCAGTCTTCCATCTCTGCATCAATCGATCAATCTGCATGTCCTCCCAAGGTCTTAGTGCAAACTACCTCAGCTTCAGTGATCTGTTTACATGCTCAGGAACTCCCACTCTAATAAACTTCACCCAACCAAGGTCCTAGTATAAACTGCCTCACACTTCAACAATCTGCTTGTACACTCAGGAACTCCTACTTTGATACCACTAATGAAGGTACGCTCTGATACCACTGATGAAGGTATTCTCTGATACCACTAATGAAGTACTCCTCTAGTAGCACTTGATAAAGGTATGCACTAATATCATTGATGAAGGGCCACACCACCCTTAACAACTCATAACTAAGAATCCAACAATATGAAGATAAAGAGAGAATAAATGCTTCCCAAGAAATTTTATTAAACTTGAAAATCCTTAGCAATTACAATAACATTTCAACAAGATCTCTCAAGATCCAATCCAAACCTAAGCTAGTCCAGATCCAGACTCTGGTAGAAACCTCCAAGATCTCAACTTGTGCTTGCAAGCCACCAAGAAACCTCCTTGTTTCTAAACCGCAGTCACTAGCTCTTCTCCAACTTTATCCAAGATCCAAGTGTAAATTGCCTCACATTCGATGCTCTGTCTACACACTCACAAGTCCACCATAATCCTATTGTAAACTACCTCACATTCGGTGCTCTATCCATAGAATTAGGAAAACTCACTCTTCAATTCCTCTTTCTCTTTCACACCTTGAAGCCTTCACACCTTCCAACTTTCACCTTTCCAAGCTTTCCTTCCAAAGCTTCTACTTCTCGAGCTTCTCCTTCTCGAGCTTCCACCTTTTCCTCAAGCTTGATTATAAATTCTCATATGCCTTGCTTAAATAGGCACTTACCACCCCATGCATGACTTATCCAAAAACTTCTAGAATTCCATAACCTTCTACAATATCCACAACTTTCTACAATTTTCATAACTTTCTAGAATTATACCCACACACCTCGATAAATGGAATGACAACCATTTATTTTTTTAAATTTTTCTATTATGACACCTATGCACCTTGAAAATAGAAATCCCCTTTTCGTTTCTTTTCTCCTTTTTCCCCTTTTTAATTTTTTATTATTATTTCTCCTCTAATTTTTGTCACTTTCTCTCTCCTCCAGATTTTTTTTTTCAATTTTTTCTTTTTTCCAATAATTTTCCCATGCAAGATTCTCCTGCATCATCTCATTAGACTCTATCTAGGTGATTCAATTCACTTGAAATTTCTTGATGAGAAGACCACAAACTGTTTGTGGACATGGCTTGGGTGTGTGTATCAGGCCAAATCTTTGGTGAAGAAGTTGTTCCTGAGGAAGAAGTTGTATTCTCTAAGAATGGAGGAAGGAGGATCTATTATAGATCATCTAAATGCTTTCAATTTATTGATTACATAGTTGACATCAACTGGTGTCAAGATAGAAGAGGAGGATCAATGTATGACCCTATTATGTTCCTTTCCAGAGTCATGGCACCATCTTGTGATGTCTCCTAGAAGTACATTAATCATTTTTAGAATGGATGATGTGGTGTCTTCGCTAATATTTGAGAAGACAAGGAGAAAGTCATCAAATTCAACTAAGGAAGCTCTTTCTATTCATGAGAGATCTAATGACAGAGGGAAGCAAAATGACAAGAAGTCTAGGAAGGGTAGATCCAAATCCTGTGAAAAATCAAAGACTCCTAGAAAGTCCATGATAAAATTTTGGAACTATTATAAGATTGGGCACTTCTATAAAGATTGTAAAGAGACAAAGAAGAAAAAGAAGACCTCAAATTTAGGTTCATAGAAATCTCAAGAAGATGGCAATGCTTTCATTGCAGCCTTGTTAGCACATACATCTAATGATGTGTGGTTGATAGACTTAGGTGCTTCTTTCCACATGATCTCTCATCAAAGTTCATTCTCAAAGTACAAAGTTTTCAATGGTGGAAAGGTTTACTTGGATGATGATGCTTACCTAAAGATATTTGGATGAGGATGGGTCATTATTGGATTCCTTGATGAATGAGTAAAGGAGATTAATGGGGCAATATGCATCCCTAGTTTGGCACAAAACATATTATCTATAAGTGTGCTGAATGATGTAGGTGTGCAAGTTGGTTTTTTTAAATATGGATGGAAGATGATGAGAGGAGCTATGTTTCTTGCTAAGGGTACTAGGAGAGGTACTGTATTTCAACTTGACGCATGCATTTCTCAGTGCAATAGTTCTTCTATTTCAAAGAAGAGAGCAGCTATCACTTCATCCCCACCATTTGAATGAGTAGTAAAGAAGAGTGTGGTTATTGGTTCTGATGGTAGTGCAACATGTGTACCTAAGGGTACAAACACATTGGAAGGAAAGATTCCTGTCGAAAAGACAATGTTGTGGAAAATGAGATTTGGCCACATTGGTGAGAAGGGTCTTAGAACCCTAAAAAGCAAGAACCTCATTGAGGGGTTAAAATATTGTAATCTCAAGTTTGACTTCTATGAACACTGTGTCTATGGTAAAAAAATTCATGTTCAATTTTACTTTAGTTCTCAAAAATCTTCTAATATTTTCGATCTTATTCATTCTAATGTATTTGGTCCTATAAAAGTTCCTTCAATCTCCAAGTCTATATTTTTTGTATCTTTCATAGATGATTATAGTAGAAGGACAAGGATTTATTTCTTGAAAAGGAAGACAAGTCTTTAGTTAGTTCAAGGAATTTAAAGCCCTTGTAGAGAATCAAACTAGTAAGAAGATTAAGTATGTGAGAATTGACAATGGTGGTGAGTTTTGCTCAGTAGGGTTTGAACAATTCTATAAAGAATGAGCTATCGAGAGGCATAAGACAACTCCTTATACCCCACAAAAAAATGGAGTTATAGAAAAAATGAATAGGACACTAATGAAGAAGGATAAGAGTATTCTTAGTGGAGTTGGTCTTGAACAAAAGTTTTGGGCTGAAGTTGTGGCCACTGTTTGCTATCTAGTTAACAAATCTACTACATAAGCTCTTGTTGGTAAGACACTCATGGAGGTGTGGTCTGGTTGTGGCCACTACTTACTATCTAGTTAACAAATCTACTACATCAACTCTTGTTGGTAAGACACTCATGGAGGTGTGGTCTAGTAAGAAGCCTTCAATTAGACATCTTATTGTTTTTGGTTGTGAAGCTTATGCACATGTTCCAAAGAGAAAAGATCTAAGTTAGAAAATAAAGCTGTCAAATGTATTTTCATTAGATATAGTGTTGGTGTAACGGGATACAAGCTTTGGGACCCTATGACTAGTAAGCTGTTGTATAGTAGAAATGCTATCTTTAGAGAGAAAACATCTTCTCCTATTGTGCTACAACTAGATGAAAAAGAGAAGAAAGAAGATATTTTTTAGTTGCCTCCTACCCCTAAGAAGACTAAATAGAAAGACCATGTTGGGTCTAATAATGAGGAGACCTCTAGTAGCTCTAATAGTTTAGAAGAAGAGCAAGAACAACCTCAACCTCAACCCTTGAGGAGATCCATAAGAGTAAGAAAGCAGTCAGAAAGGTTTGGTTATTCTATGTTAGATTCTAGTTGTGCCTTTGCTTTGATTACTAACACTGATGAGCCTAGATCTATGAAAGAGGCTTTGGATAAGGAAGACATAGGTTCCTAGATTGAGGCCATGGATGATGAGATAGATTCATTGCATAAAAAAAAAACTTGGGACCTTGTACCTTTTCCTAAAGAATAGAAACCTATTGGTAGCAAATGGGTGTTCAAGAAGAAATTTTATGCAAATGGCAATGTTGAAAGGTACAAAGCTAGATTGGTTGTGAAGGGGTACTCACAAGTAGATGGAATAGATTATGGTGAAATATTATATCCTATTGCAAAGTTGGCATCGATTAGAATTCTATTATCTTTTGTTGCATCATATGAGTTAGAGATAGAATAGATGGATGTGAAGACAAATTTCCTTCATGGTGATTTGGAGAAAGAGATTTATATGTCACAGCTTGAGCACTACATTGTTAAAGGTAAAGAATCTTTGGTTTGGAGATTAAAGAAATCTCTATATGGTTTGAAAAAATCTCTTGGGATGTGGTATCTTAAGTTTGATGCCTTTGTGTTATCAATTGGATTTGTAAGATTGAGATCAGATCATTGTGTTTACTTTAGAGTTGAAAATAATTGCCTTCTTATTGTTACATTATATGTTGTTGTTATGTTGCTATTTGGGAAGGGTAAGGGTATGATTTTTGATTTTAAATTTGAGTTGTTAGCACAATTTGAGATGAAATATCTTGGGGCAGCAAGGTACATCTTGGGTATGGAAATTAGGAGAGATAAGTCTAACAGAAAACTTTGGTTGAGTAAGAATAAGTATGTAAAGTCTATGTTGGACAAGTTCAACATGGAAGATTGTAGACCGTTGTGTGTTCCTATTTCTATGGGAAAAAAGTTATCTATAGATGATTATCCAAAATCTCCTAGTGAAGTGGAGGACATGAGTAGGGTATCTTATGCTAGAATAGTTGGCAGTCTTATGTATGCTATGGTCTATACTAGACTAGACATTGCCCAAGTAGTGGGAGATTTAAGCCAATTTATGGCTAATATTGGATAGGTACATTGGGATGTAGTTAAGTGAGTATTCAAATATTTGAGGGGTACATCAAATTACTCCATTTGTTATCGTGGTAACTCTTTTGGAGCTCCACATTTACTTTGTATTCGTTGGTTTGTGGATTCAGATTGGGTAGCTGATATTGACAATAGGAGATCCACAAGTGCTTATGTATTAACTATGTTTGGTGCTTCCATTAGTTGGATGAGTATGTTAGAACCTATGGTTTCTTTGTCCACTATAGAAGTTGAGTACATGGCAACTACTCATGCTTGTAAGGAAGCCATTTTTCTTAGGAGATTGTGTTATGATATTGATGTTCATGTACGATATATTACTATTTGGTGTAATAGCCAAAGTCCTATTTTCCTTGCAAAGAATCCAACTTCCCATGCCAGAACAACACACATTGATGTGTAGTTTTACTTTGTCAGAGATATTGTGGAAGATGGAAAGGTAAATTTGGAGAAGGTAGATAGTATAAAGAATGTTGTAGATGCATTGTTGAAACTAGTAGACATAAAGAAGTTTAGATGGTGTTCGTAGTCTATGGGCCTTTTGTCCTATAGCAGTTAGTTCCTATTATGTTCTTGTTGCTCTTACAAGGTGTTTGACAAGTGGGAGAATGTTAGGAATAAGGTGTCTCAACCTTGGATAATTTCTATTCTTATTATTTTTTTTGTAAATGTATTTTTTGCAAATAATGTAATTAAGTGTGAGCGTACATGTCTAGTTGGCATGTTGATGAGTCACTCCACTTGCATGTGTCGGCATCTTGAATTGTGTGTAAGGATATCATGACTAAAATGATTATGATTGATTCCTATGACACGTAAAAGCTATCTTTGGAAGATTTGATGGTGGGTGAAGATGTTAAGACATGTGGCAATTGATCATCAAGTATTGTACACTCGAGTCTCCACCTAGCGTGTGAGATTTTGGGTTCCTACTTTTCTAGAGAATGGTGAAACCCTAATATGGTTGTTCTTTGGAAGTTGCCCTAAAAATGGAAAGTGCATGATATAAGTGTCTTTAGGGTTGTAGATAGGAGAAAGTGAAAAGTGTATTGTTGGTTTCTACTGAATTAGTCTTTCAGATCCTAAAAGAACTTGCACTACAATTGTGTTGTAACCTTTGTGTTGAAGATAATACATTGTGTAGGTTTTGGAGGGGTGGGGCTATTTTACCAAAAGTTTTTTTCCCATTGGCTTATCTTTGTGTTTATGTATTTTCTTTCTCTATCTATTTTTGTATTCATGGTTGACTGCAATATTATTGTCTACATACTATTGAATCTAAATTTGTAAGGATTTAATAAGAATTTACATAATACTTTCCTTAAGGGATTAGTGTAGGAAGTTTTTTCCACACCTGAGTTTCCTTGCATAAACTAGGGGTGATACCCCTATCAAAGGCTATCTAAGTAACAAGAGGAGTTCCTTGCATCAAAAAAGTTGATTTTCATATGTTACAAATTGATGTAGAGGATCTTACTTTAGGAGCTACCTAAAGTAATAAAAAAGCTAAAAATTCAAATCAGTCACAAGCAAGTTGACAAAAGGAGAAACTAAAGAAACCTATATCTACATGTTAAGATTCAAGTCTTTGGCATTGTTGTCAAAGAGGGAGAGACTACTGATCAAGAGGGAGATATCAAGAGATAATTTCCAAGGGAGATGGAGAGATTGTTGATTGATGAATTGTTGATCAAGCCAATATAATTACTAAAGGAGAGTTTTACTAATTAGAGGGAGAAATATAAAATGGATCTTAGAAGGAGATAATTTTTTTTCAAAAGATTTACTAAAGAGGGATAAATCCTAACATCTACCTATTAAGTGGGAGATATAGTAAGAGGGAGTTATAAGGATGACTTAAAAGAGTTTTGTAACCTATTCAGAAGATGGAAGCTTCTAATAGAGGGAGAGATTTCAATACAAGGAATTATTTCTCTTTTTGGTATTGTCTTACTGATTTAACGTAGTCAGTTTGGTTGAACAAGATTTTTTTCCATATGGTTGATTAGTTTGGTTTTCCATCAATTCCAAAGAGGGAGATTATTGAGATTAGATTGAAAAAGATCATTATTGAGCGGGATTATTGTGATTATATTACAAGAAGGAGATTGTTGAAGAAGATTGAATGTTTCAATCATTATTTTGTCAGTAATGTCAAACTTGCTATTTGCTGATAAGACAACTGCTTATATAATTTAAGCACTAACACTTAGTTGATTAATGAAGATGATTTGATCAAAGGATGGGGTAAGTGCACCAAGTTGTGGTGCCAAAAGGGTGGTATAAGTGGACACCTTTTTCCTAAAATCAGCAATTTCTAAGCTTCAACAAGAATTTGAAGATAGTTATGATCAAAATTTTAAGATATGACAAAAAAATATGTTGTAGTCCTTTGAATCTAGTTTCTAAACTACTATTTTTTTTTTCAAAATGGTTTAGTTTTAGGTCCTCAAAAAAGGGGGCCACAAAAAGTGGTACTACTTATTCCAAAAAAAACATAACACACTACAAAGTGTGGCCCCTCTAAAATTTTAACTTTTTTTTTGAAATTCTTTAATCGCTCTAGTCAAAAGTTACTTAACACTATGTAGTTTATCCTAGATTGTTTAGGTAATTTTATAATGTCTATTTTTTTAAATAAATTTTTAAACTAGAAACATCTCAAAAATGTGAAATATCTATGTGCTCTCCCTAGAAATAATTGAAAACTAATCTAAAATCAAAACTTCTTTTTTCAAAGTGTGTAGAATGGAGTCTAGTTTCTAAAAAGTTAAGTTGTTGCACAATTTGATGAATGAGCTAAAATCTATAGCCCAATTAGTACATGGTGGTTTTTGACAAAAAAAGGACATACATTCAAAATAAATTATAGATGAAAGGCTTGAAATAGTTCAAATTAAAAAAAAATTATATGGTTATGTAGCTAACATAGAGACCTACAATGTCATGTAACCTAATCTTATTGATCTCCAACCACAAGGAATCCTGAAGGAGAGCACACAAGAAAAATCAATCATTTTTTGTATGTTTGTAGCAAAACACATCTCAAACCTATTTATAAACTCCAAACCTCTAGGTTGGATCTCCAAGGCAAAACCAAGCCTTAGGCTTGGTAAAGCTTTGAATAGTGCATACCCCCTATAGTGTGTGCATGCTATATCATGTACAAGCTATTTAAAGCTTTTGAATTTGGCTCTCAATAGAACATGCATGCTATAGTGCACACACACTATTGAGACCTAAGTAGTGCATAAAGAAGGAAGAAGAGATGCAAAGAAAGAGCAAGAGAAAGGGGGGGATGGCTATGTGTGTGTGAGAGAGAGAGAGATAGATAGAAAGATAGAGAGAAGGTAGGGGATGGGAGAGAGAGGAAGGGATAGAGAGTATGGGTGGCAGAGAGAGTATAGGATGGGAGAGAGAAGAAGTGTGAGAGAGAGTAAGGGTGGAAAAGAGAGAATATGGGATGGGGGAGAGAGATTGAGAGTAGGGGATGGGAGAGAGAGGAAGTGTGAGAGAGTGAGTAGGGGTGGCAGAGAGAGTATGATATGGTAGAGAGAGATTAGGTAGTGGAAGAGGGAGCAAGAGAGGGAGACAGGGAGAGAGAGAGAGGAGGATGGGAGTGTGTGTGTGTGAGGGAGAGTAGGGCATGGGAGAGAGTGTGAGAGTGTGATAGAGAGTAAGGATGGCAGACAGAGAGTATAGGATGGGAGAGAGAGATTGATAGTAGGGGATGGGGAGAGAGAGAGAGTATAGGATGGGAGAGAGAGAGAGACTAAGAGTAGGGGATGGGGAAGAGAGAGAGTAGGTAGTGGAAGACACAGTGGGAGAGGGAGAGTGAGAGAGAGGAGGATGGGAGTGCATGTGTGTGAAAGAGAGAGTAGGGAATGGGAGAGGGGGGAGAGAGAGTAGCTCAAGAGAGAGTAGGGGATGGGAGAGAGAGAGTAGGTAGTGGGAGAGAGAGTGGACAAGGGAGAGAGAGGAGAGATGGAAATGTATGTGTGTGTGAGAGAGAGAGAGAGAGTAGGGGATGGGAGAGACTATAAAAATGTGAGAATGAGTAGGGGGTGGCAAAGAGAGAGTAGAGAGGGAGAGAGTGAGAGTGAGAGTGAGAGAGAGTAGGTGGTGGGAGAGGGAGTGGGAGAGGGAGAGAAAGTGAGAGACAGAGTAGGGGATGGTAGAGGAGAGAGAGGGGGATGGGTGTGTGTGTGAAAGAGAGAGAGTAGGAAATGGAAGAGGGGAGAGAGATAGAGAGAGAGTAGGGGATGGGAGAGAAAGAGAGCAGGTTGTGGGAGAGGGAGTGGAAGAGGGAGAGAGAGGGGGGATGGGAGTGTATGTAAGAGAGAGTAGGGAATCGGAGAGAGTGTAAGAGTGTGAGAGAGAGTAGGGGTGGTAGAGAGAGAGTGATAGTAGGGGATGGGAGAGAGAGAGATAGTAGAGAGGGAGAGAGTGAGAGTGAGATAGTAGGTGGTGGAAGAGAGAGGGGGAATGGGAGTTTTTATAAGAGAGACATAGTAGGGGATGGGAGAGAGAGAGATAGTAGAGAGGGAGAGAGTGAGAGTGAGATAGTAGGTGGTGGAAGAGAGAGGGGGAATGGGAGTTTGTATAAGAGAGACATAGTAGGGGATGGGAGAGAGAGAGTCGGTAGTGGAAGAGGGAGTGGGAGAGAGAGAGAGAGGGGGGGAAAGGGAATGTATGTAAGAGGGAGAGAGAGTAGGGGATGGGAGAGAGAGGAAGTGTGAGAGAGAGTAGGGGTGGCAGAGAGAGTATAGGGTGGGAGAGAGAGATTAAGAGTAGGGGATGGGGAGAGAGAGAGTACAAGATGGGAGAGAGATATTGAGAGTAGGGGATGGGGAGAGACAGTAGGCAGTGGGAGATAGAGTGGGAGAGGGAGAGTGAGAGACAAGAGGATGGGAGTGCATGTGTGTGAAAGAGAGAGAGTAGGGAATGGGAGAGGGAGGAGAGAGAGAGTAGCTTGAGAGAGTAGGGGATGGGAGAGAGAGAGTAGGAGATGGGAGAGGGAAAGAGAGGGGGGATGGAAATGTGTGTAAGAGAGAGAGTAGGGGATGGGAGAGAGTATAAAAATGTGTGAGAGAGTAGGGGGTGGTAGAGAGAGAGTAGAGAGGGAGAGAGTGAGAGTGAGAGAGAGATTAGGTGATGGGAAAGGGGAGAGAGTAGAGAGAGAGTAGCAGATGAGAGAGAGACTAGGTGGTGAAAGAGGGAGTGGGAGAGGGAGAGAGAGGGTGGGTGGGAGTGTGTGTAAGAGAGTAGGGGATGGGAGAGTGTGAGAGAGAGTAGGAGGTGACAGAGAGAGAATGAGATGGGAGAGAGAGTGAGAGTAGGGGATGGAAGAGATTGTGAGAGAGAGTAGGGGGATGGGAGAGAGAGTGAGTAAGGGATGGGAGAGAGAGAGAGTAGAGAGGGAGAGAGAGTGAGAGAGAGATAGTAGGTAGTGGGAGAGGGAGTGGGAGAGGGAGAGAGAGGGGGGACGTGAGTGTGTGTGAGAGATCTAGAAAGTAGGGGATGGGAGAGGAGAGAGGGTGTGAGAGAGTAGGTAGTGGGAGAGGGAGGGAGAGAGTAGGGGATGGGAGAGGGGAGAGAGAGTAGGGAGAGATAGAGAGAGAGTAGGGGATGGGAGAGAGAGGAAGTGTGAGAGAGAGTAGGGGTGGTAGAGATAGTATAGGGTGGAAGAGAGAGATTGAGAGTAGGGGATGGGAGAGAGAGAGTGAGAAAGAGGAGGATGGGAGTGCATGTGTGTGAAAGAGAGAGAGTAGCTCAAGAAAGAGTAGGGGATGGGAGAGAGAGTAGGAAATGGGAGAAGGAATGGGAGAGGGAGAGAGAGGAGGGATGGAAATGTGTGTCAGAAAGAGAGAGAGAGAGAGGGGGGAGAGAGAGAGAGAGAGAGAGAGAGAGAGAGAGGGAGAGAGAGAGAGAGAGAGAGAGAGAGAGAGAGAGAGAGTAGGGGATGGGAGAGAGTGTGAACTGTGAGAGAGAGTAGGGGGTGGCAGAGAGAGAGTAGAGAGGGAGAGAATGCGAGTGAGAGAGAGAGTGAGAGTGAGAGAGATTAGATGGTAGGAGAGGGGAGAGAGAAAGTAGAGAGAGACTAGGTGGTGGGAGAGGGAGTAGGAGAGGGAGAGAGAGGGGGATGGGAGTGTGTGTAAGAGAGGGAGTAGGGGATGGGAGAGAGTTTGAGAGAGATTAGGAGGTGGTAGAGAGAGAACGAGATGGGGGAGAGAGAGAGAACGAGAGTAGGGGATGGGAGAGTGAGAGAGAGAGAGTAGGGAGATGGGAGAGAGAGCGAGAGTAGGGGATGGGAGAGATAGCATAGAGAGGGAGAGAGAGAGTGATAGAGAGAGATAGTAGGTAGTGGGAGAGATTGGGAGAGGGAGAAAGAGAGGGGGGATGGGAGTGTGTGAGAGAGATCTAGAGAGTAGGGGATGTGAGAGGAGAGAGGGTGAGATAGAGTAGGTGGTGGGAGAGGGAGAGAGAGAGAGAGTAGGTAGTGGGAGAGGGAGAGTGAGAGAGTAGGGAATGGGAGAGGGGAGAGAGAGAGAGAGAGAGAGAGAGAGAGAGTAGGGGATGGAAGAGGGGAGAGGGAGAGAAAGAGAGAGTAGGGGATGGGATAGAGAGTATCCCGAGAGAGAGGGGGGATGGGAGTGTGTGAGACATAGAGAGTGGGGGATGGGAGAGGAGAGAGAGAGTAGGGGATGGGAGATGATAGAGAGAAGGGGATGGGAGAGAGAGAGAGTAGGCAATGGGAGAGGGAGTAGGAGAGGGAGAGTGAGAGAGAGTAGGTGATGGGAGAGGGAGTAGGAGAGGGAGAGGGAGAGAGAAAGTAGGGGATGGGAGAGGAGAGAGAGACTAAGAGAGAGTAGGGGATGGGGGATGGTGGGATAGGGAGAGATGTGTTTTGACATAGTGTGTACACACTATAGTGCATATGCTCTTTATATTGTTTATTGGTTATAGTGCATACACACTATGTCAAATCACCCAAAAATGGTAAAAAAAAAAGTTTGGGTCCCATTTCATCCATTCTCTACTTTTGGTCTATTGTGTATTTTGTTGTTCCAATAGAAAATATGGGTTTCAACATAGCAAACACTATTAGAATCACCTAGATCCAATTAATGATAAGTGTTCTATTCACTCTCACAAGAGATGGGTTCTTGTGTCCCACTACTCATGAAACATGGGATAACGAGATTGACTAAAAAATTACACACTTGAATTCCATTAGTACTATCACAATTTAGGGAATGGGAAAGGATAGAGAGTGAGAGAGAAAGGGATGGGAGAGAGAGAGTAGGCGATGGGAGAAGGAGTAGGAGAGGGAGAGTGAGAGAGAAAGTAGGGGATGGGAGAGGAGAGAGAGGTTGAGAGAGAGTAGGGGATGGGGGATGGTGGGATAGGGAGAGATGTGTTTTGACATAGTGTGTACACACTATAGTGCATATGCTCTTTATAGTGTGTACACACTATGTCAAATCACCGAAAAATGGTAAAAAAGAAAGTTTGTGTCCCATTTCATCCATTCTCTACTTTTGGTCTGTTGTACATTTTGTTGTTTCGACAGAAAATACAGGTTTCAACATAGCAAACACTATTTGAATCACCTAGATCCAAGGAGCGCTAAGTGTTCTATTCACTCTCACAAGAGATGGGTTCTTATGTCCCAATACTCATGAAACATGGGATAATGAGATTGACTAAAAAATTACACACTTGAATTCCATTAGTACTATCACAATTTGACTTGCAAAAAAAGATCTAAACCTACTTATCAATAACACAATTTGCTAGACCATTTGAACTACCCTAGCATATACATAGATATCCAATCTCCATGGTGACAGTTGATTGATTTATGAGGTGTACACATACACAAATAGGTAAATATATGAGAAGAAGCAAAGTATTTTTTAATAGGATTAACTAGCATGCCAGACAAACCTCCTAAACCATTCAATTATATCTTTTGTCTAGTTCATATTGAAACACAAAAATATTACTAAGGAAATCATACCCCTTTTTGTTTTTTGTTTTTTGTTTTGTTAATGATGTTCCTCTTTGTCTCTTAAGTTTTGACAAGATTATCTTATTCATTTGGTCTACTTTACAAAATTTCTACAAATGAGTTGGCGTTACCATGTGACAACTCTACTACATTATGGAATTTTCTAATTTGCATGCCTTGGGGTTTGAACCAATAAGTGAAAATTTGGAATCTATCTTCCCTTGTCCTAACCTAATCATTTGATGCATTTGTTTGGTCTTTCTCACTAGATTTTTGGTACTTCCTTTGTTAAGGTGACCTAATTGGGGCAATTAGGCCTGTATAACAGTCCTGTTTTGGAAGGCTTGTAAATGGTTTCAACACTTTCCCTTTTGGGGATATAAAAAATTAAATAAAGGTTCTTGGAATGCTAATTAGTTCCTAATTTCTTTTGGAAGATATGGTACTTGTTTCCTAATTTGTCTTTGGAAGGGCTACTTGCCTAGATGTTGCATTATGAGGACAGAGTTATGAAATTCATGCTTGGGTTGCTATTTGGCAATGGTTCCTTGGTTTTAGTTTTGGGATGAACCCCTTAACATTTTGATCAATCTTATTTGTGAGAATCCACAATTCATGGGTGTGAAGCCAAGTTTTCTAGTGCAAAGTTGTATGGATTAATGATTATCCCTTAGTGTTATTGTTGTGTCAAGGTGTAGAAGTTTGGGTGTATAATCTATCTTGTTGGATTGACATCAGCATTGTGTTATTGTACCCTAACCTCTGCATCATTCTACCTATAAAATTCTATCTTCTATAAGGTACAACATTGACTAGTTGTGCATATAAGCAAATATATGCATTGGAATACATGTGATTTCCCATTACAATTGGTATTCTATGATGGTAGATCTAACATATGGAATTAATGAAACCTTGAGAATCTTATTATGCTCTACATCATAAATAGACCTTGGAATTAATGTAATGTATTGTTTTCAATTTCAAATTCATTATATTTTTCTAATGAAAATTTATGATAAATGTTTAGATGCATAACGTAGAAGGCATGCTTTAAACATGAACAAGAAGATCATAAATCAATATGACAATGATATAAATTGAAAATGATAAATTTTTGGCTATATGTAATCATTTATGTTTTGAATTGAAATTTTGTTTTCACTCTTGAAGAATGATTATTTCTAATATATATATATATATATATATATATATATATATATATATATATATATATATATATATATATGTTATTTAAAAAGTAAAATAGACTAGTAGTAAATTTAACTTGCTTGTAAGTTTTGTGGCCTATCTACACCTAAAGAATCAAAGGCATCACAAGTCTCAATTTCAATAACCACAATATTACAAGAAATCCATCCAGTAATCTAAGAAATCTAAAGAGTAATTCTTCCTTGTACCCCCTAGCAAGGAACCTAAGAGATCACATAACTAATAAGGGTAAAAGTGGAATAAATTTTATTCTATTTTTAACACAAAATTAAAGCACATACATTTCATTTTCAATTCTTCTAACATTAAATATTTTGATATATCTCATTGATTAAATATATGAATATTCTATATTAAATCAACAACCAAGTTCTTATAGGTTCCCAAACATCACTACTAGAAACACATACATAAGTTCCCATAAGTAAAAACCATCATAAATATATGAACAAGATTTAATTATAAATAATTGAATCCATTATTATAATTAGATAGTGTAAAAATCACATAAGCATACCAAGGGCAATCATCTTGATATACTCATTCTTCTTCATTACAACTAAGCATGTGTACATATACATATTACAAGGAGCAAGTAATAATTATATATCATGTTTTCATATACTTCTAACATTTTTCTCCTCCAACATGATCTCTATACAAAATGGATACATAACTATTATATCATAGTCATGATACAAAAATATGATGTTGTAACATCTAGTCACACACAAAAAAAGATGCAAAATTGGAATGTGTGAAGAAAGATCATCCAAGGCTCGTGAAAAACTCTAGAAAAATACTCAATGGATAAGAGAATTTTCACCCAACCATGGAACCTTACTACTCCACTCCCCAAAGCTAGAAGATAACACAAGGCCCCACACCAAGTTCAAACATAAGCATGGGGATAAAATAGCTATTTTAACACTAACAAAGTTTATTGCTAATTAATATTGTATCAAAAATTCAAGCTGATTAGGTATTGAATTAAATTTGATAAAAAAATGACAGAGAAGGAAAACTTTAAACATGAACAAGATCATAAATCATATGATGATGACATATTGGAAGTGATAAACTTATGTTTAAACAATGATACAGTTTATTGTTAATCAATATTCTATGAAAGTTTCAAACTAATTAGGTATTGAATTTAATGTCATACATGAACATAACTAATTTAATGTTGTACATGAGCATATCTAATTTAATTCCATACACAAACATATCTAATTTAATGTCATACAAAGACAAACATATAATAAAAAATGATAACCAATAATGTCATGTACATTAACAAACACATAATATATTATGATAACCAATAATGTCATACATGAACAAATATATCATATATTAAACAATAATGTCATAAGTCTAATAATGTCATGCATCAAATAAATGTCATACATCAAATATAAAATGTCATATATATACATCAAATGTATATCCGATATGTCCACTAACATAAAATCCAACATATATGTCTCTAATGCTTATACATGTACATGTCTATCAACTATATATTCTCCTTCCCATGAGGGGAAGGAAACAAATCTCTAGAGACCTTTAGTCATCATGTGGAGGGAGAAGGTGGCCATGATGGGGTCCTCCTCACATGCTCACTTGTCCTCTTGTTGAGGCTCTTCTCTAACTTGAGCTGATACAAACAAAGTAGATATGAATCAATAATTATTATACATTGAAATCAAATATATGTACGCACAAAATTAATTATTTTCTTACTACCATCATATATTTACTCTACAAGTCCACCTCAAAGGCTCATGGATGATCAAGTGTGACAAGACCCTACAAAAATTGAATCAATATAATAACTTATAAATAAGATTAGAAATTTTGATACTAACTATTATAAACAACAACTCAAGAAAATTCTTTCATACCTCAGTCAATGGCTGTTAACTAGCCATAGCTACAATCCCTCCATGATCGACAGACTGCAGGAGATGAGGAGGAGTCTCCGATGTTAAGAGCTACATGTTATACAATAGAAATTAAATGTAACATGAAACATGAAACAAATATAATCAAATGAATTAAATTAACATGAAACAAATGTACCTCTACGAAGCTCGTGTCGCATCTAGGCTCAGAGTTTGTAGTGAATGTCGATGTTCCTGTAGATAATTGATGCACATGCATAATTTTTTTTGTCAATCCTTCATATGATTACTTAATAAATATATGTATTCATTTAAATGATTAAATTGATACACACCTCTAGACTCATCGAGGGGACAAAAAATGGGGCTAGGAGATCGCTACTAGGCATGTCAACACCCTGACCCTAAATTTTGAACAATGTCAATAGATACTAATTAATTAATCATTCACTATACATATGAAATGACATTAAATTAGTAAATTATATTTGTAATTTATCTGTGTATCAATGCCAAATGTGTCATTCAAGAATTGATCAATGATGAGCCCATCATCCACACCATCTCCAACATGAGTGCCAAATGTGCATAAGGATCAGAATGATGTGCACATGTGACCGTGATGCACAAAAGGCTCCCCCTCAACAAATGGACTCATGAAATGAATGAGGGTCTGTGTCAAAGCATTAATGGTCCCTAGAGTGCTGGCCTCTACATGTTCCTTCATAACTAAAGGAATAGTCACATGCTCACCATGTGGCTTGACCACAGGTACCCTAACTACATTAGGGTCATGACATGCCCCTAGCCTCTCAAATGATGACCCCCCAACTCTACCTTGGGAGTCTAATATATCAAAATAATTGGGGATCTCCCCAAGGAAAAAATCACAATACAATTTCTTTAAAAAATACATGGGGACCTCCTGATTGTTGCAAGGAGGGGTATCAAAAACCATCCACCATCTATCCCAAAAATTATTTCTAATAGCATCGTGTATGCACCAATGGATGGGAAACTATTTAGTACCCTCTCTAATAGTATTTTGTTCACTAGTTTTTCTAAATAATGCACATATTGTATCTTTTGGTATTTCATTTTTTTTTAATGTCTTGATATGACAATTTATTTGCAAAATATCTTTTTTGTTCATCCCTCTTAACCCACCAAACATCTAATTGAATACTAATAGAAGCTATGTGGGTCTTGATGGATTTGAGGGATGATGCCAATTGAGCTCTCATTGGATTGGTTCGTCCACATTATTTCAACTAACCAATGAGTCATTCTAATTCAGTTTTGCCTCTTTCTATTTCATTTATTATATTTTCTTATGTGCTAGGATGAGGTCTTGCAATTGGTTCAAGTTGAAAAATTTATTGTTCTTCTTCTGGAGGGTTTTGGTTTTGATTTTCTTGAGGGTTTTGAGCTTCTTGGGGATTTTCCAGTTCATTATTAGCATTTTCTAATAAGAAATTGATTGAAATCTAAATAAATAAACAAATCTAAAGAAAAATTGTAAAAAAACTACAAAAAAAATATATAAAACATATCAAACAATGCAAAAAGGAATTTAGATGACATATGGCATGCTCATGATCTCAAACTTCAATGGCGAGGAGGCATATTTGCAAAGTAGGTGGTGAAAAGCTTGGTTTGATCAATTCGCGCATGCACTACTACGAGGAGAAGTAGGAAAAATAATTGAAAATGAATGGATTGTGGGTATGTAGCCCATTTATAATATTTTTGGTTTTTAAAAGTGCATATGTGCTATAGTGCACACACTATGGCTTGGGTTACCCAAACCATAGAGCATGCACACTATAGTGCGTACGCACTATTGAAAATTTTTAAAAAAATGTGTCACCTTTTTGGCACCACAACTTAGTGCACTTACCTGATGTAACAATAGCACCTAGAGGAAAGGTTGAGTTATGATTATATAATGAAGTATAAAAATCAGTTAAGACAGTGATAACATGATGTATTGATAGTCTACTTAAGGTTACAAAGGTTGGTTACACTAAGAAAGTTTAGAAGAAAAAATTACACAAAGGTTGTCTACCAAGCTTAACTGAATGGATAGTAGGTGCCAAGAAAAGTTAGTGCAAGCCAAGCTAAAAATTAGTTGGAGTCAAGTAAAAGTTCATTCTAATGTATTTGAGTAGAATAGTGGATGTTGAGGTGAAGTTTAGTTGATGCTAAGCACAAGTAAACTTTAGTTTATGGCAAGTAATTTTACAAATGATGCCAAGAAATGTAGTATGTGTCAAGCATCAGAAGCAAGATAATGTTGAGTGGTTATATTATTCAAAAGATTGTGAATTCAATAGATCTAAGCTAACAATTTTGATTTTTTGAAATTTGTGAACTAGGTGGAAGATAAGATTGATGATTTGGTGGCATAGAATTCAAGGTAAACTATTTTTAGGCAAATTCAAAGAGGATTCAAGGAGAAGTTCCTATAAGAGATAAGGATTGTGGGATAGATTCATTGTATCCTACCTAATCCATCCTAACTCTAATTTGGATGATGGAAAATGAGAAAGAAAAGATCTTAATTTCCTATTTATAGGAATGCCTAGTTAGAAGCAAAAGAGTTAATGTGTGAGAACTTAAGGAAGACAAGGAGTCAAAGGTTTTTTCTTCATCAAGTGACCTAAGAGAAGAGACTACATTGGCATGTTAAGAAAGAAGGCTTAAGGATATGAATTCCTGAAAGGTAACCAAGCTGTTAGAGCTACATTGTATGAAGGCCAAGCAGAATGGAGGATTGAACAGTAATCTATAATCTACAAATGAAGTTGTAAGTCATTTTCAGATGAAGCTTTACTATTAGTCTCTAACAATTATATCATTCTAGGGTAAATCCTTTTGATTAAGGTTGAACTAATAGTCATTTGTAAATCCTTAAATTGGGTGACATTCCAAGAGAATGGTCTAAAGTCCTCTAACAAGGCTTACTCCTAATAGGTGATTGAAATCCTTTAATAGGGTCACATTTAATAGTGTTTATTGTAACCTTTAATAGGATTGACCTTTCACAGAGCATCACTTCAAAAGAGTATCATGTTACTAGTAGTTTTTTCCCAAATGGGGTTTCCATGTAAATCATTGTGTCAAGTCTATTGACGAATCTATTTTGTTTCATGTTTATTTTTCTACAAGTTAATTTGACAGTAACCTACAAGTTTTAAGTGATTGCACAGTCTTATTGATGTATGCATGAAGATAAATGTTTTATGGGTTCACTAAGCTATAAAAAGTTTTGTTTTTACATCTAGACCTTAAATAACTAATTCACCCCTCCCCCCTTCTCAATTATTGTAAAAGTATTCCAACAATAATCTATATGACTCTATACCCCAATGGATAAGGAACTAGCTATCCTTGTCAATTGATCTAATTGGAATGTATTTCATAATGTAGAAAAATTATAATCAATCAATCTTTTAATGTTTTGTTGTCTAAGAAATAATTGTTAGCTTTTACTTGATTCATGGTGTTTAGGGTTTGGTAAAATAACTAGTTATCATCTCTTCATTGCCATTGAATTAGAAGAAAGAAGGCTAAGTAATCTATTATTTTTGAATTCATGTTATAAACATTGACTTTGAAGTGAAAAATACTGAATTTCCATGGTAAAAACTGCCTAAATTTTGTAGAGTTCAAAGTGGAGAATACTCTAATGTCTTGTTATTTGGTCCTTTTTTTTTCCAAAACACCCAATATGGTTTCTAGCTAATTCCTAAGTTTTTTGATATCATAAAAGGTAGTTGAAATTATGTCAAATCAAAAGCCAATAAAGTTGATGATTAACTTGAAAAAATAATCCTTTATGTAAGAGGAGATTGTGTATTTGGGATTTGTGATTTAAATTGATGGTTTGGGAATGGATCATGAGAAGGTTAAAACAATTTTGGAATGACATAAACTTGAGAATGTGAGTGAGGTAAGATCATTTCATGATTTGGCTAGTTTCTACACGAAGTTTATAAAGAATTTAAGTTCTTTTTGTAATGCTATGATTAAGACAATGAGAGGAGATAAAAAGGATTTCAAGTGGACACTTGGATCTTATAAGAGTTTTTAGACTTTGAAAAAAAAGGTTTTTGAATTACCTATATTGGATTTTTCTAATTTCAATAAGGTATTTCCAGTTGAATGTGATATAAGAGGTAGTGCAATAGAAGTTGTGTTAAGTCAAGAAGGTAAACATGTTGCTTTATTTAGTGAAAAGTTGAATGGTGCTAAAAGAAAGTATTATGTGTATGATCAAGAGTTTTATTCTATTGTTCAAGCCTTAAAGAATTGGAGATGTTATTTGATTCTTAAAGATTTTGTATTGTATACTGATCATAACTATTTATTGTACTTGGGAAGTCAATATAAATTGAACCAAAGACATATGAAGTAGGTTGAGTACTTGTAGAGTTTCACATTTGTAATCAAGCATAAGAGTGGAGTTACTAACCAAGTTGTTGATGCACTAAACATAAGATGTTCTTTGTTGATTGTGATGAAGGTTGAAGTTCATGGTTTTGATGAGATGAAAGTATTGTATGATACTAACTCAAATTTTTGTAAGGTGTGGAGAGAGTATAGAGCACCAAATCTATCAGATCACATGAGTAAGTATTATGAGTATTTCATTCAAAAATGTATGTTATTCAAAGGAATTCAGTTGTGTATACCAAGAAGTGATATGAGAGTTAACTTTATTAAAGAAAAACATTGTGTTGGACTGGCTGGATATTTTGAAATTGATAAGAGACTGAGTTTGTTGAAGGATAAATACTATTGGCCACAAATATATAATGATTTTTATAATTTTTTAAGGAGTTGTGGAGCTTGTCAAGTTGCAAAAGGAGTAAGTCAAAATACTAGTTTGTATATACCTTTTTGTTCCTGAGAAACCTCAGAGTGACATCAATATGGATTTTTTTCTTAGACTACCTAAGACATTAAAGGGGCATGATTCCATACTTTTTGTTGTTGATAGATTTTCTAAGATGGCTTGTTTCATACCATGTGAGAAGACATTAGATGTTGAGTATGTTGCTGAAATTTTCTTTAAAGAGATTGTTAGATTGCATAGATTACCAAGAAGTATTATTTCTAACAAAGACAATAGGTTTATGGGTTATTTTTGGATGACTTTGTGGAAGAAGATGGTTAAAAAGTTGAGGTTTAGTTCTACATCCCATCCATATATAGATGAAAGATAGAGGTTTTGAATAGAAGCTTAGGTAGTTTTCTAAGATGCTTAGTTTGAGAAAAACCAAGTAATTGGGAGCTAGTATTGGCACAAGATGAATTTTCATATAGTAGTCCTTTGAATAGGAGTACATTAAAACACCTTTTGAGATTGTTACTGGAAAGCAACCTAGATGAATATCAATATTAAGGGATGTGTTGAAAAAAAATTGATACAAGTATGAGAATGTGTTTCAATCATTATTTTGTCATTGATGAAAACTTGCAACTTTCTAGTGTGAAAATAACTTAGTTGATCTGAGTACTATCATTTGTTTGATTGATGTAGAGGATTTGATCAAATGAGGTAATAGTAGAACCTAGAGGAAAGGTTGAGTTATGGTATGGAAAAGGAGTACAAGGATCTATTAAGATAGTGATATTATAGTTCATTTATTAGCTACTTAAGGTTTCAAATAATAGATACACTAATTAAGTTAAGAAGAACAAGTAAAATCAATTGTGTCTACTAAGCTTAACAATATGCATAATAGGTGTCAAGAAATGTTAGTTTAAGCCTAGTAGAAAATTAGTTGGAGCCAAGAAAAGTCAAATTTTAGTGTATTCTGCGTGAAAAAGTGTAAGCCAAGAAAATTTTAGTTAATGTCAAGCAACGATAAACTTTAGTTAGTGTTTATTGATTTGATAGTGGATGTCAAAAAATGTACTATATGTTCAATATCATAAGAAAGTTAACACTAAGTGACAACATTATGAGAAAGATCATGAATACAATTAATCTAAGCCACCAATTTTGATTTGTTAGAGTGTGTAAATTGTGTGGAAGATAAGCTTGATGAGTTGGTGGCACAGAATTCAAGATGAACCATTTAAAAAAAAATTCAGAAAGGATTGAAGAAGTTTCTAAAAGGGAATAAAATTAAAAGATGGGTAGATTCATTGAATCCTACCTAAGCCTACCTAACCATAAAATGGATGATAGAGGATGAATGGAAAAAAGATCTTAATTTTCTATTTATAGAAATGGTTGGTCAGAACAAAAGGTTGTCATGTGCAAGAACCTAAGGAATACAAGGAGTCTAGGGTAGTACTTAATTCAGTGATCAAAGAGAAGAGATTTTTATTGGAAAGAAAAGTAAGAAGGCTTAAGGGTAGGGATTCTTGAAGGGTGAACAAGTTATCAAAGTTGAAGTGTGTGAAATGTTAGAAACAATAGTCCACCAAGATAACTAAGTGGTGTGGGGGGGAGTAAATTAGTTATTCAATAATTAAATCATTTATCAATTATAAAATTTCTTATCCATTCAACTAAAGTAAAAAACAACCATAACAAGATACACATAGATAATTACACCAGATATGTTAACTAGGGAAACCCTTGATTAGAGGGAAAACCCTGATAGGAATGATGCACAAGATGATGTATTAATGTAAATATTTCCTATTAGAGGATGGACCCTATTAGGAGTCCATTACAAAATTTAGTATATATGAGTCCCTATTAGGATAATTTGAATCCCATTTAGGAGATTCAAACCCTATTAGGAGTTGTGCCAACCTTGTTAGGAGTTTTAGTACAATGTATGCAAGAAGAGCCCATTGCCCAAACATGCAATTTCAATTACAAGAAGAGCTCACTACCAAACAAGTAATTTAATATTAAGTTTCTCTTTCCTCTAGTTTGTTAACCAAGCCAATGACTATCAAACCTTGTAGATTAAGTCATGAACCTCAGATCCAAGTATCCAACATTGGATCACACAATAAAACCTTGGTAATGAAGTTTCCTTCACTTCTGCTCTGCTCTACTTGACTTCACATTCCACTCTTACTATTGCTTATGATCACTTCACATCGATACCCATGATAAAGGAAAATTTCCTTTCTTTATATCAAATCCATAAGAAATTTCTTGAGTTGGTTGTTAAACTATCTCAATTAATCTTCCACATTGAAACTTGAATAAATTTTTGTAAAAATGTCATTGAGACAAGAAAAATTAGCCACGTCATCACCAACATGTGTTCTTCACATCTGTAACTATGGCTTCTCAAAATAAAAAATCTACTAAGAGCTATAAAAAGTTTACCAAAACATGCCTCTATAAACCCTATCTAAGAATTTTTTTACCAAAACTTGCATAATTTATTTCAGACTTAATATATTATGCTTTTAAGGTTACCTACATATACTAGACACTTATTAGTATCTCCCTTTAACCTCTCTACTGAATGTATACCATGATCTATCTATATCATCTTGATCTTTTCATTGTTCTTCTGTTAGATACCACACAAAATTGCTTTGTTGACATCAATGACAAATAGAATCATGAATGTAATATATCATCATGATAACATATCTACAATACTCCTCCATAGGAATATCATTGGAATTCATGCTTTCAACATGAAATCCAAGTAGAATGGAGGATTGAAAATAGAGATCTATAATCTGCAAGGGTGTTGTAAGTTGTTATCAAATCAAGCCTTATTGTTACTTTCTAATCATTGTATCAATTTAGGGTAAAACCTTTGGATTAAGGTTAACCTAACACTCATTTATAAATCTTTTAATTGAGTGACATTCCAACTAAATTATCTAAAGTCTTGTAACAAGGATCACTCCTAACATGGTGATTGAAATCCTATATCTAGGTCACATTTAACAATGCGTATTGTAACCTTTACCAGACATCACTTTAAAAGAGTGAGAATGAGTAGCATGTTACTAGTTGTTATTCGCAAATTGGTTTTACATATAAAATCATTGTGTCAAATGTGTTCCTAAATCTGTTATGTTTCATACTTACATTTATGCAAATTTGATTTGATAGTAACTTACAAAATTTAAGTGATTGTATGATCTAATAGATGCATGCATGATAAATATGTTTTATGGATATGGGTTCACTAAGATGTGAACAATTTTATTTGTACATCTAGACCTTGGATAACTAATTCACCCCCTCTAAATTATTCTAAAGAATTTCAATAATTGTATAAAAGCCATCTACTTAAGAGGACTAGTTTGAAGGTACTAGAAGTATAAGACCAAGATGTCAAAAGAGAGGTACCCAAACTTAATAGAGATAAATTTCTTGCATGGAAAATCTAGATGAAGCTACACTTAGGAGGTCTTGGTGACCCTACATAATCTACCATAGCTATTGAGCATGTTGATCCTACAAGAGCCCTAACTACTGAAGATCTAAAAAAAAAGAAAGGACACAACTAGAAAATGTTAAAAATTTCCTCTACCCTAAGTTATGTCAAGTTCAATAATATTAAGGGTTGTGATAGTGCAAAGAAGATGCAAGATTCTCTTCACACCATCTATGGAGGAGTTCTAAATGTTTTGAGAGCCAAATATGGAATTCTTAGAGGTAAGTTTGATGATATGAGAATGAAAGAAGGTGAGAATATTGCTCATTACTACTCCAAGATAAAGGATGTTGTTAATGCTATAACATTATCTACTAGTAAGATAGATGACGAGACTATACTAAGAAAAGTATTGAGAACACTACTACCCATCTATGCTATTATATTTTTTACAATACAAGAACTGAGATGTGTGCCAAGTTCTAATTTGACTCTTGAAGATCTGGTAGGTAGGATCACTTCTTTTGAGCTATTTAATTTTAATAACTTCAAATCTAACAATGTTGAATATGCTTTTAAAGTAAAGCTATCATTAAAGGAACATAATGAAAAGAAGAAAAAGGTAAAATATGTTTCTAGTGATAGTGATACAGATGAAGAGTATTTAGAATAACTTAAAGCATTACTAGCAAGGAGATTTCACATAGGTAAAGGAAAATTCAAAGGTAAGTTACCTATCATGTGTTTTAATTGCAATTACATTGGTCATATTTCTACTAGATGTCTAGAGAAGAAGAATTACAGAGGTGGAGACAAATAAAAAAGTAGAAGAGATGAAGACAACAAAGATTACAAAGACAAAGGCAAGACGTCTTACTACAATTTTGAAGAGGAAACTAAAGATGGATCAAACAATCATGATGATTTTGTGGTGTATGTTGCAATGAAGGATGATTCTGATGAGGATGAGGCAACCACACTAGTGTCTTGTGTGAACAAGAATGATAGACGGATCATTGATAGTGGGTGTTCAAATTACATGATTGGTGATAAAAGTAAGTTTATTACCTTGAATTATTATGATGGAAATATTGTAAGGTTTGGTATTGATGCACCTTGTCTAATAAAAGGAAAATGTTCTATCAAACTCATAGAAAAGATTTTTTGTGACAATGCTTATTATGTTGAAGGACTTAACTATAATTTATTGAGTGTGTCACAACTAATAGTTTAGGTTGTAAGGTTGAGTATGAGAATAAGGTTGCTAAGATATATGATATTTATGGAAAAATAATTGGAAAAGCTGCTCAAACTAGAGGTAATCTATTCTACCTTGATATGGAGGATGCTACTTGTTTAATTATAGAGTTTGATGAAGTGTGGCTATGGCACAAGAGGTTATGTCATTTGAATTTTGATAACTTGGTTAGTATCAGTAACATGAGAAGAGTTAGAGGTTTGTCTAAATTGAAGAAACCTAACAAAATAATTTGCAATTGCAAAATGACAGAGTCAAGTTTTAAGAGTAAGACTCATACCTCTAAAGGAATATTAGAGATTGTTTATACTCACTTGTCTAGACCAATTGATGTGCAAAGCTACAAAGGAGATAAGTACATTATGCTATTTTTTGATGATTATTCTAGAATAATAACATTCATGCTTCTGAAATAGAAATCTAATGCTTTCCAAATCTTTAAGTGGTACTTAGTAAGAGTTGAGAAGGAAATAGGTAAAAGTCTAAAATGTTTGAGATATGAAAAAGGAGAAGAATTTACATCAAATGAGTTTATGATATTTTGTAATGATAGAGGAATCAAAAGATAGACATCTACCCCTAGGACCCCTCCACAAAATAGAATTTCTAAAAAGAGGAAGAGATCTATAATGGACTATGCTAGGACACCCATGATGGAGAAAAATGTATCTTTGAAATACTGGAGAGAAGCTATAAGTACATTTTTCTATATCTTGAACCATGTGTAAGTCAAGAAAGGTACTCATTCAACAACTTTTGAACTATGGTGTGGATACTCACCCAATGTAAAATATTTTAAGGTATCTAGAAGAAAGTGTTATATTCTTAAGGATGTTAGGAATGGTAAACTAGATGAAAAAAGTGAAGGAGGTATATTCCTTGGCTATTTCACAAGAAGAAAAGCTTAAAGTGTTTAAATACTAATACAAACAAATTTGTGGAAAGTGCAAATGTGAAATTTGATGAATATATAGAAGTACAGGAAGTTGAACCTATGAAGGAGCCATAGGAATACAAATCATTTGTATATTTTAATGAATGTATGGCTATTGATGAAGATGCTATAAATCAAGTTGTAGATCAACATCAAGTTTCAATGACTGCCAAGTTGTATACTATGAATGTTGAGTTTCATTCAAGAATAGAGCAACATTCAGGTGTCAAGTTACAGAGTGAAGTTGAGGTAATTGTGATTAGTGTGCATGAAAGAGATGTTAAACTACCTAGTAGAGATGTAAATAGTGATTCAAAATTTGAAATACCAAAAAATGAAAATAGAGGAGAACCAATTTTGTTAAAATGTGTCAAGATACATCACCTTGTAGTAAAAATCATTGGAGATAAAGATGTAATACAATTAACAAGGAAAATTTTTCAAAATGATACATGTTTGCTTAGCATGCATGAACCTAAGATAGTGAAATATGCCTTAGAAGATGTGGACTAGAGTAAAGCCATGAACGAAGAGATTGAACAAATTGAGAAAAATAAGACATGGACTCTAATTCCTAGATGATAAGATAGAAATGTGATTGGCACCAAGTGGGTGTATAGAAATGAGTTAGATGAAAATAGTGAAGTCACAAGGAACAAGGCAAGAATAGTTTGTAAAGGATATCCACATGATGAAGGGATAGACTATGAAGAAACATTCACTCTTGTTGCAATATTGGAAGGAGTAAGAACTCTTCTTACTTACTCTATTTCAAATTTTATCAAATGGATGTTAAATCTACATTTTTGAATGGTATATTAGAAGAAGTTTATACAAAACATCTAGAAGGATTTTTTGATGCTAAAAACAAAAACATGGTATGTAGACTACACAAATTTTTATATGGTTTGAAGCAAGAACCAAGAGCATGGTATGAAAGGTTTTACAATTATCTTGTGAAAATTAGATTTGAGAGGATTGGTGAAAACAACAATTTGTACTTGAAGACAAAGAAAGGAAAAAGTATTTTACTATCTAAAATTTTTGTTGATGATGTCATATTTTGAGGTCAAGATACTTTATGTAAAGCTTTTGCAAATGAAATAAAGAAATAATTTTAGATGTCTATGTTTGGAGAGATCAAATTCTTTGTGGGTTTGCAAGTACATTAGATGAAATATGTTATGTACATCACTCAGTCAAAATATATAAAAGAGATACTAAAATTTTTTGGATTGGAAGATTCCAATCCAATATGCATACCTATGGTGACATGACATAAATTGTCAAAGAATGATGTTTTAGCTGAGGTGAATCAAACATTGTACATGTCTATGATTGGAAAATTATAATATGTAGTATACAACACACTTGATATTATATTATCTATTGGGATAGTTCCGTGTTTTTTTGCTAATCCTAGGGAGAATCATTTGATGGCTATTTAGAGAATAATGAGATATATAAAAGGCTCAAAATATTATGGTCTATACTATAAGAAAAATGAAAGATTTGAATTGAGAGCCTACACTAATGTTGATTGGGCTGGAAATATTGATGACAAAAAGAGAACTAGTGGAGAAGCATTTTTCTTAGAAAAAAGGTTGGTTACATGGACTAACAAGAAACAAAACTACATATCTCAATTTAATATTGAAGTAGAATATGTTGTTGCTACAATAAATTTTACAAACATTGTATGGATCAAACAACTACTCAAAGGTATAAAGGAGGAAATCACTGAATGTATGATACTTTATTGTGATAATACAAGTGTTATAAATATATCAAAGAATCATGTGACGCATAAAAAGACTAAGAAAATTGTAATAAAGTATAATTACTTGAGAGAGTTAGTTCAAGATAAAGAGGCGAAGATGGAATATGTTAACATAAAAGAGAAAATAGCTGATATCATCTCAAAAGCTTTACCTAAGGATGCTCACAAGTATCTAAGATGCAAACTAGGAGTGATACTTATTGGAAGCATGAATGTTAATGATATTCCTATGGGGGAGTATTGTAGGAACATGATTAGATCATTATAATGATGATATGTTACATTCATGATTGTTTTTTTCATTGATGTCAACATAGCATATTTCTCTGGTATTTGACAGAAGAATAGAGGAAAGATTGAGTTTGTACGAATAGAAAGTTGAGTACTTTCACTAAGAGAGTTTTAAGGGAGATACTAATAATGTCTAGTATATGTAGCTAACCTTAGAAGCACAACATATTTTGTTTGGAAGAAGTTATGCAAGTTTTGGTGGAGACTATTCTAAGATAGAGTTTACAGAGGCATGTTTTGGTAAACTTGTTATATCTCTTAGCAGATTTGTTATTTTGTAAAGTAAAAGTTAAAGATGTAAAGAAGACATTTTGGAGATGATGTAGCTAAGATGGCTCATTATAATATTGCATGTACAAAAATTTATTCAATTTATAAGGTGAAAGATTAAGGTTATCACTAAGTGTAACATGTTTTTAACAAGGTCCTATAATAATTAATTGAGAAAGTATAATAGCCAACTTAGAGAATTATTTTATGGATTTAGTATAAAGCAAGGACATTTTCCTTTATCATGATGAGATGCGAATGGATCAATGTGAATGATTGTAAGCAACGCAAAGAGCAAAATGCAAAGATAAGTAGAGTAGAGAAAATATGAAGGAAACCTCATTGCCAAAGTTTTATTGTGTGATCCAAAGTTTGATACTTGGATCCAAGGTTCATGAACTGATCTACAAGGTTTGATAGTGATTGGTCTAGTTGACATGACAAAGGGAAGAAGTTAAATTTTAGTTCATAAAATTAATCTACAAGGACTAGTTGAGAGATTAGTTGGATAGTGAATTCGATGATCTTTCCCCAAAAGATATTTGGACAGTGGGTCCTTCTATCTTCTACAACTCCTAAAAGAGTTGGAATCATCTAACAAGGATTCAAAGTCTTCTAATAGGGACTCATATGTACTAAGTGTTGTAATAAAATCCTAACAAGGTCCATCCTCTAACAAATAATATTTATATTAGTACATCATCTTGTGGGCATCATTACCATTAGGTTTTTCCCTCTAATCAAGGGTTTCCATAGTTAACATATCTAGTGTAATTGTGTATGTGTATCTTTGTATCATTGTTATTTACTTTGGTTGAATGGTTAAGATTTTTTAAGGTGGATAAATTTTTTAATTATTGGATAACTAATTCACCCCCACCCCCACCCTCTTACTTATCTTGGTGGACTATTGTTTCTAACAATGCCCCTATCCAAAGGTATTTAAGAAACATGAGAAGTGCTCTACATCAAAAAGGATGATTGGAATATGTTACAGATTGATGTAGTGAATCTTTCTTTGGGATTTTCCTAAAGTAATCAAAGAGCTAGAGCTACAAATTAGTCACAAGCTAGGTGACAAAGGAAGAAAACAAGTGCTTGGCATTGTATTCAAAGAGGGAGAAAGAGAGAAATAAAGAGATAGAAACATGAAATATCTACTCAGAGGGAGATATAAGAAGTGATGAAGAGGGAGTCATAAGGATGAGTTGATTCCCTATTGATCATAATAAAATTTTGTAACCTATGTAGAAGATGAATGTTGCTGATAGAGGGAGGTACTTCAATGTAAGGAATTATTTTCTCTTTGGTATTATTGTTGGTTGTAACTAATTAAGTTTTGTTTTTCATCCATGCCAAAGAGGGAGATTGTTAACAATAGATTGATACAAATATGAGAATGTGTTTCAATTATTATTTTTTCACTCATGTAAAACATGCTACTTTCTAGTATGACAACAACTTAGTTTATTTGAATACTATCATTTGTTTGATTGATGTAAAGAATTTGATCAAATGAGTACAAAAATTAGTTAAGACAATAATATTATAGTGCATTGATTATCTACTTAAGGTTGCAAAATATGGATACACTAATTAAGTTCAAAAGAACAAGTAAAATGAATTGTGTATGTCAAGCTTAACAATCTATAGAATAGGCACCAAGCAATGTTAGTTTAAGCCAAAAAGAAAATTAGTTGGAGCCAAGAAAAGTCAAATTTTAGTGTATGTCGAGTGATATAGTGTAAGCTAAGTAAATTTTAGTTGATGTCGAGCACAAGTAAACATTAGTTAGTGCCAAGTGATTTGATAGTGGCTGCTAACCAATGTAGTATGTGCTAAGCATCCAAAGAAAGTTAATGTTGAGTGACATCATAATGAGAAAGATCATGAATGCGATGAATCTAAGCTAACAAGATTGATTTCTTGGATTGTGTGAACCGTGTGGAAGATAAGCTTGATGAGTTAGTGGCACAAAATTCAAGATGAAACATTTTGAGGTGAATTCAAAAAAGATTGAAGAAGAATTTTATAGAAGGAAATGAAATGAAAAGATGGGTAGATTCATTAAATCTTACCTAATCCTACTCAACCCTAAAATGGATGATAGAGGATGAATGAAAAAAGATCTTAATTTTCTATTTATAGAGATAGCTGGTCAAAAGCAAAGGTTGTCTTGTGTGAGAACCTAAGGAAGACAATGAGTCTAGGGTATTTTTTAGGATTAACCTTAGATAGAAATAATAGTTACATGAAAATATATCCACTATCAAAAAATAATAGATTGCATATAAGAGAACACAAGACACCTAGATTTAACACGGTTCACCCAATTCCTAGGCTATGTCCACCAACAAAAATTATAATATTATTATTATCTAGTAATTACAACCTGATTACAATGTGTAATCCCTAACATCTCAATACTGCTGCAAGAACCAAATTTTACATAATACATTATGAAAATCTCTAATACTAAGACCTTTGATACAAGCTTTTTTCTACTTACAAAATTAGGGCTAGAACAATAAAAAAATAGTAGCCAAAACCTTTTATAATATAAGGTCATTTTTGGCTTTGGGGGTGCTACCCCCCAAAACCCCCTAGGGGTCTTGCACCTCAACCCCACCCTATACTACGATAAGGAGTGCACTTGAGGTGCTACCCTAGGACCCACAAGGGCACTACTCCTTGACCCCATCTTGGGGGTGCTACCCCCAAACCCCCATAGAAATAATATGGGGAGAAAATTGCATCAAATAAACCTCTAAATCTGATTAGGCTCCACATCACTACAATCTCCCACTTGGAGATTGATCAGACTCCACAATAATAACCTCCCACTTGGAGACTGATCATAGAAATACTAAATCTATAGCTCCCACTAGAATATCAAGCCACCCTAGACTCTATTTTCATTTTATTTTTTTAGTAAAGAAGACCAACTGAGGCTAAAGAGGAATTTAGCTTCCCCCTTATTACTACCTTGGTAAACATATCTACTAGATTAGCAACTATATGTATCTTCTCCAACTTTAATTTTCCATCATCCAAAATTGACCAAATGAAATGGTATCACAACTATATATGTTTTGTCTTTGAATGTAGAGCTAAATTCATTGCAAGATGAATGGCACTCTAGCTGCTAGTAAATAAATAATTATCCCTCTATGGGTGTCCCAATTCTTCCATGAAGAAATAAAGCCATATCATCTCCTTGGCTACCTCTATAACAACAACATGCTCTACCTCTATAGTAGATAAAGTATTAACCTTCTATAACCTAGAAACCCAATTCACCGATACTCCACCAATTGTAAATACATAACCAATAGTACTTTGTGTGGTATCAACATCCCTTACCAAATTGGAGTCAACATATTCCTATAAATCAATAGTAGAGCCCCCAAAGTGCAAACGCTTACGGGATGTTCCTCTCAAATATTTGAGAATCCATTTGACTACATTCCAATGCTCAATTCCTAGATGACTCATATATCTACTAACAACTTCGACTATATATGCAATATTTGGCCTCATACATACCATACCATAGATCAAGTACCTGCCAACTAAAGAAAAAGGTACCTTAGAAATCTTATCCTCCTCTTCTTGTGTCTTGGGACACATCTCTTTAGTCAATTTCAAATGACCAGGTAAAGGTGTGCTAAAAGCTTTAACATTCTCCATAGAGAAATTTTGCAACACCTTTGCAATATAATTAGCCTATGATAAAGTCAATTTCTCATTCTTCCCATCTAAATAAATCTTCATACCTATTGGAATTACAAGTAGGAAAAGAGTAAACTTCTAAGAGGGGTGGGAGTGAATCAAGAGTTTAAACTTGAACCCATAAAAATTTCACCATTCACTCATCACATGCATTAATATATTGAAATAACATGTAAAGCATATGCATCAATCATGTAAACATATAATAAAAAACACATAACACTAGATATGATTACTCAAAAACCCTCGAAGTGAGAAGGTAAAACTATGGTGGGGATGACAACCAAAAATCTTCACTACTACAACAATAAAGTGTATCCAATTAAGGTTACAATGGTTTGACCATGAATTATGGTCTACCCTATGAAAAACCTACCTTGTTAAAGGCTTACAAAGATTATTAAGTCCCACCTTGTTAGAGGATTTCAACACCCTATTAGAATGTGCTTGGTTAGAGGACTTTAACTTATAATTAAGCATCCTATTAAAGGATTTAATATAGCCTGTTAGGACTACTCTACTTAAGAGATTTAACTGAAATCACCTGTCAAAATGTCTCAGCATAGATCTTGCAGTTGGCACTTACTTACCTTATTATAGATCACCTCTATACAATCTTTGATTGATCCTTCATGATTTGATGTATCAATGTTGTATCCTTCTCTATCCTCTATTCTTCTCTAATTAATTTTGCAATACACTCTTACTACTAAGTCACTTTGAAAATGTTGCAAAATATCTTATTTGTTTCTTCAATTCTTTCATTCATCCCTTGTCTAACCATAAAAAAATTTTAGGGCTTCATCTTCCTTAAGAAGACTCCAGTGGCTTAGGATTAGGTATGAATCTATAGCTAAGATTCATCCATATTGCCACCTTAACCTTCCTATTTTTTGATTGGTTACATGTAATTACATAGGGAATTCAAATATATATTTGTTCTTATCTCTAAAAGATCAAAATCTATCCTTAAGTTGACTTAGAAATAGTTTACATAGTTGTTTGTGTCATTACAAACAAATATGTGCACACTATGTCACTCAAAATATGAAGTCTCTACTACTCAACATACATTATATTTCTGCTTCTAACTCGGCACCTAAACTACTTGGCATTCACTATTTACTTGGCACTTGAATTCACTTGACATAGTTTATATGCTTGGCACTTGAGTGACTCGGCACATGAGTGACTCAATATGCATTGCAACTTGGCATGGTCTAATATTTACATATTGTGCTTGACATGTATTGCTAGTTCAACATGAACTAAGTAAATGGTTTAAGTATGTTGACACTTATCTAAACCAATTTGAGATCAACAATCTCTCCCTTTGACATGAGTGTCAAAAACACTTAAATATACAATATTCTACTTAACTTCTCGAGCATACCATATCAATGACTAGGCTTATATACAAAACTTTAAATTTTTAAAATTTTGCAATAACCTATATACCTCAAAAATTGATAACTCCCCCTAATTTAGTGTGTCTATTTGTGTCCAAAATTTGTGCTCCTCTTTGACTTCAATGTACTATATCTTTGATACTCTTTTCACTTGATATGCTCTGACATAGCTGATATTTGTATCTATTTACTATTTTCCTCAAAAATTAATCTCAAAATATCTCAAAAATGTATATCATAGGGGTGCTCATATGGTTTCTCATATTATATCTTTTCCTTTCTTTTATTCTTTTCTCCCCCTTTGTTCATGCTCCTCCTTCTATATTTCTCTATTTCTAGCTCCCCCTTTCTTTATCTCTCCCCCTTGAATATTTCTCCCCCTTTTTGACACTTATGTCAAAGGGGTTATACATGAATAGTGTGTTTTTCCAAAAATGTTTTATGGACTTCCATTATGATTTTAAGAGCTACATCCCAATTGTCACATGCAACATCTAGTGACTTGACCTGGATAGCAAGCTCGACAACAATGTGTACTAGGCCATCTAGAGTAGAAATATTGAGGTCTTTCTTCAATAGATTCTTTGCATAATGTAGTTCCTTGTGTAGTATTTCCATGTGTGGGGTGAGGGACGCCTATACACTTATCAATTTGGCTCTTATGTTAGCCTCTTTTTCTATTAACATAGCTAATTAACTTTGAGTTTGAAGCCATGTATGAAAATGCTTCTCACTCTGAGATGGGTTCTGAGGTAGCCGAGTACCTGATATATTTAGGTTTCTCTCTAGGCTCAAAATAAAATGTCTAGTTTCTTGGGTGAAGAGTGTAGGGTCACATGATTTGGTGTACAATGAGAATATATTCTCAAGTACCTGCTTCACATCCTCAACCTTTGTTGTTAGTGCAACTTGAGTGAGTGCTATATCACCAGATATCTTTTCTTTTTAGACCACTCTAAAAGTTTAGCATTAGTATCAATGTCTTAATAATTAACCTTTTCCACTATATCTAATAGTTTTTTTAGTAGTGGCTTGGTCTCTTCAGAAGTGGGTAGACTAAATGCATCTAGAAAGATGTCTTTAATTTCCTAAAGTGCTTTCTTCTGCCTATATTCTCTCCTAAGAATTTCTTGATGCTTTTTTCTCTCTAGAGCTTGTTGCAAAATGCTTATTTGGTCTAGTGTCATTGTATCATAATCAAATTTAGGAGTCACTATTTCTTCATCTAGAGTGATATCTCCATAGTGAATTACCTTTTCAACTTTTGAAGAGCTAGAGCCTAGCACTGAGATTTGCAATGGTATAGCTTCTATGCTGGGCTTTTGAAGAAATTTTTTAGGAGAAATGCTAGATGTTGGTAGAATTACCAATGCCTAGATGGCTTCTTGCTCCTTTACCTTAGGTGTTTTCTCATATTCTTTAGATTTTCTCTTGTCTATCACAATGACTTGACTAACATCTGGTCCTTTTACTTCAAGTATAGAAGAATCTATCTATCCTAGTCCTTGTTGTCTAGTAGTAATGTCTTTTTATTCTTCTACAGTCTGCCTTTGCTCAATTGTGTCCATTTTAACAAATGGATCAATCCTAGTAGATTTCCTTACTATTGTTTTAGTCAAATTTTGTACTTGATTAATTGAAGGGATGATAGAAGGTGGTTCTTGTGGATTCACCTTGTCCCTTGTGACATTAATCATTGGCTTTTGGAGCTCATATATACTAACCAAAATTAGATTTTCACATAACTTGGTGTGCAGTGTAGATTGGTCCAGTATCTTCTTCAAGTCTTTTTCAGTCAAGGGATTGATGTTTTGTGCTAAAAGATCAGAGACATCCTTAATATTAATGGTTTTAGGAGACTTGACTATGTCATGTGGAGGACTACACTCAACACTTTTGTGTCCTCTACACTCTATTCATCTAGCTACTATTTAGTTATTGCCTTGTCATCACTTTTTTTTAAATTTTTCTTCCCAACTATATCATCTTCCTTATCCTCATCTTTACCCTCAAAAGGGTTAGCTTCTCCTTGTTTTACAGTGGTTAGCCCATAAATAAGTTCCACATTTGTGTTGACTTTTTGACCACATCTTCAATATTGTTTCAAAGAATGCTAAAGGCTCTATATTTTGGTGTGAACCTTCCTCCATATTTCTTGTTTTCCTTAGTAATTTGCCCCTTTTTTAGCTTTGGCATTACTTGGGCCAATGTTTATTCTCTAATCTATATTTCCAAATTTAAATAGTAATGCCACTTTTTCTCAACAATATCATATAAACCTTTTGGTATAGTGTTGGAAAATTCTAGTGGATGTTCTTGAATTTAGACATCATAGCATACAAATCCTTCTTCCAATAGATTCTTCTCTTCTTTCCCAAGTTTTTCAAAATCAATATACTTTAAACCAGATAAATCTGTATAATTCTTGACATTTTCACACAAATATTCAAGATCAAAAAGTGGTTTGTGACTTACCATTTTGAATTGTCTTATATCACCTGATTTAGTCCTTTCTCCATCTAAATTTGGCTATGCAACATATCTTCTTCTTTGTTTCTTTTATACTTGGCCACCTTTTTCTCTTTGCTTGGATTTCTCCTTGGTCTTTTGTGTTGTGATTCATGTGTTAGCTTTGGTGGTAGGTGTTGTTGGCTTGGTTGGGCTTGGTTTAACAGTTTTCTTTTTCTTAGCCACTAACTGTATTTTAGCCTTTCTCTTCTTTGGCTTGGCATGTGTAGGTACTTCCTTAGTTTCTTCTTCCTTGGCACCTTCTATTTCTTCCTCTTCCTTGTCCTCTCCTATGGCTTGAGTTAATGCAAGAGGTTCTTGAGTTTTTTCTTATTCTTCCTCTTCATCCTCTTCATCTTCTTCATCTACACCTTCACCAAATTTAGCTTTAAGCTTCTTCACCAGCCTATCATTTTTCTTGATTGTGGAATCAGTTTTCAACTCCATTTCAACTTTTGTTTTCATCACATCATAATTTCCAAATTTTTTTGTAGTTTTGTGAATTTCCTCTACTAGGAGTGTTGTGATGGCTATCGATGCTTCATCCATATTAATTTCATAACTTAAGGGTCTTAACCATCTAACTCTTGGTGTTGCAGCTTGCACATATGTATACTCAATGCCAATAAGAAAACATATTTCATTATAATATTTTTCAACTAAGTAAACAAGTATCCTAAATTTCTACTTCATTGACTTGTTAAAATCTTCAAAATAGCTTATCATGATGGTTTCAAAGTTTTCTCCCATCTATTCAATGTGCTCATCGATCTATACTACTATTGACCTTTTTGTTTTCCAACTTATTGTACCAAAGTAGGGGAATGTATTTAGCACATAAAATAATATACATAAAATGATTGAACCAAATTTACATTGAGTACTCTTGGTTTTTCTAATTGCTCCAAGATTTTCCATCAATTGTTGTAGTTGAAGCTCAGCCAGATCATAAGTATGATCTTTCTTCACAATCTTGTAGCCAACATCCATAGTAATATAGGGTACACTATTCAATCTACTAGATTGATAGAATTTGTGAGAGATTACCCTAACAAAAAAGTTCAACAATGGTTCAGTAACAATATCTATTGTCATGCCTCTTTTACTCCATTTTTCTCCAGTGTTTTTCTCTATCACTTCCTTGGAATCACTCCTTAGAGTCTTGGGTCAATCTAGGGTTGGATAGCTAGTAACCCTACAGATTATCCTCTTGGTAATCTTAATTGGTCCACCTTCAAAACATAAAGATCCATCATGTATTTGACTCAATACAATTCTAATCCATTCAGTTTTGAATACACTAGGAAAATCTAGGGCATGCATCAAACCCTTCTTCTCAACTATTTTATATTCTTCTTTCAGAATACCATTTTCACATAACCTATCATATGATTCACTCATTTCCATGCTTCCTATTCCTCCTATTTTGTGGTTATAAAACTTTCTAACATCTTACACCATTATGACATTTGATGGGATCATGGACAAAGTGTTTGAAGGATATTGTTTGTAAGCTATGTCAAGAATGGCCTTAAATATAGGTTGTTTAACTTCATTATTGACAAGTTGAACATTCAAAACCTCTTTCCTTTCTACATTCTTTGAACTAGATGCCATTTGTCAAGCTAGGGTTTTTGCAAAGTAAAACTATGTAGCTCAGCTTGTGATAAATACCTTGTGAAATCTGGAGAATTGGTGTTAGATCACTATCAAATTCTCTACAAATTCTATCAACAAGTTTCTGAATCTCCTTTCACTCTGCTCACTCTTTGCTTGAATTTAAAGTGATGAATAATGAGTAGAAATTGATCAAATATCCTTCAAAAACCTTGCATTAAATGCTTAGTTCTTATACCATTGTAAGCTTAGTATCAACTCAATTTCAGAATCACTTGGCATCCACTAATATTACCATCATTTAGTAGCTACTACAGACTCAACACCAACAAACTAGTCTAGTAGCTTGACATCAATTACCATTCCACTTAGCATACACAAAAAACATTTCATGCTCGACAAAAACATGAAAATTTAAAGATTAAACTTGAATTTATGACAACATCTTGCATCTTTATTCATACTAATGTAGTCTTTTTAGTATTGCCTCCTTTGGAATTGATGTATGATAGTACACTTGAGTATTAGTCCCACATACCTCTTGATTGTCTAGTTTGATAAGGTGTGATCACATAATTCATTGGGTGAAGTGATCCCTTCTCCATTTGATCTCTGATGTGCTCAACATCTACCTTGCCTTTGACCTAGTTAGACAATGTTTGCTAAAGTGACCAATCTTCAAATAGCTAAAACATGTAGTTTTACTTAACTATCTTTTGTAGTTTCCACTCAAGTGTTTCCTAATACAATTCTCAAGAATATGTCCATATTCTTGACAATAATGACATCTATGTCTTGTGTTATAGTTCCAATTATAAAGGTTTACATAGCTTCTTACCTTTGGTAACTTGTTTGATGACCACATGGATTTGGATGTACATTCAAAGGCTCTATGTCCATACTTCTGATAGTTATAGCAGTATCCTTCAAATCTTTGTTCATGTGCATGGTCCTAGTTCTACATTCATGTGCCTGATGACCTTGCTTGTTTCACTTATGATAATGAGTCATGTTTTTAGGCTTGAAATTATAGTTTGTGAACTTGTTCCTACACACATTAGTAGTATGTCCTTACTTACCACAAAAAAGATAGTTTTGTTTGGAGTTTTTACCTTTGATGTTCCTCTCTTCAACAACTTTGGATGATTCTCCTTCTTCAGTGCTTGTGTAGCCCAAACCCGATGTATCTTTATTGGATCTAGGGGATCTCAATAATTCCTCAAAGTATTTGATGGGTTCATTTGGCTTGTTGAAACTTTCAGCAAATTAGATTTCTCTTTTTAGATCATTCTACAACTTTAATGTGGTTATTTCAATGTCCTTGACATTTAGTTCATAGTTGGCATTCATTATTTGACTTAGAGTATCCAATTGCATGTTGGAGATCTTGGTTAACTCTATTGATTTCTCTTCCAATCTGTTCACTAGAATTATTTTGTCTTCTTCAATCATGGATTTTTCTTCCATGGCTTTCTTCTTTTGTTCAATTAGCTCACCTAGTAGTATAGCTTGTGATTCTTGCTCCAACTTGAGATTTATAATTTCCTCAGCTTGAATTCTATTCTTTTCCATTAGATCTACAACTATTGCATCAAATTCATTGGTGTTACCATCTAAAAATAGCTTAGTGGTTTCTATCTCTTTATATAGTATGACATTCTCCACAATAGCAATCTCTTTCCTTCTCTTCAAGGATTTCATTAGTTTCTCTCTTGCGTCATTCAATTGATGTAGTATAAGATGTATTTCAATCTCCTAGTTCTCAATAGCCTTTACCAACTTGTAGATTTCCATTTCAAGATCTTTTCTCTAAGCTACAAAGCTTCTCTTTTAGAGAACTTGGCTTTGATACCAATTATTTGAATTACAAGTGAAAAGAGAATAAACTTCTGAGGAGGGGGGTGAATCAAGATCTTAAACTTGAAGCCATAAAAAATTCACCATTCACTCATCACATTCATTAATATACTAAAGTAACATGTAAAGCATATGCATCAATCATGTAAACATATAATCAAACACACACATAACACTAGATATGATTACCTAGAAACCCTCTAAGTGAGAAGGTAAAATTGAGGTGGGGATGGCACTCACAAATATTCACTACTGTAGCAATAAAGTCTATCTAATTAAGGTTACAATGGTTTGACCATGAATCATGGTTTTCCTTGTGAAAGGCCTACCCTATTAAAGGCTTGCAAAGACTGTTAAGTCCCACCTTGTTAGAGGATTTCAACACCCTATTAGAAGTGTGCCTCATTAGAGGACTTTAACTTACAATTAAGCAAGCACCCTATTAAAAGATTTATTACAACCTATTAGGACTACTCTAATTAAGACATTTAACTAAAGTCACTTGTCAAAATGTCTTAGCATAGATCATGTGGTTGGCACTTGCTTGCCTGATAATAGATCACCTCTATACAATCTTTGATTGATCCTTCACTATTTGATGTATTAATGTTGTATCCATCTCTATCCTCTATTCTTCTCTAATTGATTCTATAGTACACTCTTACTACTAAGTCTCCTTGAAATTGTTGCAAACTATCTTTTTTTCTTCTTTAGTTTTGTCATTCAACCATTGTCTCACCATAAAAAAGTTTAGGATTTCATCTTCCTTAAGAAGACTCTGGCGGCTTGTGAATAGGTATGAGTCTATGACTGAGATTGATCCATATTTCCACTTAAGCCTTCCTATTTTCTAATCAGTTGCATGTAATTGCATAGGGAATCCAAACATAGATTAGTCCTTATCTCTAAAAGATAGAAATCTATCCTTAAGTTGACTTAGAAATGGTTTACATAGTTTTTTGTGTCATTACAAACAAATATTTCCAAACCATGTCACTCAGCATATGAAGTCTATGATTCTCTACAAACATTGTATTTATGTTTCTGAGTCAACACTTGAACTACTTGACATCCACTATTTACTCAGCACTTGAATTCACTTGGCATGGTCTGCCTACTTGGCACTTGAGTGACTTGGCATACGAGTGACTCGACACTCATTGCAACTTGGCATGGCCTAATATTTACATGTTATGCTCAACATGTATTAATAGTTTGGCATGAACTAAGTAAATGGTTTAAGTGTGTTGACACTCACTTGTCAAAACCCATATAAGATCAACGATACCAAGGATTTGTTTTGCTACCCCCAAATCCTTCACAAAAAATGCATGTGTTAACTAGCATATTAGCCTCTTAATGTGATCCATGTTAGACCTAGATATAAGCATATCATCAACATATAAACATAAAATAATGTAGTTGTCATTATCCAATGTCTTAAAATAAACAAAATGATATGAATGACATCTATTGTATCCATGTTTGTGCGTAAACCTATCAAATTTTAGATACCATTGTCGAGGTGCTTGCTTCAAGCCAGATAAACTTTTCTTCAATCTACACACTAAGTTATACTTACATTTGACCTCAAATCCCTGTGGTTATGCCATATAGATCTCTTCATCTAAATCACCATGAAGGAAGGTTCTTTTAACATCAAGCTACTCCAAATGTAAATCTTCAATAACCACAATACCTAAAATAGTGCAAATAGAAGTCATTTTAACAATAGAAAAAAATATTTCATCAAAATCAATGTCCTTTTTCTATGCAAATCCTTTTACAACTAATCTAGCTTTACATCTTTTCTTACCTCCATCCTCTTATTTTAACCTATAAACCCATTTATTCTATAAATCTTTTTTACCTACAGGCAACTTGCATAAAATCCATGTCTTATTTTTTAGAAAAAAGTCCATTTCATCTTTTATTGGAAACACCCACTGAATCTTAGTATCCACCTGCATAGTTTCATCATAACATTTAGGTTCATTGGCATTAGTAAGTAAAATAGAATACAAAGAATGAGAAAATCTTTTTGGAGGTTTACTTAGTCTTGTTGATTGTCTAGCATTCACTGGTGTGTGTAGTATTTATTGTTGTGGTTGTTGCAAATCATGAGGAACTATTGGAACATCATCTTTTAGAGTATCATCCAGCTCCACTTAATCATCTTCTTTCTTCTCATGTTGCTGCAATAGATCTTTGTACAATACTTTTTCATTGAATATGACATCCATGCTTCTTACAATTTTATGATTTGCAAAATCCTAAAGCCTATAATCAAATTCATTAATTCCATATCCAAAAAATACACTTTTTTTGACTTAGCTTCTAGCTTGGTTCTATTTTCAAAATTTTTATGAGAAAATGTTTCACAACTAAAAGTTTTGAGTTTAGAATAACTCACCTTCTTACTAGTCCATGCTTCCTCTCAAATACCACAACCCAAAAAAGTAGGGGGACCTCTATTAATTAAATATACAATAGTATTGATAGTCTATGCACAAAAGTTTAAGTGCAACCCTGTATGGAACCTCATGCTTCTTAGACACTCCATTATTGTCCCATTAATGCATTTAGCCACTCAATTTTCCTATGGAGTCCTTGGAATAGTTTTCTATCTATTAATACCATTAGTGGAGCTATAATCTTCAAATTCATGAGTGTAATACTCATCACAGTTATCAAATCTGAGACATTTTAATTTCTTTCTAGTATCATTTTATACCAAGCATTTCCATTTTTTAAAAGTTTGAAATACATTAGATTTGTATCTAAGGAAATAAATCTAACATAATAATGAGAGCCACTAGGGGAAGATACCTGAGCCATTCCCCATACATATATGTACAAGTTCTAATCTTTCACTTTTCTTCGCCTTTCCAATATTCACAAAAATTGCTCTTTTTTTTTTTTTTCCATACACAACTTTCATAGAAATCCATATTGACATGTTTCAGACCTAGCAAAACTTTCTTTGAATGAAGTACTTTCATACCTTTCTCACTCACGTGCCCAAGTCTGTTGTGTCACAATGCTATATCATAATCTACAATAGCTATTTGTTCTCCTTGCTCACCTATAGCAACAATTCTTGGACATTGATTTTTCTCTAAGGAAATCAAAGTAGAAGGAAAACTATGATCTATACAAAGATATAAGGTGCCTACTTTTGTACCTTTTGCTACTACAAGTGAACCTTTTGAAACCTTTCAATTTTTATCACTAAAAGTAACTACACAACTCTCATCACCGAGTTGCCCTACTGAAATTAAATTCCTATTGAGCCTTGGAACATGTCTTACCTCACGTAGTAGCCAATGATTCTAATTCTACAACTTAATGTTAAATTTTCCCTTTCCAACAATTTGATAGGGTTCATTGTCCCCCAAATAAACAAGCCCAAAATCCCCTTTGACATAATCAATAAATAGGCCTATATGAGGTGTAGCATGAAATGAAGCACCAAAATCTAAAACCTATGAATCATCAATACTTTCTAAAGATAGAAGTAAAGCACCCTTTTTGGATTTGTTACTTACCACATTTCCCTCCTTGTTCCCTTTTGGTTTATCTACTTCATTGTTCTTTAGAGTCCAATAATCTTTCTTCTTATGCCCTATTTTACAATAATACCAACAATCTCTCAGTCCTCTAGATTAAAACCTCTTCTCCTTTGACTTTCCTCTTGATTTCCCATGATTTTTAGAACTATTTCCTCTCTCAATCATTCTATCTCTACTTCATGCATTCAAAGAACTTCCTAATGTAGATCCACTTGAGGATTTATTATTAGTTTCTTCACTCAAAATAACACTGATCACATCATCATATTTTAGGGTATTAGATCCAAAAACAAAATTAATCATAGCCATTACCAAGCAATTCCAGCTTTTAGGCAAATAACACAAAATCAAGAGAGCCCTAATTTCTTCATCAAAATTAATACCCACAGAAGATAACTGACTAGTAATAGTATTCAACTAATTTAAATAATCTTTAATATACCCACCTTCTATAATTTCCATATTAAATAAATACTTCATGAGAAATATCTTATTTGAAGTGGAGCACTTTTCTACAATTTTGCTAGGATTTCCATCAACTCTTTCATCATCTTTACTTTTGTAATGTTAAATGTCATTGATGGTGCTAGGCATAACTGAATGCTTCCAAGTGCCTTCTATCTAAAATCTCCCATTCCTCATTTGTCATAGTTCCCTGGTATTTAGTTTCTCCTTGGAATGGCTTCCATAAATCTTTCTGATAGAGATAGTCCTCCATTTGCATCTTCCATAACTAAAAGTTATGTGCATTAGACTTGTCAACCCTCAACTTACCCTCATTTGCCATCACTTCCACTCAATCATAATACTCCTACTTAACCATTAGAACTTTTTGTAGAGGATCACTAAAAAAAATTTGATGATGGTCTAGTTAAAAAAGAAAATGATGATAGTCTAGCTAAAAAAATTGATGACCATCTGATTGTGATACCACTTATTAGGATTAACCTCAGACTAAAATAAAAATTGCATGCAAATATAACCAATATTTAAAAATAATAGATCACATATAAGAGAACACAAGACACAAAGATTTAATGTAGTTCACCTAATCCCTGGGCTACATCCTCCAACAACAAGTCCAACATTATTATTATCTAGTAATTATGACTTGATTATAATTTGTAATCCCTTATAGCTCAATATTACTACAAGAACCAAAATTTTCATCATATATTATGAAAATCCCTAACCTTAAGCCTTTTTATACAAGCTTTTTGTTGCTTATAAAATTAGGGTTGGAATAATAGAAAAATAGTAGCCAATGCCTTGTACAATATAAGATCATTTTTGGCTTCGAGGGTGCTACCTCAAAAAAACCACCACAGGGGCATTGCCCCTCAACCCCACCCTATACTATGAATAGGAGCACACATGGGGTGCTACCTCAGGACCTTGTAGGGGTGCTGCCCCTTTAACCCATCATCGAGGTGCTACCCCTTGAACCCATCATCGAGGTGCTACCCCCAAACCCCCATAGAAATAATATGGTGAGAAAACCACACTAAATAAACCTCTGAGTTTGATTAGACTTCACATCACAATAGTATTTCTTCATTCAATGACCAAAGAGAAGAGACTACTATTGGAAATCAAAGTAAGAAGGCTTAAGGGTATGGATGCTTGAAGGTGAACAAGTTATTAGAGCTAAAGTGTATGAAAGCTAAGGAGAATGGAGGATTGAAAATAGAGATCTATAATCTAAAAATGTGTTGTAAGTTGTTATCAAATCAAGCCTTACTATTACTTTCTAATCATTTTACTAGTCTAGGGTAAATACTTTGGATTAAGGTTAACCTAATAGTAATTTGTAAATCATTTAATTGGGTGACATTCTAAGTGAATGATCTAAAGTCCTCTAACCAGGTAACATTTTATAGTGTGTATTATAACCTTTAACAAGTTTAGCCTTTCACAAGTCATCAGTTCATAAGAGTGAGAATGAGTAGCATGTTATTGGTAGTTTTTTCCAAATTGGGTTTCCACGTAAAATCATTATGTCAAATGTGTTATTGAATCTATTATGTTTCATGCTCACATTTTTGCAGAATTGATTTAATGGTAACCTACAAAGTTTAAGTTATTGTATGATCTAATGGATGCATGCATGATGAATATATTTTATGGATATGGATTCACTAAGCTTTGAAAAGTTTTATTTGTACATATGGACCTTGGATAACTGATTCACCCCCCTCTTAGTTATTCTAAAGCAGTCCAATAGGATGTTGCTGGTGAAGAAAAGATAAGTGTTACAGAGGAAGAATTTTTTGATTTTATGGAGTTTATACATAAGGAAGTGAAGTTGAGGTTGGAACAAAGTAATCAGAAGTATAAGGAGAATGCTGATAAGTCTAGAAGGCATCATGCTTTTAAATTTGGTGATGAGGTGATGGTTCATTTTAAGAAAGGTAGATTTCCTACTAGAACATAGAGAAAACTGAAGATGAGGAAGTTTGGACCTTGTAAGATCTTGAAGAAGTTTGACGGTGAAAATGCTTATGAAGTTTACTTACCTAATGATATGGATATATCTCCTATGTTAAATATTGCTAATTTATATAAGTATCATGAGTTAGATGATGATTTTTTTGTATTAGATAATTATCCTAAGAAGAAAATTGAAGAGGTTGAATAGGCATTCAATTAGAGAGTTGGTAATAGCATAAGAGGAAAAGATTACTACGAGTACTTGCTAAAGTGGAAGAATAGACTAGTTGAAGATGCTACATGAATTTCTCAATCTAGGCTGGATTCAGCTTAGGTTGTGATACTTACATGATTTAGGAGAATCATTTCTTCAACCTTGGTTATTTGATGTAGGAGCATCCTATGTTGCCTTATTATCCTACACTTTTTGTTCATTCTAACAATTCAAATTGAGTTCTTTTAGACCTTTCTAAGCTCTTCAATATGAACCAAGTTGTTCCTTTGTGTCCAAGTTTTGTTAGTATGCAATGATCTATTCCTTTGGTGATTGAGTTCCATCAGTATGAACTGAGTTGTTCCTATTTTGACTGATCTTTTCTTCATTCACTAAGTGAACCTATATTGCTAATGCTCAAGTCCTTCTTTGATAGAATTATCTGTGTTTTTGGTTCTTTGTTGGAGCTGACTCTTGTATTTGATTTTGATCATAAATTTAATGATAGGATATTGTCTAGGGATAAGTGTTAACCATTTTAAGGTTGACCTTCCTTTGATGTAATGTTTTGGAATCTTTTGTAAGCTAGTTTGGCAAGTATAAGTAAAGGTATTTGGTTTTGTTTAAAGATACAAAATTAGGGGATTGGGAGTTAGAGAAGATGTTGCAATTTTGGAACTAAATATAGAACTTAGGGTTATATTTTTATATCTATCCTAGAAGGCCTTATAGCTGGGCATGTATGTTAAATATTTGATGAATTAATAAAAGTATTTGCTCTCTCTCTCTCTCTCTCTCTCTCTCTCTCTCTCTCTCTCTCTCTCTCTCTCTCTCTCTCTCTCTCCCCCCCCCCCCCCTTAGTGTTGTTTTCTTTGTTTTTCTTCTGTTGTGTTTACTTAGTGAGGTGGTTGGATAGCTAGGTGTGCATTTGTCCCTACTTGTTTGTCTCTCCTTGCACCAAAAAACTAGTTAATCCAAACATAGTTGAAATCCTAAACATGGAAGCTATAACACCACACAATCTAGAAAGAAGGTCTTCATTCCCTAAATACCCCATGCCAACTCCAATAGTTCCTTCATCTAAAGGGAATTTTGAAGATGTACATGAAGAGAAGAAGGGAGAGACTCATATAGAGGAGACTATAATGGAAATAGAGCATACTTAGGCAATATAAAAATTAGGGGAGTTAAACTTACCTTATGGTGATGATTATTTTGAAGAAGAGGAGTGTGTGTGTGTGTGTGTGTGTGTATGTGTGTGTGTGTGTGTGTTCTTGATAAAGATGCTACTAGAGAAGAGCTCCAAGTTACCAGAGCACTAGTTTTAGACATTACTATTTAGGAGATAAGTGGATTAGTTCCAAGAGAGATTCAAACAAAGACCTACAAAGTTCATGTCTCTGATGATGAGTTTGTTAGATCAATCCCTTTTAAATAATTATTATGGCAGAATTTTAGGGAGGATTGTCATAAGATGATAGGTGAGAAAATAAGACAAAATCTACATGATTATCCTGATGATATTAGAAAAGAGGCAGAAAGAGAGATGATGATAAAATTTGATGCTATCACTCTGGAAGAAGGGAGAAAGATTGTAAAGGAATATAGGATACAACTATTGCCTAAGCTTAACATTTAAAATTCCATTTCTTTTGATTTTATTATGAAAGACACGAGATTGAAGAGGTCTAAAATAGGAGAAAAAATGTCTACTTCTAGTATGTACTTTACTGATGACTTAGTAATAATGGTCACTTGGTCTTTTACTACTCCCCATTCAAGTCAAATGAGTTGTAATGATAGTGAAATCAAAGGTAATGTGGTGTTGTAAAGAGTTTAAGACACCAAACTCACCCAAACTACCATAGATTTGAAAGATCATGTGGCCTATATTCATAATGTGGTAGGAGAAGCATCAAAGAAGCATAAATAGTTGTAGAAAAGTTACAATCATATTTATGCTACATATGAATGTAAAATAAGGAAAATTTTAATATATAAGACAAGATCAAAGGAGCAAAAAAGAGAAAAATGGAATTAGAAGCAACAACATCTGGTAGAGAATTTGTTACTTCAAGGTAGTTGAAAGTGATTCCTTATTTCCAAGAGTTTTGATAGTAGCCGTTTGGCCAACTTCATCAAAAAAGGTGAAGGTTGATTATGCCCTAATAAAATGTTGGATATAATTATTAATTGAATGTTGTCTTTGATGTTACAAAAATGTCATATCAGTTATCAGTTAGCTTCTACCGAGCTCACAAGGCTAGCAAAGGAAAGTTAGCTTCTACCGAGCTCACTCGGTCAGCAAAGGAAAGTTAGCGTCTACCAAGTTCACTTAGTTAGCAAAGGAAAGTTAGCTTCTACTGAGTTCACTCAGTTAGCAAAGAAAAGCTAGTGTCTACCAAGCTCACTCGATCATTGAAGGAAATATGGTGGGAAGTTAACTTCCACCGAGTTCACTAGGACAATAAAGGAAAGTCAGTGCTCACCAAGTTCACTCGGTCTCGAAAGAAATTTTGCAAGATTTTGCAGTGTTTACCGAGATTCACTTGGTTAACACTTGATTACTGAGCTAAGTCAGCCAACAAAGAATTTTTTTATTTTGATTGTTTCATGGAATTAATGTAGCCGACTGATATTTTTTTTTGTTATTATAACTTATATTTGAGCCGACTTGTTAAATATGAAAGGTATATATATAGATATTCAAGTTGTGGAATAGTGTGTGTGAGTGTGAAAAAGTAAATGGAAGAGAAAATTTTGATGAAGGATTAGAGAAAAGCAGAACATGGATCTATAATCAACAAGAGATAATTTTCATATCATTTAGGTCATTTCATTGTTGCTTTCTTATCATTGTAACAGTGAATTCAGAATCTCTTTATAGAGTTGGTTTAATAGCCATTTTTTAAATCCTTTAACAAGGTGACAATTCAGTTGAATTGTTCTAAAGACCTCTAACCAGGCCACTCCTAACAGGGTGATTAAATCCTCTAACAAGGTCACACCTAACAGTGTGTATTATAACCTTTAACAAGGTTGGCTCCTAACAGGGCTCACTTCAGAAGAGTGAAAATTGGTGACTAGTTACTTGGTGGTTTTTTCCATATTGGGTTTCCACGTTAAATCTGGTGTCTCTTGTGTTCATTTAGTTAATCTTTGCATGCATATTAATAACTTTGAATGCTAGATGAATAGTAACTAGTTAACTTACCGAGTTAAAGTATTTCTGCACTATTTACCGAGTATCAGCAGTAAATAAGCATTTTAGACATCTAAGGGATTTTTGGACTTATTATTGTGGTAACTAATTCACCCCTCCCCTCTTAGTTACTTCATCTATGTTTCCAACAATTGGTGTCAGAGCTTTTGGTGCTTTCATGAAAAGATTTCAAGGATCTAAGCTAAAGATCAGGATGTTTTACAAAAGGGAAATTCCTAGACTCAACAGAAATAACTTCTCTACATGGAAAGAACTGATAAGACTTCACCTAGCATCCATTGGTGATACAGGACTGAAGTACCTTGATGAAAAATATGAAGAACCTGCTGGTACACTGTCTGTCAATGATATTGCTGAAAAGAAGAATCACAACATTATGATGATAGATATAGCATCTGCTCTGAGTTATGAAGAATTTGATGACATCAAAGATTGTAAAAATGCCTTTGAAATGTGGGACAAGATGAAAAAAATCTATGGGGGAGATGATAATGTGATAAGAGCCAAAGCAGAAAGAATGAGAGAACAATTTGACCAAATGAAAATGAGAGAGGATGAAAACATTGCCAAATATGTTGAAAGAGTTAAAGCATGTGTCAGTGTAATCAAAGCTTTTGGAGGAGATATCAGTGAAGAGATAGTTATAAGTAAAGTTCTCAGAACATTACTACCAATCTATGCAATTAGAGTCTCTACAATTCAAGAAAGAAGATGCGAAGCAGATCATAAGATAAATCTAGAGGCCATAGTTGGAAGATTAACTGCATTTGAACAAGACAACTTTGACAACTATGTTTCAGCTTCCAAAAATATTGAATCTGCATTTGAAGCCAAGCTTTCACTCAAGGAGAAAAGCAAAAAGAAAAAGGAATCCCTGTCAGAAAGTGAAGATGAATCAGACCAAAGTTCAGATAGTGATCTTGAAGTAATAGAAGCTCTACTAGCAAGGAAATATTCTAGAGGCAGAGGAAAATATAAAGGTAAAGTTCCTCTAATTTGTTTTTCATGTGAACAAATTGGTCATATTTTTGTCAGGTGCCCAAACAAATAGAACAAAGATGAGAAGAAAAATTATAAGTACAATGGAAAGAAAGACTTCAAATCCTTCAGAGACAAAGTTAAGAAAACATGTTTTATGGCTAAAGATTTTAATGATTCTAATGATGAAGAAGAATATGAAATTGTCTACATTGCTATGAAAAATGAGTTTGATAATGATGAGGAAATGGCACTCATTTATCATATAAGAAAAAATGGTATATGGATCATAGATAGTGGTTGTTCTCATCACATGACTGGTGATAAAACTAAGTTTGAATATTTTGAAGAATATGATGGTGGTAGTGTAAGATTTGTTAACAATGAACCTTGTTGTATAAAAGGAAGAGGAAGAATCTCTCTAACCAAAGAACTTATATGTGATAATGCCTAATAGGTAAAAGGACTAAAGCATAATTTGTTGAGTGTGGCACAGCTACTCAATAATGGACTCAAAGTGGAATTCATGCATGGAAAAGCAAGACTACTGGATGACAAAGGAAAACTGATTGGATCAGGCACTCAAACAAAAGGTAACTTATTTTATCTTGAACTTGGTGAAGGTTCATGTTTTATTGCTCAAGTTGAAGAAAGTTGGTTATGGCATAAAAGGTTGTGTCATGTCAATTTTGATAATTTGGTAAAGATAAGAAAATTCAAGAAAGTAAGAGATATTCCTAACATAAAGAAACCTAAGGTTGGTCTATGCAAGAATTGTTAGATTGGTAAAATGGGAAAGACTAGCTTTAAAAGTAAAAACTATCAGTCTGAAGATATATTAGAAATTGTGCATACTGATTTATGTGGACCCATTGGAATTGAAAGCTATACTGGAGAAAAGTTTTTCATTCTTTTATTTGATGACTACTCAAGAATGATGATTGTCATGTATCTAAGGAACAAATCAGAAGCATTTGAGAAATTCAAATGGTATTTGGTTAGAGTAGAAAAGGAAACAAGGAAAAGATTGAAATGCTTGAGGTCAGACAGAGGTGGAGAATTCATTTCACATGAGTTCAATAACTTTTGTATTGAAAAAGGAATCAAAAGATAGGTGTCAGCTCCTGGAACTCCTGAACAAAATGGAATAGCTAAAAGAAGGAATAGATCTATCATGGATTGTGCAAGAACCTTAATGATTGAAAAAGGTATTGCTATCAAATACTGGAAGGAAGCTATCAGCACTACAATTCATTTCCTAAATCGAGTACAGCTAAGAAGGGACTCATTCAAAACTCCCTATGAGCTATGGTATGGCTATAAACCTAATGTAAATTATCTAAAAGTGTTTAGAAGTAAATGCTACATTTTGAAAGAATCTAGAAAAGGAAAATTTGATGTGAAAAGTGATGAAGGAATATTTTTGGGATATTCTTGTAAAAGTAAAGCATATAGATGTTTGAACTTGTCTACTAACAAAGTAACAAAGTCATAGAAAGTACACATGTGAAAGTTGATGAGTTTGCAGAAAGGACTGAAGAAGAAAACAAAAGGGAACTAGAAGATTATAGAAGGTTTGTTTTCATTGAACCTTGTATAGTACCAATCAATCAAGAATCTTCTACTCTTGAGTCATCAATAATCGAGTTACAAAAAGTTCAAACTGAGCTAGAACTACACGAGTTACACTCAGATGCTATTGAGCAAGTGTCTACCGAGTCTAAAGGACTTGAGCCAATATCTACCAAGCCAGAACAACTAGAACTTGAAGTTGGATTGCAAAAGGATAACAATGAAATTCATTCAAAAGGCAAAGAACTTGTTTTAGCAAAATATGTCAGGAGACATCATTCAGCAGATCAGATCATTGGAGACAAATCTGAAGGAACCATGACAAGAAATAAGTTGAAAGGTACTTGTTTACTTGCTGATTTTGAACCTAGAAATATCAAAGATGCTTTAGAAAATGATAGTTGGATTAAGGCTATAAATGAAGAAATAGAGAAAAACAAGACATGGACTCTTGTACCCAGGCCTAAAGATAAAAATGTGATTGAAACTAAATGGGTATTTAGAAACAAATTGACTGAACATGGTAAGGTATCAAGAAACAAAGCTAGATTAGTATGTAAAGGATACACTCAAGAAGAAGGAATAGACTATGGAGAAACTTTTGCTCCTGTTGCAAGAGTGGAAGGAGTCAGAACCTTACTTGCATATGCTACTCACAAAGGATTCAAAGTTTATTAGATGGATGTCAAGTCAACATTCCTCAATGGTATACTCGGTGAAGATGTTTACATTGAACAACCTGAAGGTTTTGTTGATCCAGATAGAAGAAACATGGTCTGCAAATTACACAAGGCACTATATGGTCTGAAACAAGCCCCTAGAGCATGGTATGAAAGATTACATAACTATCTTATTCAAATTGATTTTCAAAGAACTAATGATAATAGTAGCTTGTATATAAAGGATGGACCAGATGATAAAATTGTCTTGGTAGAAATATTTGTAGATGATATTGTTTTCACAGGAAATGATGATCTTTGCAAAGAATTTTTAGAAAAAATGACCAAGGAATTTGAAATATCTATGTTTGGTGAGATAAGATTAATTTTTGGTCTTCAAATTCAATAGAATAAAAATGGTATCTACATCACTAAATCAAAATACATCAAGGAGATATTGAAAAAGTTTGGCATGGAAGATTGTAAACTAGTTGGAACTCCTATGTGTACTGGATTAAAACTTACCAAGGAAGATGAATCAAAAGAAATAGATCAAACCTTGTATAGATCTATGATTGAAAAGTTGCAGTATGTAGTTCATACTAGGCTAGATATTGACCTTGCAGTTGGGATTGTAGCAAGATTTTTGGCAAAACCAAGAGAAAATCACATGATGGCAATCAAAAGCATAATGAGATATTTGAAAGGAACTAAAGATTATGGTTTATGGTACAATTGTGGAGGTAATCTGGATTTAAAAGTGTTTACTAATGCTAATTGGGTAGGAAACTTTGATGATAGAAAAAGTACAAGTGGAGGAGCATTCTTTCTAGGAAAGAGGTTGGTTTCTTGGACAAGCAAAAAGTAGAATTGTACATCCCAATCTACAATAGAGGCAGAGTATGTTGCTGCAGTAGTAAACTATTCTAATATTGTTTAGTTTAAATAGTTGTTGGAAGGCATGAAGGTGGAAATCAAAGAACCAGTTGTTATGTTTTGTGATAACACAAGTGCAATCAACATATATAAGAATCCAGTAACGCATTCCAAAACCAAGCACATTGCAATAAAATATCATTCTGTTAGAGAATTGGTGCAAGATAAGGAGATCAAATTGGAATATGTCCATAGTAAGGACCAAATTGCTGACATATTCACAAAGCAATTACCTAAGGATGCATTCTTGTATCCAAGAGGTAAGTTAGGGGTCACTCCCCTATTTGAAGTTCACTAAAATGAAGTTTTAGTGATGCATCAACACATACCAAGTTGAAGATCTATTAGTTGATGCAACATAGAAAAAAAACATTGCATATGAATCAATACTAAAGGTACATTAGAATTCATTTGAGTTATGTTGTCTTTGGCATGTGTTGTCAAAGAGGGAGAGTTTTACTGTCATATCTCTCTGAAATTTGTTTGTTAAGTAATTCCTTCACAGAGGGAGATTACTGAAAGAGGGAGTTTGCTAAAGAAAAGACTTGCTAAACTTGTTTTCAAATTTCATTCTACTATGACATGTTGTGTTGCCATCAATGCCAAAGAGGGAGATTGTTGGATACAATTGTTAATTGAATGTTGTCTTTGATGTTACAAAAATGTCATATCAGTCATTAGTTAGCTTCTACCGAGCTCACAAGGCTAGCAAAGGAAAGTTAGCTTATACCAAGCTCACTCAGTCAGCAAAGGAAATTTAGCTTCTACTGAGTTCACTTGGTTAGCAAAGGAAAGTTAGCTTCTACCAAGTTCACTCAGTCAGCAAAGGAAAGCTAGTGTCTACCAAGCTCACTTGATCATCGAAGAAATATGGTGGGAAGTTAACTTCCACCAAGTTCACTAGGATAGCAAAGGAAAGTCAGTGCTCAAAAAGTTCACTCGGTCTCCAAAGAACTTTTGCAAGATTTTGTAGTGTTTACCAAGCTTCACTTGGTTAACACTTGATTACCGAGCTAAGTCAGCCAGTGAAGGATTTTGTTATTTTGATTGTTTCATGGAATTAATGTAGATGACTGATATATATATATATTTTTTGTTATTATAACTTATATTTGAGCCAACTTGTTAAATCTAAAAGGTATATATATAGATATTCAAGTTGTGGAATAGTGTGTGTGAGTGTGAAAAAGTAAATGGAAGAGAAAATTTTGATGAAGGATTAGATATCCTAGAGGTGCTGCAAAGTCATATTTGATCAGTAAGGATTCAGAAAAGTAGAACATGGATCTGTAATCAGCAAGAGATAAGTTGCATATCATTTAGGTCATTTCATTGTTGCTTTCTTATCATTGTAATAGTGAATTCAGAATCTCTATACCGAGTTAGTTTAACTGCCATTTTGTAAATCCTCTAACAAGGTGGCAGTTTAGTTGAATTTTTCTAAAGACCTCTAACTAGGCCACTCCTAATAGGGTGATTAAATCCTCTAACAAGGTCACACCTAATAGTGTGTATTGTAACCTTTAATAGGGTTGGCTCCTAATAGGGCTCACTTCAGAAGAGTGAAAATTGGTGACTAGTTACTGTTGGTTTAAAGAATAATTTTGATAGTTGAGTGTCAATACACTTAACCATTTTTCACTATACATGTCGAGAAAAGAGTAGGAGTTGAGTGATATCAAGTTTTGAGTGATATCAAGTGCCGAGTGATCCAGAATGATCAAGTGCCAAGTGATATCGAGTGCCGAGTGATATCAGGTGTCGAGTGATACAGTTTTGTTTAGGTGCCGAGCTATCTATGAAACAACATGTGTCGAGCATCAGTAATGCTTCATGAGTTGAGTAACTTAGAATATCAACATAAGAGTTTGTAATTGCACAAACTATGATGTAAACCATTTTTGTAGTCAACACAAGGTATATCTTGAAAGATCTAAAGATAAGAATGAATCTTTTTACATTTCCTATGCAATTTGCATGCAACCAATCAGCAAAAGGGAAGTATTGAGTAGGAAATTGAGATTCAATGTGGATCATAGATCCATACCTAACCCTAAGTCTTTGAAGTCTTTTTAAGGAAGAAAAATCTCTCACTATAACAAGGATGAGGAAGAGAATAGTGTTAAGGGGAAAAACATAGTGGAATTCAGTGAAAGGAGACATAGAGGGTAAGAGGAGGAATTTGATATTTAGTTGATCAAAAAAAAGCAAAGGAGACAAACAAAAATCAGATCTCAAAGGATCAAAATTAGAGAGAGAGCCAAAATAAGTACCTGTATTCAGCAATCAAGGATTGCAAACTATCAAGTTTATAATACCTAATACTCTCTTACCATTGTATTAGAAAGGAAACCCTATGTAGATAGGTTGGCTTATCAGCTATATGTAGATCCTTATCAAAAGGTGATTAAATCCTTTAACAGGGTAACAATTCATGTAAAGTATTTGTAAATCTTTTAACTAGGTCACTATTGACACAATGTAAAGCCTCTAACAGGGCAAGCCTTTAATAGGGCAGACCATCAGAAGTTGTTGAACAATATTGCTGCAGTGATTTTGTGGGTATCATCCCCACCCCAGTTTTACCTTCTTATTTTTGGAGGGTTTCTCGGTTACAAAATTCCAGTGTTATGTGTTGATGCATGTATTAGTTTCATGTTTATTTGATGTGTTTACATGCATGCAATTTACTTTTAGATAAAAGTTTTATTGGTTAAAGTGTGATACTTTTGATTCACCCTCCCCCCCCTCTCATAAGTATTCTTTCCATATTTGAATATTCCAACAATTGGTATCAGAGCATCAAGGTTCTCACAAGAAGAAGTCTAACAACTTGAAGAAAAAAAAAGATCTAAAGATGGAAGTCTTCAAACTTGGGAAGATTATTGACAATCAAGTGATTGATGTGCAATTGGCTCTACACAAAGTAGAGAAAGCAAGGGAGGAACTGAGAAAATCCTTGAAAAGAAGGAAGGATTTAGCCATAGCTGAAAATGAGATAAACTACAAGGAGATTGATACCACAAATATATTTGCCAATGGAGATACTAAAGAGTTTGATGCAGCAATCGCAGAACTGATGGAGAAAAAAAAGTTCAAGCAAATGAGATAAGATCTCTCAAGATGGAACATGAATCACAGGCCATAATGCTATGTGAAATCACTGAATAAAAGAAAAGAGTAGTTGAGGACAAAGTCATGATGGAAGATGACAAAAGAAATCTTGCAAACAGATTGGAAGAAAAGAGTACTGAATTAACAAGGATTTCAAACATGCAGATGGATACACTTGCCCAAATGATGAACCTTAATCATGAACTCAATATGAAAGACATTGAGATCTCTACACTGAAGATGCAGAATGAACAATTGTAGAATGACTTGAGGAGAGAAAAATAAATTTCAGAGAGCTTCAACAAACCCAATGAAGCCATCAAGTATTTTGAGCAATTATTGAAATCCCCAAGATCAACCCATGATACATCAGGACTTGGATACAATAGTACTAAAGTTGGAGAATCATCAAAGAGTGTTGAACAAAGAAGTGACAAAGGCAAGGATTCAAAACCCACTTGTCATTACTGTAAGGGGCATACTGCTAATGTTTGCAGGAGTAGGAGAATCAATCACAAGGACACAAAGATTTGATGGACATTGTCATAATTACAAGAAATATGGACTTAGGGCATTTGAATGCATATCAAAGCCTATGTGGACATCAAATCAGCAAGCAAAAACAAAAGGGAATGAAATTCATTGGGATTACAACACTAGGTATAGTTATCACTATTATTAGGAATATGGACATATACCCCAGAATTGCATAAGAACACATTTTAGGGAAAACTATAAAAGATGGTTGAGTCAAACCACATGTTTCAGTTGCTTGAAAACTAGTCATATCAGTAGGAATTTCCCAACAAGGTCAAATGCACCAAGTTTTGAGTTCAACAATGGAAAGGCAAAGATAGATGTTGAACACATCATAAGTGAGATGAATACGACATGGAAGAAGAAAGATGAGTGTAACACATCAAGTGCAGAGATCACTTCACCTAATGGGTCAAGTGATCACACTTCATCTAATTAAGCAAGAATGGGTGTGTGGGACTAATATACTAAGTTATATCATACATCAGTCCCAAGACATAGAAGAACTGCAAAGAAGAAATCAGCATAAGCAAAGATGCTAAGTCAAAATTGAGAGTCTTGCAAAATTTGCTGAAGTTGTCTTTAGGTGCCGAGTTGCTAATAACAACTGAGTTGATAGTTGATGTTGAGCTGTGAAATATCAATGGGTGCCAAGTCATGTTGAAATCCTTCAGGTGCTGAGTAGACAGTTATCAGCACACTAAGCATTAATTGCTCTATTTTGAAGGGTATATAGGTCAATTTTTTATCATTTCTCACCATTCAAATGTGAAGCAAAGACGAAAAGAGCGCAAAAGATCAAGGGAAACTTAGAAGCCATTTGCAAGGATTTCCATAGTGATTCAACACAAGTTTCATCGATTTGAGGTATTTTACTTGTGTGCCAAGCTATGCAGTGTTTATAAACTTGTTTAAACTGTAAACCCTAGTTTGGCAAAAAATGGCATCTAGGTTTAGAACCACTAAGGGTAAAGAGAGTCACGAAATACAGTTGGTTAATAATGAAGTCAAGCAACTAGAGTTCAAGCCCATTCCAAAAGTTACATACAAGAATGATCCCACAGGTGCATTATCTATTATTTCTGATAAAGTTGTCATGGTCCAAGATGTTCATAAATGTTATAACTGCAAAATTGGAGCCATAGGACATCTAGAAATTTATAATGCATATGAAAAGCTATGTGAGAACAAAATACTGAAAGATGAGTTCTCAATAATTGAGAGAAAGGGATTGACCAAAACCCTAGAGATTCCAAATATTTTCAAAGTTGAATGGGTGCACATAGTTTTGAGTAGAATACATGATGGAGCCTTTTGGTTAGAAACAGGGCTAGTGAAATTTACCAAGAAAACTATTCATAGGGTTATTGGTATTCCAACCCTAGATCGGCCAAAGACCCTGCATAGTGACAAAAAAAAAGTAATAAAGAGAAACACAGGTGCTAAATGGAACAATAGGGGAATGACTATTGATACAATCACAAAACCCCTACTAGATTTTTCTATGAGAATCATTTCACACAAATTCTATCAGTCAAGTAGGTTAAACAGTGTGCCTTGTATAGCAGTTGATGTTGCATACAAATTGGTTAAAAAGGATCATACCTATGATCTAGTAGAGCTCATGTTTCAACAGATGAATGAGAATCTAGGAGCTATAAGAAAGAGCAAGGGAGATCATTGCAAATTTGGGTTAGTTTTGGTGTGCATGTTTTTCTATCTGATGAAAGAATTCCCTTCTGTGGGTAAGGTGAAATGGAATCCAGATAAAACAATTGTTGAATAGATCAATGGATGTATTGAACAAATGGGTGATAATTTTGATGCCCAAATGACTAGCTATTTTGAGGACCTCAAATAGTCCATGAAATAAAGAATGAGGATTCTAGTCTCATTAACTGGGAAATATGAAAAAGACATTTGTTTTCTTGTAGATATTGATTATACTTATATATAGGCAGTCATACCTAAAGTGAGATGGCTTAGGCCACTAGGTTATGAACTCGATATTGATCAAGCCTCTGTAGCAATAACAACTCTTCTTATAGAGGAAGTTAACAAGAATGTAAAAGCCTTTGGAACTTATGATGTTGTAAACTCAAGGGTGGCAACAGATTTGAAGACTGCCTCAGTAGTAAAGAAGAAAGAAAAAATGGTAAAGAAAATCAAGAGAAAATTTGGTGTTGAAGGAGAAGGAACAACAGAAGAGGAAGAAGAAGACATTGAAGATGAGGGAGATGAACCTCAAGGTCTAACTTAAGGGTTAGGAGAAGATAAAGAGGAAAGTGCTAAGGAAGAAGAAGCCGAGGAAGCACAAGTTAGAACCAAGGTCACAAAAAGAAAGGCCACAACTCCTCATGCTCCTCAACCCAAGGCAAAGAAAGTAGTTGCTGCTGCACCAAAGAGACCTACTACAAGGGCTGCAACACAAAAAGCCCAAGAGGAGGAAAAAAAGAAGAATAAAGCTTCAAAGAAGACTGTTGCCGAGCCAAAAAACCTCAAACAGATGAAGAGAAGACTGAGTCAGAGGACAATAGCTAATTTCAAGTGGTAAGTCACAAACCTTAGACTACTATTGATAAATTATGCTCAAAGATTAAGAATGATGATTTGAAAGGTTTAAAGAACCTAAATTTTTCTAAGCTCACCAAGGAGGAACAAAATAAATTAGAGGAATTAGTGTTTGCTATGATGGCTAATTATAAGCACACACCTCTAGAGTTAGATGAATCAATGCCTAAGGAATTGTACAAAATTGTAGAGGATAAATGAAATTTTTGTTTGCAAATGGAAAGGGAGATAAGGGAATCAACATTAGCCAGATTGTTGCCTTGTTTGACTAAGGATCAAACAAAAAATGTAGTTAAGAGGCATAACAATAGATTCACTCCCAAACATAGAGCTTTTAGCATTTTGTAGAACAAAATTGAGGATGTAGTTACGAAGTCCACAAGATTGTGGAAGATAGTTTACAAGAAAATAGAAGATGTTTACAATGAAGAATATAAGGTAGAGACAAGTACCAAGAAAAAGGAGATGAAGGCATCAGGAATTAAAGAAAAAGAAAAGGAACTAGTGGAGAAGAAGGTTGAAGAAGAAAAGGAAGATGAAGAGGCACATACAGAGGAGAAAGAGGAAGAGAAAGATACAACTGAGCAACAAGATCAAAGTGTGCAAGACACACAGCTATCACCTCCTAGTCCTCCTCATACCATCATCACACCTACAGAGATTGTCAAAATCAAGGATTTTATAGAAACTTCTAGTCCAAACATCAATCCGTTAACTATAGAGGATTTAGCAAAAATCCTTGACCAATCAACACTAGTAGCAAAATTGTGTTCAAGTCCTATATTGGTCAGTGTTGATGAATTGGAGAATCCAGTAGCTAAAAGGTAGTCAAGGTGAAAACACAAGAACCACCTTTGACCATACAACCCACTATTATTCTATTCCTTCCTCCACCACCTCTACCAAGTGTAGTCATTGATACACTTTAGATGCCAAGTGCAACAGTAGGGGAAGTTAAAGAAACATCTGAACAACCAGTAAGTTCAACCCCACCTATTGATCACCAAAAGGATAAACAAGCTGAAGAAAAAGATGAGACAAGTAAGAAGGAGGAGTTTGCAATACAAATATTGGTTGCATTACCCAAATCTGGTACTCCAACATAGACTCTTCAATAGCCGAGCACTGATAGGTTACCATTACAAATCAGGACACTAGGTCGAGCTCATCAAGGGTAGTCAAGAAACTTCACTATGAAGTTCCTAAGCTTGATGAAGAAATAAATATTCCACATTATGAATCCAGCACTCTCACTGAAGAGGAGATCAATGAAATTTAGAGTGCATTGGATAGAAGAAGGAGACAAGAAGCAGTGAGAAGATAAAACAAGCAAAAGCATACCTTGAATGAAATCAAAGACATATTCATAGAAGCTTTCAGCTTAAAGTCTCTAGATGAGTCAAGGCCAATCATAGAGCAACTATCTGATATAGTTGACCAGGTGACTAGTGAAGAGCAAGATACAGACACCAAATTATTGGAATGGTCAGAAAGAAAGTTCTAAGGCAAGGTAAATAAGAAAATATCTGGTGATATAGCACTATCACAAGTGGAGCTGGCTAAGAAAATTGAAACAGTCAAAACTGTACTTGGAAACATATTTTCCCTATTCAACAAGTTGTGTGATTTTTCCACATTCACATAGGACACTAGCCAGAGAATACTGAGCTTGGAGAGAAATTTGAAGATTTATAGCATGCAACTCCCTAGAAATCCAGCTCAAAGTGAGAAGCATTTTTCCCAATTGCTTCACACACAAAAAGAGTTAGCTTTCTTAATAGTAGAGGAGGCAACCACCAAAGCCAAATTGATACAAATTCAATCCTCAATCACTCCTCATTTGGAAGTACTTAATAAAGAGCAGATGTATGTAGAGATAGTCCTCAAGAAAGAACCCAATCTTTCTACATCTGATGGACTTGTACACCTAGCAGTAGAGATTGTCATCCAGTATAAGTCATTGGATATTGCACTAGAAAATTGGGATGCAGCTCTGAAGGTACTCCTTGAAGTAAATAGTACATTTTTGGCCAATTATGGCATTTTCCTATTGAACCCTTGACATAAGTGTCAAAAAGGGGGAGATTAAGTATGGGGGAGTTAAGTAGAGATTAAGTATAGGTGAGATATAAGCTAAGAAGGAGATACAAAATGAAGTAGGAGATATAGAATGAAATGGTAAGTATGATGAAAGGGGGAGAATTTTGAAAATTTTTGATATAACATATTGGTTAGAATGTAGAAACAAGACAGAAGTCACTAAGTGTACAAATCATAATCAACTCACAGGGAGTCATAAGGTATATTGTTATTTGTTCTTAAAATTTTTTGAGTAAAGAGGAGGATGCATGAAATAATGTCAAGATCATAGGATCTTAGTTAAGTGTTTTTGCAACTCATGTCAGAGGGGGAGATTGTTGGTTTAAAGAATAATTTTGACAACTGAGTGTCAATACACTTAACCATTTTTCACTATACATGTTGAGCAAAGAGTAGGAGCTGAGTGATATCAAGTGCCGAGTGATCCAGAATGATCAAGTGCCGAGTGATATCAAGTGTTGAGTGATATCAGGTGCCAAGTGATATAGTTTTCTTTAGGTGCCAAGCTATCTAGGAAACAGAATGTGCCGAGCATCAGTAATGCTTCATGAGTTGAGTAACTCAGAATATCAACATAAGAGTTTGTAATTGCACAAACTATGATGTAAACCATTTTTGTAGCCAACACAAGGTAAATCTCAAAAGATCTAGAGATAAGAACAAATCTTTTTACATTTCCTATGCAATTTGCATGCAGCCAATTGGAAAATTGGAAATGCATGCAACCAATCAGCAAAAGGGAAGTATTGAGCAGGAAATTGAGATTCAATGTGGATTGTAGATCCATACCTAACCCTAAGTCTTCAAAGTCTTTTTAAGGAAGACAAAAGTCTCACTGTAACAAGGATGAGGGAGAGAATAGTGTTAAGGGGAAAAACATAGTGGAATTCAGTGAAAGGAGACATAGAGGGTAAGAGGAGGAATTCAATATTTAGTTGATCAGAACAAAGCAAAGGAGACAAATAGAAATTAGATCTTAGAGGATCGAAATTAGAGAGAGAGCTAGAATAAATGCTTGCATTTAGCAATCAAGGATTGTAAACTATCAGGTTTATAATACCTAATACTCTCTTACCATTGTGTTAGAAAGGAAACCCTATGTAGAAAGGTTAGCTTAACAACTATTTGTAGATCCTTATCAAAAGGTGATTAAATCCTTTAACAGGGTAACACTTCATGTAAAGTGTTTGTAAATCCTTTAACCAGGTCACTATTGACATAGTGTAAAGCCTCTAACAGGGCAGGCCTTTAACAGGGTAGACCATCAGCAGTAAATAAGCATTTTAGACATCTAATGGATTTTTGGACTTGTTTTTGTGGTAACTGATTGACCCCTCCCCTCTCAATTACTTCATATATATTTACAACATAAAAGAGGTTATAGACCTCTAGAAGTATTTAGAAAGAAACTAAGGTGAGTTTGATTATAATAAAAAATCAATAGTTAGGATTGCATTTGTGTTTTTATTTGAGACGATTAACTCAAAATTGTTTAGAATTGATGAAGTATATAAGATTCTTTATTTATTAGCAAGATGGAAGATGACAGCAAACTGATCAAACCAACATACCATAAATGGATAGGGAGGACATTAAAGATGAGGTAGATTGAGCCTTATGTGAGGGTTGATCCCAATCCTTCTCCCAGTTCTATGGCTACTATAAAAATTATTAAATATCTAAAGAATTTTTTAGTTTTACTAAAGGAAATTGAAAATAAAATGGTGGAATTGAAGGACAAGATATAATGTTTAAAAGATACTCTAGTGCCACCAATTTTACATATTGAGAGAATCATCAATGGATTTTCTAGCTGGAGGGCTGAGGCAATAAATTAAATGAACATCTTAGTTAAGAGGATAGAATAAGATGTCAATATGTCCTTGTTTTAAGAATGCATGTCTAAACTAATTAGTTTAGAGGAATTCTATGAAAGTTTCAAAAAAGAAGACACCTAAGCCATGGTTAAATATATTACCTATAGACAAGTAGCAGATCAAATCTTGGGGCATACATGATCATCTAATGACAAGTGTGAAGAGTGGCTAAAAATATATATACCCTCAAATCTAGAAGATTTCCCACCAAAAAAGGAATAACACGAGGATAACTAAAGAAAAGGACAAAAGGCCAAGAAGAAATATGAGATCATGTGATCTCAAAATTATCACATCAACATATTACGAGGTTTTCTTCTTACATGAAGTTTTGTAAAAAATTGGGTGATGTCATATGTTGACATGTGTAATAATCTCTATGCATGAAGTTCATTGCAACTTACTTTATATAAGTGTGTTCCTAAGGCTAGATAGGGGTCTGAATTTTTATTTAGTTGGAATGAAAGTATATTCTAATGTCTTGAGTTGGTCCAAATTTGTATAGTTTTATATTCTGGGAATATCATTAACATAAGTTCAAGAGTTAAGTGGTTGAATCTTTTTGAGTCCTCTTGCTAAAGGTGACACAAACTTATATATTTCTAATGGAGGTAATACAAGAAACTTTACTAGTTTGTTTCTCAATCTAGATCTTGTCTTTTCTTTTCATTACTCTAAAATTTTTAAATTTGGTGACAAAGTTAGTTAAATACAAGTTATAATTCAATTAGGATTGTATCTTGATTTCATTTTTTTTTTGATAATCTAATGGATTATGTAAATGCTTAATATGAGTTAGGAAAATTGAGAGTTATCAAAAAAAGATTTGATAAGAAATAATATATAGATTAAGTGTAGTTTTCTATTTCACTAAGTCATAGGATAGATTTGATGTTTGTGTCAAATTTTGTGAGAGATATCCTAAATGGATAAAGCATTGGTTGAATATTTTAAGAATTGATGAATTCTGGGTGTGATTATATAGTGATTAAATTATCAATCAAATCTTTAATTTTAGTAGTATGGATCTAAGAATGAGCCTATACTTGATTCAAGGTTTTAAAGGTGAAGATAATTAGCCATTTCTTATTTACTTTTCAATATTATTGAATAAGAAGAATTAAAGGCACATTTTATACTCAAATGGGCATTTATGTTCCATATTGTTAGAGAAAAGAAATTATAAATTCCTAGGTCTACCCATCTAAACTTTGCAAAGTTCAAAGGCAAGAAGATTGAAGTAGTCTTACTAGTTGGTCCTTTCAATTTTCCTTTTAGAAAAACCCTTATGGTTTCTTTTGGCTGATTCCTAGGTTTTCATTTTCATTTTCACAAGGTAGTTCAAATCTTGTCAAATCAGAAACCAATAGAACAAGGCAAGCCTATGACATGATAGATTAGTGACTTCATTTAACAAATTGATAATAATTTTGAGACTATAATGGACATTTATTTTGGAGATTCAAATAGAATTTGAAAAAGAGGATAGGGATCCCTATGCCACTTTTTGACAAATATTATGATAATGTATGCTTCCTAGTTGATATTGATAACACATATGTTCAGGCAGTAGCACCTAGGGTAGCATAGTTAAGGTTATTTCCCTATTAGATTAATATAGGCAAGGTGACTACCACTATAATTGTATTATTGGTAGAAATATTTGATCCAAGGGTCGAGAAATTTGTTAAGTATGGAGGTTGTAAAGGCCATGATCACATTGGAAGTGAAGATTACTCCTATGAATAAGGGGAGAAAGAAGATGATTGAGGATTTGGAGAATGAAAGCACCCCTTAAAATCACTCAATGTATGGGAGAGGATAGAAGTAGTGATGAAAATGAAGATCAAGATGATCAAGAAGGTAAAGGAAAATAATTTTTAGTTGTTGAGCCTAAGGCAACAAGAGCTAAGAAGATTGTGGTGGTAGATCCTAAGGTTAAAAAGACCCTAAAGAAAGTGGCAAGCCCACCCACATCTACACCACAAAGGGTCACAAGACAACGATCTAAAGAAGAAACACCTTTAGTTTCCAAGTCTATTAAAAAAGGTCCATTGAAGACTAAAATTGTATTCAATGGTAAGAGTTCTAAGAATAGGATATCAGAGGATGTTGAGACTAAAAAATGCTAGGAGAAGAAGAGGCCAAGGAGAAAATTGGTGGTTAAGATAGATGAAGAAGAAGATGAAGAGGTAGAGAGGATTAAGTCAAATGACTTGAGTTAGTTTTGAATAGTACCAAGAAGGGCACCTTGTGACATTAAAAAGGTATGTGAAAACATAAGAATTTCTACTAGCTTAACTTGTTTTAAACATGTAAAATATGAAACTTTATACAAAGTTGATAAAGAAAAAGTATAGTAGGCAATAGTTGATATGTTGTGAATTTTAAGTACAAACCAAAAGAGTTAGGACAATAATTTTCTAAATAGTTATATAATAAAACTAATGCAAAGTATTATTGAGCTCTAAACACTAAGAGAAAATAAGGGAAACTACATTGTCCCAAACTATGTCTGATTTAGGAAAATTTGAAAATAACTTTGAGAGATTACACAAATAAATTTATGCTAAAGATAAGGACATATACAATTTTGATAAATAGAGTTAAGGGTGTTGTACAAGAGATAAATATAACTTGGAAGAAATTTTTTGGATTGGTGGCTTCAACAAAAGAAGAAGAAGAGAAGGGAGATAAAAGAGTTGAATTGGATAACACTGAAGATATTTATTCTTATGTCAAAAAAAATTTAGAAATTGTACAAAAAATGGCTCAAGAATTTTTGAAGCCAAATAAAAATACCATAATTAAAGATGAGCACAAAATGATATAATGAAAGATGTGATTACTTTCAAAGAGGGGCTAGAAAAAATTAGCAAGTTTGAGCAAGAGAAAGAACATGCTTCAAAATACATCAAGGATATATTGACTAAGGCAAATCCTATAATTGTGCAAATAAAAGAATAACTTTCTCAATAGGTAACAATCACTATCATAGAAGAAACTATAGTTATTTTTTATTACAATAAACTATTACTTCAATAGACAACTATTATAGATGCCAAGCAATAGAGTATGTTAGATGCTAAAGAGAAATGAGCAAAAGAGCCTACTAAGGTAGATCAAACAACATAGAGTACTAATGTAGAAGAAAATAGCCATAAAAATCAAGTAGATTAGTCTATTGTAGGCATAGAGTGACCGCATGACATAGGACCTCTAACAGAGAAATAAAAGGAGATAGGGAGATCAAGCCCAATAGGTGAACTCCAAACTCTTGTGATCATAGATTAATCAAGTAAAACAACACCACAACCAAGAGTAGAATAGATAGAGGAATAAGTGAAGAAGTGTAATGTGATTCAAGGATCACATCTGTTGAACCTAACAATTCAAATTGAAGGTTTGAAATTCACATTGTTGAGCTCTAACACCCAAGATTTAAAAGGTAGAAGATTTAAGAAGGTAAGGTACTCATCCTGCTTGATCAAAGGTAAGGTCACATTAGATGAAGATATTATTATACCAAACTATGATAAGACAAATTTGATAGAGGGGAAAATTTTAATTTTGAGTGAGTTATATGCAAGAAAGGCTAAGCAAGCCAAGCTAAGAAGTGATCATTGAAAGAAATAATTTTTGTTTGAGATCAAGAATATTCTTTTAGATACTATTGTTATTGATAACTTAGATGAGAATACACACATTCTTGACTAACTGGTACATGTTGTAGACAAAATAAATAAGCTAGATAATGATGTTCAACAAAAGCATGGTGATTGAGAGTGTGGAGAAGGGAGTGGGTAAGAATTTGAATTTGAATTCCTCAGGCAGGAACATGACTAAACCATCTAGTTCTAGAGTGTGATCAGAGTTAATGGATGATTCCCCTACTAAGACTAGTGATCTTAATGATGGCAGGACTTTGGAGCACTTAGGAGGGGGCAAGCAGAATAAAAAATGATTCAGCCTATTTGGGATCTATCCAACTAGAAAATTGGTCTTCTTTCCAATTAAGGACATCTCTTTGAAAGATAAAGGTATGTATTCCATTAAAATACCAGATAAAATCATTGATAAGAACATATCTTGTATGGATTCAACTTTGGTTGGAAGGTTTTTAGGTGTCAAACCCAACATTGAAATTATTAGGGCTTTTGTGAGTAAGAAATGGAAGTTGAAAGGTTAGGTTGATATTATAATGATGGCTAAAGGGTGTCTTTCTTTTGGATTTTCCTATGATGAAGACAAGTAGGATATCCTTTGTAGTGGTCCTTGGGTCTTGGGGAAGCACACTCTGATTTTATAGAAATGGACTCTAAACTTTTACTCTTTGGATGCTTCTACTATCCAAGCCCCTGTTTGGATTAGGTTGATAGGCCTCCCACTTGAGTTTTGGGTGGAGGATGTGTTTCAAGGTATTGCCAACACCTTTGGGGAGCTTCTTTCATTGGATCCTATGACTATTTCTTGGAGAAGATTGAACTAAACCATATTCTATGTTGGGGTCTACCAAGGCACCAATATGCCTGATTCTATTTTGCTTAAATCTAAGCTGGGAATATGGAACCAACACATTGAGTATGAATCTATTTCCTTCACCTATTTTCATTGTAAAAAATCTAGACACTGGGCCAAGAAATGTCCTTTTTTGAAGGGATAGCCTAAGAAGGTCAAGAAAGTGTGGGTGATAAAGGTATAAAATAATAATACAAAGAACGAAAAGAGTGGAGGTATGTCTTTGGATGTGGATACTCCCCTACTAGCACAAATAAATAGTACTAAGATCTCATAGGGTGGAGGTGACTCTTTGGGTGTGGATGTTTCTCAACCCAATTTGGGAATAGATAAGGAGAAGGTGATGTGAAATGAGGATGAAGTAAAGGAAAATATGTTAAATCTTAATAGTGATATTCTTTACAAGGCTCAAGGAAGGGAAGTGAGTCACCCTGAGAAGGGGGTTGATAGGGTCAATGGGTTGACCTACAAGGATCTATCTTTTGTTGAGATTTCTATACCTTTAGTTTAGGATGATGTGTTAGAGGGTAAATTTTTTAGTGGTGAAGTGGAGGATATTTTAACTATCTCACAAGAGGAGGAAGAGATTTGGGAGGAGACATTAGGTGCTAACTAGCTCCCAGTTGGTAAACCATCTAAAGCTAAGAAGAAAGGAGAAGCCAATCACAAAAAGGAAGTGGAGAATACTGCATCCAAAATCAAGAGTAAGAAAGGAGACAACTCTAGCACATCTTATAACATAGTCTCATAAAAGGGGGATCCTAAATCTAACAAGGTAAGAGATTATTGTCCTTCTTCAATGCCTACTAGGAAAATCCTCAAGAATGGGGATGTTGGTTCTTCCCCTTCTCTATTGGGGAGACTTTCCAACATACAAAAAAGAACTGCTGAGACTAATAGAAGTATTGTAGATGGTAGTTAGAGGAATACCTTTGAATCAAAAAAAATTCATAAAAAATAAATATTATCTCATGGAATATTTGAGGGTTAAATAATCCTCATAAACATGAAATTTTGAGAAATATGACTAGGGATAATAGGTTGGATATTTTGTTATTTAGGAAACAAAGATGCTGAAGGAAAAAGTGGAAGATCTTCCAATTTTTAGGGGTAAGAAGATCATCAGAAATAATTCCAAGGAAGCTTCAGGAGGTATGGAAATTTTTTGGAACAATAAGTGAATTCAAGGAGATCTTATTTCTCAGAATAAAAACATGATGAATGTTAGATTTTCTAATTCTAAGGATGGCTTTACTTGGGTTCTTACTAATGTCTATGCTCCCAATACTAAGTGATGGAGAAAGGCTCTTTGGGAAGATATCACTAATTAGAGAAAGCTTTTTGTGGATGAGAATTGGATAGTTATGGGGGATTACAATATCCCTTTAAAAGAAGCTGAAAAATGGGGAGGCATCTAGAATAATTTGGATAATAGATTAGATTTAATGGACTTTTTTGATAATCATCTTCTTCATGATCTTGACTTGCATGGGGTCAAGTATACCTAGACTAATAGAAGAACTAGAAAGGATCTCATTTAGGTTAGGTTGGACCGAGCACTTATTAGTAGTGACTAGCTCCTAAAATAAAAATGTTCTCTCAATGCTCAGGTCTGATTGGGATCAGATCATTACCCCATTTTCCTAGTGGCTAATATGCTTAACTATTAGAGAAATTTCCCCTTTAGGTTTGAAAAAATGTGGACTCTTCACTTGGACTTGGAGAATCTCATAAAGAGTGGTGGGGTATTACTATGGAAGCTACAACTATGTTTAAAGTTGTAGCTAAATTGAAAAATGTTAAGAAAAACATTAAAAAATGGAATAAAGATACCTTTGGCAATATTTTTGAAAATAGAAGGAAGATTCTAGAGGAACTAAAAGAAATGTAGGATAGAATCTAGATTGATGGATATGAGGAAATCTCTAGGGAGGAGGAAAGTGTCAAACTGGCTAAGATTCATGATATCATTATCGAGGAGGAGATGTATTGGAGGTAGTGATTTAGAATTATTTTTTGAAGGAAGGAGATCATAATGCTAAGTTTTTTCATTTTACTACTTTGAATCATAGGATGGTCAATAAAATTTCTAGACTCAATATAGAAGAGGGACTCACTGAGAATTAGGAGGCTATTAAAAGGGAGGCAATGGAGTTTTTTAATAACTTGCTTCAAGGTGACCCCAATTTGGATGTGGCTAAGAAGAATTTGTTTCTTGATTGTATTCCTAATTGTATCTCTGAATATTAGAATAAATCTCTTACTTCCATCCCTTCCTATGATGATATTTTTGAGGTTGTTTTCTCTTTTGATGGAGATAACGCCCCAGGGCCTGATGAGTTTCCTTTTTTGTTCTTTCACAATTATTGGAATATCATTAGTATTGATGTTTGTAATGGGGTTAAGGAGTTCTTTGGATCTAGGAATATTCTTAAAGAAGTGAATGGTACCTTCATTGCTCTTATTCTGAAAAAGTGTTGACCCTTAGAATTTTTCCTCTTCTTCCTTTTGTTATCTCTAGATAGCAAAATGGGTTTGTTCCTAGTAGATATATTTTGGACTCCATCATTATAGTTCATGAAAATATTCACTCTCTTTTAGTGTCTAAGAAAGAAGGTTTTTTTCTTAAACTAGACCTTTCCAAAGCATATGATAGAGTGGATTAGAATTTCCCTCTTTGAGGTCTTGAAGCATTTGGGTTTAATAAAAGATTTAGTGATCTGATCTTTATGTTGGTTTCTTCTACCTCTTTCTTAGTACTTGTCAATGGCCCTCCTACCCCTTTCTTTAAGGCTTCTAAAGGTCTCAGAAAAGGGGACCTAATCTCTCCTATTCTCTTTATACTTTTGGTTGAATGTTTGGGAAGATTTGTGGAAAAAATGGTGATGTTAGGGACTTTGTGGGCCTCAATCCATCCTCTATTTCTTTGATATGCTCTTATCAATAATTTTTTGATGACTCTATTGTGATGGGAGAGGCCTTGGTTAGAAATGCAAGGAATATTAAAAAAGCCTTGGAGGATTATGGGCAAGCCTTAGGATAAGTAATTAAGAACAAGAGCATGATTTATTTCATTAATGTTAATGAGTTAAGGCAAAATAAAATCAAAAAGATTATTGGCTATGAGATTGGCTCTCTTCTTGGCTCTTATTTGGGCTACCTCTATGTCTTCACCCTCTTGAAAGTTTTTGGAGTTCACTAATTGATAAAATTCACACGAAACCTACTGGATGGAAAGGTTCCCTCCTTAGCTAGGCTGGAAAGATTGTTGTTTTGAAATCTATCCTTTAGAGTGTTTCACTTTATGCTTTGAGTGTTTTCAAAATCCCTAGAAAGATTGCTCATGCTTTTGAAAAAATATAGAAGCTCTTCTTATGGATTGGAACAGAGACTAAAAAAAGGTTACCATTGATTACTTGAGAGAAATTCTGGATGCCCCTTAACAAGGGAGGACTTGGATTGAAAAGAGTTACAACTATGAATAAATTTTTATTGGCTAAATTATTATGGAGATGGCACAAGGAGGAAAGGGAATGGAGGAATATTTGGGTTAAAAAATACAACAAGGATAACTTTAATTTTAATCAATTCCTTCATAATGATGTGGTGCAAGGGGGATCCATGATCTAGAGAAATGTTTAGTAATATAAATACATAATAAAGAAAGGGGTCAAATAGAAGGTGGACAATGGAAGGATAGTTCTTTGTTGGGAACACACTTGGATCTTGGACCACCCACTTTGTGAGGATCCAAGATGGAGTAGCTATATGGAGCAATGTAAGAATCTTATTGGTACTTTTGTGTTGTATTATTGGAAGAATGATACGTGGTTGGACCTCAAAAGGGTGAATGAAAATTTGGTTAACCTTAACAAGTGTCTCAATGCTATCTTTTTAAATCAAAAAGAGGATGATCTCATATGGAAGTTTGATTCTAGTGGAATGTTCCTTGTTTCCTTAGCCTGTGCTAATTCTTTTGTTATGCATCATGAACCTTGTTGGGCTAAGGCTTTAGTGAAAGGTATGACACCTAAAATTAATATTTTCGTTTGGATTCTTTTGCAGGATAAGATCTTAACTTTAGACAATTTGGTGAAGAAATGATTCACCATTATTAATAGTTGTGTTCTCTACAAGAATGATTGTGAATCAGTCAACCATATTACTTTGCATTGCTCTTTTACCAAAAAGCTCTAGGACAAGGTGTGTGACCTATTGAATATGGTTTGGGTCTTTCTAGCTACTATCCAAATGTTTTTCACTGGTTGGAATCCCCCTTCCAAGAATGTTTTCATCTTAAGATTGAGGGATTTTATTGTCCCTTATCTTTGTTGGGGGATATGGAAGGAGTGTAATGACAGGGTCTTTAGAGGTGTGGAGTCTAGTCCTGATCAAGTATTTTGTAAAGTTAAGGCTTTAATTATAGAGAATATTAAAGCCAATGGTTCTAGCTAGCAACCTCATAATGAGTGGGAAGATAGGGTGATCCAAAATTGGAATCTTAGGAGCTTGTGTAAGGACTAGTAGGGCCTTAATCTGAGGGATAATTCTAGATAAGATAGCCCATCGATGAACTAGTTCAAGATAAATTTTGATAGGGTCTCTAAAGGGAACCTACGTATTGCTTGTTGCGGTATAGTTATCAGGAACTCTTATGGTGAGAAAGTGGTATGTATGACTATCCCTATTGGTAGTCAAACTAATCATGTGGCTAAAACCTATTTTTCCTATCATGGTCTCATTTATGCTAAGATTTTGAACCTAAGGAAGGTTTGGGTGGAAGGAGACTCTCTTAATATCATCAATTGTCTTAATAGAATCACTAAGCCTTCATGGAATATTAGCAATATTATTTTTTAGGCTATTAATATTATCAATTCTTTTGATAAATCTGTTGTTACCCATAACTTTAGGGAAGCAAATCATGCTACTGATTAGGCAGCCAATGTGGCCTATTTAAGTGATCAAAAAATTAATTGGAATAATAATGATTTGTTACCTGTGGATGGCTACCAAATTTTTTATTATGATAGAGTGAGGTGTAGGCAAAGATATTTTTACAATGATGATGTTAGAGATTTGTAATTATGATTTGATTACACTTTGAAAATGGTAGGTGATGATTTTTAAAACATCGAGCTTTATTATACAGAAATTGTGGGCTGTTAATACCATTTTGTCCTTTGACTACAATATTGATTTTGCTAATAGTTTGCATAGGGTTTTTTAGAGAAAGTGATGTAGGAGCATCCAGAGGTATAAGGGCAATCCTGTGTCAACTAAACAAATGTACCTAGACTTAGTTTTTGTTTCATGTGTTTGCATTTCTAGATACCCATTTGGGTCAAATAAAGGTTCCAACTCTCATAGTTCCACTATCAGTGTTTTGGGTTAAAGTTTTTAATCACCTTGGGATACGTGTAAATGTTAGAAAAATAAGAGTATTTAATTGAGCCATCATTTTGGTGAACTAGAAGGTGTAAATTTTCTAGATGAATGTAATTGTAATTTAGAGCATTCCAGAAAAAGAATCAGGTCAAAAGGCCCCACGATTTGAAAGTTATTGCAATTTTTCAATTTTTGGAGACCTCCTAAGAATGCTTCAAAGTCAGGTTAGGGGCATTAAATGACCTCTAAAAGGGCTAAAAAATGGGGGATGAGTGTAGCTGTCCATAGGGCTATAGAGCACTTCAAGAGCTTTCCAAAAATGTAAATGGTTCGTCAATCGGAGCTATGGTTCAAAAGTTATGCCTCCCAAAAGTTTGATTACTGTTTCTAGATTCTTCTAATTTTGTGCCGACTTCTAATATGACTTCTACAGCCTTCTCTTTGGTCAGTGGATGCCAACTAGCACTTTCTAGAATTTATACCTAATCCTTAAGCTCTGGGGTCTATTTAAGAACATTTCTGGCATTGTAAAAGGCAGTTCGGAGTGGAGTTTGAGAGGAGGTACTAAAAGGAGAAATTATCTCCAGACTTATACTGTTGTAAGCCCTTAGGGCATGTTTTGAAGTCTATTTTCTCTGTACTAAATGTAATAGCATATTTAGACACTTAATACAATTTTCCCTTTCCTGTTGTGTCCATTCTGTGCTTGGGTCGTGTCCCCATCAGAAAGCTATCTAGCAACATTGAAGAGAAGAAAATGGGAAGGAAAAGGAAGAGAGTGGAACCTGAAAACTACAAGGAGTGGATGAAGAAAGAGGAGGTTTGGGACATTTTGAGCAGTGGGAATTTCACTGGCTACATGGAAAGGCTCAAAGGAAATAATCCTGTCATAACACAACAATTTATCAAAACCTGGAGGGACAACTCTATCCTTGTCAGAAATCAGAGAATGGATGTGATTGAAGAAGTGATTGTGAAGGCTATGAGGTTGGATATGGAAGGAATCAAATTCTATTAGGATAGGAAGCTATTAGATAGGGCTATTGATGAATTTGTAAATTCAGCAAAAGAGAAAAATCAATTGGTGAAAATTGGTAACTCTTATTTCAACCCTGCCTTTGTTTCTCAACCTTGGAGATTCATGTTGTTTGTTATTATGGAATGCCTTACTCTAGATAGCTAGTTTACAAAGCTTTATGGTCACCACTTTATGTTAGCTAACCATTTTAGGTATGGTATAAGGATTAATTTTCCCTTTTATTGAGGCAGTCATTGGGTTACTCAATTTAGGCAATTCAAAATTATCTAAATGGAGAACATGTGTTTCATGAGGGACTTATGGTTCTTATTATGAATGTTTTCAAATCCAAAAAGGCTAAAAAATCTAGGGGTAGTTTGAAGGCAGTGAAGTATGACACAGAGGGCAACCTCTTAGAGAAAGGCTATGACAAGGATACTAAGGATGAAGTGGAGGGGAGAAATAGGAGTTTGAAAGGGGGTATTGGGTGCAACTCTTAGAAGAAGAAGAAGAAAGAAGAGGTGAGTGACTTTGACCATGGTAGTGACTTTATTGAGGAAAATTTAAGAGGTTCCTAGAATAAGGGGAGTAGGGGAAAGGGATTGGGTATGAAGGGTCACAATGATGATAGGGTTTTGACCCCATTAGATGATAAACTTCTAGCTCATAGAATGGAGAGGAAGAGAAAATTGATGAGGTCTCAAGAGGAGGGGGTTGAGAATTATATGAAGAATGTGGCACTAGAAAGAGAGGAATTTGGGGATTAGGAGAAAATCTTGGATTTTGACAAGGATGAGGATGAGGCTAGCATTACTAAAAGACTTTTAGGAAGTCGTAAGACCATTATCAAGGAAGTTGGAAATTTGAAACAACAAATACAGTTTATTGCTAACAAAGTTGAGTAGGCAAGCAAATTGGCCAAAGGGGAGTGCACTTTAGGTCAACATATTGATAGGATTTTAGAGGTTATTGGAAATGCTAAAGAGGTTAAAAGCCTTATGAAAAAGATTCCATAGATTGAAGCCAAGAATAGGGTGTTGGAGAAGGATAATAGTGATAATATAAAGAAGGTGACAAGCCTAGAGGCCAAGGTAAAAAAATATTGAAAAAATGATTGATAATAATAGTAATTCATTAAAGACTATGGTAGATAATATGACCAATCTCTTGAAAAAGAATGAGCAAGATAAAGAACAAGATTCCCCTACTATTGTTGAGAACTAGGGATCTAGAAAATGCACTTGGGCTCATTCTAAGAAGAATGAGGAGACAAACAAGATGGAAGAGGTGAAGGTCACTGCAAACTATATGCACATCTTCCAGACCAAGTTTCTTACCTACTATAGACTATGTAGTTGTTTGGGTGCGGGTTTTTCATTGTTCCTTTGCGATCTTTTCAGCTCTATTTCTGGTTGACCTCCTATTTTTCTATTTTTCTTTCTTCTTTCTAAAGGCCTGTTATGTGGTGAACTATGCTTTTAGACTTAGATGTTATCTTTTTTGTTTTTTTCTCTAGACTTTTGATTACTTTGTAATAGGTTTTGGGTCCTTTAAAACCTATTTTTACTTAATCAAACAAAATTTGATGGAAAGAGAAGAGAGGCAATATGATACTAAGGTCATGGAGAGTGTAGCTATTGTGATTGTAGTAAAAATGGTCAATCTATCTACCAAAGCAACTAACATCAAGAAAGCTATCACTAACATCAATTCTTGATTCAACAATCTATGTTATGTTCTAGAATTCATGAAGGTGGTTAGAGAACAAATGGATAAGTTTTTTCTAGACATGTAGGATAGTGCACAAACATTGACTTCAGATGCTAGTACTAATTCATTTCATTTTTCAAAGTTATAATTTTTGCAAACTAGGTAGTTTGAAATTTTTCATGAAGGAAAGATAAGAGTTGAGTGGCTTAAAATTTAAGCTTTTTTGACTTCACATTTGGTAGTCATGCAAAAATATATTAATTTTCTAAAGATTGTAATCTAGAGTAATCAACAACTCTCTATTGGTGACAATATGGTTAATCTTTCCACTGCCTTCGAGATTTATTGTCACAATTTTGATGAATTAAAGGAAAATTGAGAGAAGATAACGGATCTAATTATAAACTCCCATAGATCATTTTTGCATAAATATGGCATAATTTTTTAATCCAGCTACATATTAGAACACTTGTGAAAAAAAAAAGGGGCAATTAGTGTTATGCATGATCAAAGATATGAAGGTGTACATGTCTATATAGTCATATGATTGTTGAAGTTTTAAAATGAAAAGTTTCAAAAACCTAATAATGAAAACAAAATACATCCAGGGGTAGCTAATTCCCATATTCAACATACCCATTCAGACATCAAGGCCAACTATAAGGCTATAATTCTTCTTCTTTAGGCTTTGCAAGAGCTAGGAGGGTGAACCTTAGATTCATTCATAAAGAAAATTGAAACCCCTAAATCTTATATGCTTATGCAAAATAACATAGACATGAAATAGTCAAAATCATGACCTATGAACTTGATAAAACAAGTGAGGGAAAATCCTTTCAACTCTTCAACATAAAAGGGAAAACATATTGATTATAATATTGATTTTAGCATAAACAAGACATTACCAATAAAACACATAGATCCTATAGCTTATTACTATCTTATATATTGGGAAGTTCTAAAAAATACTAACACACATCCTTGGAAATCATTGATACATTTCATATATCAAAACTCCACATCTATCCATTCACCTTGTGAATTAGATATCTGCATCAAGATTGAATGTCATAGTCGATCTCTCCCTTCATGAAATTTTTAACCTAATTATGGTAAATTTTAAACATTTACATGACTACTTGAATTATAAGAAAAACATACCAAAATATACAACCTAAAATATATTGCAATTGGACTTGTGTTCTTCATTCACAAACCACAAAATATTACAAACAACATAAATAGGAGACAAGAAATCAGGTCAAAGATAAACTCATTTGTTGTATTTTATTCATTTCATTGAAACAAATGCATGAGGATGCATGAAATTAACTCATGAAATAATTAAATAGACAAAACCTATCTCTATAATTTTATTAATTGATGTTCATATAGAGAGAAATGTCAAACATGAATGGTGGGATCATAGCTAGAGCTTTTCTCAATAGTCTGGAAACAGCCAACCATCAACCAACCTAGAGAAAGAGAAGAGAAGCTATTAAAAATAATGTAGGAAATCCAAAATCTGATATGATGGTGCCATTTGTCCACTTGAATAAACTCCATCTCCTAATGAAAAAATTCTCTCCACTCTCTTCTTCTAATTTAAAATTAGATCTTATCCTCTTGCTTCTACTAACTTATCAAAAAAATCTTTAGAGAATGGAAACATACAACTGATTTTTAAGTAGATATAAATCTCACTAAAACTCATGCCAAAACTAGTTCTAAATGTCTTTAAAGGAAAAATGATACTCAAAAACATTTTTCCCTAAATCTTAAGCCAATAACTCACATGTATGCTTCTCAACTAATTATAAAGCTCGAAAAATAATCATTTTATTGAGAATGCCCCCCATTTTAATAAAATTGCCTCTAACTTTTATTGTTAAATACATGCAAACATTCTGACTGCAAATACAAAAAATTCACTTTCTCCCCTTCCCAATAGTATAGTGCACTCTACATTTTGGATAAAAATGACCCCATTGGTGCACATTTTGAAAGTCCAGGCCTGTGGCCATGAAAAGGGCATTTAAAATTTGAAAATTTCAAAAATTCATATAGTTATAACTATACAAATACTCAATTTTATTTGAAATTTATTTTTAACTTTTTAAAATCTAAAGGTGCACGCATATTTTAAGAAAACCCCTTTTTTAATACAGTAAATATTTCAAAATTTCCACATATTACCTATAACTCGAGTTCAATGGAACCTTGAGTTAACTATCAACTAAACACCATGTGTTGTGATCCTATTAGTTGTATCCTCCACCTCACTGCTTTGTCACAGGGCTCTACCACATGTCATCTTCTCGCTACCTTAGAGCCTTGACTCTTAACCATAACTTAACTCAACTGACCATGCAATTAACCATTTTCACACCTTCAGAGCTCATTTCCCTAACCTTAGGTTAACTATTCTAACCATGTGACTAAAGCTTTTTTACACCTTCACATCTCAATCTCCTAACTATGTGGTTAACTCTGTGATCATGTGCCTAAAAGTTTTGCATGTTCACACCTACTATCTCTAAACCATGGGTTAACCTTGTGACCATGTGATTTCCTATTTTTGTACCTTTGGAGTTATTTTCATTGATCATAGGTTAATTGTTGTGCCAAAGTAAATTCCATTTTCTTAAATTTGTATCCTTTTCTTCTAACTGTGTATTTAACTTTGGGATCACGTGCCTAATTGCCATGTGTCCAGGTCATCATGTTTATCACTACATTGCCTATCAAAAATATTATGATGCCATCTCTACCAGTTGATTGGGAATGGGCCCCACACACATGAGCCTTCCTTTTCAAAAATTGTGTCTTTAAGACACTATCATAGTGTGAAATGGGATATAAAAAGTGCTAAAAGTGCCCCCATCTATAAAATGTGGGATAATGAGATTTCACATTTTTGAAAAAAAAAAATTACCCTATGCCTTCAACCATAGTGTCTTCTTCATTTCTATAGCTGCTCATCTCCCATGAAATTATTTTCTATATAGACATGAAACAAACAATATTGTATCATTATGATTGTAAATGTTTTAGTGTCATTGAATAATCTTTGTAAACTCATCAAGATGCTCACTAATAAGAACCATGGTTTTAATGACCTTGAAATCTCATTTAGTTTTAAATTTATAGATGGATTCAAAGTTGAAGGAGGTGTCCCCAACAACTAATATTGTGTCCCCTTCTCCTTCTTTTGTGCCACCCACATCTCCTCCATCTACAACTATAGTCCATCCAAAAAAATACACCATGACACACTCTGCAAGGGGCTCACTATAGTCTTCTCCACAATTCTACCTCCACCTATACTCTATGAATAGAATAGAGTGAAGGGGTTTTTGAATGTCAGTAGAATAGTTTTTCATGATGACCAAATTTGAACCCAAGCTCATCAATGGAAAACATGGATCCCATGTAAATGTTTGCACCTCATACCATGGTAAAGAATGCAAGAAACTTACCTATTATACCCATGCATAACTCTTTGAAGTAATTTAAAAACTTGAATAATGTCCATCTAATCAAAACTGAGCATTAGAAAACTTCCACTTTGTGACTAGGTATCTTCATCCCTACAAATGGCATATGCATAGTGGATGGAGATATGATCTATATGTGTATCATGAGTATGGTTTATCTGCAACCATGAGGCTAGCATAACACTTCTTCTATAGATTATGACATTTCTCACTTTGACATTCATGAGCCTCACCATACACATAAACATGACAATGATGAACAACCCTTGCCATGCATAACCCATTCATTAGACACCTATGGCTATGATGGCTTCTACTTGGACCAGGTAAATGATCAACATTGGGAAACTCAAACCTCATTCCTTACACAACATCATGGAAAATATGGCACCAAGATTAAATGTGGAAATCTACATTCAATTGCACAACCACTTCCTTCTATATGGTCAAGGAACAATGGCTATGAAAACCCATCTATCTCCTTGGTACCACAAATGCACAAGTCTAAAGTATTCCAACTCTCACCACACAATGCTGACCATTCAAACTTTCTCATTGACAATAATGGAAGAGATTGACCATACAAGAGAGCTCTAGAGATCCCTACTTTTGGAGATCCATGTGTATGCCCCCAAACATTGATTTAGTCTTGAATGATGATAAAATACTAAAAAATTATAATGATAATAGCCATTATAATCCCTTCTCTAAAACTTCTTTTATTCCCTTAGATTCTATTAGTCTTGTGAAGTTAGTCAAGCCCCAAAGTGGATTTGGCTAAAAAAAATTTCGTTTTCAAATGACTAAGATTTCAGATTGATCTATCCAACTCTTTATATTGATTAAAGAAAAAATCAATCCTACTTGATCATTTCAAACTCATTTCTACCACTTTATGAGAATTGTCTATTTTGAGTTAGAAGGCTCTACATCTAGCTTTAAAAGATGGATGAAACAAACACTTGAGCCCTAAGATATGAAATATTTGTTATCTAGCTCACATTCTCTTACACTATTAGATTTCATGCCTTGAAAACTTCATGGTGAAAATATATTGACTATCAAAATTGCCCATTTGAAATTATCCACAAATAAACACATCATAAAATAATAAACTACATTCAGTTTTGGCTTCAAAAATATGTCAAACTAATACTTGGGGCACAAAAATTGGGGCATTAGTTCATTATTATAAGGATAGTATAAGTCTAGATTTGGGCTCATGAAGAATAAATGGGTTCATTTGGAAGGTGTGCAAAGTAGGGTACTCAGAATTGTAGAATTGGGAACATTGGCAAAACAATGATTTTCACAAATGGAAAGGACCTAGAAAAGTGTGTAGATGGATTGGTCAAGACTTTAAAATTGGTACACTTAAAGAATTTTTAGAGTAGAACATAGTGGTACAATCAATTTGATCTCATATATCATGAGTTTAGAGTTTTGACATCCTGAATAGGGCTACCAATCAATCTGCACTTTAAGACACTAGTACAATTTTACAAATTACATTTAGAATTGCATTTGAAAACTAGTCAAATAGATTTTTCATAGGATAAAATCTAGAACATAGTTGGTATTTGACCCATAGAATCTAATGCAAAAGTAATTTTCTTGTTTTGGTCAACTAGGTCAAAGTTATAACTCATTAAACAAGGCTTCCTAGAATTATGAGAAATATGCATCAGCATGACAACAATAAACAACCAACTTTGGGGGATTCAAAACCTAATCAAAACATATCAAAGAACTTGAAAAATTAAAAATAGGCTCTTTTATATGCATACTAAACACTTCCAAAATGGTGAGTCATGAAACATAACCAGGTGCAAGATATTCAATTGCAAACTAGACTTCTTGTCATTGTTTAACACTTGAACAAAAATGCAAATTTGAATAGTGCTCAAAATAATGTGTCATGAAATGATTCAGAATATAAATTTAACATCATGGGACATATGCATATGCTAAATGAAAAGTGTTAGAAAAATAAAACATTCAATATGCCTCAAAGTGATAGTTAGGTATGAACACACAAAAAGTGCTTATAGGAGCTCAATTAGACTCAAAATTTTAGAATGGTACTCAAAATGGGGATGCAATTTTGAGTCCTATTAATGCTATGTTTGGGGATGCATTTACCTTGTGGGAATAGTAAGGATTTATTTCTCTGGAAGAAGTAGATCACTCAAAAAAATTCTCTCAGACAACTTTATTGAAAGAAAGAAAACAACTCCTAAACTATACAAACGATGGCCCTGGGCCAACGAAACTTCAACAAAACCTCTTACCTTTTTCATATACCTAATTTTCATTTCCAATTTCATGAGGAAAGATGAAAATATCATTCTAATCAGTTTCACCAACAAAATCAAAACTCTCCATTAGTTCACTTGGCAAAATGAAATTACTCTCATCACTCTCATAGTGCATATACTAATCAGAATTAAATTCTATATCATGCTCACTATGAGAAAGTGAATCGGCATGCTCATATAAACTAGAATAAAACTGAAAATCTTCATCTATAAATGACTGATGCATGCTATCAATGGGAAACACAAAGGTTTCATACTCTACTTTATTCACAAAGTTGCACATGTCAAGAGATTGCAACTCACCTTGTAACTGGGTGTAAAGAATATATAAAATCTGATTTCTCCTTGCTTGTAGTCCTTGTACTCATCTAATTAGATTTATCACAAGCTAAAACTCCTTCACACACAAACAACTGATTAGTCACCAAGTCTAAAAAATTAGCATGAAAGTGCTCACATGAAATATGCTAATCATAATCATATACTTCATCAAATGACTCATTAGAGTGAACTTTGAACTCAATAAACTCATCATCACAAGATTCATCAACATATAAGGAAAATATAGAATTAGATTTATAACTTCTAGCCCTTTCCTCTTCATCATATGAACAATCAAAACTAGCTTTAGTATTACCAGCATGAAAATAATCTAAAATTGTAATAACCCCAATAGGTTATAACTTCTTCAAACACCAAAATCTTCTCTAGTTCAGTTATTTGACATTTTGTCAAGCACTTTGCAAACAAGCTCTGATACCAATGTAATATGATCTTACAAGGACCTAATATTCGAGTACAATTCTTTTGGTATTTTCAATACAAATACATGGAAACTAGATATGAAATGCATATCTATAACCAACTGATATTTTGACAAACAATTGACATACAGTAATCACTGTAGTAATGCCAAAATTTGATTTTGAATTATCATAGAAAAATCATATACTTATAAAGTACAATGATAACTAATAATAGTTACATGAGGAACCTAATAATATTGATTCCCAAGAATGGAAATGAATCAAACATAGATATTGCATCATGACATCATGCATGCATATTGTAGTAGCCAAAATCTATTCTCCAATTTAAGTACAAATAGAACTCCTGAATTGAAGCTCTCCTAAATACCAAATTCAATGGATATTTCACCACCTCAAATGGTTGTAGCACTAAAGAGTTGACATTCTCCAATTGCTGACTAAAATTAAAAACCTTAGTTTCTTCTCCCAACTTAATATCAAATGCAATTCACAATAATCAGATGATAAACAATGAAGCTCTCACCTCTATTAATACTTTTCCTTCACCCTTCTAGAAGGAAATAAAATATTTAATAATTAAATCCTCTATAAGTTTCTCCCTTTCCAATAATTAATGTGTTTTTAAGAAATTAAATTACTAGAAGTTCCCCTTGCAATAATTAATGCACTCACTAGAAGCTTCTCTCTTGCAATACAATAATTAATTGTGCTTCTAGAAAATTAAATTACCAAAAGTTTCTCCCTTCCAATAATTAATGCACTCTCAATTAATTAAATTAATTCAATATAAAGTCATCTTTTTATTTTAATTTATTTAATGACTTTATAAGAAATTAATTTAATTAATTTCTCCTTATTTCTCCACTTAGCCCTCAAAGAATGTCAAGGCTAAGAACTCCACTAAGATGCTAAAAATATGGGGACATTACAATCTGCCCTCCCTATACTTACTTGTCCTCATGCAACTTCAAGTCTAGATGCTAAAAAATCTCCTCATTCTCCCATGTTGCATCCTCTACTAGTAGGTCCTTCCATTTCATGAAATAATCCCTTATAGAGCACTGCCTCATGTTCCTTTCCCTAAAATCAATGATAGCCTTTGGCACCAATATCAATTTTCCCTCATCATCTAAGGGTGGGAGCACTGTAGAAGGAACAATCTGATGTTCTAGTGCCTTCTTGATGCATGACACATGATAAATGTTGTGCACCACTCTTCTTGAGAGTGGATCGATGGTAAGCCTACAACATAGGATAAACCATATCTCCAAACTCAAAAGTCCACTCTGTCCTCTTCTAGTTTGCATATTGCTTCTATTGATTCTATGCCTTGGTTATATTATCCTTGAGAATCTTAACAATGTCTTGACTCTTGCAACAAATCACCTATACTAGGCACTCTACTATCACTCAAAAGTAGATCCATAAAATTGGGTGCCTCATACCCATACAGGGCTATAAAGGGTGACATCTGAATAGACATGTGATAAGTGGTATTGTAGCAATGCTCGCAGAGATAAATCCACTTTACCCATGTCTTTTTTTTCTCTACTATATAATTTTTGAGATATCCCTCCTTCCATTTATTCACTATCTCTGTCTAACCATCTATCTAAGGGTGGTAGCTAGTACTCAGAGTGAGCTTTTTTGCACACAACCTAAATAGCTCCTACCAAAAATGACTCATAAACTTGTTATATCTATCACTCACAATGCTTTGAGGTAAGCCATGTAGTTTGAATATCTCCTTAAAGAACAAATCTACCACCTATGTAGTAGTGTATGTAGTAGTGATTAGAAAGAAGTGTGAAAACTTCATAAGGTGATCCATAACCACATATATGCAATCCCTATCATGGGCTCTAAATAGTCTTGTGATGAAGTCCATAGGTAAAAACTCCCACTTACTATTAGTAATTGGAAGTGGCTGAAGTAAACTGCCTAGATAGGAGTGTTCCTGCTTATTTTTCTGGTAGGTGGGATACTCCCTAATATACTAAAGTACTTCTTCTTTGAGCCCTTTCCATGTGAAGTACTCTCTAATCTACTAGTATGTCTTGTAGAAACTAGGATGTCCTACCATAGGTGAATCATGAAAAGATTTCAAAATCATCCTCCTCACTATTGAACCTAGAACAAAAAAATTCACCCTTTATAAATGATGAGCTTATTCACAAGGGTGTATCTACTATTGTAAATAGTTCCATCTATAAACCTCCTATAGAAACCACATAATCCAAGAAAGCCCCTCAACTATGTAAGGTTCACCAATGAAGGCCACTCTATAATGGAAAAAATCTTTTCAAGATCCATGTGTATGCCTTTTGTACTGATGATGTAACCCAAATATAACAAGTCTATCATACCCAAATAAAATTTGGACTCCTTTGCATACAAGGACTCTCTGCCTAATATATCCAACACCATGTCAAGGTGAACCAAGTTCTCCTTCCAAGATCTACTGCACACCAAGATATCATCAAAGAAGACAAGTACAAATTTCCTTAACTAAGGATGGAAAACCCTATTCATTGTTCCCTAAAAAGTGGCAATTGCATTAGTTAGCCTAAATGACATAACTACAAACTCAAAATGGCCATAATGAAATCTAAAGGCTATCTTCTCAATGTTCTACTCTCTAACTCTAATTTGGAGATAACATGATCTCAAATCTATTTTTGAGAAGAAGTAAGCTCCATGTAGCTCATCTATCAACTCATCAATCCTAGGAATGGGGTACCTATTTTTAATTGTCTTCCTATTAAGTACCCTATAATCAGTGCACATCCTTAATGTCCTATCCTTTTCTTTACCAAAACCATTGAAGAAGTGAAAGGAGATTTATTTGGTCTAATGTGGCCCATAGCAAGTAACTCCTTTATGGTTTTTTCAATTTCATCCTTCAACACCTTCAAAAGCCTATAAGGTGTAATCATGTTGGGCTTAGCCCCCTCCTCTAACTCAATGATGTGCTCAATACCCCTATCTAATGGTCTACCTGGTGGAATTTCACTAAACACCTTAGAGTGTTTAACCCTAAGCTTCTAAATATCAGGAGGATATTTAGTCTTTTGCTTCCCCTCCTATGATGGCATTAACATACACTCTGTTGCCCACTCTACCTAATCATGTTAAATCAATCTAGCCATCCTCTAGAAAGAGACCATTCTGAAATCAATATTCCTAATTGCCTTAAGAATTTATGTCTTCCCATTTACTTTAAACCTCATGTCAATCTCCTTGAGATTAAGAGTGAACTCACCAATATCTTGCAACCAACTCATCCCAAGGACTATATCTATACCTCCCATAGGCAAAACATATAAATCTACCTTAAAGGCATAATTATTAACTTCCAATGGGAGTCTAGTGATCTTATGATCAAAATTGAGGACATAGCCATTAGCTGCCCTCACTCTAATTCCCCCAAAATCCTCTCTTTTTATACCATGCCTTTCCACCAACCTAACATAAATGAAATTATGAGTAGCACTGGTATCAACCAAATTTATAACTCATTGTCTAGCAAGTACTCCTCTCATTCAAAATGATCCTGCTTGATTAATACTAGTGAGATGAGCTTCCCTAAGTTGCCCATGTCCTTCCCCATCCTTGAACTCCATTTTAAACAAGTTTGTAGCCTTGTCTTCCTTTTTTCCACCATCTATTTCCTCTATATTAGATTGCTAGTTGAAATTATCTAATTCTGATTCCTCATAGTATGCCCACATAACTCTGTTAGCTTTTCCCTTTGGTTTAAGAGGATAGTCATGGTTTGCATCATAGGGTCCCTTATAGTAGAAACATAAATTTTTTTCTTTCTCAAATCATTTAATGTTTCCTTTTCAAAAGGTGTTGGAGTTTTATCTTTAGAATCATTTTAAAAATCAATCCTCTCTAGTTTTTTATAAAATGGTTTGTTATCCTTACTAGAAGATGCCCCTTTGGACTAAAATTTGCTTGTTGGGACTACATGTTCCATACTTCTTTCCTTTTTCATAGCTTCCAATAAAGAAATGGGATCAAATGATTTTATCCAACTTTTTAGTAGTTCAGATAGGCCTTCAATGAAAAGAACTATCAATCTATGCTTTGAAATGTTTGGCACTATGACCACCACCTGCTAAAATTCACCAATGAAATACTCCAAGTTTCTTGTTTGTTTCAACTATGCTAATTCCTAAAAATAAACCTCTAGATATTTCTTGTCAAATATTTCAACCAACCTATCCACAAAGTCCTGGTACTTTGTCATCTGATTATGCTGAAGTGTTACCATACCATGGTACCACCAATCATGTGCTACTCCCTCCAAATGCAAAGTGGCATATTTGATAGCTTCAATATCTATCATTGGCCTTAGTCCCAAAAATGTGTCAAGCTTATGAATCCAAGCTTGAGATGTCATCTTACCACTCCCATAAAATGTAGGCATAGTAAGCTTGCCTATAGCCCTCTTTAGCTCACTATTTTGACCCCTAGGCCTCCTATCCTATCTGAGTGACTTGTAATGTTCTCTTTTCTAATTTACAAAGCATTCAAAGTTCATCCTGTCCCAAACCTATGGTGCCAATAATTCCCATTCATCATTTTCAGCCATAAGGATATCTACAAATGTCTCATCCTCAACTTCCTCTACTGGTTCCTATAGTAGTTTTTCTCTAACAAAGGTAGGATGTGTGGGCCTATCTGTTGTTTTGAAAAGAGTTCTACGAGCTCTAAGTGATCCCATTGCACTCTTGTTATCCTCTTGTTCCTGATTCCATCTATCCTATGGATTCATGTGCTCAAGCATGGTGTTGAGTGTCTACAAAGCCTAATCCATCTGCTTTTGTGCTATAACCATTGCTCTATAAAATTCCCTTATTTCTTGATCCTCATTCCTATTGTCTCTTGGTGGGCTACACTCTTTCTTGTCACCCATGGTGTCTGGTTGTGTATAAAAATCTTGTTCCCTATCAAATAAAGCTTTCCTGTGAGTGGAAAATTTGTGAGAGCCAACCCCAGGTGGATGCATGTGATTGCTAAACCCTCATGATGGTAGGAACTAGGCTCTAATACCAATGTGATAACCCCAATAGGTTATATTTTCTTCAAACACTAAAATCTTCTCTAGTTCAATTGTTCAACATTTTGTCAAACACTTTGCAAGCAAGCTCTTATGCCAATGTAATATCCTCTTACAAGGAACTAACATGCAAGTGAATTTTTTTTTTTGTATTTTCAATGCAAATACATGGAAACTAGATATGAAATGCATATCTACAACCAATTGACATTTTGAAAAATAATTGACATACAATAATGACTATAGTAATGCCAAAATTTGATTATAAATTATCATAGAAAAATCATATGCTTATAAAGTACAATGATAACTACCAATAGTTACAAGAGGAACCTGATAAAAGTGATGCCCAAGAATGGAAATGAATCAAACATAGATACTATAGCAAGGCATTGTGCATGCATACTATAATAGCCAAAATCTATTCTCCAAATTAAGCACAATAGAACTCCTAAATTGAAGCTCTCCTGAATACCAAATTCAATGGATATTTCACCACCTCAAATGGTCACAACAATGAAGAGTTGACATTCTCCAATGGCTAACTAAAATTGGAAACCTTAGTTTCTTCTCCCAACTTAATATCAAATACAATTCACAATAATCAAATGATAAACAATGAAGCTCTCACCTCTATTTATACTTTTCCTTCACCCTTCGAAAAGGAAATAAAATATTTAATAATTGCATTCTCTAGAAGTTTCTCCCTTTCCAATAATTAATGTCCTTTTAGGAAATTAAATTACTAGAAGTTTCCCCTTCCAATAATTAATGCACTCGCTAGCAGCTTCTCTCTTGCAATACAATAATTAACTGTGCTTCTAAAAAATTAAATTACCAAAAGTTTCTCCCTTCCAATAATTAATGCACTCTCAATTAATTTAATTAATTTAATATAAAGTCACCTTTTTATTTTAATTTATTTAATGACTTTATAAGAAATTAATTTAATCAATTTCTTCTTATTTCTCCACTTAGCCTTTAATGAATGTCGAGGCTAAGAACTCCACTAAGATGCTAGAAAGATAGGGACATCATAGAAATAGTATGAAAATTCTTCCTAATGGTATTCTCCATATAAGACAACTCCTCATGTGTATTGATATTTGAATTGTTATCATATAGACCTCCAAAATTTGACAAAGAATGTTATGATTTTGTACCACTTTCAACATCAAACTTTGGGGAAAGGACTTCATCTTGAGAACCCAAAATAACAAGGGAATACTAGATCATCCATAAAATAATTTGCATACCTTTCATAATCACAAGCCAATAGTTCTGAAATTTCATTAGCATTCAATAAGACTTCATCACAAGTCTATTCTCCTTTGCTTTGATCATAATCTAGATGATCTAAAAAACTTATAGCAGTAGTACTACTAGATAACAATATGATAAATTAGAACCATTAATACAACATATTTAATCCTCCTTGAACAATACATCTTCATTAGGTATATCTCCATAATTATTTTCATCACAAGAAAAGTTATCTATAATATTGTTAGAACTTTCTTCATTCTCATACGTAGTCACACAATTCATTCTCTATCACATATCCATCTTTCTCTTGCTAACTAAAATCATTTTCTTCACTAGATCTAGAATCCATCTCTTCACAATCATAAGACACATTATCATCATCCATGGAATCATCACATTCACTCAGACTTTTATCACATTCACATTCATCATTAGAATACTTAATATGAACTCTTTTTATATATAAAGTACTTTTCATCTTCTTGATGTATTTTTCAATTTTCAAAAGCTTTTGTAATCTTAAATGTATTGATTGGTTAATTGAATCAAGCACAAAGACTTCTAGGAAAATAATGGGTAAAGAATATTCCTTAGGTCTTAAAGAAAACTGCAGATCCATGAGTGTTAATTTGAACTTCTTATAATATTGATCATCTCCTAGACCTTGAATACTTCCTACTATATTTCTTATGAATATGATAATTTGATTATGGAGTTCTTCTTTTTATCTCTAAAATATCTTCAAACCCACTTTAAATTACTTGGTAAACTAACTTTATATCTGTGATTTGATTCTATTTTGAAACAAAATTTCTACATCCTTCTCCTAGAGTTGATAATCACCAAATAGAGGCACTGATTTCTAACACTTGACTTTCATGAAACAAAAACTCATGAAAAGAAAAATACCTTTAGTGTTGGTGCTGAAATTTGATTTTCTAATTTGGCATAGATGTAAACCTCAACTTCTTCACACCTTGTATCAAAACCATGCAGAGTGATGGCACATATCAATGTCATAATTTTGATATAGTTTTTATAGTTTGGACTTACTCATTTGTGAAATTTTTTTTCCAAAACATTTGTTTAAATACATTGTAAACTTATGCCAGAGACAACTATAAATTACTAAACCTATGGGTAGTGTGTATAACATACTTTGCCTAATATTATACATAGAATGTAGTATTTCATATAAATATTTTAAGCTATGCTCTAATATTTGAATAAGAGTAGGAATGTTATCTTGTATATGTGTTCCAAATGTTTCTAACTTTTAGGAAATGAAGACCAATGCAAAAGGGTGGTGATTACTACAATAAATGAAGAAGATGATGAAGACTGATAATGGCAAGGAAAGTGCAGTTTAGTTCCTATGGATAATCTGTGCCTATAGAGGAGTTATTGTTCCAAAAAATCTAGGAAGACCTAACTTGCTATATTTCCTACAAGTTGTTATTCTATTTCTTAGTAATAAATGTACTATGTTGTGGTTGATCTTTTGCCTTCTTTTATGGTGATGTTTTTTCAAACTTTTATGTTATGTTTTTAAATAAGTATCCAATCCTCTATATAAGGGATTTGGATCATCCTAGATAATAAAAAGGATAAGATAGATAGTGCTAGTTTAAGATTTAGAAGTTACTTTTATTGGTCTTCATGAATTATTCAGTCAATGTAATCAAAGAAGGAACTTAATGAGAGAGTAATTTTGAAATACTCATTATGTTCTTAGTTAGTTGAAAGGGGCCCACTTGGGAGGTGGAATAGATTTAGGTAGAGTAAATCTATTCCTTGTAATTTCCTATTTTCAAGATATATTTACTATATTATTTGTGTAGCATTGTTATTGTGGAAGTTCCTATAGCACTTGAAAAAAATGATCATGGTGGATGTTTTGAGTTGTTAACTAGTTTGTTCATTTTTAGAAGTTTTCTTTAGTTATCTATTGTTAGTCCAAGTGTGTTTACTATTCTATATTAGTAGCATAGGTTTTTTTCATGCATTTTACCTTCCTATAGCATAGGTTTTAGGACTCTTAAAGGAACTTAGTACACATATCATGCTGACCCATTTCAAGTCCTACATCCCTAGGTTGACCATTCAAGTGTATTTCATGATGGAATAGGTAGTCTTTAGAATAGATATAGTATCATTAAGAGAAACAATGGTGTGATTATCTTCATCTATTATGGAACACTATATTTTTGGCACTATTATTGGGGATGGTGCCAAACTGAGAACCTTTATGAGTCCTTTATTTTCAAATTAATTTTTTAGTTATAAATGAAAAGGTTTTGGGCTTGATTAACAAGTCACCAATTCAATTGAATGTATTGAAGAGGGATACAATGAGATGAATGTAGTAGATTTCTTCCATGGGAGTATGTTAATTTGAACAAAGAAATTGAAGAAGAAGTTGAGTTGCCTTTTGAGGATGCAAGCCCTAATTTTCCTGTAGGATCTTCCTCTAGAGAAAAACCTTTGGACACAAGTTGTCTTCTGACTTTTGCTGAAATTTTGGCTAGCTTTCTTGATAGTTCTAGTCTAAATCCACCTGTTGATAACAATCCCATAGCCAATGTTCCTTTTTAGCTGCAATCCCATAATAAAATACCTCCACTAATGGCATAACCTACTTTTCCATTTCCTCTCCTGAGTCTCATAATCATTGTTAATCTCAAAAATATACCTGCAAATGCTCTTCCAATTGTTGGAATTCTTTAGAATAACTTGGGGCGTGAATCAGTTTTTCAAGGTCCAAATGTACAAATAAAACTTTTATTAGCTTAGTGAACCCATAAAACATTCATATTCATGCATGCATCCATATGAATATGCAATTACCTAAAACTTGTAGGTTACTATCAAATCAACTTGTAGAAATGTAAAGTATGAAACATAATAGATTCATCAACAAACTTGATGCAATGATTTACTGTGAAAACCCAGTTTGGGAAAAACCACTAGTAACATGCTACTCCTTTTCACTCTTCTGAAGTGATGCCCTATGAAAGGCCAACCTTGTTAAAGGTTACAACACACACTATTAAACGTGACCTAGTTAAGGGATTTCAATCACCCTATTAGAAGTGAGCCTTGTTAGAGGACTTTAGGCCATTCACATGGAATGACACCTAGTTAAAGTATTTACTAATGATAGTTAGGCCAACCTTAATCCAAAGGATTTACCCTAGATTGATACAATTATTAGAGAGTAACAGTAGAGCTTTGATCTGATACAACTTACAATCTACTATTCAGTTCTCAATTTTCTTGGCCTTTTCATTTTGTAGTTCTGATAGATTGTTCACCCTTCAAGCATATATCTCATTAATCCTTCTTGATTAGTATTCCAATGTAGTATCCTTTTAGGTGACTTGATGAAGCAAAACCTTTTCTCCCTTAGGTTCTTGCATACAACTCTCTACTCTATTACACTTTGCTTCATGACTAGACATTCCTATAAATAGGAAATGAAGACACTTTGTCATTTTCCATCGTCCATTTTAGAGTTTGGATGGATTAGGTAGGATACAATGTACCTACCCCATATCTTTTATCTCTTCTAGAAACTTTTCCTAGAATCCATTTGAATTTTCTTGGAAATGGTTTACATCAATTTTTGTGCCACCAACTCATCATCCTTATCTCCCTCCTGGTTCACAAGTTTTAAGAAAACAAACTTGTCAACTTAGATTGAGTGAATCTTTGATTTTTAACATAATGCAACAAGTCAACATTATCAACCTTCTAATGCTTGGCACGTACTGTGTTACTCGGAATCAACTAAAGTTTACTAGTGCTTGGCATTAACTAAACTTTACTCGACATCAACTATCTTACTAAGCATCCTATAGAATTTTTTTTTTACTCAACTCCAAATAACTTTCTACTTAGCTTGTAATAACTTTGCTTAGCACCTACTATCCACTCAGTCAAGCTTGGTAGACAAACTTTGTTTAACTTGTTCTTCTAAACTTTCTTAGTACAGCCAGCATTTTATAACCTTAAGTAAATTATTAATTCACCATGTCATCACTATCTTAATTGATCCTTGTACTTCATTGACATAATCATAAATAAACCTTTCCTCTAGATGCTTTTATTACATCTTATTGATCAAATCCTTTCTCATCAATCAACTAAGTGATAGTACTTGAATCTTATAAACAATTGTCTTACTAGAAAATAGTAGGTTTGAAATCAATGACAAAATAATGATTGAAATACATAATCTTCTTCAACAATATCCTTCTTAACACTTCCTTTTTCAATTAGATTTAAATAATCTCCTTCTTTGGCATTGATGGCAAACCAAACTAATCAACCAAGTCAATCAAATGATGAACATCCTGTTCAACCAAGCTGACTAGGCTAAAATAGTAAGACAATACCAAAAAGAAAAATTGTATTGAAATATCTTCCTTTTTCAGCAACTTCCATCTTTTGATTAGGTTACAAAAAATCTTTCTTATAACTCCTAAATTCATTTTCATATTTCCCTCTTCCTAGGCACATTAGGATTTCTCCCTCTTTCTTTTATACTAGATTGATCAATAGAGTATCTTCCTTTGATGATCTTTCTAGCTCTCTGATCAATGTTCTGGTCAATGTCTCCCTCTTTGTTGTGACTCAATTCTTGATATTTTTCCTCTTTAATCAATAGATTAGTTTAGGAATTTCTCCCTCTTATCTCTTGCACTTGATCAATAAAAATCTTCTTTTGATTATGATCAATTTAATGTAATTTCTCTCTCTTTGACAACAATTCCAAAGATATATACCAAACACTTACCATCTTTAATATATGTAGATATAGAATTTTATAGTTTCTTCAATTTCTACCTCTGTCACCTCACTTGTGATGGATTTGTAGTTCAATTTTGTGATTACTTTAGGTAGTTCCTAAAGTAAGATCTTCTACATCAACTTGCAACATTTGACAATCAACTTGTTTGATGCAAGGTAATCTTCTTATTTCTTAGATAGCCTTTGATAGAGGTATCACCCCTAATTTACCTCTTAGATACTCATAATCATCCTTAGGTAATGCTTTTGTGAAGATATCAGTAATTTCATAATTTTTGTTAATATATTCTATCTGCACCTCTTTATCTTGAACTAGCTCTCTCAAGTAATGATACTTGATTGCAATGTGCTTTGTCTTTGTGTGCATTCTTTGATATATTGATAGCACTTTTATTATCACAATAAAGCATCATTGGTTCCTTGGTCTCTTCCTTCTTTCCTTTAAGTAGTTCTTTGATCCACACAATGTTTGTACAATTTATAGTAGCAACAACACATTTGACTTCAACAATAGATTGTGAGGTATAACTTTATTTCTTACTAGTCCATGTAACTAGTCTTTTTCCTTAGAAAAATTCTCCTCCACTGGTGCTCTTTTTGTCATCAATATTTCTAGCCTAGTCAGCATCAATATAGGCTCTTAAGTCAAATATTTCATTCTTCTTGTAGTATAGACCAAACTCTTTTGTTCCTTTTCGATATCTCATTATTCTTTTCACTATCATTAAATGATTCTCCCTAGGATTTGCAAAGAATCTTGCAACTATCACTACAAGCAATACAATATCAAGTTTTCTATGTACTAAATATTGCAATTTTCCAATCATAGACATATATAATGTTTGATTCACCTCAATTGAATCATCATTCTTTGACAACTGCTATCCTATCACCATAGATGTACTCACTGGTTTGGAATCCTCTAGTCCAAAAGTTTTCAATATTTCTTTAATGTACTTTGATTAAGTGATATACATACCATACTTCATCTAATATTCTTGCAATCCACATAAAGCTTGATCTCTCCAAACATAGACATTTCAAATTCTTTCTTCATCTAATTTGCAAAATTCTTACATAAAGCATGTTGTCCTCTAAATATGATATCATCAACAAATATTTTAGACAAAAAAATACCTTTTCCTTTCTCTGTCTTCATGTACAAATTGTTGTTATCATCAATCCTTTCAAATCCAATATTCACAAGATAAGTATGAAGTCTTTCATACCATGCTCTTGGTGCTTGTTTCAAATCATATAGGGCTTTTTGTGTATACATACCATGTTCTTATTTTTATCATCAACAAATCCTTCTAGTTGTTCTACGTAAAATTCCTCTTCTAGTATGCCATTTAGAAATGCAGATTTAACATCCATCTGATAAACTTTGAAACCTTTGTTTGTAGCCTAAGCAAGTAGAATTCTCACTCCTTCTAATCTTGCAATAGGGGCAAATGTCTCTCCATAGTCAATTCCTTCTTCCTATGCATATCCTTTGCAAACTAATCTTGCTTTGTTCCTTGTGACTTCAACATTCTTGTCTAGCTTGATTCTAAATACCCACTTGCTACCAATCACATTTTTGTCTTCTGGTCTAGGAACTAGACTCCATGTTTTGTTCTTCTATATCTATTCAATCTCTTCCTCCATGGCTTTGTACTAGTCATCATCTTCTAATACATATTTTACTAATTTGGGCTCCTTCATGTTTAACAACCATGATTCACTTCTCAATCTATTTCTTGCCATTGGCCTAACATCTTTGTTTCCAATTATTTGATCAACAAGATGATGTCTTTTGACTTATTTCGACAATGTTGGCTTAGGTCTTGTTTCTTCATTTTTTCCTTTAGCTTCAAAATCCCTATATTTATTTCTATCAAGTATTTCAGCATCTCTTTCATGTACACTAACCTCAGAATCAAAATGTGCATCTACTTCATTTTGCAACTTGGCATTTGAATGTAGCTTAGTTCATGAATGCAACTCAACATTCACAGGGTGTGACTTAGTAGTCACTAAAACTTGTTGTTCATTTCCAACTTAATTTGTAGCATTTGCTTCAGTAGTCATTCCTTCATAAAATTATACAAATGATTTGTATCCTTCTAGTTCTTTCATAGGTTTAGCATCATGTACTTCTATAAATTCATCAAAATTCACATTTGCACTTTCCACAATTTTGTTAGTGTTAGTATTTAAACATGTATATGCTTTACTTCTTGTGGAGTATCCAAGGAATATACCTTCTTCACTTTTTTCATCAAGCTTTCCATTCCTAACATCTTTAAGAATGTAACATTTACTTCCAAATACCTTTAAGTAGTTGACATTGGGTGAATATCCATACCATAGTTACAAAGGTGTTGAATGAGTACATTTCTTGATTTGCACACGATTTAGGGCATATTCAACTATACTTAAAGCTTCTCTTTAGTATTTTAGAGCAACATTCTTTTCCATAATGAGTGTTCTGGCATAGTAATTTATAGACCTATTTCTCCTTTCACCAATTCCATTTTGTGGAGGGGGTCCTAGGAGTAGATGTCTATCTTTTGATTCCTCATTCATTACAGAACATCTCAAACTCATTTGTGTGAATTCTCCTCCTCTATCTAATCTTGAACATTTCAAACTTTTACCTATTTCCTTCACAACTTTTTCTAAGTACCACTTAAACATTTGGAAAGCATTAGATTTCTATTTTAGAAATATGACTCTCATCATTCTAGAGTAATCATTAACAAATATCATTATATACGTATCTCCTCTAAAGCTTTGTACTTCAATTGGTCCATAGGTTAGTATGAACAATCTCTAGTATTTCTTTAGAGGTATAAACTTTACTCTTGAATCTTTATTTTGTCATTTTACCTAGCTGACATTGTTTGCATGCTACATTATTAGGTTTCTTCAACTTAGGCAAACCTCTAACTTTCTTCATGTTACTAATACTAACCAAGTTATTAAAATTAACATGACATAATCTCTTGTGCCATAGCCATACATCATCAAGTCTTACAACAAGAAAAGTACCATCCTCTATATCTAGATAGAATAGATTACCTCTAGTTTGATCACCTTTTCCAATCAACTTTCCATCAGTATCATATATCTTAGCAATCTTATTTTCAAATTCAACCTTGCATCCAAAATTGTTTAGTTGTGACACACTCAATAAGTTATAATTTAATTCTTCAACATAGTAAGCATTGTCACATGAAATCTTGTCTATGAGTTTGATAGGGCCTTTTCCTTTTATCAAGTATGGTGCATCATTACCAAATCTTACACTATTTCCATCATAACAAGTTAAGGTAATGAAATTACTTTTGTCTCCAGTTATGTGATGTGAGCGTCCACTATCAATGATCCATCTATCCTTTTTGTTTACACAAGTCACAAGTGTAGTTGCCTCATCTTCATTAGATTTGTTCTTCACTGCAACATACACCACTTCATCATCATGTTCATTAGAATCATCCTTGCCTCCTTCTTCAGAAATGTAGCATGACTTCTTGCCTTTATCTTTGTAATCCCTACTATCATCTTCTCTTATATTTTTATACTTGTTACAATATTTGTAGTTCTTCTTCTATGTACATCGTGCAACAATATGACCAACTTCATTACAAGTGAAACAAATGATGGGTAACTTACCTTTGAACTTGCCTTTACCTCTATGAAATCTTCTTGCCAGTAGTGCTTCCAATTGTTCAAGATCTTCTTCATCTGTATCACTATAACTAGATAAATATTTTATCTTTCTTTTATTCTTCTTCTTCTTCACCTCATCAAAATCTTTCAATAACAACTTAACTTTGAAAGAAGATTCAAGACTCTCTAGTTTGTAATTGTCAAAGTTAGCTCAAACACAATGTGTCTTCCTACCAGACCTTCAAGAGTTTGATTATTTCTTGGAATACATCTCAAATCTTGGATTATAGAAAATCTAATAGCATAAATAGGTAATAATGTTCTCAAGACTTTTCTTAACACAACATCATCATCTATATGTCTAGTAGCACCTTTTATTTCACTGACAACTTTTATTCTAGCAACATATTGAGCAATATTTTCACCTTCTTCCATTATCATATCATCAAACTTACCTCTGAGACTCTGAGATTTGGCTCTTTGAAATTTTTTTTCTCCTCTATAAATAGTGTAGGGCATCCCACATTTTCTTTGTAGTGTCACATCCTTTGATATTATCAAATTTGGAATAGCTTAGGGTAGATGCAATCTCCAACATCACCGGGTTGTGTTCTTTCTTATTCTTCATATCTTGAGTAGTTAAGGATCCTACTAGATCAATATGTTCCACTATAATGGTAGATTGTGCATGATCTCCAAGTCATCCAAATTGTAGCTTCATTGAACTTTTTCATGAAAAAAGGTTATCTCTGTTAATCTTGGGTACATCTCTTTTTGACATCTTCATCTTTGTGCTTCTAGTACCTTCAAACTAGTCCTCTTAAGAAGATGGCTTTGATATCAATTGTTGGAATTATTTAGAATAACTAGGAGGGGGGCGAATCAATTATTCAAGGTCCCAATGTACATATAAAACTTTTCTCAGCTTAGTGGATCCATAAAATATTCATATTCATGCATGCATCCATATGAATATGCAATTACCTAAAACTTGTAAGTTACTATCAGATCAACTTGCAGAAATGTAAAGTATGAAACATAATAGATTCATCAACACACTTGACACAATGATTTAACATGGAAACCCAATTTGGTAAAAACCACTAGTAACATGCTACTCATTTTCACTCTTCTGAAGTGATGCCCTATGAAAGGCTAACCCTATTAAGGTTATAGTAAATACTATTAAATGTGACCCAATTAAGGGCTTTCAATCACCCTGTTAGAAGTGAGCCTTGTTAGAGGACTTTAGTCCATTCACTTGGAATGCCACCTGATTAAAGGATTTACTAATGATTGTTAGCTCAATCTCAATCCAAAGGATTACCCTAGACTAATACAATTGTTAGATAGTAATAGTAGAGCTTTGATCTGATACAACTTACAGATCTCTATTTTGACCTCAATTTTCTTGGCCTTTGCACTTTTTAGTTCTAATAGCTTGTTCACCCTTCAAGCATATATATCCTTAAGCTGTCTTTCTTAGTATGCTGATGCAATCTCCTTTTAGGTCACTTGATGAAGTAAAACCTTTTCTCCCAAAGGTTCTCACATCAAACTCTCTACTCTATGACACTTTGCTTTGTGACTAGACATTCCTATAAATAGGAAATTAAGATACTTTCCATTTTCCATCATCCATTTTATAGTTTGGATGGATTAGGTAAGATACAATGTATCTACCCCATATGTTGTATCTCTTTTAGAAACTTCTAGAATCCATTTAAATTCACCTAGAAATGGGTTGCATTAATTTTTGTACCACCATCTCATCATCCTTATCTTCCTCCTAGTTCACAAGTTTCAAGAAAATAAACTTGTTGACTTAGATTCAGTGAATCTTTGATTTTTAACATAATACAATAGCTTAGCATTATCAACCTTCTAATGCTTGGCACATACTATGTTACTTAGCATCAACTACAAAATTACTTGGAATCAACTGTCTTGCTCAACATCCACTAGAATTTTCTTTCACTCAGCTCCAACTAACTTTCTACTCAGCTTGTACTAACTTTTCTTGGCACTTACTATCCACTCAGTCAAGCTTGGCAAAAAAAAATTGTTTAACTTATTCTTTTAAACTTTCTTAGTGTAGCCAACATTTTGTAACCTTAAGTAGATTATTAATTCTTGAGGCAATCACTATCTTAACTAATCCTTGTACTTCATTACATATCATAACTCAACCCTTCCTTTAGGTGCTTTTGTTACATCTTATTGTTTGAATCCTCCTCATCAATCAACTATGTGATAGTACTTGAATCTTATAAGCAATTATCTTACCAAAAAATAGCAAGTTTGACATTAGTGACAAAATAATTATTGAAACACATAATCTTCTTCAACAATCTCCTTCTTAATACTCTCCCTTTCAATTAGATTTCAACACCAAAGTTCTATGGCCTTGCAACTAAGGATCCTAATACTTTCTTTTTTGAGTTTGAAATACTCTATCATAGCTTTTAATATAACACTAATGCCTATAAGCTCAAGTTTTTTTCCAGCAACATTGAAAAAATCAACCTTGTGATGGTTCATCAGCTTAGGAGCCAATGCAGTAGGTACCTAGGATGAATGCAAACTCTATTTCTAGAGAAATAGAAAGAGTATTGCAAGGTAAATGATTGAAGAGAAGATGATATCTTTAGAATATCAAAAAAGGAGGATGAAACATTAGAACACTATGTTTCATGTTTCTTATATACACTATAGAAGAACCTTCAGCATGTACTATTAGAGGATTAATAGAAACTAGTCTTTGTGAGAGAGGTAAATGATAATGGTCTGGAAGCATTCGACTTGATGGCTAGCAATGTTGTATATCAATCCTCTTGGGATGACCTCAAGAAAATCTTTCTTAATTACTCAAGGTCAACTATGAAGAAAGTTAGAGGACATTGGTCCATAGTTGCTAAAGGGATCAGTTGGGGTATTTCAAAGCTTGAGATATCTAATGATGCAGGGTGCTCCCCTTAATACCATAAACTCATAATAGAAACAAAGAAACAACAAAAAATGCAAAAAAAAAAATATGGACTTCTTATTTACACTGAAAATTTTGAATTACAAAATTCATAAGTACATTATGGTAACCCAGATAAGCACCTTCAGTAAAATAATTTGCTAGACAAGCTGCAAACTATCACCCAGAGCTGTCCTAGACCATATTTAGGCCTTTCTTAAATATGTAGTTGTATGCCACCTAGGAAGGTTTTAGATGCTCAAAATTAATACCTAGGGCCAACAGTCCATAACAAAACATATAGAGTTGGCCAGATACATCTTTGACAATTATTTTACAAGTTTTAGGTAGCCCAACTTTGGAAGGCCATAACTCACGAACCGTTTCTCTAATTGGCTATTATAACCACATTTTGGAAATGCCATCTCCTGATCTATAGGCTCAAAATCATGCTAGTGCCTTTTCATCAAGTTTTTTGACCTCATCTATGCACTTTACGGCCTCCAATAGTGAGTCTAAATATTTTTCTACAAATTTTTCCACCGAAAATATGTAATAACTTCTCTGATACTTAAGCTGGAGCAATGAGATTTTTATGGTAGGCTTATATCTCTAAAATGAACCTTCATATAGAAAATGAGAACATTCTAAGGTCATATAAAAACCTTACTTAAAATAGAAAGTTTCCATAAATAGTAACCACCTTTTCTACTAGTCCTTATTAAAATAAAAAAGACTAAAAATAAAATATTTTTTGGGTGATGCAAGATTTCCCTTACACCTAGGATGCTCCTACATCAGACACCCAAGGTAATTTCAGAAGTGACCCTATCATATCTTAGGTGTTTAGAGGAAAACCAAGATAGTTAAACTCCTTCTTTGCTAGCCATGATGAATTCTTAATTAGCCTCCCTTTCTATTTGACCAGATATTCCTCATATGTTCTATTTTTGGTACTTTTGCCAATACGATTGTCTAGTATCTCCTCAATCTCCTATGTTGCCAAACTAGCTACTAGAATAATCCAATGTATTTTTGGAACTTCATCTCCATCACATCCTTCATAATACTTTATCAAATTTGAAATATTAAATAGGGGTGAAATATTCAATTGAACAGGTAACTCCACTTCATATGCATTTCTAGAATCATGCATTTTCACTATCTTGCATGGTCCAAACTTCTTCATCTTCAACTTATTATATGTACCCACTAGAAAATGCTCCTTTCTCATATGAACCATGACTTCATTTCCAATCTGAAATTTCTTATATCTCCTTTTCACATCTACCTTAGCCTTATACTATGTATTCATCTTTATGATGTGCTTCCTTACCTTCTCATGGACATTCTTCAAATGTTCAGCAAAATATTTTGCTTTAGCACTACTTATCTCTTCTTTATCTAACTATCTCAATTTAGAATGGTGATTTACCAATACTCCTATTGATAGAATTATTATATGAAAATTCCACATATGGTAAAATTATATCCCATACTTTTGGTTTATCTCCAACCAAGCATCTCAGAAAGTTTCCCAATCTATGATTCACAACTTTTATCTATCCATCAATCTATGGATGATGTGATGAACTGTAATTCAAATCTATCTTCAACTTCTTCCACAATGTACACTAGAAGTACGGAATAAATTTGGTATCTCAATCTAAATCTATACTCTTTGGCAATCCATGTAATCTCACCACTTCTTTGAAAAAAAACTCTACTACATGAACAACATCACTAGTCTTCTTGCAAGGAATAAAATGTTTCATCTTTGAAAGCCTATCAACCACCACAAAAATAGAATCATACCACCCACATTGTGTCCTTAGTAATCCAAGAACAAAATCCATGCTGACATCCTCCCATGGCATCTCTGGTATAAGAAATGGCTAATACAACCTTTTATTATGCTTCACTCCTTTCGCCATCTGACATACTCAACAACTTTGTACAAAATTCATCACATCTTGATGTAACTATAGCTAGTAATAATTTTTAGCAACCAAAGCTATAGATTTATCTCTATCAAAATGTCCATCCAATCCTCACTATTCTTCTCATTGATGAGGTTCTCTCTCATTGAACTTTTGGGAATGGACAATTGGCTTCCTTTAAATAGCATACTATCTTGGATAATAAAATCCAACCACCTTTTCCTATCAAGTGTAACAAGTTTTGTACAAGCCTTCCATGCTTCACCAAAATTAGGATCATCTAGATACAAGGTACTAAGTTCCTTAAACCCAACCACCTCTATTTGCATTTCTACCAACAAAAGTTATCTTTTACTAAGAGCATTTGCAACTTTTTTAGACTTCCCACTCCTATGTTTCAAAAAAAATGTATAACTCTATAAAAAATCAACCCACTTTAAATTCCTTTGATTCAATTTTCCCTTACTATTCAAATATTGCAAAGCTTGATGATTTGTATACAAAACAAACTCCTTGGGAAGAAGATAGTGTATCCACTTCTTCAATGCTTGAACTATAGCATAAAATTTCTGATCATAGACAACATATTTTTTTTTTCCATCATTCAACTTCTCACAATAGGTCTACCTTCTTGACTCAAAATAGCTCCTATTGTAGTACCACTAGCATCACAGTCTACTTGAAACACCTTGTTAAAATTAGGAAGTGCTAAAATAGGATGCTCAATAGCTTTTTGTTTCAACAGATTAAAATTGTTATCTGCTCCTACAATCTACTTAAACTCTTTCATATCCCCTCTCATTGTTTCACTCAAGGGTCCACAAATACTACTATAACTTCTTATAAACTTTCTATAAAATTTAGCTAGTCCATGAAAAGATCTTACCTATGTCTCACTCCTTGGAGCAGGCTATTTGAGAATAGCCTTCACTTTGTTTAGGTCCATTTTTAGACCTTCTCTTGAGACTAAAAATCTCAAATACACCAACTCTTTCTTTACAAAATTGCACTTCTTCAGGTTTATCAATAAATTTTCTTCCCTCAACTTATCAAACACCTTATGAATATGAATCAAATGCTCCTCCAATGTCTTACAAAGATCAATATATCTAGGTAAACAATGAAAAACTTACCTAGAAACTCCTTTAGTACCTCATTCATGACCCTTATGAAAATGCTTGGTGCATTGGTTAGCCCAAAAGGCATGACTAACCACTCATACAGTCCTTCCTTTGTCTTGAAAGTAGTCTTCCACTCATCACCTTCTCTGATATGAATATGATGGTACCCACTCTTTAGATCTATCTTTGTGAAATACTCAGCTCCACTCAAACAGTCCATAATATCATCCATCCTCAACAATGGAAATCTATACTGTATTGTGATCTTGTTGATAGCATGAGAATCTATACACATCCTCCATTCTCCATTCTTATTTGGTGCTAATACTTCTAGTACAACACATGGACTCAGACTCTCTTGAATTAACCCCTTCTATAATAACTCATGATCTTTCCTATTCAACTCTTCACTTTCTATTGGTGTCATTCTGTGCACTGCCTTTTTTGGAAAACTAGCTCCTAGAACCAAATCCATCTGGTGACTAATCTTTCTCATTAGGAGCAATCAATCAGGTACATGATCTTATACAATATCAAAAAACTCTCTCAACATAACTGCAACTTCTATAGGTACCTCCTCTACTTCTTCTTCACTATCTTTAGGAATTATAGAAAAACACATATGTTGATGCTTCATACCTTTAAGAAACTTTTTTCCATCGACAAAACATATTCTAGCAACACTACATACCTTTTCTTCCCTATCCTTCAATGACTTCAACTTATGTTTCACTCCATCCTTAGTTAGATTGTAGGTATTTTCTCGCCCATCATATACAACATGCCTATCAAACTACCATGACCTACCCAACAAAATATGACATATGTCCATAGGTATGATATCACATAGTACCTCATCTTGGTAGCTTCCAATTTTGAACTTCATTGGGCACTACTCATTGAGTATGGACATGGGTGTTTTTGCCTATTCAACTTCACCTTCATGACCATTGTTTCTAACACTAGATTTTTAGTACTTCCACCATAAATGATTATATCACAACACTTATCTTCACATCTACACCTTATACAAAACAAGCTCCTTCTTTGCTTAGGTTCATTCTCACCACTTAGTAGGACACTTCAGTTAACTAGGACTTCTCCTCTTTCAACATCTTTAGAATATGAGTATCTAGAATCTTCATCAACATGTGCAACTCTGTCCTGACCTTCTATTTTTTGATCTATTCTTCCTTGGTGCTAAGTACATTCAAATGCTCTATGCCCTTCTTGTCCATAGTGAAAACATTTTCAATGGAAGCCTCCTCTTCTAGATACTTGTCCTCTACCTCTTCCTCTCTAATCTCTATTGTTTTGATCATAGAAATGATTGGAATTGTTTGCCCTTTGGTTCTAATTGATACTTCCAGCCTCATCCTTTTTCTTTTGATCATCATTATGACCACCATAAGATTGTCTACTAGATCTTCCACCACAACCTCTTCCACTATTCTTATTGTCAAAATTTTTGTTTAGTTTCTCCTTGACTGTTAGGGAAAAATAGTATGCCTATTCAATACTACTCATTCAAATTAGACTAACCTCATCCTTAATGCTAGGTCTTAACCCATTAAGATAGCGTGAAACTTTCTCCTTATCATCTTCTGCAAAGTTAGTTCTAATGGGAACTCCATAGAACTTTTTAGTATACTCTTGAACAAATTTTCCTACTTGCTTCAACCCTTGCATCTTCTTCAATAGATCAATCTCATAATCCATGGGAATGAATTTTTTCTTTAGTTTATCTCTTTTCCAATCCCATCTTGTGATTTTGTCCTTTTCCTTTCTATTTCACTCTAACTGAACCTCCTACCACCAAATCTTCACATGTTCCTTTAATTTTACCTTCACAAACTTGACCCTACCAGAATCATCAATATCTTCATACTCAAAGTACTACTCAAGTTCATTGATCCAATTGATTAGTTCCTCTAGGTTAATATTTGTCAAAAATATGGGAACCTCAAACATAGGTCTTTTTCCAATCTTGGAGATGGCCCTAAAAAGCCTCTCTTCCTCTAGATTTAGAACTTCCTCTACTTTAGCATTTTCTTCTACTTTGTCCTCATCCTTGCTTCCATTTCTTATAGGAAGATTTATTCCCCTTCAATTTTTTTCTTCTAATGCTTGCATTTTCCTTTGGAGGGCTTGGAAACCCTTAGGTGTAACACTTACACCTCTTCTGCCATGCTCTTTTCATGGAGGCATTTTTGTGCTTCTACTGAAAGCCTAGTGCAAACTGCCTCACAATTGGCCACCTATCTACATACTCGGCCCAAACTATGGTCTTGGTGCAAAATGACTCACAATCAGTGATTTTTCCACACACTCAAGAACCTAGCTCTGATACCACTTGATGCAGGGTGCTCCCCTTAATACCATAAACTCATAACAGAAACAAAGTAACAACAAAAAATGCAAGAACAAAATATGGACTTGTTATTTGTACTACAAACGTGAAATTATAGAATTCATAAGTATAATATGCTAACCCACATGGGCACCTTTAGTACAATAATTTGCAAGACAAGCTACAAAGTATCACCTAGAGTTATCCTAGACCATGTTTGGGCCTTTCTTAAATAGGCAATTTTATGCAATTCGAGAAGGTTCTAGATGCTCAAAATTAATATCTAGGGCCAACAGACCCTAACAAAACATAGAGAGTCAGACAAATACATCTTTGACAATTATTTAGAAGTTTTGGGTAGTTGAACTTTGGAAGGCCATAACTCACAAACTGTTGCTTCAATTGGCTATTATAACCACTTTTTAGAAACACCAGTTTCTAATCTAGAGTCTTGAAACCATGATACACCCTTTTGTCAAGTTTTTGGACTTATCTAGGCACTCTAATCCCTCCAATGGTGAGCCTAGAGATTTTTTCTACATATTGTTCCACCAAAAATCTACAATAACTTGATGAATACTTAAGCTGGAGCAATGAGATTTTTATGGTTAGCTTATATATTGAAAGTGAACCTTGCTATAGAAAATGAGAACATTCTGAGCTCATATGAAAAACTTACTAAAAATAGCAAGTTCCCATAAATAGTAACCACCTTGTCTACTAGTCCTTGTTAAAATAGAAAAGACTAAAAATAAAATATTTTTTGGGTGATTCAAGATTTCCCTTACACCTAGGATGCTATTGCATCATCTAATCTACTCTTAGCTTTCAAGTATGACATCATAAATAATGTCACCACACATCTTGGCACAATAACTAAAAGGAAGAAGCATGCAGAGGCTAAGTTGTAGCTAGCTAAGTACTATCCACACTACTAGAATTAGAAGAAATATTTTCAATGCAAATTGGTCTCAAGTGTGGAAAACTAGCATCTTCCAACTAAGTACATCAAGATAGAAAAGGAGAGGATGATCAAGAATTCTTCGTTGCTCAATGCTGACCATGGGTCTCACATCTAAGTATGCCTCAAGACCCCTTACAAAATTTAAATCCATATGGTAATCAATGGAAAAAATACAATGTCTAGGGTCATCGACAATATAGTCAACCTAATTGGAATAATGCTTGGCAAAATAATCCACAACAACCTTAATATCCACAACCCCCAAACCAATGACAACTACCCTAGGGGAATTGGCAATCTATAAACCAATGGAGAGGACCTCAACAATGGCCTAACAATTCCAAATACCCACCTTTAACACCTCTAGCAAATCTGTTTGCACTAATGCCATCACTTGCAAGATTTGGACCTTAAAAGAAAACCCAATTTCCTACACAATCTCACCAAATCTAAATAATCAACAACCACAACAACTCATGTATTTTGTTGATGCTCAACAATACCTTACTTATGCTCTAAATGTTGTAGATTTACATTTAAGATTAGGTACAACCCTACCAGGGCCTAAACCACCTCTCATAACAAAAATACCAAATACTCTTGTAGTATCAGTGCTAGAAAATTCTTAGCCACAAATGGTTGACCTAACTAGTGTAACTAGCTCAGCTCAAACCCAAATAGTAGTTCAATTTCCCTTTCCACAAAATCTCATACAAAGTAAACTTTCACAAATAGAGGAAATAATCCTTTGATATCGTTGATCAACTAAAGAACATACATGTCCAAATTCCTTTATTTGAAGCTATTAAAGATGTTCCTATTTATGGCAAGGCCATCAGAGAAACCTATCTAAAAAAGCCTAGGAGAAAGAAAAAGGACCCAGCTATAGTCCATGTTGTAGGGAAATTGGCTGATATTATGTTAGGAAAATTGGTCATTCCTAAATATTTTGATCCAAGAATTCTAGTTGTAAATTTGATTATAAATGGTCAGTTTGTTAAAAATACTTTGATTGATCTTGGTGCTACTATAAATATTATGACTAAGGATACTATGAAAAAGTTGAATATAGAAGGATTAAGGGCTACCCCAAGAATTTTGTAACTTGTAGATAGTTCTAGTGTTTCTCTTGATGGAATGATAGAAGACATATTAGTAACCCTAGACTCTCTAGAGTACCCTATAGATTTCATGATTCTATCCCCTAAAGTCAACTTATTTGGTTACCCTGTCATTTTAGGAAGACCATGGTTGGCTATAGCCGATGCAAATATAAGTTGTAGGTCAAGAAGTATGACCATATCAAATGGACAAGCAACTAGGAAATTTGACCTGTCTCCTCTAGCATAACCTCAACCAAATTTATGCACATCTGTATGGCCTGATTTAGGGTATGGAGAGGAAGAGTTAAACTCTATAGCATATCTTATGATAGTATTCTTAATAATACTTGTGTGGTAGAAAATGATGTATCTGACAATTTTGTGTTAGAACTAACCACATATGAGGAATGTAATGAGATTTAGTTTCTACCCAAGGAGCTAGACATTATCCATCAACTTTTAACTTGTGAACTAGATACACATCTAATCTCTAAAGCTGCTATGCTTGATCTTACAACTACTGTTGAGTTTTTAAAAGGTCATAATCTCCATGTCAATAAAAAATTACCTCCCAAATAGATGAAATAGTTAACAGAGCTTCTTTAAAAACATGAAAAGGCTTTTGCATGGGATTATGGGGACATAAAAGGGTTAAGTCCTACATTATGCACTCATAGGATATATATCAATGAAGGGTGCCTACCACTTCATCAACCCTAGAGGAGGATTAATCCAACACTCAGAGAAATAGTTAACACTAAACTATAGAAGTTACATAATGCTGGTTTTATATACCCTATATTTGATAGTAGATGGGTCTCACCTCTAGTTATAGTACCTAAAATGGGAGGGAAATGGTATATTTTTGTAGATTATAGAGAATTGAATAAGGCAACCAAGAAAGATCACTTTCCTTTACAATTTATTGATCAAGTTTTGGACACTCTGGCTCGTAAGAAATATTTTTCTTTTCTTGATGGATACAGTGGTTATAATTAGATAAGTATAGCTATAGAAGATCAGGATAAAACAACATTTACATGCCCATGGGGTACTTTTGCATATTTTTTCTTGCCATTTGGCCTATGTAATGCCCCTGCAACATTTCAAAGAGTTGTAATCAATATTTTTGTTAATATATTGGATGACTACATTGAAATATACATGGATGATTTTACAACATTTGGAGTCACCTTTGAAGAATCCTTGATGAATCTTGAAAAGGTTCTTGTTTGATGCAAAGAACATAATCTATCACTCAATAGTGAGAAATATTTCATGCTCATGTACGAAGGAGTGGTGCTTGGTCATTTTATATACTTCGTAGGGATACAAGTGGACCCAGCTAAGATATAAGTAATTCTAACACTACTCATACCTACAAAACTAATGCAAGGAGGGCATGGAAAGAACTAGAACCAAAGGCACACCTAGCAATCCAAACCAACCTTATAGAGTGAAAAAAAAAAAAAATCAAACACACAAAGAGAATAACACCATAAAGAGAGAACAATATTCTTTTATTGATTTATGAAATGATCAGCATATATGCCCAACTGTAAGGCCTTCTAGGTTATGGCTAGATACAAAATACATTCAAGATCTAAGATCCAGTATCAAATTAATAGCTCCAGAAACAAACTTTCCAAACTTTCATGTTCTACTCTCAACTCACTCTCTTCTTCCTCCCAAAAACTTGCCCTAACTCTAAGCCCAAATAATTTGTTTATAATTGCCAAAATAGCTTACAGATCATTCTAGAACAATACATAATAGGAAGGCTGACCAATAACATTTTGGACACATCCCAAGAAAATATCTAACATAAATGTCATAGTCAAAAGAAATCTTGCAAGTCGGTGTGCACCAAAAATGTAGAAATTACATCTAAAATACTGACACTAGCATCAATAGGACAACTCGGCACATGAAGGGTCATTCGACATCCACTAAGTAACTTGACACATGAAGAATAGCTCGGTACATAAAGAAGAGATTGAAACACACCATGGAACTCAGCATACACTACAGAGTGAGATGGGATAACATGCTAACCCAAGTGTTAAGATGACATGGGATAACTTGAACCTAGCTTAAACTACAAAATTACTAGCACTTGACAATTGATGTAACTCAAAAATGACTAAAACTCAACAACAACTAGCAGAATGAAAAAAAATGAGTAGGATAACATCTTAACCCAGGATGCTCTTGCATTAGACAACTAGGGTAAAAAGAAATGATTCTCCTGAACCATGCAAGTGTCACAACTTGAGCTGAATCCAACTCAGATTGAGAAATCCATGTAGCATCTTTAACAAGTCTATTTTTTCACTTCACCAAATTTTCATAGTAGTCCTTTCCTTTTGTGCTTTTACCAACTCTCTAATCCAATATCTATTCAAACTATTCAATTTTCTTCTTAAGATAATAACCAAGTACAACAACTTTCATCATCTGATTCATGATACTTATATAGATCAGCAACATTGAATATAGGAGATATATACATGTCATCAAGTATCTCAACTTCATAAGCATATCCACTATCAAATTTTTTTCAAGATTTTACAAGGTCCAAACTTCTTCATCTTCAATTTATTGTATGTTCCAACTAAAAATCTTCCTTTCTTCAAATGAACCATTACCTCATCACCAACTTCAAAAACATGATGTCTTCTAGAATTATCAACATTATCCTTGTACTTTTGATTACTTTGTACCAACTTTAGCTTCACTTCCTTATGCAAAGACTCCATAAAATCAGAAAATTCTTCTCTTGTAGCACTTCTCTTCTCTTCACCAGCAACATCTCTTAAACTTGATACTCCTCTAGGTTTCATTCTAGTAATGATCTCAAAAGGTGTATTCCCTATACTTCTATTCGCATAATTATTATATGAAAACTCAAATTGTGACAATACCATCTCCCAATTATGTGTTTTTATCTCCAACTAAACATCTTAGCAAATTACCCAAGCTTTAATTCACAACCTCTATCTATCCATCAATTTGCAAATGGAATTTAGAACTAAAATTCAACTCAGTACTCATCTTCTTCCACAAAGTCTTCCAAAAATAACCAACAAACTTACTATCTCTATCAAAAATAATACTTCTTACTAATCCATGCAATCTAACAACCTCTTTGAAGAAAAGTTCAGCAACATGGTTAGTATCTGATTTCTTCTTACATGGTATAAAATGACTCATTTTAGAAAATCTATCCACAACAACAAGTATAGAATCATACCCATTTGTTATTTTAGGCAAACCAAGAACAAAATTCATACTAATGTCACTCCAAGGTTTTTTAGGAATAAAAAGAGGTGTATACAATCCAAAATTCTAACTTACTCCTTTTGCAACTTGACAAACTCCACAACTCTTCATGAATTTTTGAACATCCTTACAAATCTATGGCTAATAATACTTCTCCTTCAGCAAACTCAATGTTTTATCAATTCCAAAATGTCTAGCCAATCCATCACTATGCTTTTCCTTAATCATATTCAACCTTATAGAACTTCTAGGAATACACAACTGAATAGCTTTGAACAACATACCTTCTTAAATGAAATATTCATCATAATTACTGATGTAAGCTATCAGATTTAGTGCTTTGTAATGTCTCCATGCCTTAGAGAAATTAGGATCAACATCATACAATTCTTTCATTTAATCAAAACAAAGAACTTCAACCATCATTTTAGTCAAAAAAGAATGTCCTCTATCCAATGCATCAGCAACTTTGTTAGTAACTCCACTCTTATGCTTAATCACAAATATAAAAGCTTGCAAATTTTCAACCCACTTCATATATCTTTGGTTCAATTTAGGTTGATGGCATGCCCAATTTTTATGAGGCAAAACACAACCAACAATTTTTCTTTTTTTTTTAAAGGTAATGTTTAGAACATAACATAGAGTTCTTAATATTGCTATACTAGGTTATAGAAGGTTAAAAGTTTAGGATGGTTAATGATTATGATTTTAGGGTTGCAACATAGATTAAATCTTTAAATGAATCAATCCCTATTGGTGTGGTGAGGGCCTCAATCTTACTTCTAGGGTTGATACCCAATGAGCTCAATAACATTATAGTATGTTTCTATGATGGTGATGTAAGCATAGTTTTTAATAGAATGAAACCACATTCATTTCTATAGGCATAGGAATAGGTTGATGAGTCATCTAAGAATATATTGAGTATCTCCTAACTATACTATTTATTAAATTAAAGATCATTTACAACACAATTTAGTACATTCATATATATAATGAATTACATCACCTTCTTAGAAATATCTAAAGTCTGTGTCTATATAGATAGTTGATATACAAACAAGTAGTAGGTCCTATTTTTTGATGTGCTTACAATAACATTGTTAACTAAGCTATAGTTATTAGTACGGTCAAAGTATTTATGGGTCGAGTCTGGATTGAGTGAATAATGTTAGAAGAATTAATTGCATTTATAATTTTAACACATTTAATTACTATTTTCGAGTATAGGTCAAGGTATCCAACTCAAGATAATAAAAAAAAATATAATAAATACTATTAACCTACATTTATATTTAATGTGCACCTAAATAACATTCTTTATACAATATATAATGATGACTCACAATATATAAATTGTCAGATATATTAACAACATACTTCATTGATTATACTACTTAAGCTATGAAATAAAAAACATTTAATATATACTTTTGCTACATATAACATGCAAAAAAACATATAATATAACATTTTTATAATAACTATACTAGTATGTCTCTATTATACATATTCCTAATACCAAATAACTATTTCACCAATATCTCTTTTTAATAATCTACTATCTAAATCCATATTAACACTAATTAAACTTAATTGTTACTAACTAATATACTACCAATCATCAATTTATTACTAGCACATCCACGTACTAATTTCTTACCTACTAACTTTGAGAACCAAACCCCTAACTCTTAACACTAAATATCTACTTGCCTTATGACTAGTACTAACTATAAATCTACTAAACATTTCTAACACCTTTATTTCCTAACTCTTCTTAGTAACTTACATCTAAAAATATTCACCAAAAAAACATCCCCTCTAACATTATTAACATGCAATGGGTACATAACCTAGATAATTACCAACTCATTTTCCTAATTAAATGATAGTCCTATGCATAGATTTCTAACCCCTTACTAAGCACTCAACCTTGCCACTACCTTTTTAGAACATTCAATATGTCTCCATGCACATGTGCCCATGCAAAATGAGGCCCCAACCTTACTAGCTGACCTAGGGATTTTCTTCCAAGGTGGGCAGTCTTAAAGAATAAGTAATTCATTAATTTCTAACTTCAGTCAGAGTATATCAGTGCTAATTGTGCTTGGACTTAGGAATGTGTGGGAGGGGGAGATGGGGAGGTGGGTCCCCTCCCTCCCTCTCCCTATTTAATGATTTTTTTTTTGAAATGGAAAGGGATGGTCGCCTATTTCATAGGTCAACCCTTTAAAAAAAAAAAAATTCTTTTTCCTTTGTTGACTATTTTAAAGTTTATGTCTTTTTCAACTATGAGGCCGACCCTGACTAGGAAGTTGACTCCTAAATCCTTTTTGACTATCAATTTTAAAATGATATGGATTTGTACATAGATAATAATAACCTTGGATTTCCTATTTTTATTTAGTCTTTTCTTTTAGGAGATACCTTGGTATATTCCTTTATTATTTTAATTGTCTATAATAGTTGGGTAATATTTCCATTTCTCCATACAAATTCCACTCAATAAAATGTGCACCGATAGCCAGTTTATATTTTACATCTTATACATCCTATACTTTCTATTTGGTTTTCTTCTTCAATAGTCTAGGGTAATCATAATAAGTTATTTTAATGGTACATTATGGGTTACTAGATAGGTTATAATAGTCTATATTAATGAACTTATTGATTCATGTAGACAATATCTCCATACAAAAGCACATATAGAAAACATGACAAAAGTCTTATATGAACAAAATGTTTATTCTTCTCTTGCAAATAATGAGATTTAGTATACCATTTTCTCAAGATCTAACACTATATCCATATGCAAGGATCCAATTCAATGATGCATATACACTTACTATTCAAGAGAGTTGAAATGGTAATATCATTCCATGAAACTAATTCTCCTAATATGGCTATTATTTCATGTTAATTAAATTCAAGCTTTCAAATCTGCATAGAAGTAAAAGAGCTCAATAACTTGAAGAACCAAGATAACTTATCTTCCTACACATAATACATGCTTCCTCCAATAATTCTTACAATGCACAAAAGGTGGTGAAATCTTCATAGTATGACAACACAATGAAATGCTATTCACTAAATATAGATGTTTCACCAAATCTCTTTGTCAATAGGAAGCAATAACTCTACTCATGGAATACATTTAAATGCCCACAACCAGATGGAGTTTGCTCACAGCCTCAACTTGAATACAACAAAGAAAGTCTTCATCTTCTATGCACATGGAAAGACAATAAGAGCTCCAAGTTTTCAAGATCATCCAATAAGGACCTGAAAATGAAACATAAAAATAATGAAGCAGGGTATGTGCAAGATCATGGTGTACCAAACTATGGCCTTAAGTGGCAGTGAAAAATCAACAAATCAGGTTTATGTCAACTTGACACATAATTTTGAAGTGGTTATGGACTTTATATCAAAAAGTTGTAAGAAAATAATTTGTAGAAAATTGAATGTAGTTTCTAAACTACTAGGCCTTATTAAGAGAAAAAAATAATTGATTGGTCAAAAGTTTGAATTTTAATGCAGTACTAAGAAAATTTTAGGGCGAAAATAAAAAGTAGGTGTATGTCTGACCACCTTAATCAAAATCAAATCATAATATTTTTTTAATATAATTATAGATATGAAAACTAGACTCATGCCCGGATGTGACGCATATTTTTTGATATTTTTATTCCAAATAAATAAATAAATATGAATTTTCTACCAAAACTTTTTCGGATTAAAAAAAGTCTCGTGTCTGACCACCCTAACTAATAGAAAATTTGATCAAATTTTTTTTTTTTTTTGTTTTTTTCTTATACTAGGCGAAGTATAGAATGTGACGCAACTTTTAGATTTAAAAAATGTTATACCATTTGAAAGTTATAGCTATTTTTCATTCAGTATGTCAATCAACACTTTACAATAATCTTCATTGATAATTAACTAATAAATACTTATCGAACTCAGAATTTGACAAAAATTATATTGATGGAATCTAGAGAGTGATATTAAAAAACCCATTTCGTTTCATTCAATTTTGATCAAAATAACATTGTCAGACGGCTACCCGAAGTCTAAGTATCACTAAAACTCTCTATAAACACGTCTTTGGGGTTGACCAGGTAGGCTTGGTAAATACCAAGCCTGATCGAATATCCGATTCAAAATCGGATATCCGATTTGACATCGGATATCTGATATGGCTTGGCAGTCAAATTTCAAAAATCTTCAAATTTTGGAGGGAAATTCGATTTAAACGTTCTAGTTTTTTATTTTTAAATTATTTCACTTATATTAATATGTAAAGGCATATTTTAATATATTATATATATATATATATATAATAACGTAATGTAAACATACAAGATATAATCTAGTAATATATAATAATATCTTATGTTAATCTTATTACAATCTATAAATATAATATATATTATTATTATTTTTACTAAATATAATAACGTAATTTATATATATATAAAATACGTATTATATATTATTATATTAATATGTATGTTCTTAATATATTTATATAATAACGTAATATATTTATTAAATATAATAATGTAATATGTATATGTATATATATATATTATTATGTTGATATGTATATTATTAATATATAAGAGTCAAAGGGGGTCATAGGGTGACCTATAACCCTCTTTGACCCATTAAACGATGATATATGTCTCTAGGGGTCCTAAGACCCCTAGGGACATATGTCGTCCTTTAATGGGTCAAAGGGGGTCATAGGGTGACCTATGACCCTATGACCCCCTTTGACCCATTAAACAATGACATATGTCTCTAGGGGTCCTAAGACCCCTAAGGACATATTCGAATGGGTATTATGGATCAAAGGGGGTCATAGGGTGACTTATGACCCTCTTTGACCCATTAAACGATGACATATGTCCCTAGGGGTCCTAAGACCCCTAGGGACATAGTCGAATCGTTCATATGGGTCAAAGGGGGTCATAGGGTGACCTATGACCCCCTTTGACCCATTAAATGACGACATATGTCCCTAGGGGTCCTAGGACACCCAAGGACATAGTCAAATCATTCATATGGGTTAAAGGGGGTCAGAGGTCACCCTATGACCCCCTTTGACCCATTAAATGATGACATATGTCCTTAGGGGTCCTAGGACCTCTAAGGACATATTCAAATGGGTAATATGGGTCAAAGGGGGTCATAGGGTGACCTATGACCCTCTTTGACCCATTAAACAACGATATATGTCTCTAGGGGTCCTAGGGGCCCTAGGGACATATTCGAATGGGTAATATGGGTCAAAGGGGGTCATAGGGTGACCTATGACCCTCTTTGACTCATTAAACGATGACATATTTCTCTAGTGGTCTTTGGACCCCTAGGGACATATTCAAATTGTTCATATGGGTCAAAGGGGGTCATAGGGTGACCTATGACCCCATTTGACCTATTAAATGACGACATATGTCCCTAGGGGTCCTAGGACCCCTCGGGACATATTCGAATGAGTAATATGGGTCAAATGGGGTCATAGGGTAACCTATGACCCTCTTTGACCCATTAAATGATGACATATGTTCCTAGGGGTCCTCAGACCCCTAGGGACATATTTGAATCATTCATATGGGTCAAAGGGGGTCATAGGGTGACCTATGACCCTCTTTGACCCATTAAACGATGACATATGTCCCTAGGGGTCCTCGGACCCCTAGGGACATATTCGAATCGTTCATATGGATCAAAGGGGGTTATAGGGTGACCTATGACCCTCTTTGACCTATTAAATGATGACATATGTCCCTAGGGGTCCTTGGACCCCAAGAGACATATTCGAATGGGTAATATGGGTCAAAGGGGGTCATAGGGTGACCTATGACCCTCTTTGACCCATTAAACGACGACATATGTCCCTAAGGGTCCTAGGACCCTAGGGACATATTTGAATTGTTCATATGGGTCAAAGGGGGTCATAGGGTGACTTATGACCCCCTTTGACCCACTAAATGACGACATATGTCCCTAGGGGTCCTAGGACCCCTAGGGACATATTCGAATGGGTAATATGGGTCAAATGGGGTCATAGGGTAACCTATGACCCTCTTTGACCCATTAAACGATGACATATGTCTCTAGGGGTCCTATGACCCCTAGGGACATATTTGAATCGTTCATATGGGTCAAAGGGGGTCATAGGGTGACCTATGACCCTCTTGACCCATTAAACGATGATATATGTCTCTAGGGTTCCTAGGAGCCCTAGGGACATATTCGAATGGGTAATGTGGGTCAAAGGGAGTCATAGGGTGACGTATGACCCTCTTTGACCCATTAAACGATGACATATGTCCCTAGGGGTCTTCGGACCACAAGGGACATATTCAAATGGGTAATATGGGTCAAAGGGGGTCATAGGGTGACCTATGACCCTCTTTGACCCATTAAACGATGACATATGTCCCTAGGGGTCCTAGGACCCTAGGGAGATATTCGAATCGTTCATATGCGTCAAAGGGGGTCGTAGGGTGACCTATGACCCCCTTTGACTTATTAAACGATGACATATGTTCCTAGGGGTCCTTGAACCCCTAGTGACATATTTGAATCGTTCATATGAGTCAAAGGGGGTCGTAGGGTGACCTATGACCCCCTTTGACCCATTAAATGACGACATATGTCCCTAGGGGTCCTAGGACCCCTAGGGACATATTCGAATGGGTAATATGGGTCAAATCGGGTCATAGGGTAACCTATGACCCTCTTTGTCCCATTAAATGATGACATATGTCTCTAAGGGTCCTAGGACCCCTAAGGACATATTCGAATCGTTCATATGGGTCAAAGAGGGTCATAAGGTGACCTATGACCCTCTTGACCCATTAAACGATGATATATGTCTCTAGGGGTCGTATGACCCCTAGCGACATATTCGAATGGGTAATATGGGTCAAAGGGGGTCATAGGGTGACCTATAACCCTCTTTGACCCATTAAACGACGACATATGTCCCTAGGGGTCATAGGACCCCTAGGGACATATTCGAATGGGTAATATGGGTCAAAAGGGGTCATAGGGTGACCTATGACCCTCTTTGACCCATTAAACAAAGACATTTGTCCCTAGGGGTCCTAGGACCCTAGGGACATATTCGAATGGTTCATATGGGTCAAAGGGGGTCATAGGGTAACCTATAACCCCCTTTGACTCATTAAACGATGACATATGTCCCTAAGGGTCCTAGGACCCCTAGGGACATATTCGAATCGTTCATATGGGTCAAAGGGGGTCATAGGGTGACCTATGACCCTCTTGACGCATTAAATGACGATATATGTTTTTAGGGGTCCTAGGACCCCTAGGGACATATTTGAATGGGTAATATGGGTCAAAAGGGGTCATAAGGTGACCTATGACCCTCTTTGACCCATTAAACTATGACATATGTCCCTAGGGGTCCTCGGACCCCAAGAGACATATTCAAATGGGTAATATGGGCCAAATGGGGTCATAGGGTGACCTATGATCGTCTTTGACCCATTAAATGATGACATATGTGCCTAGGGGTCCTAGGACCCTAGGGACATATTCCAATCGTTCATATGGGTCAACCTATGACCCCCTTTGACCCATGAAACGATGACATATGTCCCTAGGGGTCCTAGGACCCCTAGGGACATATTTGAATCGTTCATATGAGTCAAAGGGGGTCATAGGGTGACCTATGACCCCCTTTGACCCATTAAACAATGACATATGTCGTTAGGGGTCCTAGGACCCCTAGGGACATATTCGAATGGGTAATATGGGTCAAATGGGGTCATAGGGTAACCTATGACCCTCTTTGACCCATTAAACGATGACATATGTCTCTAGGGGTCCTAGGACCCCTAGGGACATATTCGAATCGTACATATGGGTCAAAAGGGTTCATAGGGTGACCTATGACCCTCTTTGACCCATTAAATGATGATATATGTCTCTAGGGGTCCTAAGACCCCTAGGGACATATTCGAATGGGTAATATGGGTCAAAGGGGGTCATAGGGTGACCTATGACCCTCTCTGACCCATTAAACGATGAGATATGTCGCTAGGGGTCCTAGGACCTTTAGGGACATATTCGAATGGGTAATATGGGTCAAAGGGGGTCATAGGGTGACCTATGATCCTCTTTGACCCATTAAATGACGACATATGTCTCTAGGGGTCCTAGGACCCCTAGGGACATATTCGAATGGGTATTATGGGTCAAAGGGGGTCATAGGGTGACCTATGACCCTCTTTGACCCATTAAACGATGACATATGTCCCTAGGGGTCCTTGGACGCCAAGGGACAGATTTGAATGGGTAATATGGGTCAAAGGGGGTCATAGGGTGACCTATGACCCTCTTTGACCCATTAAATGATGACATATGTCCCTAGGGGTCCTAGGACCCCTAGGGACATATTTGAATCGTTCATATGAGTCAAAGGGGGTCATAGGGTGACCTATGACCCCCTTTTGATCAATTAAACGATGACGTATGTCCCTAGGGGTCCTAGGACACCTAGGGATATAGTCGAGTTATTCATATGGGTCAAAGGGGGTCATAGGGTGACCTATGACCCCCTTTGACCCATTAAATGATGACCCTCTTTGTATTATATATTATTATATTAATATGTATAATAATATAATATATATATATAACAATGTAATATTTTTATTAAATATAATATATATTATAAATATTATTATATTAATATATATGTTATTAATATATCTATATAATAATGTAATATTTTAGTATATATAACGTAATATTTTAGGATATACTATTTATACTATTTTAGGATAATAATTATAATATAAATAAACACTAAATATTAATATTATTATATGTATAGTAATAATAATAATACTATTATAGCTATAATAATAATATATATTAATACTATATATTGTAGCTTAATATAAATAAACACTATATATTTACACTATTATATCTATATTAATAATATTAATACTATTATAGGTATAATAATAATATTGATACTATAGGTATATTAATACTATTTTATATTAATATTATTGATATTTTATACTAATACTAATATACTATTAACTTAGTTATAAATTAAAGTCGTTTGCCTCCAAATATTTTCATAATATTAATATTATTGTGGCAAAGGAGGGAAACCTTAGCAAGTTTTCCCCCCAAAAGTCCTTTTCCTATATCGGATATCTGATCTTGGATCGGATATCCGATTATACTAGCATCAATTTCAAATATTTGACTATCCCTACAGACCCGAAAACATTACCTTTTTACCTCTTTTTTCACTTGATTTGTAAAAAGTCGTGTTTTGGGGCCCAACCAATCGAAAAGAATTCGAAAATATAACCTTAGGTGTTCGAATTTGTCATTTGAATGGGGAGCAGCAGTCGTCGAAAGAATAAACGTAAAAGGAAAATATCCAATGAAGACATTGCAGCATATAGGGAAAAGGACAAAATGAAACACTGAAAAATAAGACAAGGTATGCTAAATATCAATCAAGTTGACGATGAATTAATAGAAGGTGAAATCATAGAGTCAGATAATGAAAATGTATAGTTGGGAAATGAAAATGTACCTATTGAAAATGATAATGTGGAAATTAAAAATGTAGAGATTGAAAATTTTGAAGAAGAAATGCCACCAAGTCATAATCCAAATTGCATAATTGACCATGTCGAAGATGACAATGCACAAGAACCTTACATATCTCCTAATTATAATCGACGTGAAGGCTCTAAAACACTAAAATGGATAATTGAAATTGATGAAACGATTATGACTAGTTTGGAAGGAAAAAATCAGAAAGAACCATTCGATATGGGCTTCAAGACTATATCAGATGTTTTTCGGCAATAAGACAGTGGTAGAGCAATGTCAGCTTTTCATGTACTTATTAAAGATGCAAAAGATGAGACCTATGCTTTCCAAATTGAAAATTCATGTCAATAAAAAGTTGGAAAGAAATGCCATTATTGTAAAGAATCTTTTCAGTGCTCTCAATAGCGTTGGGAAAAATAGCAGAGAGAAGGATAATAGAGCTGCTCGAAGGGTTATTACAACCTCTTTGGTAAGTCATCATTTGAGAAAGGGTAGATATATGAGACAAACTTGTATTGATTTGAATCTAAATCGTACTACTTTGAGAAGAGCACTTAGTTGACGAGAGAAAATTGATGATCCTCTTCAAAATGAAACATGGGCATTTGGTGGGAGACTTCCACATTTTGATAAGAAGCTATTCGACGATGTGAAGGAAGAAATTATACAATTTTGGCACTCTAACTCACGAGTATCACCCAATGCTAAAGATGTCTTAAAGTTGAGAATTGGCATCAGAGACCGCACGCCACATCCTAAACACTATTTGGAGGTAAGTCAAACTATGTTGTTCAAACAATTTAGAGAGAGCCATCCAAGTGTTCATATATCACAAAGGGCTTTTGAATCTTTGAAGCCATTTTATTATGTGCCACTCAAAATTTGAAATACATGTTGTTGCAAATATCATGTTGAGTTTTCTATGCACCATGAACTATTATGCTCCATCTGTTCTACTTTGCATATTAAAGAAATGTTGGAGGATTGTGGGGCTAGTGGGCTTCCAAAATCATCAAGAGACTTGTTAGATCAACTCTTATGTTGTAGAGTTGATGGTTGTTCCTTTTATAAAAATGCTTGCTTAAATGAGAAGTGTTCAGAATGTGGTGGCTTATCCAAGTTTGACACATGTTTCCATGAGGGGTGTGAAAAAGATCTTGGAAAGACAATAGTGAAAAAAAGGGTCTATGAAATGGTGAAATACACATTGAAGAGTGGGAGTGAGAGCTCTAGATGTGAATTGGTTGGAAAAGATATCAATGTGGCTAATTTTATTTCAGATTTCAAGGCAAATCTTTTTTACAAGTATGCAAGACATAGTCACAGGTCTCAGTGGTTGGATCAACAATTTAGAACATGTAAGGAGACTTTTCCCATTGGCACTATTATATCAGTTGTTGATTTTGTTGAGAACTACACATTGCAACCTCAAAATGAGACACAATCTCAGTATTACAACTCTATTTAGATTGCAATTTTTGTTCACATAACATATAGACATGCCCCTAATAGTGTGGAAGATAATCAAAAGATTATTAGAGAGTATCATTTTTATATGAGTGATGATAGATCTCACTCTCACAAGTTTGTGCAACATTGTTTCAAGAATTTTTTTTATTTCTTACACGAGCATGCAATTGCTATGGATAGACATATCATTTGGTCAGATAACTGTATAGGTCAATTCAAGAATGCTCGCATGTTTTATTGGTTGTGTAGGATGCACGTAGAGAGAGGGGTGCCTCATATTTGGAGTTTTTTTGAGTTCGGCCATGGAAAAGGGGAACATGATGGAGCAGGGGCATGTGTGAAGAGAGCTCTAGTTAAGGAGCAACTGAAGATTTTAACAACAGAGCTTCTTAATGCTCGTAGCATTGTTGATTGGTGTAGTTTAGCATTATCATAGGGGGGGACTCTTAATTCAGTGGTACGCAGGTTCTTTTGGTTGGTTGAGGAAGGGTCCATAGGTGATAGATCAGATTGTGCTACAGTGACAGACTCATCAAAAATGCATTCATTTCGGAGCTCTAATTCTAGTACATGGACCATTTGGACACGACAACTAGCTTGTTTTTATCGTACTTGTTTTCAGTGTGATTGGGATCACTGTGAGTCAAGTGAGTGGGTGGACACATGGGCTCCACATTATCTTACTCCATTGTCTATCATACGCTCTATCAAAAATGATGACATGGAAAGTTCACTTGAGCATAATCATCTATCAGATCTACTTCAGCCAGGACATGTCTTTGCATTGGTTGCACCATAGGGGAATGATGAGAAATCCAATTATTGGTTAGCATGTTGTGTAAGAGGAAAACAAAAACTTGCACAACCGATCACAGATGATGATGGATTCACGTATCCTACTAGTTTAGTGGTTGTTGCTGGAACATGGCTGCGGACATACATGCTTAGAAGGAATGGAATTCCTGCATTCGAAGACTATCAGAAGCACAAAGTAATTCTCATATATTCGCATCTTATTATAGCAACAAATGTAAAGTTATTGAAGCATCAAGGAAGACCATAAGTAAAAGAACTTTTTACTATTGCTAATGCTGATCATGAAGCCTTGTTGGAGACCCTAAAACAAAGAGAGGACCCTATTGGAATACTTGACTAGGTATATATACTTCTTATGTTATTTTCTTCATAATGATTTAATGAATTGATGATTATCTTGTTTAATACAATAAGTTATAATTTTTGTATGATATTGGAATGCAGGTACATCATGAAGAGTTGGAGGGGGGTGGTATTGGGGAGAATTTCTAAAATTTATGATGTATTATGATGTAAAACGTGTAGTTTTTTGTATATGGTTTTTGTATTTTGGTAGGTTCTTTGTAAGGAATTATAAGAGGAAGATATTGAACAAGTTCTTCCAAATCATATTTGCATGTGATACAAGGCTATAACGAAAATTTTAAGAGCATTTATAACTATATGAAAGATAATTGCATGCGGATATCTTATTACAAATTTGGTTTTTTCCTTATTTGACATAAAGCTGACATTATGATTATTAAAACTATTTTTATCAAACTAATCAAATAAGAAAAATCCATAAAGTACGGATGAACAATTAGAATACTTGATTTCTTCCATTTTACAACCAATCATAGCATTTGAAAGCATAAAGAGTCATAATATTGTATAATATTTTGAAAGACTTTCATATTGAAAAGTTGTATGAACCACATTTGGGATAAGCCATAAAATCCATGAAAGAAGATAGCATGTAGGATAAGCAATTAAAGCCAATAAGCAAGATAGCACATGCATACTGACATGATATGAAGTTGGATATGAAGGCTATGAGTGGATGAGTCATTAGAGGTATCAACAATCCCATCATAAATGAGATCTTGGATTTTATGTTTCAACACTATGGAATCTTTAGTTTTATGAAATTTTCTTCCATGGAGATTAATTTAAGAATGCCCCGTGTGTATGTAAAGGTCTTAAGGGAGATTAATTTAAGAATGCAATATTATCCTCTAACCTTTTCTCAAGTTTAGAATTGATTTCTATCATGTGCTTAGAGAGATGAAGGTAAGAAAGATTATTTGTCTCTTCTAGCTCTTTGTATTGAACATATAGAAAGAGAGATGACAAGTGAACAAATTTAAGTGTAGTCAATAGATCAAGGAAACCATTTAGTGAAAGAAATTCTTAGTATGCATATCATAGACCATGAAGTTAGAAAATACCAATAGCTCTAAGACCAAAGAGCCATTTTAAGTATGTTCAAGCACTAGAGACATAGAAAATCAAAGTCAATTTATGAAACTCCCCTTAGCAAAAAATGCAAACAAATATTTGCATTTGACATTTTGACTTGGTTGAAAAAGTTTGACAATAATTGATAATATTGCAAGTTTGATGTTCAAAAGCAATTTTTTTTCCAAGAAAGATAGTGACACATGGAGTAGTCTTCAAACAATCATCCATCATTTGCGGCCACCCCGTACCGAGGAGTCTCCAAGGTGCTCTAAGTGCATTTGGAGGTCGATCTTTCGAGGGTCATAACTCAGAGCTCGTGAGGGCTATTGATGAACTGTCAAATGCTACAAGATGAAGATCCTGAGGCCTAAAATAACCTATCTCATTTTTTAGAGATCACATTCTGTTTGGATTCAGCACAGCGATCTCGCTCGATGCCAAAACTCGCAGTGTACCTCAGTTCATAGGTGCACCACAGCGTAACTTTGAAACCACTGATCTTGGCATCGAATCGTCAGTGCCATTAGCTTCGGATGGGCAAGTGAACCCTAGTCACACCCTTTTTCTGGCCATGAAGACCATCCATCATTTGCGGCCACCCCATACCGAGGAGTCTCCAAGGTGCTCTAAGTGCATTTTGAGGTCGATCTTTCGAGGGTCATAACTCAGAGCTCGTGAGGGCTATTGATGAACTGTCAAATGCTACAGGATGGTGATCTTGAGGCCTAAAATAACCTATCTCATTTTTGAGAGATCACATTCTGTTTGGATTCAGCACAGCGATCTCGCTCGATGCCAAAACTCACAGTGTGCCTCAGTTCATAGGTGCACCACAGCGTAACTTTGAAACCGCTGATCTTGGCATCGAATCGTCAGTGCCATTAGCTCTGGATGGGCGGTTGAACCCTAGTTACATCCTTGTTCTAGCCACGAAGACCATCCATCATTTGCGGCCACCCTGTACCGAGGAGTCTTCAAGGTGCTTTAAGTGCATTTTGAGGTCGATCCTTCGAGGGTCATAACTCAGAGCTCGTGAGGGCTATTGACGAACTGTCAAATGCTATAGGATGGTGATCCTGAGGCCTAAAATAACCTATCTCATTTTTGAGAGATCACATTCCATTTGGATTCAGCACAATGATCTCGCTCGATGCCAAAACTCGCAGTGTGCCTCAGTTCATAGGTGCACCACAGCGTAACTTTGAAACTGCTGATCTTGGCATCGAATCGTCAGTCCCATTAGCTCCAAATGAGCGGGTGAACCCTAGTCACACCTTTTTTTTGGCCATGAAGACCATCCATCATTTGCGGCCACCCCGTACCGAGGAGTCTTCAAGGTGCTCTAAGTGCATTTTGAGGTTGATCCTTCGAGGGTCATAACTCAGAGCTCGTGAGGGCTATCGATGAACTGTTAGAGGAGAAAAGTTCATAAGGATGGAGTGGCTTAGTTTTTTTGCTAATATAAGTTAGTGGGAAGGCTTTATTAGAGGGTCTTGGCCAAACTAGTGGGGTGTTTGCCAAAATTTCTTGTTTTATTTCTACTTGGTTTTGTTTTCTTGTTTTGTGCTTGAGTATTGTTATGGGATTGGGACTTACACTCACCCTTGTGGGAAGGGAAGAGAAGTCCAGGGTGAAGGGCTTAAGTTGGGTTCGAAAAATGTATTGAGAACCTTGGAGTATGGGCTCCATTGTATGCCATAACATTTCATATCTTGCTGGGGGTGAAAAGGAAAGTATGGTGTAGAAAGGAAGTTTGAGGAGTTACAGCTGATGGTAGTGGGTTTGGAGGAGGAAATGTGGAGGCCCTGAGAGGGCATTAAATGGTTCATTTATGATAGCTCTGAGAGGGCATGAAATTTGGTGAATTATGATAGCCCCGAGAGGGCATGAAAATTGTTTATTGCAAATATGGTTTGGTATGGCAAGTCTCCATTTTAGAACACACCTTCACCCTATGTTTATGGTTCCATCTGTGAAGCCATTGTGAAATAGTCTTGGGGGGAAATTGTTCAAGTTTGAAATGTAATGTTTATGCATTGAAAGATTGTATGTGTATCCCAGTTTAAGCCTTGTTCCCTAGCGCGAGGGTGGTCTCTTTGAGGCCTATGGTTGGGTGGAAAGCACCCATGGTCCTTGTTATTTTGTTGTGTTTCATATGCAGATTTGTGTCCAAGGGAGCAATGGAAATGTCTTGGAATGATTATCTTGCAGATTGATGTTGGATGAGAAAACTTGACATTGTGCCCTCATTTGTGAAGGAGGATTCACCAGCTTGTTCATGTTCTCAACAATCATGTTGGACAATGTTCATGCTACTCATTGTCCATATCTTTCAATGTCCATGTTCCTTATGATTTTGAAAAGTCCCTTATGTTGCCCCATTGTGATGGAAGGAGATTGTATCATTGTTACCTAATGTACGTGTAGAAGAAAATATTGATAAGGTTGTATATGCATGTTTCATTTGGAGTTTATATTGTTATGAAAGCATTGGTACGAGTCACAGATTTTCTTTGACATCATTGTTATCATTTGAAAATGTGAAAGAAAGTTTTCTCCTTGTGGCATTGTAAATGACTAGTTGATAATAACAATCCATAGATGTTATGTGATACCATTGATTGTATAAATTTAAAACTTAGTAGATTGCTTACAATCTTGTTGTGAACTCAATAATTTGGTGAGGAAGCAATGTTGATAGATAATGAGGATATAGTAATATACTAATTGTCACATTAATATATATTGTAATGATTAATGAATGTGTGTACATTGGTAATGAGGATAATAAGTAATTATGATCCCCTTCCCTTACATGCTAGAATCACGACCTAGTCCATATGATACAACTGACAAACCCTAATAGAATATTAGTATCAGAGGCTTGTTAGGATATGAATTACCTCACTAATTTATGAGTTTTGTATCTTGAACTTGCTCGTTTGACTCGTGATGCTAACTTGAACTAGACTGTCATCCAATCTATTTGAAAACCACCTGTGACTAAAATGTTAACACCTTCACACTATTCACATGAGTCTTGAACTCATATTCAATGATAACCTTGTTTTACAATATGTAATTTCTTATGCGACTTCATAAGCTAAAAAAAAAAAAAAATTGTTGTGTTTTTACTAGTAAAATTTAGGGCATGACACATGATCCACGATAAATTGAACAATACTAGATACTAAATTAATATGTATATCATTGTGCACATAAATGATAAAAATATATAACAAAATACATGTATCCATAGACAAAATTTTAAACAAATATATATCAAAGATCATGTATCCATAGACAAAGTAATCAAATATATATATATCAAAATACATAGATCCATATACAAAATGTGGCTGATCCTGCCATCAGAATGTGTATAATATCAATGTTTCTATATACAATGTGGCATATGCCATCTCAAAATGTCTCATGATTCATCCTACGAAAACTATACTATCCTAGGGTGCTGGTGGATGATCAAAATGCAGCCTCTTCACTGCACTAGGTGGATCAGATGCCTCCTACATAAACAAAAAAGGAAAACCCAAAGTTAGACTACTAAATTTATATGATTCTACGTATCTAACATTGAATTACTCAAATTCATAATGATATTTTTCATATTGGAGATTAATACTATCAAAATTTCATAATAAATACCTCTCTCGTCGACCTCTTGCGCCCGTCAGGAGTCCTCTAGTATGCCCTCGGCAATGCTGGTACCTCTGTGATTGTGGGTTGTATATGTTCAAATACCTTGGTTAGATGAATCTACAATTTAAACTATAACATTATAATTCATAGCATGCTAAATTTATAACATATTTAATCATGAATTCAAACTACAACTTACTATTGTAGGCTCCTCCTCAGGAGTGAGTGGCCGCGTCATCAAATCTACATAACTGTCTCGTCGAACCTCATGTGCACTAGGAGTCTCCTATGAGATACAAAATAGTAGTTGTTAATATCACGGAAATTAGTTTTGAATTTATTTATGAAGATAAGTGATGCAAGAGAATCCCATGCTCATCAGGGGAACATTGAAGATCCAAGGCATTACGGAGGTCATGGAACATCTCTTGAAGTCAATTGGGCAATCCTTGCACCAATTATGGCTCATGGAAGCATACAAAGTTATAATGTTGGACTCATATGTGGAAGAAAGTTGTAATTGGGCATGAAATAGGATTTTAGGATTTCATATGGTAGATGTGTCATTTGATAGGTTCATGTAGGTTGTCATGATCATATCTTGTCATTAGACAAGTCCAAACATTCTAGAATTGAGTTTTGGGGTTTGAACAAGCAAGCCCTAGTTTTTAAGCCATTTTAAGGAGGGTTTTGAAGTTTGGGTGTTTAGGAGTGTGACCAAGACCTATAATCTTGAAAATCCTTAGTGTGTTGGTCCCTTTGTTGAAGCCTTGGTGTGTCTAATTCCTCCTTGTGTGTCCCAGAGTTGAAAGGTACATAAGTGGTGTCCAGAGATTTCTTGGTGAGGAAAGAAAGAGAATCAGTGAGTTGGCCCTTGGGAAGGAAGAAAACTTGTTGTGAAAATGCCTCCTAAAAATCAAATGGCTAGAGAACTTGAAGAATTGAGAGAACAGTTGGCAAAAGAGAAAAGAGAGAGGAGAGAACTTGAAGCATCTAGAGTGAGGGAAGAAAGACAGATGAGAAGAGAGAGGCTAAAGCTTATTGCAAGGATAGAATCCTTAGAAAAGGAAAGGCAAGAACCTAGAGGAGAAGAGGTTAGAGGAAGAAATCATGGAGAGAACCATGAAGAAGAAGAGGTTGGTAATGCAAGGCAAGAGCATGAGACAACAGATGATCCTGAAGAAAGGAGATTTATGAGAATCATTAAGGCAGTACAAGGTAATGGTGGGAAGAAATGTATTGATTTTCCAATATACCAGGGTAAAATGGATAGTGAAGAAGTGCTAGGGTGGATAGAGGCCCTTGAGAACTACTTTGATCTTGAAGACATAGAGGCAGATAAGAAGGTAAAAGTAGCAACAACAAGAATGAGAGGAACATCACTCACTTGGTGGACTAGTGTTCAGAATGAGAGAGAGGAAAGGTGGTGCAGGGAACCTAACCTATGTGGTAGGGGGGAACAAGTATCTCTGTTGCCGGACACCTTGCCACTCCATGAAAGCGAGGATTCAAGTAGATTAGGAAGTTGGAATAAAGGTTTGGTCCATATTTTACAAGTTGGTCTATGTTTTGTAATAAAGGCACATGTAAGGCCCACAAGCATTTTGGTGTGGTTATAAACCAAGTGACTCCATGGGACCAAAAGGCCTTAGAATAGGGTATTTAGAGTCTAAACAGTATTAGCAAAAAGTGGTTGTTTGTTTGTTTTATGGTTGGGAACGCCTATATGGTTGTTCCAACGGTCATGTAGACCTTTATATATGTCATATGTGATCTCAGTTGAAAGGGGGAGATCAGAGTGTACGGTGGTTTGGAGAAAAAATAATAAAAACTTCAATTTTCTGGAAATTTACTTAGTTGCATTTAATAAATCCATATGACCAATTTTGAGTCAATGGAATAGTTTAGAAAGTTAGGGAATGCATAAAAACTATAGTTTGAAATTTGAATTTCAAATTCAAATGATCATATTAGTTTTGGAGGGAAAGTAGTAATTTGGTATTTGTTTGATTAAATAAACCTTTGTAACCAACTTGGTTGGTTGGACAGGTGCATATAAGCCTATTTAAGTTGTAATGAACATATGCAAGACATGAATCATTATTGGTATGGAAAAAATCATAGAAATTGTATAGAACAACAATCATACTTTCCTTTGCATCAATTAAGAAAATAAAAAATAAATGATACTTATACATACAATGGGGCTCTCTGTGCGAATGAAAATCCCTGATGATCTAGGACACCGAATCTGTATAGGCTCATCGCCAGTAGCCATACCCTATATACAATAAATAATGTAATTAAATGAGATTACCACAAAAATTTTACAAGAATGCATCAATATTTAATCAATTAGAAAACATCTAATTACCTTTCCTTTGTCAATGCATGCTGGCTCACCCCTCACACTTTGTCCCCCCGGGGCAGGTGGTATCTGCAAGATAAAAGAAAGATTAGCAACCATATATGCTACAATATCAAATAGCAAAAAGAAATGCAAACACAAAATAATGTACCGTAGATGTCTCAAGGCCAAATGAAATGGCCGAGAGTGTAGCATCATCTATTTGTCTGAGCTCCTCCTCGGTCATCAACTAAACATGAATGAAGATCACATACATGTAAAAGTCAGTATGGCTTAAAAATTAAAATTACTCTATTATAAAAATTAACTTTAAATCACATATTTCATAACAAAAAAATGTATACACGTACCGACACCGAAGGATTCCATGCCTCTAAATTCCCCTCCTCTCTCGCATCAGGGTTTGTAGCCTCTGCACGTGCGTCTGGTGTATCCTTGTCTAATACAAAATGATACTCAGGAAGATCACCTATGGGACCCGAGCAAATATTCTTGCATGTAATACAAGTGTGAGGCACACAAATGTGTGATGAGCTAGCCGATGATGAACTGGCACCAACATCATCAACACGAGGAGGCAAGACTGACCTAGCCTGAGATATCATTAGGCTACTCAGCCTATGAATGGCTCTGATGGTCTGAGAGCTAGCCTCTGCCATAATATCTAGATGCTGCACTCGAGGAGGGGGGGGAGATATTGGGGGGGGGGGGGGGGGGAAGTGCCAAGTTTCTTCCGCTGGGAAGAGTGTCTATCCTGAGGAGCTCCTAGTCCTAAGCCCATGTTGGGCTTCATGCTCCAATAGTTCACTTTAAGTTTCAACACAAATTCTACATATAATTTTTTAAGGAAATAAAATGGTATGTCTAAATTTCCATGTGGAGGGATATCAAAGACCATCCACCAACGGTCCCAAAAATTTGCACGTATGGCATCATTTGTGCACCATTTAATTGATAGTTTGGTTTTTTTGGGTCAACTGGTATACCCGTTTTTGGGTTAGCAAAAAGGCTTGCCAAATCGTCTTTGGTTATGTTGAGGGCCGCGACCTCATCATAATCCAAACCATCATCAAACATTTGGTGCATTTCATCACACCAACGAAGAGCGACATTTTGTTGGTTTGTAAGAGTTTCAATGTTATCCACTATGGTGTTTAACGTGGATAACATAGGAGCTAGTGCAGGTACATTATTGTATGTTCTATGCAAACCTCTCAACTCAGTGAGATTTTCATTTATCAAATCCTTGATTCGAGGAGGGTTTTGAGGAGGTAGAGGATCATTTGGTGGATGGTTTTGTGGGGATACTAGATCATTTGGTGGTGGGTTGCAAGGAATATTATTCCCTGCCTCAGTGTCATCATTTTGATCAGCCATTCCTATTGAATTGCAAAACGTAATATATATTAAAAAAAATTCTAAATTTTAACCATTTTTGTCAAAAAAACCCTAGATTCAACTAAAACAAACAAAATCTTGTTAAAATCTATTAAATTTAGGTTAAAAATGAGGGGGGGGGGGGGACATACCTGATATTTGATATCCGATTTGCTATCTGATATCTGATTTATTATCTGATATCCGATCTGACTGACCCAAATTTGCGTGAAAATAAGGGCCGCAGGTCTGTGATTTTGTGTTTAATCCATGCGCAGGTATCGGATATCCGATATTATAATATATATAATATAACATATATATTACATTTTATATATTTTTATATTATATTTTATATTTATTATATTAATTTACTATATATTATAATATAAAATATTATTATTATACTATATTATTATAATTTATAATATATTATACTTTTTTATTATATATTATATTATAAGATATTACTTTTTATTATTATATTATATTATATATATATTATATTACATTACTATATATTATAATATATGAAATATTATATTATATTATTAAAATATAATATGTTATTATAATATTATTATTATAGTATAATATTATACGATTATAATATAATAATAATAATAATATTATATTATAGTATAATAATTATTATAATAATATTATTATTATATTATAGTATAATAATAATTATAATAATATTATTATAATATAATAGTATGATATATTATTTAATATTATTATTATTATTTTATATCAATAATAATAATATTAAATAATATATCATACTATTATATGATTTTAATTATTAGTCGGATATTGGATTTAAAATTGAATATCCGATATCAAATCAGATATCCGATATGATATCGGATATCTAATAAGGCTCGGCTTAACCTTCCAGGTTTGGTTCCTGGATAGGTAAAAAAAAGTCAGAGTGGATTTTGAAGCGCTTTTAGGCATCTTCAAACTCTTTTTTTTTCACATCGCCACTTTTTGGCACACCAGGATCCTGCACATACCCAGCATGGAGTTTCACCTCCCAACGTAGGCCTCGAGGAGGCCACCCCCATGCTAGGGGAAATAAGGCTCAAATGGGATACATCCAAAACAATATCACAAAACAAGAAAAAACATCAACACAACATGTTTGCAACACACTTACAACCCCAACCAAGGTTTGCACAATGATTCACAAATGGAATCATAAACATTGGATGAAGGTGGGCTTTCAATTAGGAGACTTGTCATGTCATACCATATTTGCAGCAACAATTTTCATACCCTTACGGGGCATTCACAAATCAAAAAATTCCATGCCCTTTCAGGGCTTTTAGAAAACTACAAATTCCATGCCCTTTTGGGGCTTTCAAAAACATCCTCCAAACATACTACCATCAACTATATCAAATCTAAAAACCCATAGTCCATAAACTTTCTTTCTACACCATCATTTTCCTTATCACCCCAAAGCAAGATATGAATATGACATATAATGGAGCCCATACTCCAAGGTTCTCAACTATATTTCAAGCCTGACTAAACCCTTCACCCAAGGCTACTCTTCCCTCCAAAGGGTGAGTGAAGCCTTCACACACATGAACAAATTTGAACATTCAAATAAAACAAGGAAATCAAAGAAGAAACCCTAAGAAAATTCATGAAACAATATACACAATCAGAACACAACACAATACAAAGATTTCAATGACAATACATGATTCCATATCAACACTCCATACTTTCAGATTCATTATGTAATGTCAAAACAAAATGGTCATGGTTTGAGCACCAACCTTGGTCCAAGCTAATGGCAACGCTAGTTGATGAAGAGCACCCTTAGCCTCCCTCCAAAAAACCTAACTGGCTCTAAACTTAGAGAGTGGGTGAACAACCCTTAAGTTTGGCACAAGCTCCCTAAAAAGACCTCCACTTCCATCCCCACCTACCCCTCTTAGACCCTTGTACCTTTCTACCAATAAGAACTAAACCAAGTGGAGTGGTGAGGAAAGAAGTCATGTGACACTCTAATTTTCGAATTGGCTTGAAAATGACTAGTTTAGAGGGTCTCCTAAGTCCCCTAGGTCAACTTATGGCTATATTTAGTCCCCTAACCTACACTACTACCATGTGGGTGACTTATTTTCCCCAAAATAACACTTGGGAACCACTTTTAGGCTCTCTAAAGTTCCTATCAAATTTTAATTTGAATTCCATCATGAAGGTGACTCATCCTAATACTCTCCAAGATGGGTTAATCTTAATTTCATAATGGGGATTAAATTTAGGTTAAGTGACTTCATGCCCAAAAACTCTATATGACATATCATTTACACATAGACAACACAAGTGTGAAATGACACATACACACATTAAAACACTTTACACATCATGATGGCATGTCTCTAATTAGTCATGATCTTTAAACTTATAACACCCATGCTCAATCACATTACAAAATAAACACAATACAATGAGGTTGTGAATCTTCCAAAGATTCACCTTGGCTTTACTTTGTTTCACATAGTTTTGAACCTTGTTTCCCCAAATAATTTCCATGGTTCAAGTTTCCTACACACTCAACTTAATGTTAGCAGCGCAATGAAATAATACTGAAATACAGGTAGATAAGTTTAGAATAATCCAATATCACTTAATTGCATTAACATGTTTTAGTTATCTTTCATCTAATCATTTCCATAAAATATTCAAAACATTGAATTATCAAAATATGTGTATCTACATTTATCTTTCTCAACATAACAAGATTACCATTCTAACACTATTATAATATTTGTTTATCATAACCATGAACACTGAGGTCATATCTAATACATCATTAAAACAAATAAATGGATCCTAACATATGTCTTAAGTGGAGATCTCTAATATGGGAACAAGTGACTCGTATCTTTTAGTCAAGTTAAACATAACAACAATCCTAGCAATATCCTTTATTACATTACGAGGGTGTGTGTGTTCTACGGTTAATCCCTCAAGCCATTAGAATGTTCCAAATTTATGTCATTGTGATTTAAAAACCATCTATGAATGCAACCATTTATGTTTTTTTGATGTTATAAGCTACATCCATTGTTATTTATTAGGAGAGAACATGTTAATTCATCTTTCCTAATTTTGGCTAGTGAATCATTCTATAAATTTCTTGATCGAGTCCTTAGCTTGAACATAAAGATTTTCATTTTCATGTTAAATTATCTATTCAACTTAATGTTATTGAATAGGTATTACACTTATAATAACCAAAATCTACTTTAGTCTTTAATAGGTTCTCATAAATGCTTATTAGTAACAAAAATGTCAATCATAACCTAATTATCTCATAATCATATTTATTTCATCAAGATCTATAATAGGGTACTAGTGTGGGCCTTACATCCTCCCCCCCTAGCTATCAACTTCCTCCTAGAAGTCTCTATTATTAGGAACACAAATTACATATATATAGGGCTTACCTTGATCCAATGTAATTGCCCCACTTATGCCTTGCCCTAAGATCACCTCACATTCCTAATAGTTTTACATATACTCAAGATTTAACTATGTAAACTAATAAACATTGTTTCATAGCTCATAAAGGGATATTTCTTATTAAAAAGGTTTAACCCACCATTGATTGATTGGATCTAATTCCAAGTTGGTGTGCCTATCAAAACCTACTATAAATAAAATTTGTATAATTTCTTCCTAGATAGGGTACTTGTCAATTATATCTAGAATGTCCAGGCTCATTGTGGCTTTCCTAGTCTCTTGGTGGTTAAGGATGGATTACCACGAATAATGTATTTAGTAGCGATTTTTGGAACCATACCTCCTTGATTGTTAAGTTAGTTCCTTGTTTGTTACTAGCCTCATTGTCTTTATCAACTTGCTTGATGGGAACCATTTCCAATTATCGATTAGCAGTACTTGTCTACCTATTTTCTTTTATGTTGCACCTTAGTTTGTACACTTACTTGGTATCCTTCCTCTCACTTGGTTATTCTTACTTTAGGGTTTTCTTTCTATGCAAGTAGCTTGTGACGTTATATACTATGTCTTATTTTGGGTAACCATTCATTTACCAATGTCATCATATTCATCTTTAGTTCTTACAAACTATCTTACCCCTTATTAGTTGCCAAGTCACTCACTCACCTTAGTACTAACAAGGTCTATGATGATAGTCCAAGATTAGCTTATTTGTGAAGGGTTGATATCTTTCATAAAAACTCCAAGAATTCATTGGCTTTAGTTTAACATCAAGATCCACTTACAAGTCCTCAATTGTAGACACTCAGTGGTTATGGTGTTCTTTTGATTGCATCTTAATAGAGAAATCTAGCCATTACACTATCAGTTTGGTATACTTATTAGATATTAGCCAAAATAGCATTGTGTGTCATTCAACTTTTGGCCCATATAGTCTTATCACTTTCAGTGCCTTTACCGAAGGTCCTTAGCATAGCATGCTATTGGGGTCCATTTTTTCCAGGGTTAAATTATTTCCATGTTTATAGGATTAAACAAAATTACATCTTATGATAATGAAAGGGATGGTATTCAATTTTCCTCATGATCATGACTGACTTATAAGTCTAATACAACACTCTCACAAAAAAATGCCTCAAAATAAAATCAACAATTAAACATAAGTGTGGCCAATATGGTAACTATCTCATCGAAACAAGTCATGTGTTGAGGCAAAAGGTCCATACCAAGAAATCATTATAAATGAACATTCCACAAAATTACCAAAATATGCAAAAATAAAAAAACAACAACAACAATTCATAACAATTCAAATTCTCAAAAGCATTACAGTCGTACTAGGGCCTTACTGGTGGAAAAAAGAGGAAGGGTTGTCCTAGTTACATTATAAATCAATGATATGCAAAAATGACTCCCTAGTGTTTCCAATCCTTTTCGTGAAGAGGTCACAATAGAGATATATACCCTCATTGTATATGGGTAGTCGAGTCTTAGAAATTCATTCTTCAGTTGCCTATGTTTCCTTTACCTACCTATCCATTACTATCAAGAATTTTTAGATGTGGTCTAGGTCTAGAGTTTTCACTCAAATTATACTGGTGACCCTAGGATGAGAATAGGATTATGATCAGTGTCACTTATAATAGTGCACTATTAGAAAGATCCATGGGGTTACCTCTTATACCTCTGTCACACCTTTTTTGATTGGGTGTATCGATACTTTTAAGAATGGTTTTGTCATTTGATCTCATGTTAGCTTGGGATTCCTTAAGATATTGTTGATATGATGAGACCTATTTAGTCTTGTCAAGCTTTTGTATCTTTTGAGCTATAGTGCAGTCCTAGAAAGAAAATGATAACTGAGTGATAGTTGTCACTGAATTGCAAGGTTTTGTTGATTAACGACCACTTTTGAGAAGAAACTTGGCTCGCAAGTTCCATTGGTTGAGATTGAAAAGCATTAATGCTTTATGGTTTACCCTAGCTGATGAGTATATACTATCATGTTGTCCATCCTAATATGATGGTGTCACAGGTGGTGAAGGGTCCTCTTTTGCTGTGGAGGATATATACTATATATGAAATCAATGAACTAAGTTATGTACATTGTTATCTATTCCAACATGTATGGTTCTTTTTGTTATTTGCATATTGTTCCCCTATGGTTTCAATGGGAGACTTATCTTTATCAGGCATCGCTTCCAATGGGGTTCTTCATGTGTGGCTTATATCACTTAAACTATAGGGTTGGCATCAAGATAATCAAGATGTAAGATTTTACCTTATTGTAGAACATATTAATCCTTACTCCATTATACTACATCATGGGGGTTTCCTGTCACAATTCTATAAGTTACCATTCTTATCATTCTCGCTACCCTAATTAAGAGCATTTTCCCCAAAGAACCAAAGTCCACATTTTACAAGGGTTTTTCTAGTTCTTACCAATACCTAAACATCATCAAGATGAGCTACCACCCATTCAATCCTAAATATTGGTATGGTTTAAGAATAAATAATTTCATGTGTGCCAAGATCTAGAACCATTAAGTCTCATAGCTATCAAGAGGGGGTTACATAGAGTTCTTTTTAAATTTGAACTTCCATAAGGTCAACATAATATTCTATCATATCTTAATCCCTTAATAGTTTTAGATTATTACCTTGACTAATTAGTGTTATCTATTTAGGATGTTCAATTCCTTCACCAAATAGGTAATAATACTCATTACAAGTCGATATCCTAGGAGGCCTATCTCCTTAGAAATATTGTATATGACATTATGAAAACTTGCAATTGTACCTTTTTTTGTGGGCTCTTTAATGCCCAATGTTGTATAACCTAGGGCTCTAATATTAGAATGTCATGCCCAAATTTTACGAGGCAATTTTTTTTTGAAAGGTAAAGTTTAGAACATAACATAGAGTTCTTAATATTGCTATACTAGGTTATAGAAGGTTAAAAGTTCAAGATGGTTAATGATTATGATTTTAGGGTTGGAATATAGATTAAATATTTTTAAAAATTGATCCCTATTGGTGTGGTGAGGGTCTCAATCTTACTTCTAGGGTTGATACCCAATGAGCTTGATAACATTACAATATGTTTCTATGATGGTGGTGTAAGCATAGTTTTTACTAGAATGAAACCACATTTGTTTCTACAAGCATAGGAACAGGTTGATGAGTCATCCAAGCATCTATTGAGTATCTCCTAACTATAATGTTTATTAAATTAAAGATCATTTACAACACAATTTAGTACATTCATATATATAATGAATTACATCACATTCCTAGAAATCTCTAAAGTTTGTGTGTTCACATAGATACCTAATATAAAAACAAGTAGTAGGTCCTATTTGTTTATGTTCTTACAATAACATTGTTGACTAATCTCTAGGCATAGTATGGTCAAGGTATTTATGGGCCGAGTCTAGATTGAGTGAATAATGTTAGAAGAATTAATTGTATTTATAATTGTAACACAGTTAATCACTTTTTTCGAGTATAGGTCAAGTTATCCAACTCAAGATAATAAACAAAAATATAATAAATACTATTAACCTACATTTATATTTAATGTGCACCTAAATAACAATCTTTATACAATATATAATGATGGATCACAATATATAAAGTGTCATATATATTAACAACATACTTCATTGATTATACTACTTAATAGACGAAATAATTAACATTTAATATATACTTTTTCTACATATAACATGCAAAAATACATATTTTATAACATTTTTATAATAACTATACTAGTATGTCTCTATTATACATATTCCTAATACCAAATAACTATTTCACCAATATCTCTTTTTAATAATCTACTATCTAAATCCATATTAACACTAATGAAAATTAATTGTTACTAACTAATATACTATCAGTCATCAATTTATTACTAGCACATCCACATACTAATTTCCTACCTACTAACTACTAACACCAAACCCGTAACTCTTAACACTAAATCTCTACTTACCTTATGACCAGTATTAACTATAAATCTACTAAACATTTCTAACACCTTTTTCTCCTAACTCTTCTTAGTAACTTACATCTAAAAATATTCACCAAAGAAAACATCCCCTCTAAAATTATTAACATGCAATGGATACATAACCTAGATAATTACCAACTCATTTTCCTAATTAAATTATAGTCCTATGCATAGATTTCTAACCCCTTACTAAGCACTCAACCTTGCCACTACCTTTTTAGAACATTCAATATGTCTCCATGCACGTGTCACCATGCAAAATGAGGCCCCACCCTTACTAGCCAACCTAGGGCTTGTATTCCAAGATGGGTGGTCTTAAAGGAGAAGTAATTCATTAATTTCTAACTTTAGTCAGAGTAGATCAGTGCTAATTGCACTTGGACTTAGGAATGATTGGGAGGGAGAGATGGGGAGGTGGGTCCCCTCCCTTCCTCTCCCCATTTCATTTTTTTTTTTGAAATGGAAAGAAATGGTCACCAATTTCATAGGTCAGCCCTTTTAATTTTTAATTTTAATTTTATCCTTTATTGACTATTTTGAAGTTTATGTCTTTTTCAACAATCAGGCCAACCCTGACTAGGAAGTTGACTCCTAAATCCATTTTGACTATCAATTTTAAAATGATATGCATTTGTACATAGATAATAATAACCTTGGATTTCCTTTTTTTATTTAGTTTTTTCTTTTAGGAGATACCTTGGTATATTCCTTTATTATTTTAATTGTCTGTAATAGCTGGGTAATATTTCCATTTCTCCATACAAATTCCACTCAATAAAATGTGCACCTACAACAAGTTTATATTTTACATCTTATACATCCTATAATTTCTATTTGGTTTTCTTCTTCTATAGTCTAGGGTACTCATACTAAGTTATTTCAATGATACATTATGGGTTACTAGATAGGTTATAATAGTCTATATTAATGAACTTATTGATTCATGTAGACAATATCTCCATACAAATGCACATATAGAAAACATGACAGAAGTCTTATATGAACAAAATTTTTATTCTTATCTTGAAAATAATGAAATTTAGTAAACCATTTTCTCAAGATTTAACATTTTATCCACATGCAAGGATCCAATTCAATGATGCATATACACTTATTATTCAAAAGAGTTGAAATGGTAATATCATTCCATGAAACTAATTCTCCTACTATGGCTATTCTTTCATGCTAATTAAATTCAATTTTGCAAATTTTCATAGAAGTAAAAGAGCTCAATAGTTTTAAGAACCAAGATAACTTAACTTCCTACACATAATACATGCTTCCTCCAATAATTATTACAATACACAAAAAGTGGTGAAATCTTCATAGTATGACAACACAATGGAATGCTATTCTCTAAACATATATATTTCACCAAATGTCTTTATCAATGGGAAGCAATAACTCTACTTATGCAATACATTTAAATGCCCACAACTAAATGTAGTTTTCTCATAGCCTCAACTTGAATACAACAAAGAATTTCTTCATCTTCTATGCACATGGAAAGGGAATAAGAGCTCCAAGTTTTCAAGATCATCCAATAAGGAGCTACAAATGAAAGATAGCAATAATGAACCATGGAGGCTCACATCCCAAGCTAGGCCACAAGGAGGCCACCCCCACGCTAGGGGAAACAAGGCTCAAATGGGATACATCCAAAATAATATAACAAAACAAGAACAAACATAAACACAACATTTTTGCAACACACTTACAACCCCAACCAAGGTTTGCACAATGATTCACAAATGGAATCATAAACATTGGGTGAAGGCGGGCTTTCAATTAGGAGACTTGCCATATCATACCATATCTACAGCAACAATTTTCATGTCCTTTCAGCGCTTTCACAAATCAAAAAATTCCATGCCCTTTGAAGGATTTCACAAAACTAAAAATTCCATGCCCTTTTGGGGCTTTCAAAAATATCCTCCAAATATACTACCATCAACTATAACATCCTTGAAAACCCATAGTCCATAAACTTTCTTTCTACACCATCATTTTCCTTATCACCCCAAAGCAAGATATGAATATGACATACAATGGAGCCCATACTCCAAGGTTCTCAACTATATTTCAAGCCCAACTAACCCCTTCACCCAAGGCTTCTCTTCACTCCCAAGGGTGAGTGAAGCCTTCATACCCATGAAAAAATTTCAATAGTCAAACAAAATAAGGAAATCAAAGAAGAAACCCCAAGAAAATTCATGAAACAATATACAAAATCACAACACAACACAATACAAAGATTTCAATGAAAATACATTATTTTATATCAACACTTCATACTTTCCGATTCATTATGTAATGCCAAAAAAAAATGGTCATGGTTTAAGAACCAACCTTGGTCCAAGCTAATGGCAATGCTAGTTGATGAAGAGCTCCCTTAGCCTCCCTCCAAAAAACCTAACTATCTCTAAACTTAGAGAGTGGGTGAACAACCCCTAAGTTTGGTACAAGCTCCCTAAAAAGACCTCCACTTCCATCCCCACCTACCCCTCTCACACCTTTGTACCTTTCTACCAATAAGAACTTAACCATGTGGAGGGGTGAGGAAAGAAGTCATGTGACACTCTGATTTTCGAATTGGCTGGAAAATGACTAGTTTAGAGGGTCTCCTAAGTCCCCTAGGTCAACTTATGGTTATATTTAGTCCCCCAACCTATACTACTACCATGTGGGTGACTTATTTTCCCCAAAATAACACTTGGGAACCACTTTTAGGCTCTCTAAAGTTCCTATCAAATTTTAATTTGAATTCCATCATGAAGGTGACTCATCCTAACACTCTCCAAGATAAGTTAATCTTAATTTCATAATGGGGATTAAATTTAGGTTAAGTGACTTCATGCCCAAAAACTCTATATGACATATCATTTACACATAGACAACACAAGTGTGAAATGACACATACACACATTAAAACACTTTACACATCACGATGACATGTCTCTAATTAGTCATGATCTTTAAACTTATAACAACCATGCTCAATCACATTACAAAATAAACACAATACAATGAGGTTGTGAATCTTCCAAAGATTCACCTTTGCTTTACTCTGTTCACATAGATTTGAACCTTGTTTCCCCAAATAATTTCAATGGTTCAAGTTTCCTACACACTCAACTTAATGTTAGTAGCCCAATGAAATAATATAGAAATATAGGCAAATAAGTGTAGAATAATCCAATATCACTTAATTGCATTAACATATTTCAGTTATCTTTCATCTGATAATTTGCATGAAATATTCAAAACATTGAATTATCAAAATATGTGTATGTACATTTATCTTTCTCAACATAACAAGATTACCATTCTAACACTATTACAATATTTGTTTATCATAACCATGAACACTGAGGTCATATTTAATACATCATTAAAACAAATAAATGTATCCTAACATATGTCTTAAATGGAGATCTCTTATATGGGAACAAGTGACTAGTATCTTTTAGTCAAGTTAAACATAACAACACTCCTAGCAATATCCTTTACTACATTACGAGGGTGTGTGTGTATTCTAGGGTTAATCCCTCAAGCCATTAGAATGTTCCAAATTTATGTCGTCGTGATTTAAAAACCATCTATGAATGAAAAATTTATGTTTTTTTGATGTTATAAGCTACATCCATTATTATTTGTTTGGAGAGAACATGTTAATTCATCTTTCCTAATTTTGGCTAGTGAATCATTCTATAAATTCCTTGATCGACTCCTTAGATTGAACATAAAGAGTTTCATTTTCATGTGAACTTATCTATTCAACTTAATGTTATTGAATAGGTATTACACTTATAATAACCAAAATCTACTTTAGTCTTTAATAGGTTCTCATAAATCATTATTAGTAACAAAAATGTCAATCATAACCTAATTATCTCATAATCATATTTATTTCAACAAGATCTATAATAGGGTACTAGTGTGGGCCTTATAGTTGACTTCCCAAATACTATAAAGCTTTATGATTAATATATAACACAAACTCCTTAGAAATCAAATAATTTCTCCACTTCTTCAATGCTTGAACAATAGCTTAAAACTCTTGATCATACATAGAATACTTCCTTTTATCATCATTCAAATTCTCACTAAAGAAAGCAATAGGTTTAGCTTTTTGAATTATTATGGTTTTGATTGCACTACCACTTGCATCAGACTCAACTTGAAATACCTTATTGAAATTAGGCAAGGCCAATAAGGGTAACTCAACAACCTTATGTTTCAAAGTCTCAAAACTCTTATCAGCTCCATGTGTCCTCTTGAATTCATTTTTATCTCCTCTCATTGTCTTAGTCATAGCATTACAAAAAACACTAAAATTCTTTATAAACTTTTTGTAAAAGCTAGCCAAACCATGAAATAATCTTACCTCACCCACATTCTCAAGTGTAGGTCATTCCAAAATTGCTTTAACCTTCTCTAGATCTATTTTTAAACCATCAGTTGAAATCACAAATCCCAAATACACAATCTCTTCCTCCATAAAAGGACACTTTTTTAGATTAATGAACAACTTTTCCTCTTTCAATTGCTACAATACTTGCCTAACATGCTCAAGAGGTTCTTCCTTAGTATTGCTAAATATTAGAATATGATCCAAATAAACAATCACAAACTTACCCAAGAATTTTTTAGAACTTCATTCATCAACCTAATGAAAGTGCTAGGTGCATTAGTCAAACCAAAAGGCATAACCAACTATTCATACAAACCATCTTTTGTTTTGAATGTAGTCTTCCATTCATCACCTTCTTTAATTCTAATCTGATGATAGCCACTCTTCAAATCAATCTTGGTAAAATACTTTTCTCCATTCAAACAATCCATTATGTCATCCATCCTTGACATAGGAGACCTATATTTCACTTTGATCTTGTTAATAGTTCTAGAATCAATACACATTCTCCATTCTCCATTATTCTCAGGAGCTAATATAGTAGGTACAACACACAGACTCAAACTTTTTCTGAGTGCACCCTTTTGCAACAACTTGTTCGCTTGCCTATTAAGTTCTTCATTCTCTCTAAGTGTCAATCTATATGGTGCTTTGTTTGGTAAAATAGCTCTAGGAAATAGATCCATACAATGACTTATACTTCTCATTGGTGGTAAACCATCAGAAATATCTTTATACTTGTTTAGTAATTTTGTAATTTCTACTGGTACTTGGCTACCACTAGTTACTATTCCTCAATCATTACCAACTTTTGTTGCATGGTAAGTACTACCAACACTCAGTCCTCTAGAACTATAACAAAATAGACTTGATTCTTCTTCACTTCTTTTTCAAATTGTTTCCCATTAACCATACAAACTTTTATTGTAGTAAATCTAACCTCATCTGGACTTTCAATCAAAGGCATCAATACTTGCTTCTTCCCATTCACCCAAAGAGTATATTGATTCAATCTTCCATCATGTACAACATATCTATCACATTTCCAAGGTCTACCTAACAAAATATGACAACAATCCATAGGAATACTATCATAGAATACTTCATCAAGATAATGCCCAATCATGAATTTCACAATACATTGTTCACTTACCAATATCTTAGGCTCATCTTTGATCCTTGAAACATGAAAAGGTTTAGGGTGTTTTAGCCTCTACAACTCCAACCTTGTAACTAGTTCTTCTAAAGTTGAATTTGCAAAAATTCCATTATAAATGATCACCTTGTAGCATTTTCCAGCCATCTTACATCTGGTCTTGAAAAGACTTCTTCTCAAAACAAGTTCCTCATCACTTCCATTATTATATATGGTTCTTCTCACCATTAGATTTTCTCTAGCCTCAGGCCCACTTAGTAAACTCTCAATGTCTTCTTGTATCACAACATTTCTATTATTTTTCCCACTTTCAAAAGATCTGCTGTCAAAAGATCTATGCCCCTCTTTACCACATCTAAAACAATTACCATGAAAACCACCTCTAGGATAAGAATTACCTCTTCCTCAGTAAGAACTAGTACCTCCTTAGTATGAACTACTACCTCCTTAGTATGAACTACTACCTTTCCATTCGATCTTTTCTTTGTCATCATTCTTCCATTCAAACTTTCCTTTATCTTGCATAGAATTATTAGATCTGCCACCTTCACTATAAGATCCACCTTTGCCTCTCTAGAATCTACCACCTCTACGTCTTTTTCTTTGTTCATTCTTCTTTGTCAAGATCTCCTTAGCTTTCAAGGCATATTGATATGCTTCTTCAACTCTTTCCAATTTCACAAAACTTATTTCATCTTGAATTCCAAATATCTATCTATTTATATAGCTTGTAATTTTCTCAACATCATCACCATATGTCCAAATCTGATGTCTAATCTATAGAATTCCTCAATATACTCTTTCATAGTCATGTCTTTTTGCTTCAAATTTTGCATCTTTCTTAACAAGCTAACTTGGTAATCAATAGGAAGGAATTTTTTTTTTACCTTGCTCACAATCTTCATCCAAGTTTTGATCTTCTCCTTTCCTCTCCAATGTCTATTAGTTTTCAAATACTCCCACCATAGTGAAGCATGACCTTTCAACCTAGTATCTACAATCTTCACCTTCCTATTATTAGGAATATTTTCATAATCAAAGAACTTCTTCATATTAAAGATCCAATCTAACACAAAATTGGTGTCCAACTTTCCATCATAAGGAACAACTTCTATAGTAGGCTTCAAATGTGCCATAGAAAATACTCTCAACAATCTTTCCTCGTCTTGATCTTCTTCCAGTTCTAGGTTAAGGTTTGGTGCTACTGCTTCATCATCACTCACATCCTCAAGATGCACTACTCTCCTTTGGGCTATCTCCACATCATCTAATCTAGCTGCAATTTTTCTTAATTGATCCAATATAGCATCATCGACATTTTCTCTCCCATGAACCATCTTTACAGATCAGAATCCTACAAGATTGTAACCCTCTACAAGTTATAGATCAAATCTACAGATCTACAATCCTACAACTAAATTTGAATTAAAGTTCTATATGATCCAATCTCCACAAGGATGAACCTCAAGCTTTGATACAACCTAACATAAGGAGGGCATGGAAAAAACCAAGGCCAAAGACATATCAAGCAATCCAAACCAACCTTGCAGAGTAAACACAAAAAAAAAAAAACACATAAAGAGAACAACACCAAAAAGAGAGAACAATATTCTTTTATTAATTCATTAAATGATTAGCATAAATGCCTAGTTGTAAGGCCTTTTTGGTTATGGTTAGATACAAAATACATTTAAGATCTAAGATCTAGTATCAAATTTGTAGCTCTAGACACAAAATTTCATGTTTTGCTCTCAACTCACTCTCTTCTTCCTCCCAAAAACTTGCCCTAACTTTAAGCCCAAATACTCTATTTATATTTGCTAAAATGGCTTACATATCATTCTAGAACACTACATAATAGGAAAACCAACCCAAAAATGGTGTGGACATATCCCAAGAAAAGATCTTAACATAAATGTCGTAGTCAAAAGAAATCCAACAAGTTGGCTCACACCAAAAATGTAGAAATCATGTCCAAAATATTGATGCTTGGCATCAACAAGACAAATCAGCACATGAAGGGTCACTCAGCATCCACTAAGTAACTTGACACATGAAGAAGAGCTCAACAGACACTATGGAACTTGGCACACACTACAAAGTGAGATGGGATAACATGCTAAACCAAATGTTAACATGATGTAGGATAGCCTAAACTTGGCTTAAACTGTAAAATTACTAGCACTCAATAATTTCTATAACTCAACAATAACTAAAACTTGGCAACAACTAGCAGAATGAAAACAAATGAGCAGGATAACACGTCAACCCAGGATGCTCCTACATCAAAAACCAAAGGATGTAAGATCTTTTTTAGGTCATGCTAGCTATTATAGGCATTTCATAAAAGATTTCAGTAAAATAGCTAGTCCTTTATATCCAATATTGACTAAAGAAGTTGAATTCATTTGGACACTTGAATGTAATGAAACCTTCTCATAGCTTAAAAAATTCCTCACCACATCACTAGTTTTGAAAAGACTAGATTTGTCCATTCTATTTCATATCCATACTGATGCATCAGATTATATTGTAGGTGTTGTAATAGGACAAAAACCTTCTAACATTGAGAATACAATCTACTATATTAGTAAAAGCCTCCATGGTCTTGAACTAAACTACACAGTAACTAAGAAAGAGCTTTTAGCTGTAGTTTATGCATTGAACAAATTCAGACATTATGTAACTAGATATTCTATTTTTGTTCATACTAACCACTCATTTATAAGGTACTTAATGAAAAAACCTATTGTAACTAGTAAATTGGCAAGATGGCTCTTGCTATTATAGGAGTTTGATATTACCATAATAGATAAACTAGGCAAGTCCAACATAGTTGCTAATTATTTGTCTAGACTACACATTGTTTATGATGATCTGACTCCAATTGAAGAGACCTTTCTAGATGAGCACTTGTTTCATATAGCAACTCATACACCATGCCATGGAAACATAACAAACTATCTTGCTACAAATAGAATCCCCCCACACTTCTCTCACAACACCCAGAGGAAGTTAGAAGAGAAAAACTTTCATTATTCATGGATAGATAATAATATCTTCTATACTAGACTAGATCAGGTCATGAGGAGATGTGTTAGAGAGGATGAGATATATGACACACTACATGCCTATTATGATGAACCATGTAGAGGCCATTTGGTAGGAAAAACAATAGTAGTAAAGGTACTTACAATTGGATATTATTGGCCAAAATTATATAAGGATGCAGAAAATTCTACAACCAAGTGTGAAAATTGCCAGAGAATGGGCCAGCCAATCAAGACAGATGAGATGTCGCTCAATCCATAGATTATTGTGACACCATTTGAAAAGTGGGTTATGGATTTCATAGGTCCAATTTATCCACCATCAAATGGTAAATCCTACATCTTAGTATGCATGGATTATTTAACTAAATGGGTGGAAGTTAGGGCAATGAAAAATGCAAGAGATGAGAAAGTAGCTAAATTCTTATATGAGGAAATATTCACATGCTATATATTTCCCAAGGAACTTGTCACAAATTAAGGCACCTAGTTCACATCAAACTTGATCACTAAAGTTATGAAGGAATACAAAATAAGGCACTAGAAATCTAGTCCTTATCACCCTCAAGAAAATGGGCAAGAAAATCTTACCAACAAAGAAATTGAGGCCATTCTAAACAAGATAGTGCAAATACAGAGGAAGGACTAGAGCAATAGGTTAACTAAAGCTATCTAAGCATACCAAACTACATGGAAGATAACAACTAGATTCACTCCATTTGAACTTGTGTATGGAAAAGCAATAATGTTGTCTATTGAATTTGAACATAAAACAATATGCACTAATTTGGAATTGAACTATAGTGTTCTTGTAGCACATGAAGAAAGACTTCTCCACTTTAACTCACTGGATGAAATAAGTAAGACCACTTGGGAAAGAACAGAGATCATTTAGTGGTAGAGAAAGAAGTGGCATGATGCACATATCTATAATAAACAATTCTAGGTAGGAGATTGGGATTTCCTATATGATTCTCATTTCAAAGAGAATCCAAGAAAGTTGTAGACTAGGTGACTAGGGCCTTATGAAATTTAGTATGTATTCAACAATGGAGTATTCCAAATGACAACCATTGATCCTGTTCAATTAAAACTACTTGTAAATAGCCATAGGTTTTGCCTCTATCATAAACCATAGACAAAAGATGAGTTCTTGTAGTAGTTCCAACCAAATATTTTACTAGCTCCTACGGACACAATTCCTCCAGCAAAAGGTGCAAACCTTTTTCTTGCAACCATACCATGACAAACCTTCAAAAAGCACTTATAATAAAACCTCATTTAATGTGAGGTCCATTATTTCATTCATTTTTCTTTTTCTTCATATCAACTCATCTTATTTCTTTATCTATCATCCACTCGCACTCCACGTCACCCACAAATTCTATTTTTACTACTTTCAATAAACTATGTCATTAACATGTTTTCTATGGTCACTAGACTTCACCACCTCATCAACTTACATGTAGATGTGCATTATAAAATTTTAGGTACAACATTTTTACTATTTATTCATTTTTTAGCACATAGGTTTTGATATTTATATATAATACTGCATTAAATATATTGTATAAGACTTACGCAAGTTTCTCATTCCTATGCCAAAATTTTAAGTGTGAACACTTGTCAAAATTTAGTGGGGGGTTGACAAAGTGAATTAATTTCTGAATGTCATCTCCACATTACCTAGGCATGTCCACATTATAGGTTTTACTATGGTAGTGGTCTGATTTTAATTTTAAAAATATTTTTACATCTACTATACCTTTTCATTACGATTTTGGGTAAGATCTCCTATGTTTGATATGATTGAAAATGACTTATTTATTAGTAGAACACTTCCAGTTAAACCTTGATGTCCTTCATAATTAATTGCATCATTATTTTACATGCTGAACACAATGAAATCTTGTTAAGAGAATGTGGTATCGACATTTCTCAGAAAGATCAATTTAAAAATCTAAGAAGAGGATTTTTGCAGAAGTGTTAAAGGGGTAGAACTCATTAGGGTGGTAAATCAATTTTTTTTTTTTTTTAAAGGCTAGGCATTTTGAAGATGGGAGGACAGTTGCAAAGATATGAATTAGTTTTTCATAGTATTCTACTTATGAATGTTAAGGTAGTTTGACAATTTTATGCTCTTGGATGGCTTGGTTACTTTATACAATTAACTAAGCTCAATGAAGTAGCAATGGAGTTTATGAGGACATTTGAAGAAGGGGAAGACATAGTGTAGGGATTAAAAGTAATTTCTATTGAGGAGAAGATAGTAGAAGTCATAGGACTACTAGCTAATGGGGAGCATTATCCGAATGAACATGATTCCAGGTCATCATGGACGTAGTTCTCTCAGTTGGGTGACCCTCCCCTAGATATTTCAAAGTAAGGGTGTAAAGGACTCTCTCTTCCAACTCCATACCCATAATTGGCAACCCATATCATTAGGTATTTGACCTATGAAGGCAAGTTTTCAAACTTGCAAGCTTACCATTTTAAGCTGCTTATTTGTATAAGACATAACATTCAAGTTAATGTCCCCAATTTCCTTTATAATATGTTGTGTATCAGTATTGAAGAAACTCAAAAAGGAAATGTGAATTCTATTTCTGATCATGCCCTCATCAAACTTTTAGTTGAAAGGTCCCTTAGGGATTCCTCCCCTATATCATGCGTAGAATTTGTTGAATTTAAAGCCTTGCAACCTCAAGCCAACCCTATTTTGCAAAATTTAGGGAATGAGGAAGAGATTGTAGAGCCTAGTCAAAATTCAGCTAAAATAAAAAAAAGGAACCAACATTACCCTCTTCTAATAAACCTATTGGGCCTATCTTGGAGGGTAATATACCTGGTCCTTCTAAAGACAAAGGTGAGCATAAGGTTGAAAAAGAAAGCCCTAATCTTGAAAAGGAAGCCCAAAATCCTTTTGTTAAAGTGACATAGAGAAAAAGTTCTATTCCTATAGCAACCACTCCAGCGGTATCTACCCTAATCACACCTTGTTGGTGTGATTAAGTATTTACTAATTAAACTTTACTTAAATTTACTTAAGTTAATGCATTAGCATATTAGTTGTCATGTAGACACCTAGCAGTTTGCATATGCATATGAGTTGTCATGTAGACAACAATGTTAGTGTAAATACACAATAGTTTGCACTCCAATTGAGCACATGTTGTCTACTACATCTCTTTATGAGATACACCTTTGCATTTTTATCCTCTCATTGTTGCATGTACATTCATGAACAATGGAGGATAATCCACTCTTGTTAGATATGTGCTTAGTTGATATTCTTATCTCTTTGCTGACCCCTAGTCATATCAATTGTGTTTATATACAACACACTTCTATAATATATTCATCCAATTATCTGATATCTAGTTATCTAAAATCCAATCATCTGATATCCATTCTCATTTCATCATCATTTGTCTCTCTTGTGCTATCTACTAATCTTCTTGATCTTAGAGTTGAATTATTGCCAAGAAAATTCTTACATGGTATCAAAGCTATACCAAATTCTTACATGGTATAAGAGCCATAAGAGTTTCATTGCATAGCCATTGGAGAGATTTTTTTGTAGGTCAAGATTGGAGCTTTCTATGCAAATCATATGTTGGTATCACATTTAGAAGGTCAAAAAAACCCCAAATCAACTTTTATTTCATCAAAATTGGACATCTAAGGTGAAATCTATAGTCATTTGATTTTTGGAGGTGCAACGACGGTGATTCAGGAAAAATAATTACAAAGGTGATTTTCAAACAATGATATCTCTGTCATATGTACTCCTTTTCTTGAGCTTTTTTTTTTTGTTTTAGGGTAGAATTTTGTGATCTATACATTGGTGTAGGTTCTTTGTGATATTTGTTCCTAAATTTTTCTAAAAATTTCCAACCCCAATTTTTACAACTTCAAAGGCTTCATTTGGGCTCATATGGACAAATATTTAGGTGTTATTTTTTTTGAAAGTGTATAATTTTTGTCTACTTTCTAGATCTGGTATCAATTTGGAGTAATTATGAGTGGACATAGTACTTTCAGCATTTGCTCATTTTTGGCCTATTTTGGCACTTGTAATTAATTAGATCCTTGAAAGATCTTGTGTCTTATCTTTATGAGTCATATATAGCTTCATATTTGTTGTTGTAAATATCAAAATTAGAAGTCCACCTTGGTTCATTTTAACAAGTGGCAATTTTACATGCACTTAGTATAAAATGCCAAAATCTATTTAGGGGGGGGTTGCATTGATTAGTACATCAAGGATGAGGAAGATTTAATAACCTTGAAAACCCAAAAATATAATAAATGGAGTGGTTCTCACTTATCTTAGTGAGCATAATGCATTGCCATATGTGAAAGGACTTTCATATAATGGTGACACTATTACAATCATTTTTCATGCACTCTTTCTACATATGGATATGGAGTTTATGGATTCACTTGATGACATGAAGTCAACTAATTTTTATGATATTTGGATCTATCTTTGGAAGATGTATGGTGATCCACATGTTCCTCCATTCCCAAAAGAACTATTACCTCCAATTGTAGCTACACATTCTTTAGCTAAGATCACTAAATCAAACATTGCTCTTGATGATGCTTTTATTCACACATTCATGGATTCACATGATTCAATGCAACAAGATATTAATTTTCTTCTAGACTCAATTCCTTGGGATGAATTCTTGATAGACATTGCAGGTTTGTTTGTGGAGTCCTACATTGAGGATATGGGAGACACTATTTTCTTCTCTTTATTGAGGATGATCCTTATTTAGTTGGTGTGAGGGAACACTCTAATCCTCATGATTCTTCACTTGATCTTTCTTTCAAGTTTGACATGATTGTGGATACTTTCTTACAACATTTGTAGGAGGTCCCTTTCACTTTAGAGAAGGCATTTGAGTCTTTAGATGTTGCTTTACATGAATCTCAAACTTTACTTGAGATGTTAGATTGCATGGTTGATCATACTCATCTATTGTAGATTCATATGCAATTTTTTGAGACAAATTACATTATGAGAGTTATTCCTATTGATTGAGGAAGATGCTTTTGTACACCCATACCACCATTTCTTCCTCATGGGAGAAATATCATTCAATTTTCATGGTTTGGCTTCTATATTGACCTAGGAGCATATTTCATGGGTGCAAATTCTACATTTATGGGGGCCTTCTTTGTCTCTCTTCCTACTTTTGTTGAGGAGGCATCTTGGTCTTTGGACTTTGATCCACATTCCTATACAAAGCATTTATCATTGGTTCCTTGTCTGTCACCTTCTTCTATTGGACTTGATCTTGATTGGTTTATGACATCTTCAATATTCAAGGACATGGTGACACATTTTCAAACTTCAAAGACAACATACTTCATATGGATTCCCCTTCCATCTTCCTATCCATAATGGGAAGTCTTCTTGCATTTATATTTGGTGTATCTTCTTCCTAAGGGGAAAGGTTGTTTGTAGGCATTGGATTCTCTTTTGTCTTCAAGCACTCATCATTCTTGTAGGAGATCATTCACTGTGGGGGGATTCCATTTCTCCTTCTTTCCTTCTTATTGAGGGATTCTCTATTGTATATGCATGATGTATGTCATAATCGGGGGTGGGGTGGCTCTTTATTACTCCATCCAGACATGTATCTTACTTTATTTTTCATCTCTCTTTTTGGGAGAGGATTTTTCCCATGTGGTTTTCTCTCTTCCTTTTCTTTATGAGGGATTGTATTGCATATCATTTGCACTTGCATATTGTACATGGGTACCTAACATGGCCTATTATTCAGGATGCATCTTACATTATCATCTAGTTTTTGTGAGTTTAAGTGTGTTCCCCTAAGTTTCACTTAATGGGGGTGTTGGTGCAATTAAGTATTTACTAATTACACTTTACTTAAGTTTACTTAAGTTAATGCATTAGCATATTAGTTGTTATGTAGACACCTAGGAGTTTGCATATTCATATGAGTTGTCATGTAGATAACACAATAGTTTGCACTATAATTGAGCACATGTTGTCTACTACATATCTTTATGAGATACACCTTTTCATTCTTATCTTCTCATTGTTGCATGTGCATTCATGCAAAATGGAGGATAATCCACTCTTGGTGGACATGTGCTTAGTTGATATGCTTATCTCTTTGTTGAATCCTAATCATATCAGTTGCCTTTATATACAAGGAACTTCTATAATGTATTCATCCAATTATCTAAAATCCAATCATTAGACATCCATTCTCATTTGATCATCATTTTTCTATCTTGTGCTATGTATTGATCTTCTTGATCTTGGTGTTGAATTATTGCCTTAGGAAAATTCTTACATGACATTAGAGCTATACCAAATTCTTACATGGTATCAAAGCTATACCAAATTCTTATATGGTATCAGAGCTATACCAAATTCTTACACACCTAAACCAAAGTGGACCCACAAAATAGTAGAAGTTAAAGAGGTTCTTGTGTGTCAAATCCCTTGTATACAAGGTTGAGTATCCCCAATTTCAACTAAAATCCTAAATGCTTCAATTCCAAAATCTCATATAGAATTAGTGGTTGAGAATATTCCAGATGACTCTCCTATATAGTTGGAACCTCAAAATGTGGAAACAAATGAGCCTATTAATGTGATGCTGCAAGGAAATTAAGAATTGTGTGAGTCAAACCTTATTATTGTCTCAAAAAAAGCCCCTAAAAATGATCGACCTACTTTTCCACCAGTCCCTATATATTCTAATGTTTCTATCATACCTTATAGATCCTCCTAGTATACCCATTACTTCCAGCAAGTTACTAAAGAACGAAAGATGAAATCCATGGCTTAAGAATTTCCTTCATCTACAATTCAAACTATATTATTTGGTTTGTACAATCACTTCATTTTTCAAAAATCCTTTTGGAGGCAAGAAAGAGACCAAATTAGGGCGGGGGCCCTAGCTCAGTTGGCTAAATCTTCCTTGTTGTAGGGGGTTGGTCACAGGTTCTAGTCTCCTCCATCTTCGTGGTACCGGTGGGCATGTCACGCCAGCACTACTGGTCACGTTAAAAAGTTTACCAGGTGCACTATAGTTTATAGGGGGGCCGTGTTGCATCGATTCCTATAGTCTAAAAAAAAAAAAAAAAAAGAGACCAAATTCAGAAGATAATATTTGAAAAAGATGAAGAAATTGAGTCAGTAAAAGAGCAACTTGAGAAATAGAAATAATAAATGAATAAGGCTTTAAAATTAGCTGACCAAGTAATGGCCTATAGGCCACCACCAAGGGTGTGTTCCATTTGTCTGAAGGAATAGTTTTTCCTATTCCAATTGATTATGACAATAAGGGATATTGATTATGAATTTAAAAATGCTCAAGATTTCTATAATGTGTATCATATTTTTCTTTCATGGAAAAAGAATTTGTTGTGTGAACTTTATTTACATAATTTCATAATTTCACATCAAATAGAGTGGAACCCTCTACTTTATATAGGGGATGTTCACCTCAGAGCCTTAATGTCTTAGATGCATAACAAGACAAACTATGATAGGAAGTTAAATGCCTATAGAGATCTTGAGAAATCTAAACCATTAACACTATGGTCTAAATCACACAAAACCTGGTGACCTTTCAAGAGATTGGTTTAGACTAACCAATGGGAGACTAAAACTAGAAATTAGAGAGAAAGTGTTTGTAAAAAGAGTAAAGGTTTATAAAGAGTACTAGGCACTTCTAGACTTTACATAGCAAAAAGCTATTCTAGAGCTTAGGAACTGATGGAATTGATTGCCAAAAGCTTTCAAAAAGGGTAAACCACATAGCCCTATCAATTACAAGGCAACTATTAATAGGGTAGCTAGGTATATACAATTGGGAAGACAAAATAGAAAGTAACTATGGATGCCATTAACTTTTTATTGCCCTTCCCTTCTTTGGCCTCTTTATGAAAATGATGCTACCAAATTAGATCCATTGGTTTAGGAACACTTGGGTGAACATTGGAAGTGCACTAGAGGGTTTTTCTAAACTTTTAGAAGTGGGAAGCATGGGAAAACTATTGTGGGAGACTTTAGAGCTATGGAAAAGAAGTACAATGCTCGAGGAGAAGCATTTGAATTTTGGAGGGTAGATGATAAGGCATATTAATGACTTAATTTTGATATAGTTTTGACTTACTCTTTGTGCTTTGTGAAAAAAATTTCAAAAACATTTGTTTAAATATCCTGTGAACTTATGCCAAAGACAACTACAAATTACTAAACCTATGGGTAGTGTGTATGACATACTTTGCCTAATATTATACATAGAATGTAGTATTTCATATAAATATTTTAAGCTATGCTCTAATATTTGAATAAGAGTAGGAATGTTATCTTGCATATGTGTTCTAGATGTTTCTAAATTTTAGGAAATGACGAGTGGCACAAATGGGTGGTGATTACTACATTAAAGGAAGATGATGATGATGACTAATCATGTCAAGGAAAGCAAAGTTTAGTTTCTATGGATAAGCTGCACCTACAGAAGAGTTACTATTCCAAAAAATCTAGGACAATTTGACTTGCTATATTTCCTGCAAGTTGTTATTCTATTGCTTAGAAATAAATGTACTATGTCGTGGTTGATCTTCCACCTTCTTTTTTGGTGATGTTTGTTCAAAATTTTATGTTATGTTTCTAAATTAGTATCCAATCCTCTATATAAGGGATTTGGATCATCTTAGATAATAAGAAGGAGAAGATAGACAGTGCTAGTTTAAGATTTAGATGTTAATGAGAGAGTGATTTTGAAATACTAATTGTGTTCTTAGTTAGTTGAAACCAACCAAGGGGGCCCACTAGGGAGGTGGAATAGATTTAGGTAGAGTAAATTCATTCCTTGAAATTTCCTATTTTCAAGATAGATTTACTATATTATTCCTATAGAATTATTACTATGAAAGTTCCTACAACACTTGTGGAAAATGATCATGGTGGATGTTTTGAGTTAACTAGTTTCAGTTCATTTTCCAAAGTTTTCTTTAGTTATTTGTTGTTAGTCCAAGTGTCTTTACTATTTTGTATCAGTAGTATAGATTCTTTTCATGCATTTTACCTTCCTACAACATAGGTGTTAAGACTCTTAAAGGAACTCAGTGCACATATCATGTTGACCCATTTCAAGTCTTACATCCTTGGGTTGACAATTCAAGTGTATTTCATGATGGAATAAGTAGTCTTTAGAATAGATATAGTATCCTTGAGAGAAAAAATGGTGTGATTATCTTCATCTATTATGGAATGCTACATAGAGCCACCACCTCCTTAAAGAGGATAAATGAAATCACCATTGTGATTCACTTTCTAACATTCAACTTCTTACAATAGCAGATGCATACAACACTTAAACATAAATCAAGAACTAATAACTTCTATTTTCTTGTCAAAATCTTCTTACAAAACTTCCAGATCTATACAACTAAGTTGAAAATTCTTGAAAATAGTTACATAAAACCAACTTTCCACTAGTATAGAGATCTTTATAGAGTCACCACTCACAATTGTAAGAAAGATTTAAAGCGTGATATTTTACTTGACAAAATATGAACCAGACTTTTCAACTTGTGGAACTTGAAAATCATCAAACATTTAGAAAGGAGAGAATATTTTTTTATCAATTCTGACTCTAGTTTTAAAATAGCACTTTGTACATAGCTAAATTGATTGAAGATGAATTTACTAGTAACAATGTAATTTACATTCAACTTTCAAAGTACTTCTATCCTAAATAAGGTAACCACTAAGAGACATGAATCTTAAGCAAAGAAATGGAAAACACATCACAACCTTTCTAGTATATCAAATTCTTCTTGGTGTATTGAAGATTTCTTAGATTCTCAAGGTTTGTCTATCATTCAAATTCAATATAGCTCCACAATAGATTCATCATTTTTTTGTTGTTTTAAAATGACAAGTTTCAAAAACCCAATGATGAGAAAAAAATACATCTAGGGGGAGCTAATTCCCATGTTCAACATATGAAGACATTAGGGCCAACTATAAGGCTATCCTCCTTCTTCTTGAGGCTCTACAAGACCTAAGCGGGTGAACGTTAGATTCATTCATATAGTACCAATTCCTTAAACACATATTTGAATATGGATAAAGAATATTTAAAACCCTTAATATTCTATGCTTATGAAAAACAACATAGACATGAAATATCCAAAATCATGACCTATGAACTTGATAAATTAAGTGAGGGAAAATCCTTTCAAAACTTCAACATAAAAGGGAAAAGATATTGATCATAATATTGATTTCAACATAATCAAGACATGAACAATAAAAAACATAGATCCTACAATTGTTTAGTGTCTTACCTATTGTGCAGTTCTACAAATTACTTATACACATCCTTGGAAATCATTGATACATATCATATATCAAGACCCAAGATCTATCCATTCACATTGTGAATTAGATATCTACATCAAGACTCAATCTCATACTCAACCTATCCCTTCATGAAATCTGCAACCCTATTGTGGTAAATTAAGCATTAACATGACTCCTTGAATCATGAAAAAAATATACCAAAACATACAACCTAAAATACATTGCTACTAGACTTGTGCTCTTTGTTCAAAAACCATAGAAGATTACAAACAACATAAATAGGAGACAAGAAATCATACTAAAGATAAACTCATTTTCTACATTTTATTCATTTCCTTGAAACAAATACATGAGGATGCATGAAATTAACTCATGAAATAATTGAATAGACTAAAACTAGCTCTATAACTTCACTAACTATTGTTCATATAGAGATAAATGTTGGGCATGAATGATGGGATCACACCTAGAGCTTTGCTTAATTTTTTGGAAACAACCAACCATCATTAACTACCTTAGAGAAAGAGAAGAGAAGAGATTAAAAAGAATGGAGGAAATCCCAAATCCTTTATGATGTTTCCATTTGTGATATGAATATCAGGATTTAACTGTGTGATTTTGAGTCAAACTCGATGACCCATGTTTCATGAGTAGTGATTCAACATGAATCCATCTCTCATGAGAATAAATGGAACACTTAGCACTCATTGGATCTAGGTGATGCTCACAGGGGTGAAGCACCGGGACTTCCCGGGAGGTCACCCATCCCAGTACTACTCCAGCCTGAGCGCGCTTAACTACAGAGTTTCCTCCATAGTTAAACCCAAAGCTTGCAACCCCATTTGCAAAACCTTAATCAAGTGTTGTGCCTTATGAACCATTCATTAGAAAGCCCCTTAAGCTCATCAATTGATACGTAGGAGATAATTTCTACAGCTAGTCAAATTGTGATATGAATATCAGGATTTAACTGTGTGATTTTGAGTCAAACTCGATGACCCATGTTTCATGAGTAGTGATTCAACATGAATCCATCTCTCATGAGAATAAATGGAACACTTACCACTCATTGGATCTAGGTGATGCTCACAGGGGTGAAGCACCGGGACTTCCCGGGAGGTCACCCATCCCAGTACTACTCCAGCCTGAGCGCGCTTAACTACAGAGTTTCCTCCATAGTTAAATCCAAAGCTTGCAACCCCATTTGCAAAACCTTCACCAAGTGTTGTGCCTTATGAACCATTCATTAGAAAGCCCCTTAAGCTCATCAATTGATACGTAGGAGATAACTTCCATAGCTAGTCAAATTGTGATATGAATATCAAGATTTAACTGTGTGATTTTGAGTCAAACTCGATGACCCATGTTTCATGAGTAGTGATTCAACATGAATCCATCTCTCATGAGAATAAATGGAACACTTAGCACTCATTGGATCTAGGTGATGCTCACAGGGGTGAAGCACCGGGACTTCCTGGGAGGTCACCCATCCCAGTACTACTCCAGCCTGAGCGTGCTTAACTACAGAGTTTCCTCCATAGTTAAATCCAAAGCTTGCAACCCCATTTGCAAAACCTTCACCAAGTGTTGTGCCTTATGAACCATTCATTAGAAAGCCCCTTAAGCTCATCAATTGATACGTAGGAGATAATTTCCACAGATAGTCAAATTGTGATATGAATATCAAGATTTAACTGTGTGATTTTGAGTCAAACTCGATGACCCATGTTTCATGAGTAGTGATTCAACATGAATCCATCTCTCATGAGAATAAATGGAACACTTAGCACTCATTGGATCTAGGTGATGCTCACAGGGGTGAAGCACCGGGACTTCCCGGGAGGTCACCCATCCCAGTACTACTCCAGCCTGAGCGCGCTTAACTACAGAGTTTCCTCCATAGTTAAACCCAAAGCTTGCAACCCCATTTGCAAAACCTTCACCAAGTGTTGTGCCTTACGAACCATTCATTAGAAAGCCCCTTAAGCTCATCAATTGATACGTAGGTTTTGCAAATGGGGTTGCAAGCTTTGAGTTTAACTATGGAGGAAACTCTGGAGTAGTACTAGGATGGGTGACCTCTCGGGAAGTCCTGGTGCTTCACCCCTGTGAGCATCACCTAGATCCAATGAGTGCTAAGTGTTCCATTTATTCTCATGAGAGATGGATTCATGTTGAATCACTACTCATGAAACATGGGTCATCGAGTTTGACTCAAAATCACACAGTTAAATCCTGATATTCATATCACAATTTGACTAGCTATGGAAATTATCTCCTACCTATCAATTGATGAGCTTAAGGGGCTTTCTAATGAATGGTTCATAAGGCACAACACTTGGTGAAGGTTTTGCAAATTGGGTTGCAAGCTTTGGGTTTAACTATGGAGGAAACTCTGTAGTTAAGCGCGCTGAGGCTGGAGTAGTACTGGGATGGGTGACCTCCTGGGAAGTCCCGGTGCTTCACCCCTATGAGCATCACCTAGATCCAATGAGTGCTAGGTGTTCCATTTATTCTCATGAGAGATGGATTCATGTTGAATCACTACTCATGAAACATGGGTCATCTTGTTTGACTCAAAATCACACAGTTAAATCCTGATATTCATATCACAATTTGACTAGCTGTGGAAATTATCTCCTACGTATCAATGTTTCCATTTGTCCACTTGAAGAACCTCCATCTCCTAATGAAAAACTTCTCTCTACTCTCTTCCTATAACTACAAATCAGATCTTATCCTCTTGCTTCTACTAACTGATCAAAATATCTTAAGAGGATGGAAACATACAACTTATTTGTAAGAAGATATAAATCTCACTAAAATTCATGCCAAAACTATTTCTAAATGACTTAAGAGGAAAAATATACTTCAAAACATTTTTTTCCCAATCAAAGAGCCAACAATTCCCCTGTCTACTTCTCAACTAATACTGAAGCTCAATCATGAAAAGCACTCATTCTATTGAGAATGCCCTATTTTCACAAAATTACCTATAACTTTTATTGTTGAATACCTACACACATTCTGATTGCAAAAATAGAAATATCACTTTCTCCCCTTTCCAATGGTATACTAGACTCTACATTTTGAATAAAAAATGACCCCTCTGGTGTGCATTTTAAGATTTTAGGCCTGTGGCCATGAAAAAAGTGCTTAAAATTTGAAAAATTAAAAAATTCATATAGTCAGAACTATACAAATTGTCAAATCTATTTATAATTTATTTTTAATTTTTAAAATCTGAAGGTGCACATACATTTGAAGGAAACCCCTTTTTTAATACTTTAAATATTTCAAAACTTTCACATATTACCTCTAACTCCATGTTAGTGAAACCTTTAGTTGACTTCTGACTAAGAACCACATGCCATGATCTTGTTGGAAGAATCTTCCACCTCATTGCTTCATTACAAGGCTTTTCCACATGTCATCTTCTCACTACCTCAGAGCCTTAACTCTTAATCATACCTTAATCTGAGTGACCATGTGATTAACTTTTTTTGCACATTTAGAGCTTATTTCCCTACCATGAGTTAACCATTGTGACCACATGATTAAAACATTTTTGCACCTTCACACCTCAATCTCCCAATCACATAGTTAAATCTATTATCATGCACCTAACATTTTTCCAATATCGTACCTGCTATTTTTGAACTATGAGTTAACCTTTAGAGCTATTTGTTTTGACCATGGGTTGACTATTGCATCCACAAAAATGAAATTTTTGCAAATTCACATCCCATTTTCCTAAATGTGTGGTTAACTTTGTGATCACACACCTAATTATCACATGTCAGCATTATCATGTTGTTAGGATCAACCTAAGGCATAAATAACACTTACATGTAAATATAACCAATATCAAAAAATAGTAGATCGCACATAAGAGAACATAAGACACGAAGATTTAATGGGGTTCACTCAATCTCGAGGTTATGTTCACCAATAGCAAGTCCAATATTATTATGATCCAATGATTAGAACCTAGTTACAATCTGTAATCCCTTACAACTCAATATCACTACAAGAACTAATTTTTGCATCACCTTATGAAAATTCCTAACCCAAAGCCTTTTTATACAAGATTTTTGCCACTTTAAAAGTTGGGGCTAGAATAGTAGGAAAAATAGTAGCTGACGCCTTTTACAATATAAGGTCATTTTTTGCTTCAAGAACACTATCCCCAAACCCTTGTAGAAATAATCTGGAGGGAAACCATTCAAAATGAACCTCTAAGTTTGATTAGGTTCCACATCACAACAATCTCTGACTTGGAGACTAATCATACTCAACAAAAATAACCTCCCACTTCAAGACTAATCATAGCACTACTAAACCTGTAGCTTCCACTGGAATATTAAATCACCCTAGATTTTGTTGTTCTTTTAGTTTGTTTAGTCTAGAAGACCAACCAAAGCTAAAGAGGAGTTCAGCTTCTCCCTTTTCACTACCTTTGTAAACATATATGTTGGATTGTCATTTATATGTATCTTCTCCAACTTTAACTATCCATCATCCAAAACTAACTAAATGAAATGGTAACCCAACTATATGTGTTTTCTCTTTTAATTCAAAGCTGAATTGTTTGCTAGATGAATGACACTCTAGCTATTTGTGAACAAATAATTATCCCTCTATGGATGTCCCAATTCTTCCATGAATAATCCATATCATGTCCTTGGCTACAACTATAGTAGCAATATATGCTACCTCTATTGTGGATAAAGAATTAATCTATTGTAATCGAGAAAGCTAGCTCACTATTGCCCCACCAATAGCAAATACATAACCTATAATACTCTAGCTGGTATTAAATCTCCTACCAAATCTAAGTCATCATATCCCTATAAAGTAGTAGTAGAGCACTAAAAGTTTAAACACTTATTGGATGTTCCTCTCAAATATCTAATAATCCATTTAACTAAATTCCAATGCTCAGTCCTGAATGACTCATATACCTACTAACAACTCCCACAACACGTGTAATATTTGACCTAGTACATACCATAACATACATTAAGCTTCCTATAGTTAAAACATAGGATACCTTAGACATCTTTTCCTCCTCTTCTTGTGTCTTGGGACACATCTCCTTAGTCAACTATAAATGACTAGGTAAAGGTGTGTTGATAGCTTTAGCATTCTCTATAGAGAAACATTGCAACACCTTCTCAATATAATTAGCTTGAGATAATGTCAATTTTCTTTTCTTGCTATCTCTAAAAATCTTCATACCAAGGATTTATTTTGCTACCCCTAAATCCTTCATAAAAAATGCATGTGCTAACTATCATTTTAGCCACTTAATATGATCCATGTTAGACCCAACTACAAGCATATCATCAACATATAAACATAAAATAATGTAGCTATCATCATCCGACCTCTTAAAATAAACACAATGATATAAATTACACTTATTTTATCAATGTTCATACATAAACCTATCAAATTTTAGATACCATTGTTGAGGTGCTTGTTTCAAACCATATAAACTTTTCTTCAATCTGTACACTAAGTTCTCCTTACCTTTGACTTCAAATCCCTATGGTTGTGCAATATATATATATCACACTAAAGGAAGGTTTTTTTAACATCAAGCTACTCTAAATGCAAATCTTCAATAGCCAAAATACTTCAAACAGTGCAAATAGAAGTCATTTTAACAATAGGAGAGAATATCTCATCAAAATCAATCTCTTTTATCTGTGCAAATCCTTTATAACTAAGATGGCTTTAAATTCTTTCTTACCTCCATCCTCTTCTTTTAATCTATAAACTCATTTATTCTATAAAGACTTTTTACCTACAGGTAACTTGCATAAGTCTCATGTCTTATTTTTCAGCAAAGAGTCCATTTCATCTTTCAATGTAGATTCCCACTGAATCTTAGTATGCACTTACACAACTTCATCATAACATTCAATTTCACCAACATCAATAAGTAAAATATAATACAAGGAGAATTTTTTAAGAGGTCTACTGATCCTTGTTGACTTTCTAACATTCACTAGGGTGTGTGGTATTTTTTGTAGTAGTTGTTGTAGATCATGAAGAATTTCTAGAACATTAGCTTTTGGAGTATCATCCAACACTACATAATCATCTTCTTTCTTCTCATGTTGTTGCAACAAATTTGTTTACAAGACTTTCTCTTTGAATATGACATCCTTGCTTCTTACAATTTTATGATTTACAAAATCCCAAAGCCTATAACCAAATTTATTAATGCCATATCCAAGAAATACAAATTTCTTTGACTTAGCTTCCAACTTGGTTCTATTTTTAGAATCTATATCAGCAAATGCTTCACAACTAAGGGTTTTGAGAAAAGAATAACTTAGCTTCTTGCTAGTCCATGCTTCCTCTAGAATATCACAAGCCAAAGGAGTAGAGTAACCTCTATTAATCAACTATAAAATAGTATTGATAGCCTGCTCCCACATGTTTAATGGCAACTGTACATGCAACCTCATGCTTCTTGCATGCTCCATTATAGTCCTATTCATGCATTTAGCTAATCCATTTTCCTATGGAGTCCTTGGAATAGTTTTATATCTATTGATTCCATTAGAGAAGAAATAATATTCAAATTCATGACTACAATACTCACCACCATTATCAGATCTGAGTCATTTTAATTTCTTTCTAGTCTCATTTTCAACCAAGCATTTCCATTCCTTAAAAGTTTGAAATACATCAGATTTTTGTCTAAGGAAATAAACCCATAATTTTCTAGTTGCATCATTAATAAATGTAACATAATAATGAGAGCTACCAAGGGAAGATACCTAAGTTGGTCCCCATACATCTGTATGCACAAGCTCTAATCTCTCACTTCTCTTTTCCTTCCTAGTCTTCACAAAACTCACTCTCTTTTGTTTTCTATACATAAAACTTTCACAAAAATCCATATTGACACATTTTAGACTTGGTAAAACTTGCTTTTAATGAAGTATTTTCATACCTTTCTCACTCATGTGTTGAATTCTATTGTTTCATGATGCTATATTAGAATCTACCCTACTAAACTGCAACAACTATTCCTAAACATTCATTTTTTCTCTAAAACAATCAAAGTAGAAGGAACGATATAACCTATACAAAGATATAAGGTGCCTACTTTCACATGTTTTGCTACTAAAAGGGAACCTTTTGAAACCTTCCAATTTTTATCATTAAAAAGTAACTACACAACCCTCATCACCAAGTTTCCCTACTAAAATTAAATTCTTGCTCAGACTTAGAAAATATCTTACATCATGTAGTAGCCAGTGATTCCTATTCTGCAACTTAATCCTAACTTTTCCTTTTTTAACAATTTGACAAGGTTCATTATCCCCCAAATAAACAAGCACAAAATCCCCTTGGACATAATTAATAAATAACCTCTATGAGCAATAGCATGAAATGAAGCACCAAAATCTAAAACCCATGAATCATCAACACTTTGTATAGATAGAAGCAAAGCGTCCTCTTTCAATTTTTTACATACCACATTTGTCTCCTTGTTCCCTTCTAGTTTATCTCCTTCATTGTTCTTTCAAGTCGATCAATCTTTCTTCTTATGCCCTTTTCTACCATAGTACCAGCAATCTCTCGATCCTCTAGATTGAGACCTCTTCCCCTTTGACTTTCCTCTTGATTTCCCTTGATTTCTAGAATTATTTCCTCTTTCAATCATTTTCTCTCTACTTTGTGCATTCAAAGCACTTCCTATTGTATATCCACTTGAGGATTTCCTATGAGTTTCCTCACTCAAAATAACACCAATCACATCATTAAATTTTAGGGTTTTAGATCTAAAAACATAATTACTCACATCCATTACCAAGCCTTTCAAGCTTGTAGGAAAAGAACATAAAATCAAGAGAGCCATAATTTCTTCATCAAAATTAATACCCATAGAAGATAACTAACTAGAAATAGTATTAAACTCACTTAAATGATCACAAACAAATCCACCTCCTGCCATTTTCATATTAAATAAATACTTCATGAGAAATGCCTCATTTGAAGTGGAGGGATTTTCATATAATTTCTCTAGGGTTTCCATCATCTTCACTTTTGTAATATTAAATGTCAGTAATGGTGACAAGCATAATCAAATACTTCCAAGTGCCTTTCTATCTAAAACCTCCTAGTCCTCATTTGATAGTTCCTTGTTTCTTGGAATTTCCTTCCAATGGCTTCCATAAGTCCTTCCAATAAAGATAGGCTTCCATTTACATCATCCATAACTGAAAGTTCTACCCATTAAACTTCTTCACCTTTAGCTTAACTTGTCTTCCATTACTCCCACTCAACTGTGAGACTCCAACTCAACCATGAGACCTTCCTATAGAGGATTGATAAAAAAATTGACAATGGTTTGGCTTAAAAAAAACAATGATCAACCTAGCTCTACTACCACTTGTTAGGATTAACCTCAAATCGAAATAATAGTTACATTCAAATATAACTAATAATAAAAAATAGTAGATCACACATAAGAGAAAACAAGACTTTAAAATTTAACATGGTTCACCTAATCCCTAGGCTATGTCCACCAATAGCAAGTCTAATATTATTATGATCTAGTGATTACAACCTGATTACAATCCATAATCCCTTATAGTGCAATATCACCACAAGAACCAATTTTTGCATCACACTTTATAAAAAATCCCTAACCCTAAAGCCTTTTAATACAAGATTTTTGTTGCTTATAAAATTAGGGCTTGAATAATAGAAAAAATAGTAGCCAACACCTTTTACAATATAAGGTCACTTTTGGTGTCGAGGGAACTACCCCCAAAAATCCTGTGGAGGCATTGCCCCTCAACCCCACCCTGTACTATGATAGGGAGTGCACTTGGCACGCTACCTTAGGACCCCACAGGGGCACTACCCTTTGACCTCATCTTGGGGGTGCTACCCCCAAACTGTTGCAGAAATAATTTGAGGGAAACTACATCGAATAAACTTCTAAGTATGATTAGGCTTCGCATCAAAACACATGTTTGTTGCTACACTACCAATAAAAAATTTGCTGACATCATCACTACCAACTATCCAAGAATGGGTGCCATGCACATGAGCATTCCTTTTTATAAATTGTGTATTTTTAAGACACTATCATAGTGTGCAATGGGATATAAAAAGTGCCTCCACCCAAAAAATGTGGGAATATGCAATTTCACATCTTTGAAACAAAAATATTGCCCTACACCTTCAACCATGATGTCTTCTTCATTTCTATAGCTTTTCATTTCCCATGAAATTATTTTCTATATAGGCATGCAAAAAATAGTAGTGTAGCATTACAATTGTAAATTTTTAAGTGTCATTGAATAATCTTTGTAACTCATCAAGATGCTTGCTAATGGCAGCCATGGTTTCAATGACCTTGAAATCTCATTCAGTGTTAACTTCATTGACAAATTCAAATCAAAAGGAGGCATCCCCAACAACTTATATTGGTTCCCCTTCTCCTTCATCTCCATTGACCACATCTCCTCCATCTACAACTCCAGTTCATCCAAAAAATACACCACATCACACTCTACAAGGGGCCGAATGTAATCTTCTCCACAACTCTACCTCTGACTATACTCTACGACTAGAAGAAAGTGAAAGGTTCTTTGAATGTGAATAGAATAGTCATTCATACTGACCAAATTTGAACTCAAGCTCATCGATGGAAATTTTTTTTACCACATAAATGTTTTCACCTCATCCTATGGTAAAGAACACAAGAAACTTACCTATTATAGCCATGCATAACTCTCTAAAGTAGTTTTAAAACTTGAATCATATCCATCTAATCAAGCCTAAGTATTAGTTGCCTTCAAATTCATGGCTAGTTGTCTTCATCCCTACAAATGGTATATGCATAGTGGATGGAGATGGGATCTTTATGTATATCATGAGCATGGTTTTTCTACAACCATGAGGCTAGCATAGCACTTCTTCTATAGACCATGGTATTTCAAGGCTATGACATTCACGGGCCTCACCATACATATAAATGTGACAATGATGAAAAGCCCTTACCACACCCAACCCATTCATCAGACACCTGCAGTTAGGATGGCTTCTGGATGGACTAGGTAAATGATCAATATCAGGCAAATTAGACCTCTTTCCTTACACAAAATTCTAGAAAACATGGCACATAAATTAAATGTACTAATGTACATTCAATTGTACAACCACTTCCTTCTATATAGTCAAGGAAAAATGGCAATGTAAACCCCTCTATCTCCTTGGCACCTCAAATGTACAAGTCTAAAGCACTCCAACTCTCACCACATGATGGTGACCATTCAAACTTTCTCATGGACAATAATGGAAGGGATTGAGCATACAAGAGAAGTCTAGAGATTCCTACTTTTAGAGATCCATGTATATGCTCCCACATATTCAATTGGTCTCAAATGATGATAAAATACTAATTTTTTTTAATGATAATAGCCATTATAATCCTTTCTCTAAAACATCTTTTATTCACTCATATTCTATCAGTCTTATGAAGTTAGACAGGCCCCAAAGTGGGTCTAGCTAAAAAAAAGTTTGTTTTCAAGCAACTGACATTTCAATGGATTTGTCCAACTCTTTATACTAATTTAAAAAAAATCAATCACTGCTCGATCATTTTAAACTCATGTCTACCACTTTTTAAGAACTATCTATTTTGTGTCAAGAGCATCTATATCTAGCTTTAAAAGCTGGATGAAACAAACAACTAGGCCCTGAGATCTAACATGTCTATTCTATGGCTCACATTCTCTTACCTTGTTAGATTTCATGCCTTGTCAATTTTGGGGTCAAAATCTATTGATTGCAAAAGTTGCTCATTTGAAATTGCTTGCAAACAAACATGTCAAAAATTAATAAAATGTGTTTAGTTTTGGCTTTAAATATAGGTCAAACTAACACTTGGTGTCACAAAAACTAGTCATTTTTTCTCTTTCATGAGGAGAGTATAATTCTATGGTTTGGGCTCATGATGAATAAGTGGGCTCATTTTGAAGATGTACGAAATGAGGTACTTAGAATTGGAGAACTAGAAACATTGGTAGAACAATGATTTTTCAAAAATGGAAAGGACCTGGGAAGGTATGCAGATAGATTGGTCAAGACTTGGAAAATTACACACTTAAATTATTTATAGAGGAGAACATAGTGGTACAATTCATTTGGTCTCATTTTTTATAGGTTTAAAATTATAACTTCTCAAACAAGGGTATCGATCAATCTGCACTTTAAGACACTAGTAAAATTTATAAATCACTTTTGGAATCATGTTTGAAAAATACTCACATGAATTTGTCATAGTCTCAAATCTAAAACATAGTAGGTATCTAACCCATAGAATGTAATGCAAAAGGAATTTTCTCATTTTGGTCAACTGGGTCAGAGTTAAAACTAGTCAAGCACAATTTTCCAAAATTTTGAAAAATATTCATCAGCATGAAAACAATAAACAACCTGTTGGAAATATAGAGGAGTAACTGAGAGGGGAGGTGGGAATTAGTTACTACAAAAAATATCCCTGATCCCTTAGATGCTAGTACAAAACAAACTCTAAAAGCTAAAATGTTGATGCTCGACATACACATAGTTAATGTTGTAACTCAATAAATACTGAATATACTCGACAATGAATTAGCTTTTTAGATATGGAGATGTTATTAGTAAATATCATTAAGCATTAAAAAAAATAGAATGAACACATTTGACACCAAGATTCAACATGGAAACCCAATTTGGGAAAAACCACCAATTGCAACTAGTTACTAATTTTCCCTCTTCTAAAGTGAGCCCTGTTAAGAGCCAACCCTATTAAAGGTTACAAAACACATTGTTAGGTGTGACTCTTTTAGAGGATTTAAGCACCCTTTAGGAGTGGCCTTGTTAGAGGTCTTTAGACAATTCAATAAAACTGCCAACTTGTTAGAGGATTTATAAATAGCTATTAAGCCAACTCTATTAAGAGATTTAGATCACTACTACAATAGTTAGAGAGTAACAATGAGATGGCCTAATTTAGATGCAACTATCTTTGCTGATTATAAATCTTTTTTTTTTCTTGTACTTGATCCTTCCTAATTGAATGTATCCTTTTAGCTCAAAAAGAATATCCTTCTTATCTTCTGATTCACTTCCTCAAAGTAATTCTCAAATCTTCATTATTGTTCTCACATATCACACGTTATCCCACAACTTGACCTTATCTCTTTCCTATTGTCAAGTTAGCTAGAATACAACTTAGAATAATTAACATTCATCATCTTAGTTAGCTAGAACCAGTAGATAAATCAATCAGGCTTAATATGCCAAAATAATAATATCCTTCAATAGCCAACCTAGCTCTATAAACACTAACTCAGAAATGATTTCCCTATGTTAATGAATAGAACTTTGGTTAACACTACAAACTAGCAAATTCCTTTGGTAACTAAGTAAGCTTAATTAACACTCATCTTCTATAGACATTCCTTCGACGCCCAAGTGAACTTCGTAGACACTATCTTCTAAACTAGGAAAACATAGGAACACTTGGTAGACATAGAAAATTATCTTCATTGCCTGAGTGATCTTAGAATAAACTGACTAATAATGATATGAGATTTGTGTAACATCAAAGAAAATACTCAATTTATCAATTATATCCAACAATCTCCCTCTTTGTCATTGATGGCAACAAAACATGTCATAAGATAATGAAATTTTAGAACAAGAATAAAGTGTGAGGAACATATCCTTGGTTTCATTTAGAGAACTCCCTCTGTCAGAATACTTTTTTCTGTAACTTCTCCCTCTTTGATATTTCTTCATAAAGTTTCTATGATAGTGTAGACACTCAAAAAAGGTTTTCATCTATGGTTTCATCACATTTTCATAGTAACTCATTCCATTGTCTTATTCCACTAACTCTGATCTTTTGGCCAACTTGATCATCTCTCAAAAGTGTTTGTCATCATTCATATCCTCTTTCACATCAATTTCATGTCATTTTGAAACCATTTCAAATCAAATCAGAATCATATCATATCAACTCAAAATCACCCCAAATCTACCCAAAATCACCCAAAATTAGTCTTAATCAACTTGGAACATGTCAAACATCCCAAATCTATCATCATTTTTCAAATCCTAGGTATTTTTGTAACTTTTAGTGCCTTGGAAACCTATCAATCTATTAAATCTTATCAATATGACCTTAGTACTATCATGGACCTCAATGCTAGGTCAAACTATCATTCATGTCATTTGATCTTTAACATTTTTGAGTCTCTCAGTTCAGATCATAGCATTATCAAACATTTAATAACATTGATAGTTTCTGTCGATGTTATTATGATCAACCCTATCAACCAATCTCAATCCTGTAGCATTTTACAATCTCAGTCAAATGTTACATATCTATAATTCATGTCATGTATCCTTGGCATTTTATTATTTTCACCAATCAATCAATTTGACCATGTCTTTGGTCTACCCATCATCATCGTAGTCAATCTCCATTATTGTCACATTTCATCAAAGGATACTATCGCACTTATTTAATCAAATTGGCCAATCATCTACTAATTTTCTCTATAGGATTAAACAACCCATAATTTAATCCTATGCTATTTTATTAATTATTCTTCCTAATTATCATCCTCAATTAATTAATTTTATTAATTAATTGATCCATTATTCTCAAACCATGGAAATTCTCAATTTCTTAAGTCATATTTTCCACCATTAGTTCCATTTTCACTAATTTCTATTTGTGTGGAATAAGAAATTTTTAATTGCAATGTTCCACATAATATTGGCATCATCATGACACACGAGCATGAGACATCATGGATTCTCCATTTTCACTTGGCTAAGATATGCCAAACTCCATATATTCTTATTCTCTTACACACATCCTTATTTGGTTTCTATTGTCATAGATTCTTGGCTTTAAGTGGGTTTGAGGTGTCATATGATGCATCATAGATCCTCTTCCATCTTTAGCCAATTTTGACTTCCAAGCATCATAAAATCATACATTTGGCATCTTGTGCCATATGTGTCATGGATTCTCAAAGGAATCTCTTGCCAAGTTGCATATCAAAGGTGACAATTCCAATGTTCTCATCTTCTGTGTTGATTATAAAATGAGCATTCTTCCTTTCATTTCTAGTCCCTAGTTTCTTAGTCTTTTTCTCCATCTCTCACACTAAAATCACATTTTCTAGTATTCTCATAGCATAATCATTACTATAGGATTTTTCTTCCTAATTGTGTGCATTATAAGCAATTTGGAGCTACATCATATGGATAAGAAAGAAGGACATGGGAGCTACAAATGAAAGAGGGGGTTTCTAACTTTGTTTCTACAAAAGGAAGCAACACAAAGTCATGGGATAAGAAAGAAGGACATGGGAGCTACAAAAGCCCATTTTTTGGTCCTACAATTGGTGAACCCAACGCGAAGCATGCTTAACTAACTTGAGTTTCTTATGTTTGTGCTTGTAGGTTCAAGGAAGGAGCTCACATGGAGGGGTATAATGGTTATTCTCTCTCCTTTATCATACCTAGTCTAATTAGGGGGCCAAGTAATCTAATTTTATTCTCTCATTTATGCGTTATGTTAGTCTACTATCCTAGGGTGCACTCTGTTCTATCAAGGCGCACTTCGGACCCTTAGGAGGTAGTTTTAGGAGCCTAGAAGCCACCATAACCCCCATCTATTGTTCCTAGCTCACCAACTACACTTAGAAATGACCAACTACACCCTTCTAGGCCCCAACTACACCATGGATGAAGTTTTCACTATTTGAGTGCACTTGGGAGGGTAGATTTCAAATTTTCACTTTCTGGGTATTATTTAGGGCCCATTTCCCTACACTATGCAACTAACCTCCCAACTGCACCCAAAAACTACCAACTATTCCCTTCTAGACCCCAAGTTCACCATGGGCACAATTAGAATTATCTAAGCACACTTGGGTGCATCTTGAGCCATTCTAGCCTTCTAGGGCACAATCTACTCTGTCATAGTGCAATTGGTTCATAAAAAGCACATACATAACTCAAAATCTGCATTTAGGGTTTCTATTTCTTTCTAGGACCTAGAGTAGATGTTTTTGTGTTACTAATGGTCTATTTGTAGCATGTGGCAATCATTGGATGAAGACCAATCATTAAAAAACTACTAATCCTTTTTTGCAAGACATTGTCGAAGACCCTATATGTTTGTCAAAACCATGTGTGTGGATTTCCTAGATTAAATAACACTTTTTTTGGTGCATAAAATGAACTTTTTCTTTTTTTCTTAGCATGTCTATAGTGTTTAAAACCCTAGGAGTTACATGGACATATCCTCTCCGCTCGCCATTCGTGGATCTTGGGTCTAAGAGAAATCTATGTGACTTCTATAGGAAGCCTACCTTGGACCAAGATACTCGATATTGGGTATGCCAAGGGACAACTTCAGAGTAGTAATGGGCCAAAAGGTAGGTCAATGTTCTAGGTGCTATATAAAATTTGATTATTGTGAAAGCCATGTCGGCAATATTTCTATGTGATACCTCTCCTCTAGTACCCTTGTGGTGTGTAAAAACTTAGTTCTCAGGGCTGGGAGACCTTCTAAGGAAGTTTATCATTCACTTGCTGAATGAAATGACCTTACTAGAAACCTTGTTTTAGTGGCCAAAATCCTTTCTATCCACTAGCTCAAGGGGTCACCCATTCCCATGAAAACATCCTATATTCTTGAGGTCCTTATTGTATATGCTACTTTAGTATGTTAGAAACACTAAATTAAAATAATCAAAAGCATTTGCATACTAATTTAACATAACTTCATGAGAGACAAAGTGAAGTCTTCAAATGAGAATATGAGCCATGGATAGGCTCTCTCAATGAGGATGATCACTTGATGTAGAGGTGTGTCTAATAGCTAAGATGGCTTGATTATGTATGTATGCTCAAATGATCAAATAGGCTTTAATGGAGGATTTTTGATAGATTTTGGTGAATGAATTTGATGCAAAAATGGCTTTTCAAAATGGCATTATGGCTTGACTCTCTAGATTGTGTTAAAATGTCTTGGGAGAGGATTCCTTAAATAGGCAAAGGGCTTGAGGGATCAAGGGCTAGGATGCAGGGATGAGAAAAAGCTTATGGAAGGTTTAGATTGAATGACAGGAGAGAACATGGATTGTGCTTCCTTATAGCCAATTAAGGAGTGACACATGTCACAAAGTCATTGGTTAGAGCAAGAGGCATCAACAAAGGAGGCTCAAAGCTCATAAAGACCCTCATAATGGCTTGTAAGAGAAATGAATGGGCTTGTAAGAGTCATTTATGGCTTTGTGGGCTTCATAAATTTTTATAGTTGGGATATTTGTGAGAGAGTTGAGATATTTTGACTTGGGTTGGATTAAGAAAGTCTTAAGCTTGACTTAGGAATGTGCAAATGATTAAGACTTGGATTAGGCTTGGGTTAAGATTAGATTAGGGATTTTAGAGATGGGCAAGTGGATGGCATTTAATGAGGGTGGGTGAAGGAGGAGATATTTGTTGTCTTTGGCTTGGCTTAGCAAGTCTTAACCCATGTTTAGAGAATGTGACAAGGTTAGGGGGGGATTAGGATTAGGGTCAAAGATAAGGATTGACATCTTCTAGAAGAGTCTAGGCTTTGGATAAGGATGAAGATTTTCTAGAAGAGTCTAGAACTTTCTAGGATGAGGATAAATAAGGTTTTTAGGAAATAAATAAAGTTTTATTTATTTCAAGGGTTTGGGTTGAGGAGATATTTATTAAAATATTTTTAATAAACATGAGGATTAATATTTAATCCTAATTAAATATTTTGAGTTGGGATTAGGGGTAGGAAATGATGGGATTAGCCTTTAATTGAAATTAAAGATGGATTAGAAGATTTTGGAAGAGGTTAGTGGTCTTAAGAAAATTGGCCAAGTTTTGGGCAAAAAATAAATAAATTATTTATTTTGGGATTTTTGGTCAATTTATTAATTAAATAATTAATAAATAAAGAAATAATGTTTAAATAAGATTTCAACATTTTTAGGAGGGATTCCTTAATTAAAGATTTTTAATTAAGATAAAGGAATTTAATGGCATAAAAATAAATAAATTAATTAATTAATTAATAAATGATGATGTCATCAGGGACTTTTTCAGAAAATAAAAATACTTTATTTTCTAAAGGATTTTTAGGTGTCTACATTTTGCCCCTCTTTGATGTGATGCCGCAATTGGCATGGCATCAAAGATAAGAAAATAAGATGCCCAAGACTAGAGCAGAAGAGGAGAGAATGGACTGCGAGATGCCCCCTCAAGAAGGTGGCAGGGAGAGAAAGCGAGGCTCGATGACTTCTTGAAAAGTACAAGAATCTTGGCGGGTGGGAGGATGAAGAGTGGCTTAAGAGAAGAGGTTTAGTTAGCTCAAAATCTCACTATGGGAGAATGATAAAGGAGAATTAGATGCACAAGAGGAAGCAAGCTTAAGACTTTAGGGAAGGTGGAGGATGGAGCAGATCACTATAAAAAGGAAGCTAGGATAAGGAGAGGGATGAGGGGATTATAAAGCTAATGCAATAGGATTTCAAAGAGTCAGATTGGTTGAAGATGGGTTTCAGAGATCCCTAGGACTAGGATTGTGGATCTCGAAAGATGAGGCTTGGTGGATTGATTGGATTGGTGGATTCCTAAGACTAGGATTGTGGATCCCTAAAGCTAAGAGTGATGATTGATTTTGAGAGATACAGTTGCACAAGATGGGGTAGGAGAGATGGATGCTAGATATGGACGGGGGATAATGGAGATGAAGGGAATCCATTGAAGCTTTTTGAGCAGGGGGATACTTCAAAGAGAAGTACCACCATGTAGTTGAGCACTAGATTTTCTATAGGACTGTTGGTTAATTTCCAAGGGTACCAAGAACATCAAGGCATTTTCACCAACTATCCAGAGGACTGACAAAATGACTCAAAACACACAAGGATTTCCCTAGCATCACACATGAAACCCAGAGGAAACAACGTGGAACTGACACTGGGTAACCCACAAGCAAAAAAGAAACAAATGAAAGACTTGATCAAAATCGTACGCTCAGAGTGCCCCATTCGCAACATACCATGATATGGAAGATCATGACAACCTTAAGGAGGGAACAAAAAGATTGCTTGGAAAAGATACTTCAAGACCCAAAAGGGAAGATCCCAAATCAAAAGAAAGTGAAAATCTAAAAGAGAACCATTTGCCAATGAGATGGGTAGGACGAGGTACTAACAAACCAAGATCAAACATGAGGAAAGCTATATCTTGCAAGGATCTATTAGAGAGCACCTAAGCTGGTGGATTTGGATGGGTGATGCACTTGGCAAGCTAAATTGAAAAGGATAAAACTTTAATGATAGGAGATCTAGCTAAAGGATGCATTGGAATAGCTAACCAAGATTTGTGTGATGTGTGCAAGATGGTGATCAAGGATGAACTAACACAAAAGCTGGATAGATACAATGGTACTAAGGTAAAGAGGATGTACAAGTTGATGGACCAAGATATGTTACAAATGCACAAGGTTGTTCATGTTGTGGTTTTTGTGAGATGGAAATGTTTGTGAAGGGTGGGATGTTTGTAATAGTTGATAGGCAGATAGGTAGATGGTTTGTGAAAAGCTTAAGTGAAAATGGAGTTCTTTGTGTGCATGTGATAGGATACAAACTAGGATACAAGCTTTGGTATATAATACAAGCTGGAATATGGTACAAGGTTTGGAAAAGATTTGGATATACAAGCTATGATACAAGGGATGATACAAGATTTACAAGCTAGGGTAAAAGATTTAAAAGCTATACAGGAGGTATTTACAAGCTTCATTAGATGTTGGATATTTGGTTGGAACACCAAGGGAAAAAGTAGGTGTTTTATGGGATGGTGAATGGATGGATGAGGGATAGGATAGTGATAGATAATGGATTAGTCTTAGTACTCAAGGCACCTAAATTATCAGGTTTTTACCAAGGTACCTATCCAAGGTACTTGAATTGCCAAGTTTTCACCATTGGATGCTTATTTATCTTTACTATTTTTTGTTTTGTATTTTTCAAAAGCTAGGTATACCAAGGATCTTCAAGCATAGAACTTCTTGAGATGAATGATCTTAGTAGGATCATTCAAGAGTTCTCCTTCTAGTGTAGATAGCTGATAGGCTCCAGAGCCAAAGGAGGCAGTGACAACATAAGGACCAAGCCATGTAGGTTCAAACTTGCCTTTCTTTTCTCAATCAGCTTGGACTTTCATATTTTCTTTGAGGACCATGTCACCCAGCTGAAAGTGTTAGGGAAGCACCTTCTTATTGAAGTTCCTTTTGAGACAAGATTGATAGATTGTGAGGTGATCATAGGCATGTTGTCGCTTCTCATCTAGGAGATCTAGCTAGGTGAGCCGAGCTACTCTGTATTCTTCATTTGATATTTGCCCTTGCAAAGATATGTGCTAGGAGGGAAGTTCAACCTCTATGGGTAGTACTACTTTGACACCATAGACTAAGGAGTATGGAGTTGTGCCTGTGGATGTACAGAAGGAAGTTTGATAGGCCCATAGGGCTGGATTTATTTGTATGTGCCAGTCACGGTCAGAATCATTGAAAACTTTATTTAGGATTTTGAGGAGGGTTTTGTTAGTTTCCCTTGCCTAGCCATTACCTTGTGGGAAATATGGGCTAGAAAAGTGGTGATGGATGCAGAGGGAAGTGCATAATTCTTCCATGTTGAGATTTTCAAAGTTACCTCCGTGGTTAGTGAAGATGGTAGATGGGATGTCGAAGCGGCAAACAATATGGTACAAGATGAACTTGGAGACCTGAACTCCTATAGCTGAGACTAGGGGGACTGCTTTCACCCATTTAGTGAAATAGTCTGTAGCTATTATTATCCATTTATGTCCATCAGATGAGAGAGGTGTGATAGTTCCAACTAGATCAAGGCCCTAACAAGCGAAAGGCCAAGGTGGTGCAATAGGCTATAGATCCTATGCTAGAGCGTGCACAAGATTTGTGTGCTGCTAATATGGGAGACACTTTCTAAAAAAGTCACAGGAGTCTTCTTCAATGGTAGGCCAATATTAGCTTGCTCTAAGGATTTGTCACGTGAGGACAATACCACTTGTGTGGGCATCGCAAAGTTTGGAGTGTACTTCTTTTAACACCATTGTGGCCTCATTTTCATCTAAACATCGAGAGAGAGTATCATGATAACCTTGACGATATAGGGTATTGGCTATGATAACATAGCGAGATGATTTTTGGATGAGGTTTTGGCATTGGATACGTGTGAGGTGAGTGGAGATGATACCATCTTTAAGGTAAGCGTGAATCTCATGGTACCAAGAGGATTGGGGACCAACCAAGATAAAAACATGGTTTGAGTCATCATTCACATAGGCAGGTGTGAGGAGCTGCTCGACTAAAAACTCATTCTACGTAACCGCTTAGGGAATTTCCAAGAGTGAGCCGATAGTAGTCATAGCATCTACTGCTTTGTTCTACATTTGAGCACTTGTGTAAATTGAAGCTTTGTAAAATGCTGGGTTAGTTGATCAACTAGCTCTTTATAGGGTAATAGCTTTTCATCTTTGGTTTGATATTCATTTAGGGCTTTCTTGATGATGAGCTGAGAATCACCAAAGATTTATAACTCAGTGATGTTCCATTCTGTAGCTATCTTTAATCCTACTATGAGAGCCTCATATTCAGCTATATTGTTGGTGCTAGGAATTTTAGCTTGAAGGCTTTTGGAATGTAATCTCCTTGAGGTGTGACCAACAATATTCCTACCCTTGACCCATGAGATGTATATGAGCCATCGAAATAAAGTTCCCATGAGGGATGTTCTTCAATTAGACAGATATGCTCATCTAGAAATTTTGTGATCAAAGGATATGTATCTACTAGAGGTGCATCAGCTAGGTGATCTGCTATAGCTTTCCCTTTGATTGCCTTTCTATCTACATACTGGATGTCAAATTTGCTAAGAGACAATAGTCCCTTGAGAAGTCATGCTGCTTGGAAAGAAAATCTTGGTAGCCCCGAGAAGTAAGTATTTTGTAAGGGGGATCTTGTGGTGCCAAGATCCTATGTTATCCACTCTAGATAAGTGTAGCTAAACTTTGGTTCAAGTAGGAATTCAATGGATATAGTCTTAAAGCCTAGGCTGTGGTGTGACTGTTCACTTTTAACAATAGCTATTCTTGTCTTAATGTGTCTTGCATATGTGTAAAAAACTAATCAAGATAAAAGACAATTTTCAAATTTACACCTTAGAAACTGTTAAAACCTTTTCAAAACATCAAACACTATCAAAACATTACAACCTTGGTCAAAACTTTGCAAACTTTGGTCCAATACATTCCAGACTTGGAAAATATGGTAACTTGTGATCGTAAACGTGTTTGGTATAACATAGATTTCATCCTTGAATAGAACCCACTTGAATTCACCCTAGTTTGAGCCTCATACTCAAATCATATAGGCTTCATCTTGCACCTTTTAGCCCTCACTTAGTATCCCTCATCTTTCATGTTGTATTCATTAGGGTTTAGTGTGGATCCCTTAGTCTTTTCATTTCAACATCAAAATCTACACTTTGCATCTTCCATTTTGCATCTTTTCATAGCTAACCTTCATCTTACACATTTTGACCATCATTCTAGGTGTCCTAAACATCATTCTAAACCTCCATTCTAGTCTTAGCATTGTTCTCTATTGTTTAGCTCATTGTGACATCATCTAGAAACCCTAACACTTAAAATTGCGTTAGTTTTAGCCTAGTTTACCAACTGTGACCAAACTAGCCCCAACTGCACCATAGGCATAGTTGGTACTATCTAAGTGCACTTGGTGGTTTGAGGACCCAATTTGGGCTTCCAGACAACATCCAAAGACTTCAAAGGTTTCCTTAGGTACCTAGATAGGTCCCCCTATATTAGCATGCCCTCATCTACATTCTGCACCTTGTAACATTCATTGTCTTCACTTAGGACATCATTCCCTAGGTTTTAACCTTCATTCTGCATCTCCTATCCTAGCATAACACAATCCCCAACATCCTAACTCTCTAGCATAGCAACTTGGCAATCAACCCACTCAGAATCAACAACCATCCAACCCAACCTCCCAACTGTGCCATAAAACTACCAACTACACCCAAAATGGCCTCAATTATGCCATAGGAATATTTGGTACTATTGGAGCACACTTGGGCACCTGTATCACCATTTTGGGCCTCCAAACTACATTTTGGGACCCTAGACTACATTAGGAAGCCTTTGAAGGTCCTCATTCTGTATGTGACCCAAAATGACATCCTACACCCAAAATCTCATTTTGCATCTTATGAACTTTGTATATTATGTATTTTCTCAGCATCACCATCATTTTGAGCCCCCTAAACACCTTTTTGAACCCAAAACCTTTGAATTTAGTCAAGAATATAAAAAAAGTATGAGTTCTAGGGTATCTCGTAGTGCTAATGGATGATGGATCTTGACTAGTCCTTTTTTCTTTTTTATCATTTTATTTGGTCAAACTCTATCTATGTCTTGATATATTTTACCTTGTCATCTTTATCAACTTGATTTTTTTGTCTTCTATCACTTTTTGGTCAAGATCCAAAGTCCATCTTCACAAGGCTAAACTCTTAGACAAAATGCTTTCCAAAGATTTCACCTAAGCTCAAAATCTTGCATATACCCTTATCATTAGCATCATCATATTCCTAAGCTCCCTAAATATCATATTGACTTCCCTAGTGGTATATCCCCTTCATCTTTCATTTTTCAAAATCCTAGCATCATTTCCACTACCAAACTCTATTAACTCACACATCAACCAAATTATATTCTTGATCACTTACCTTCATTTTGCATATCCAAAATGTCACTATCAACCCTAGCACACCTTCTATTGCATAGTCCACCTTGTATAAACTAACCTCTAACATCATTACCAAGTCCTAGATCCAACCCTAATCATCATTTTGCATACCATAGAGTCATTTTCATCTCCTTTAGTCAAATTCTAAAACTGTCACTTTGCATTTCCATTTACATAGCATCCCTAGGACATTCACACTTTTCATATCAAAACCCTAGTTCATTTGACACTTTCCAAGGTTGCATAACATCCCTAAACACCTAGAAATCCAAGAAAACACTAATATCTTGCATACCCACATCCTAATTATCAAATTTTGACCTATTTTACCAACTACACCCTTGTTTTACCAACTACACACTTCAGGTCAATAGTTGGTAGTTTCAATGCATAGTTGGTAGTTTCAAAGCACACTTGGTAATTGGGTATTTCATCTTATGTTCTAGAACCCTAATCTCCATAGCAAACTTCAATACAAAATAAGATAAAAAATCCCAACAAACACTTGACAAAGACCAAATCAAGGCCTCACAATTGTTACTTGTGGATCACCATAAGATCACCATAATCAAGAGATGACACAAAAAACCATAAACAACAAACCCACTATTAGATTTCCTTCAAACACTTCACCTATACATGGCATGGTTCAATAGAGTCCTAACTTTGAACCTATATTCATGTTGATACCACCTAGAGGTGAAAGTGTACCAACCACACCTAAGGATGAACAAACACACTCCTTTAAATTCAACAAACCCAACACAAGTACCTTCAAATTTAATACATAAAACACACAATAAGGTATTGCACACCTAAGTGATGACTTTGATACTGATTATGGCATCATTGACAAAGAAATGGCTAGGGCATTTGAAGAAATTTATTTTTGGAAAAACTTCAAACTTTTGGCAACCCAATAAATTGTCAAATTCAACCCAAACTTGGAGGGACCTAAGTCCAAACATCAAGCCAACACAACAATTGAAAACATACAACCCATGATCAATTTAATTTGGACTTAGATAAGGGAAAACAAGCTTTTGAGTTTTCAAACACAATAATGGCACCTATAAGGTCCCATCAAGAATCAACCAGTGAAATCCTCCAAATTACTTTTGAACACATCAACATTAATCCCTTGTTTGATGAATAACAACCAATGAAGGGAAACAAGAGTCTTCCTAAGTATCAAAAAAGGATGTTAAGATTTGATCTCAATCACATGGTGCAACAACAAGATGAGCCTAAAGGAACTTGTACTCTACGAATGCTAAATGTACCTCATTTGGAGGAAAATCAACAAAGTGCACCTTTTCTCTTAACTCTATCAAGTGTTATGACATCAAATGTTATGGAGCCTCCCACAAATACACCATGTGAAACATCAATTGCAAAAATCCCTATTGATGCACAAAGGAAAAGTCTTATTGACATTACACCTATTCCCAAAAGGAATGTACCTCATTATCAAATAAATATGATGTCCCAAGGAGAAACATCTAACACACAAAGGTACCAAAATAACGACCTAAACATGATGTTCAATTCTCAAGGACATGGCCAACTCCCACAACAACATTAGCCTATAGTAGTACAAGGACATAACATTTCCAGTGTGCAACCAAGTGTAAATCCACTCAACACACATTTGACACATCAACAACAACATCAACCACAATGACAACCTCAAATGGTTCAAGGATCCAACATACCTAACACACACTCCAATGTAAGGCCACTTGACTTACACATAATGTATCAACAAAAATTCCAACAACAACAAGCCACATTTGCTAAACAACAAGAGCAACTAAAGCAATAGTTGGAATACCAAAGATGCCTTGAGCAACAAATTGCATATCAATAACAATTTTAGCAACAACAACATGTGCCAAAGATACCTCTACAACAATAGTCACATACATGTCTCACATGCAACCAAGAAAGGTATCTCAACAACAATCACAACAAATGTCACAACAACTATAACAAAAAATGGTACAACAAAAACACATGGTACAAAAATCACAATCAATACCACAATAAGTACCATAGAAAATACCAAAACAAGTATCCCAATATGTGCCACAACCAAGATCCTTTTATCTTCAAGGTACTAAGATACCTCCACCACCTAGTGACACATCACTAGACTCATCAAACACGAAAATGTTAGAACTGAGTAAACATGGTTCTCAACATAGAAAATAAACTACTCATAAACACAAAAGTCTTGAAGAGAAAACTATCATACAAAACCCTAATGAAGAACTATTATAAAAATTCAAACAACTTTCCAAATAAGTTGAGGCATTGGAAGTCCAAAAGAAATAGGCTCTATATACAAAAAGTGACCTACATCCTAATCCATTTGATTAAAGTTTGTATATGCCTCCATTCCCAAAACACTTTGAGGCTCCAAGATTCAAAAAATACTGAGGTAAAGGCAACCTTGTTGATCATATCCAAGAATTTTGTACCTCTTGTATTGAACTCAGTGATGAGCCCACCTACCTCATGAGATTGTTCCCTCATTCTCTAGGTGGGCCCAAACTTGAATGGTACTCCAAACTTCCTGGTACTATCAAATCTTGGTTAGAGTTGGCAAAAAAATTCATCTCCCACTTTGCCTTTAACATTACAAATGAGGTGACACTCTTGTGCTCAACTAAACAAAAGACGAGAGAACCATTTATCACATTCTTACTATGTTGGAGAAGCTTAGTCAGTCAATGCTCACTAGACATTCCTGAAGAACAACAAGTTAACCTATGCATTGAAAATCTAGTCCCTAACTTAATGTATGAACTCAAAATCAAAAGTCCAACCACCATTTCTAAACTGATGAAAAAATGGGCTAGTATTGAAGATGCTCTTATCTATAAGGGAATCCTCAAGATGAACAAGGAAAACACAAACACCAACTCATCTAATGATAAGGAATTTTTTTCTCCAAACATAAGAATGTGACCAATGATGGCATTGTAGATGCACATACAATTAGCACAACACAACCTCAACAAACTTTGAAAGGTGCAAACCCTATAAATTCACAAACTCCTAACCAAACATCATCTCCATAATAGAAAACTAAGACTTTCATGTAGGATGGACCTCAGAGACATCCTAGAACCAAAGATAGAAAATTCACACCATTGGGGATACCTCTTGAGACTGCATTTAAACAATTACTCAGTAATAACTTTCTGTAGTTACCCTCAATCAAAGATGAGGTGCTAACTAAAGCTTCTTGGTGTGATAAAAAGAAATTTTGTGATTACCACTGCACCAAAGGACATAAGACCTCATCATGTTTCCAACTAAAGCATGCAATACAAGACCTTATTGATGATGGTGTAATCACAATCAACCTATCACTGCTAGCATCCAACTCTGATCACACTATCTTCAAAGATCCTTTGGGTAATCATGACAAAGAGAAAGCTTCTAGTTCAATCTCAAACACACAAGCCAATGTGAATTATACACGTACTAGATATGATTACACCATCAGTTATTTCAATGAGTCTAATTCTTGCATATCCACATTCACCTCAAAGGCTGAAGACCCTGATTATGATGTCACTACATGCTATACCAAGATCACCCTACCTAGAGCTCCATCTAGACCTACTGCCTCTACTAGACTTGCACACTCTAGTAGACCTAATGATCCTACTTCATTTGATTATAACCATGTTGAATAGCTTGGAAAGATCCTTGCATAAATATCCATCTTGGACTTGCCGCGTGCATCCCCCAAACATTAGAAGATCTTGGATGAAGCCCTTAAAGAGTCAGTAGTCCCAAATAACATCAATGTTTCCTAGTTCCAAGCCATGGAAAGGAACCTATTTAAATCACAACATGTCACCTTTTCCCCTCTAGATATTCCTAAAGATAGACCTAACCATATTGATCCTCTTCACCTCGAAGTCTTTATCCACAATGTTAAGGATAGATGTGTCTTGATAGATGGAGAAGAAAGTTGAATATCTATACACTTAAATTCATTAAAGGTTTGGTTTATTCTAAGGATGATGTGGATCCCTTGTTGTCACTTAGGTTTGCACCCTTGTCCAAGGCCTATGCGCAAGGACAACCTAGTGAAACATGGAAACAACCTCCAAGGTGTGGGACTTGAAATGCGAGGTTGAGTCTTCAAAGAAGGTCGGCTTCCTCTTACTATTAGGGTGCACCTAACTACTCTCAAAATGAAAAGGGGAAGAAGGAGATGTAGAAAACAATTCTACCCTACCTAAACTATGGAGGTGATGCAACGAAATAGAGTGTTCAAACCATTTCTGCCCATTTATGCACTATTAAACTAGAATGAAACTAAGGATATATACATACAGACTTGTTTTGATCTAATAACCTCATGCAGATCAAGAAGCACAACTGAATAGCACAAGGAAAGAGGAATCTCACTTATATATTATCCAGTAGGCAAGAAACAGATATAGTATGTAGGTTACAGATCTCGACAATACACCAATGAGAGGCAAAAGGGATGCATAAACACATCAATGGTTGAAAGGGATAAAACAGAGAATCATTCGGTTCAAAGGCACAAGGAATGTTACACTGAGAGTTGCAGAGCAATATCAGAGAAATTAGAAAGAGTCGACCCTTGGAAAAGATTACAAAATTGCCTTTATAGTTCAGGCATAACTGAGCGAAATGATTCTGCATTAACTACTCAACTACTACCATTGAACCCCAAAATATCCGATCAAAGATCACACTCGAGCATGGTTCTGAAGTACAAAATCAGATATTTGACTAAAAGAACGCCTCGAGTAGAAAGAAGCGGCGCCAATGAATGATCCTGACACAGTAGATGGATCGATTAAGATAGTGGAGTGTTTCCCTATGCCTTGCATTCATTTCAAGTAGGTCAGAATTGATCACGAAGATCAGATCGCAAGATAACCTTGATCATTTTTGCTTCCTAGTTCGTGAATCAATAGGGTTGAAGCAAGTCAAACAGGCTATATGAGCCAGCTGGGTCATGTGGGCCAATCACCTTTCTTTGCTCCACCACCTGGGGAAGTCTTTCGTGGTTGACCTTCTGTCATCGAACTAACCACACCACCCTTGCAGATATTCATATTAACTATGATGATTACATTAACCGCCAGCCACCGACCATCCTTTCTGACCGGGCTAGCGAGACACGCATCAACAAGGCACTGTATCGCCAACATAAACCTCGAGCAACTTACCCATAGCTAGGTGGAAATGACCATCGATCAGCCTAGATCTGACGATCATGAAGACTCATCATACTCCATGCTGTCCCTACCCCAGGCCCATCATATTTGGCACCACCTCTACAACTGCTGTCATATCCAACCGACACCTGGCAACACCTCAGTGACCGCACCCTGGCAAGACTTGTCCCCACTGACACGTGGTGACCTATCGCTACGTCACTATGGTAAAGATCACACATCTTTGGCATGGCGATATGGTGACAGTCGTTGATCTTCTCTAATCTAACGGCCATGAAGACCCACCTTCCTGCGACCTTCCCTCCTCGTAATTCACTAGGCCCATGGTACATATGGCACTTCCCTATTGGTTAGTCAGTCATTTGATCACTACTGCACTGGCGGGATGAAATACAATCCCACCAGGACACGTGGCACCTTGTCGCTATGTCGCTATAGTAACCCTTGCACAACTTCATCATAGTGAGATGGCGACAACCATTGATCGGCCTTGATCTGATGGCGGAGAACTTGCGAGGCGTAAAAATATCATAAGGTTTTAAACTTAGGTAATTTTGATATCTTCGTGGGTATTAAAATATTAGTAATTGGGGAGATGACTGTTGGGCAGGGTAACATTCAAATTTTGAAACTTGGCGGGGCAAACAAAATGTGGTAACATTGTGGCGACTCACAGTGGGCATGAACTTTCTCGATGCATAAGACCAGTGCCTGTAAACAATCCATTGGGCTATGGAGTCAAAAATGGGTTTGAAAGGTACAAATCTAAGAACTACAAAACCCTAACCCTTTTTTGCAAGGAAATCAAAACATTAAAAAACCCTAGATCTACCCTTGTAACTGAAGCAAAACAAAACTTCCTCTACAACCTGAGACTGTCAAAACTTTCAAAGCTGGCAACTCAAAAGGAGAACCTTGTGCACGCGCACTTCTTGAAAGGTAGGAAATAACAAAAAAGAAACTAGACTAACTATGTACATTGATTCACAATCTTCATCAGAAGCAAGCTTTAAGATAAATCCCATTAACTAGGATGGGCAGAACTTCACCATTGGGTCTGCTCAGTTGGAATGGATTAGTCTATTTGCAACTGGAAATTAGGTAAGGGCCACTCCATAATGCATCAAACTTAGAATGTCTTCCTGGTTTTGCCCTATCAGCATCCCATTTCAGAACTAGATCCCCCTCTTTGAAAGTCCTCTCCCTGGCCCCCCTGTCGAAATTCCTTTTCACCTGTTGCTGATGCAACTCCAGGGTCTTCATAGCTTTATCCCTTTTTTCTTCTAGCTCCATCAGCTCTGCCATTCTTACTGACATGGCACTATCTTCAATCAATTCCAGCTGATGAGCCAACTCCAAGGAAGGGAATTCCAGTAAAATTGGGAGTCTAGCCTCCCTACCATATACCATCATAAAACGTGAATTCTCGATAGATCTCTTGGGTGTTATTCTATCAGCCCATAAAGCAGTCTTTAATTTTTTATGCCAGACCCTCTAGTTGTCTTCTATTGTCCTCTTCATGATTTTGATTAGATTCTTGTTGGAAGACTCAGCCAAACCATTTCCCTGGGGATAATAATTTGATGATGTGCTCATGTAGATATTGTGATTCATTGCCCATGCACAAATCTGGGTTCCAACAAAAGATTTAGCATTATCCGAGATGATAGTAGAAGGAGCACCAAACCTAGATACAATCCCATTGAGGAACTCAACCACTGATGGTTCTGTGGCATCCTTCAATGCAACTGCCTCTGTCCATCTAGTGAAATAATCAGTAGCAGCCAAAATCCATTTATGACCTGCACTAGATGGAGGGTTAATAGGGCCTATAAAATCCAACCCCCACTAGGTAAAGGGTTGATCCACCTGAATAGGATGAAGGGGGAGAGCTGCAAGCCTTTGTTTGCCTAAAAAGAAAGCACATTTCTCACATTTCCTCACATACCTATAACAATCATGGAACAAAGATGGCCAATAATAACCAGCCCCCATGATCTTCATAGTAGTTGTTCTCATAGAGAAATGGATGCCATCAGGGCCATCATGAAGTTCTTTAATCATCCTTTCAGCTTGGTCCTCTTCAATGCATCTCAACAGGGTCCCATTAAAATCCCTCCTGAATAGGATACCATCATCTACAACATAGGGAATGGACTGCAATCTATATTGTCTTCTTTTAGCTCTATCCAATCCCTGAGGCTATCCATCCCCTGATAAGAAGCTCTTCATATTATTTATCCAGCTCTTTGGGCCGTTAACATTTCCTTCCTCTTGCTACTCTGTTAATACCATAGCAGCCTCTTCATCAGAATCCTGACCTGATAACATTTCTTTGCACAATCCTCTCCCTCTTACCAGCTTGGTAATCTGAATATCAACATCATATTCCATTACCCTAGTGATCCATCCAGCTCTCTTTTCACTGATATCCTTGCTTAACAGAAAATCCTTTACACTGGCATGGGGCACCATCAAATGGATCCTATTGTGGGATAAGAGGTGCTTGAATTTCTTCAAGGCTCTGATGATTGCAAGGGCTTGCTTCTCAAAAAAGCTATACTTATCTTCATATTCTTTGAGCCCTTCACTAAAGAAAGCTATGGGCTGCTCCTCATCCTTTCCATTTGTCTGAATCAAGACAGCAGAGATACTCGACTCACCACCTAAAGTGAAGAGGATGAAATCTTTCTCAAAATTTGGGTTCATGAGAGTAGGGGTTGAGGCTATGGATGTCTTGATCTCTTCAAAACTCTCCTTCCCCTCCTTGGTCCATAAGAAAACCATGTCTTTCTTATGCATTGATGTAAGAGGTTTCACCATTGTAGCAAGATTAGGGATAAACCTCCTCACAAAGTTTATTCTACCAAGGAAACTTTGCAGCCCCTTCTTGTGTTTAGGAAGAGGAAGGGAAAGTATTTCCTTTGTTCTTTCTGGATCAATGGTCAGACCATCCTCAAATACAATGTGTCCCAATAATTTTCCTTGGCTTGTAGCAAAGACACACTTGGCTGGGTTGAGGGAAACCCCAAACTCTCTACATCTTAGAAATACCTGCCTCAGATGATCAAAATGATCTTCTACATCTTTTAAATATACCGTTATATCATCAAGGTATACTAAGACAAACTTATCAATTAATTTTTTGAAGGCCATCTCCATTTCCTTCTAAAATGTGGCACCTACATTTGTTAGTCCAAATGGCATCTTGTAGTAAGCATAGGTGCTCCATTTAGTATTAAATGTTGTCTTATGTATATCAAATTCTTTAACCAGCACTTGGTTGTAACTAGAGAATTCATCAAGAAAAGAGAATCTCCTTGACCCACTAACCTTGGATAGAATTTGCTCCATGGAAGGGAGAGGATGGTGATCTTTAAAAGAAGCCTGATTAAGATCCCTAAAGTCCACACACAATCTGATTTCCCCATTCTTCTTCCTTACAGGGACAAGGTTAGCTACCCATGATGAGTGTTTGACAAGAAATATTATATTGGCCTCTATCAACTTGGATAATTCTTTTCTCATTAGGGGCTCAATCTTAGGATTCACTGGTCTCTGTTTTTGCCTCACTAGTTTGGCCTTATCAACTAGATCTATAGTATGCTGAAACACACTAGTGTCAAACCCTTTTAAGTCATCATATGTCCAAGCAAATACATCATTCAATTCTTGACATAATTGAATGAAGTTTTCTTTCTCAGTTTCAGAACATACCTTCCCCATATTTAGAGATTTTCCATTAGCAATTGTAACTGGGGAATAATCATCCTTTTCTATAGCTAGATTTATTCCTTTGCCTTTTGTTTGATCATCAGGATTAAAAACACTCTCCAAAGTAATGAGACCCTTGGGAAACTTGTTACAACTAAGGTGAATGATCTGATCACCATACTGATCTTGCAGCCTTGATTGGTTTCTACCTGAGAATTTTGCCTCATTCTGCAAGAAACTCACAATTTTCTCATCGGAGTCAAACACTTGCCAATGAGTTTTGTTGTCAAGGATGGCAGGCCTCACTACCACTCTAATTTGTTACTTCTCCTCCTCAAGATTCCCTGGTACATCATAAGTTGCACCCACCACTGCAAGTCTATCAACATGTTTATTTTCTTTCCTAGGAATGCTCTGAATATTAAATGCATTGAAACCCTCAAGAAAATCCCAGACTCTGTGTTTGTAAGACTTGAGCAGGCCATTTTTGCTGATATTCTGGCCTCTCACTTGATTCACTACCAAGTCATTGTCTCCATATACTTTCAAGGCTTGGATTCCCCTCTTTTGGGCAAGTAAGAGACCTTGAATCAAGGATTCATACTCGGCCACATTATTGGTGCAACTGAATTGGAGCGTGAAGGAGAAGTAGTATCTTATTTGTGTAGGGGAGACCAACATAAAACTGGCCCCTGATCCATTTCTATTCCTTGAGCCATCAAAGTACATACTCCATATTCCGTGTATATCATCATTAGTCCCAACAAGATTAGGGACTTGAGCCTCTTTCTCTATTATGCAATATGTACTAAGGCCTGTCTCTAGAATTTTTGACATAGGCTCAAAATGATATGCATTTTCCCACTCATCCAAGAAGAAATTAGGAATCTCTGCTATGGAAGTGACAGGCTCATTTACTATGTCATTTTCATCCATCTCTAGAATAGGGCAATTCATATTGATGAAATTGGTGGTGTAAGATTCAGTGTGATGAAGGGCTTGAGGTTCTACTCTAATTGAGTTGTTGGCTCCATATCTGGTCTTAAATGACATATATGACCAATCAATAGATATGAATCCACCAATCTGAGCAGTGAAGTCTCTTGAAAGACAGATGGCAAAATAGGGCTTGACTTCAGCAAAAGATATATCTTGAATTATAGTACAACCGGGGCATGCATGTAGGGCCATCTCTACATTCCTAAGGATACCTATGGTTTTGACAGTACTACCATCTAGTTGTAACACATCCCTAATAATGGGCTCATATTTCATCCGTAAAGCATCAGTAACACACCTAGGCATTACTGAGCTACTAGCCCCTAAATCTATCATGTAATTATGGACTAATTTGCCTCCTATAATCAGGGAAACATAGAATGGGGGAGGTCTAACCCTTTTATTTGTCTCCACATCCCCAATTGGTTGTACTAGACTTGTGGCATTCTCCATGATAGATGGCTGATCCTTGAGTTCAATCTTCTCTAATTCTTGCTGTAGCATCCTCTTCTGCATTGGTATGGTAGCAACAACATCCCACATAGAGATATTCACATTGGTTTTCTTCATTTGCTCTACCAAACTGAAAGGTGCATTAGAAACTTTGGTAGAAACTTTGGGAGCTACACTTATAAGAGGTTGAGGTGGGGCAACATAAGGACCACCTGCATCTTTCTTTCTTGGATCTTGTTCTTGTTGTTGTGAAGTACTTGCTTGTTCATTTGCTGCTTGTATATGAGGTGTAGCACTCGAATTTGAGGCCTACTTAGGAGAAAGAGGGGCAGCATGTTCCATAGCTCTCTTCTTGCTCCTTGTGTTATGAGCAACGGAATCCTATTTTATATTACAATGCTCCCCATCCTGATGATTCATGAAAGAGAAATCATCATATCCTTGAATATATGATGCCTCCTTGGGATGATCCTCCTCGTATGATTTCTTTGCTGTAGGTTCTTGGATAGTTAGGGCCATATAAGATTCTGCCTTCTGGCACATGCAATAGGTATAATAATAGTTACAAGAAGGGCAAAAATCTTGATCTTGGGCCAAGTTATTTTGAGGGACTATGGCTCTGTTCTGATTTGAGCTTGAAGCAGAAGCATGACTATTTTGCCTACCCTGATCAAAGGAGCTATTCCACTGATTAGGAAGCCTACCACCACTTGGAGCTTGATATTGCAGTTGGGGAGGCTTGCCACTTTGAGCTTGCTGCCTTTCTAAGGCCACCACCTTGTTACTCATCTTTTGTATCATAGAGAGACTATCCTCTAATCTTTTCCCCTAGTCCTTCAACTCCCTCCCCTGCTCTTGCAATTTTTCATCTAGGGTCTTCTCTCTTTTATCTGTATTCAGCACTAGACCTTGGAGCATTTCTTTGAGCTCATCTATCCCATTTGAGGATGTAGAAGCTCGAGGGACTAGAGTAAGGGTTTGTGATGTAGAAGCTGTAGGAAGAGGGGCCATTGCTGGTTGGTGATTAGGAACATCAGGAAAGAAAGGCATAGGGGGCCTTGGAGCCAATTTTCCTCCTTGTATTAGCATGTTCTCAGCTTTTATGGCTATCTCATAAGAATTAAGCAAGGTATCCCCTCCCATAGTTTGGATTGTAGTGGCAATATCACTGTCAAAAGCTCTAAGGTAATGCAAGAAGGCATTACCAGGGGTAGGTTTCACTGCAGTAGGTATTCTATCCCATGTCTTTTGGAATCTATAATTAAAATCAGTCATACACTCATGGGGGGCTCTTTTTATTGTAGTCAGCTGCTCTAATAGTGACAAATGGTCACTCTTATCCTCAAAATGTTTGCATAATCCTGCTCCTAGTTCATCCCAATTAGTTATAGAACCATGAGCTAAGCCTCTATACCACTGTAATGCTTTTCCTTTTAAAGATGAGGCTAGAAGTCTGACAACAACATCATCCTCTGTAATACCATGAATATTACAAACATTTGCTACTTCTTGGATATGCTCTAAAGGGGAGATAGAAGTCTCGCCAGTAAAATCAGGTATGCTTTTTAGTGCAGATACTGGTATATCATGTCTTTGGGCTAACAATAGAGGACTTCCACCATTAAAGGTGGCAAAAGCATGAACTCTTGGCTGTGCCATATAAAAAAGTATTCTATTAATGAGCATTGATGGCAATCTAGGCTGAGTTCAAGCAGTAGGAGGAGTAGAGGCGGACCTTACAGGTATATTAACTATTTCTTCACCCCTAACTGGTGATAATGAAATTCTAGTCCTCCTTCTTCTAGGATTTGAAAGGGAAAGCTCTCGATATTGAAATTTACCTCTAGAAGACACCCTTGTTTCAGCTCTAGGCATGAATCACTACAACTTTGGCCTGGAACTAGGTTTGTTGATGTTCAGAGTCGCCAAGTACTTTGAAGGACCAACCTCTCGAAGGCTTGAATATTGAAGCCAACACTACCTCTTCAGTATTAATCTCTAAAATTCTTCCTTCTTTGACACCAGTAGACTTTAAATCTTCAATAGGATTGTCCCACCGAGTGTGCCAAAAATTGTTGTCACTTAGGTTTGCACCCTTGTCCAAGGCCTATGCATGAGGACAACCTAGTGAAACATGGAAACAACCTCCAAGCTATGGGACTTGAACTGCGAGGTTGAGTCTCTAGAGAAGGCCGGCTTCCTCTTACTATCAGGGCACACCTAACTACTCTCAGAAGGAAAAGGGGAAGAAGGAGATGCAGAAAACAACTCTACCCTACCTAAACTACGGAGGTGATGCACCAAAATAGAGTGTTCAGGCCATTTCTACCCATATATGCACTATTGAACCAGAATGAAACTAAGGATATATACATACAGGCTTGTTTGGATCTAATAACCTCATGTAGATCAAGAAGCACAACTGAATAGCACAAGGAAAGAGGAATCTCACTTATATATTATCCAGTAGGAAAGAAATAGATACAGTATGCAGGTTATAGATCTCAAAAATACACCAATGAGAGGCAAAAGGGATGTACAAACACATCAATGGCTGAAAGGGATAAAATAGAGAATCATTCGGTTCAAAGGCATAGGGAATGTTACACTGAGAGTTGCAGAGCAATATTAGAGAAATCAGAAAGAGTCGACCCTTGGAAAAGATTACAAAATTGCCTTTATAGTTCAGGCATAACTGAGGGAAATTATTCTGCATTAACTGCTCAACTATTGCCATTGAACCCCAAAATATCTGATCAAAGATCACACTCAAGCATGGTTTTGAAGTACAAAATCAGATATTCGACTAAAATAATGCATCAAGTAGATATAAGTAGCGCCAATGAATGATCCTGACACAGTAGATGGATCAACTAAGATGGTGTAGTGTTTCCCTATGCCTTGCATTCATTTCAGGTAGGTCAGAATTGATCATGAAGATCAGATCGCAAGATAACCTTGATCATTTTTGCTTCCTGGTTCGTGAATCAATAGGGTTGAAGCAAGTCAAACAGGCTATACAAGCCAGCTGGGTCATGCGGGCCAATCACCTTTCTTCACTCCACCACCTGGGGAAGTCTTTCATGGTTGACCTTCCATCATCAAACTAATCGCGCCACCCTTGCAGATATTCATATTAACTATGATGATTACATTAACCGCCAGCCACCGACCATCCTTTCTGACCGGGCCAGCGAGACACGCGTCAACAAGGCATTGTGTCAACAACATAAACCTTGAGCAACTTACCCATAGCGAGGTGGCAATGACCATCGATCGACCCTGTTTGAAAGTGGAGAACTTGCAAGGCATAAAAATATCATAAGGTTCGGAACTTAGGTAATTTTGATATCTTCGTGGGTATTAAAATATTAGTAATTGGGGAGGTGACCGTTGGGCGGGGTAGCATTCAAATTTTGAAATTTGGCGGGGCAAACAAAATGTGGTAACATCCCTCTTGAAGAATCACAATCAAAGCCTATGATGATGGTGAGCACTTCTCCAAGGGCATCATCATATTACCCATAAGAGTTGGTCTAGCTACTAAAGACACATTATTCCAGGTCCTAGATATCAAAATGAGCTACAACATGATACTAGGATGCCCTTAGATCCATGCTTTGAAAGTAGTGCCATCTATATATTATCAACATCTAAAATTTTTCTACAACAATGTGGAGGTTACCATCCCTAGTGATCTAGATCCTTTCTAGTTTTGTACTAATTTGAGAGATGCTACTACATACCAAGTCCCAATAACCAATGAAACACAACCCACAAATTCTTCTAAATATGCAGATGTTGGTTTTAGAATGGTTTTGACATTTGAGTATCAACACACTTAACTACTTTCTACATTGAAGCCGAGTACACTATACTAAGCCATAGTATTTGTTGAGTCAGATTTCCAATACGTGTCGAGTGACTTTAGGTGCTAAGCATTATACAGGTGTCAAGTGATATATAGGTGTCAAGTCATAGTTGATGCCAATCAAGTCAGATGCTACATATGTCGAGTAATCCAAAGTCATGCATGTGTCGAGCAAGACAAAATGAAATAGATGCTAAGCAAAGTAGGATAGTGTATGTGTCGAGCACCAGTATTCTAGTATGTGCTAAGTAGTACAGAATTAGCATATGAGTTTGTGTCCTCACAAACTCAGATGTAAACTATTTTTGGAGCTAACATAGAAAGATTTCAAAGGATGATAAGGATAAGAATGAATCTTTTATATTTCCTATGAAATTAGAATGCAACTAATCAGAAAAATGGAGAAGGCATGCAAACAATGCTAAAAATGCAAGGAATGAGCGAGAATTCAAGATTCAATATGGATCATAGATCCATACCTAACCCTAAGTCTACAAATTCTTTATAAGAAGACTTAGACCCTATGATTTTATGTTGTTGAAGAGAAGTCAAGGAAGGTGCTAAGTAGATAGAAAATTGTAGAATAGAGAAAACAACAAGGGCATCATAGACTTAGTGAATTGAGTAGCAATTACACATCCATTTGATTAGAAAAAAGAAAGGGATACAAACATATATCAAATCAAGAAAGGATCACATCAGAGCGATTAGATCAAGTGCCTAAAATTAGTAATTGAAGATTGTAAGCAATCAAGTCAAAGGTTTCTAATACTCTCTACCAATTGTATTAGATAGTGAAAACCCTATGTTGATAGGTTAGCTTAACAACTATTTTTTAGATCCTTTGAAGAGGTGACTAAATCCTTTAATAGGGTGATACTTCATGTAAAGTGTTTGTAAATCCTTTAACTAGGTCACTATTGACACAGTGTAAAGCCTTTAACAGGGCAAGCCTTTCACAGGATAGACCATCAAAAGTGGTCAAACAATTATTGCTGCAGTATTTTTTGTGGATATCATCCTACCCAAGTTTTACCTTCTTATTTCTAGAGGGTTTCTAGGTTACCAAATCTGGTGTTATGTGTGTTATTGCATGTGTTTACTTTAAGTTTACTTAATATGTTTACATGCATGCATTTTATTTTCAGTTATATATTTTAAAGGATTAGAAAAGGTTAAAAGTGTGGTATTTCTAATTCACACCCCCCCTCGCACTCAGAAGTACTCTTCCCATTTGAATATTCCAACAATTGGTATCAGAGCACTAGTTCTCACAAGGAGAAGCCTAACATCTTAGAGAAAAGGTCTTAAGATGGAAGTCTTCAATCTTGGGAAGACCATAGATAATCAGGTGATTGATGTGCACCTTGCTCTACACATATTGGAAGAAGCCAAAGAGGAATTGAGAAAGTCCTTAAAAAGAAGGAAGGATATAGCCATAGCTAAAAATGACATACACTACAAGGAGATTCCAAGGAATTTCATGTAGCAATAGCTGAATTGATGGAGAAAAATAGAGCACAAGCTGAAGAAATTAGAATACTCAAGCTTGAACAAGAATCACAAGCCATAATGCTTTGTGAAGTGACTGAACAAAAGAAGAGAGTCATTGAATACAAGGTCATGATAGAAGATGAAAAGAGAAATCTTATCAATAGACTAGAGGAGAAGATAATTGAGTTTGAAAGAATCTCAAACATGCAACTAGAAATCTTAAGTCAAATGATGAATGCTCATCATAAGCTAAACATAAAGGACATTGAGATTAACACCTTGAGAATGCAAAATGAGAAATTGTAGAATGAATTGAAAAGCGAGAAGGAGATAGAAAAAAGCTTCAACAAACCCAATGAGGCTATCAAATACTTTGAGAAACTAATGAAATCACCAAGGGCTAGTAATGATACTTTAGGACTTGGTTACACCCGCACTAAGCAAGGAGAATCATCCAAGACTATAGAAGAAAGGAGTAATAAAGGTAAGAACACTAAACCTACTTGTCATTTCTGTGGTAAAAAGGGACATATCTCTAATGTATATAGGAGCAAGAATAGTCATCAACATAATAAGCTTAAAAATGCAAGCTTTTGTCACAAGTGCAAAAAGCAAGGACATCAAGCACATGAATGTAGAACCAAGACCATAAGGAGACCAAGATTTCAAGGTCACTACTACAACTGCAAAAAGTATGGACATAAAGCATTTGGATGCAGATCAAAGCCTATGTGGATACCCAATTGGCCTGCAAAAAGAAACAATCATGATCATCACTACAACTAGGATTACAACACTAGGTATAACTGTCACTATTATCAGGAGTATGGACACATTCCTAAAAATTGCATAAGGACACATTTTAGAGGGAATTACAGTAGGTGGTTAAGTCAAACTACATGTTTTAGTTGCTTGAAAATTGGTCATATTAGCAAGAATTTCCCAACAAAGTCAAAAGCACCCAAGGCAGGAGTTAATAAAGGAAAAGAGAGAGTTGATGTTGAACAAATAAGAGGGAAAATGAACAAAACTTGGAAGAAGAAAGATGAGTGTAGCACATAAAATGGAGAGATCACTACACCCAAGAGGTCAAGTGATTACATCTCATCCAACTAAACAAAAATAGGTGTATGGGACTAATATAAAAACTTATATCATACATCAGTTCCAAGACAAAGAAGTACTGCAAGGAAGAAATCTACATAAGAAAAGATGCCAAGTCAAAATTTCAAGTTTTTGCAAATACTATCGAACTATCCTTAGATGTAGAGTAAAGCTCTAATGGATGTTGAGTTCCTAATAGTAATTGAGTTGATAGTTGAAGCTAAGTGAAGTAGAAAACTAGTGGAAGCCAAGTAAACAAAATACAATGGGAGTCAGGTCATGGTGAAACCTTTAAATGCCAAGTTTACAATTGTATGGACTAAGCATTTAATGCTAGGTTTTGATAGGTATAAGGTCAATTTTTTTTCATTTTTACACCATTCAAACACAAAGAAAATACAAAAATATTGTAGGAGTGATCATACAACAAACTTGAAGCCATTTGTATTGATCTCAACAGTGATTCAGCATACATTTCAATGATCTAAGGTATTTATCAAGTGCCAAGATACATAATGTTAAATTTTTTAATACATTAAAACCCTAGTTTGGTAAAATGGCTTCTAGTTCAAGAAACACCAAAGGAAAGGAAGGTCATTAGGTCTAGTTAGTTAGTAACGAGGTAGAACAACCCAAGTTTAGGCCAATCCCTGAAGCCACCTACAAAAATGATCTAGCTAGCACATTGTCCAGCATTCCATCAAAAGTTATCATGGTACAAGATGCAAGAAAGTGTTATAACTACAAGATAGGTGTAGTAGGTGATCTTTAGATATTCCAAGCCTATGACAAACTATGTGAAAACAAAATTCTAAAGGATGAATTCCAAATAGTTGAGAAAAAGGGTTTGACCAATGCCCTAGTTTACCCTATAGGTTTCAAAACTAAATGGATATAGATTATCGTTAGCAGAATTCACAATGGATGTTTGTGGTTGGAAATAGGACCAGTAAAGATTACAAAAAGGATAGTGCATAGGGTTACAGGTTTCCCAACCCTAAATCAGCCTAAGACCTTTCACAGTGATTTCAAAGAAATCATTGAAAAGAATACAGCAGCCAAATGGAATAAGAGGGGTATGACTATTGATACTATAATTGATCCTCTTCTAGATTTTGTAGTGAGAGTGATTTCTCATAAATTCTATTAATTGAGTAGATTGAACAGTGTGCCATGTATAGCTATTGATGTAGTCTACAAATTGGTAAAGAAAGATCATAAATATGATTTTTCAAAACTAATGTTGTAGCAAATAAATGAAAAGCTAGGAGCAAAAAGGAGATCAAAAGGTTCTCAATGCAAATTTGGTTCAGTTCTTATGTGTATATTCTTTTATGTTATGGAAGAGTTTCCTTCTATTGGAAAGGTGAATTGGAACCCTAACAAAATTGCAATTACACAAATCAATGAGTTCATTGATTAGATGGGTGACAATTTTGAGGCCCAAATGACAAGCTATTTTGAGGATTTTAAGAAATCCATGAAGCAAAGGGTGAGAATACCATTTTACCTTATGGAAAAACACATCAATGACATATGCTTTTTGGTTGACATTGATTATAGTTACATCCAAGCAACAATACCAAGAGTAAGATGGCTAAGGCCATTGGGATATGAGATTGATATAGATGAAGCCTCAACATCAATCACAACATTGCTTGCAGAAGAGATAGATAAAGAGGCTCCTCACTTTGGCACATATGATGTTGCCAAATCCAAAGTTGAAATAGATTAAGAGGAAAGATAAATTAGTAAAGAAGATAAAGAATAAATTTGGAGCAAATATTAAAGGAGAAGTAGGTGAAGAAGTAGAAGGAGAAAGTGAAGAAGAAGAAGAGCAAGGGCAAGGCCCAATGGAGTTGACCCAAGGCTTAGGAGAAGAAAAAGAGGAAGGTGTTGAGGAAGAAGAAGCCAAGGAAGTACCTACCCTAGCTGATCAAAAGAAAAGAAAGGCTAAAACTCAGCCTCCAGCTCAGCCCAAGCCCAAGAAGGTCACTAAGCCTAAACAAGCCAAGCCAGCTCTACCAACAAGAGCTACCACAAGGGTATCCATACAAAAGCCCAAAGAGGCAACAAAAGATAAGATGAAGGCCACTAAATAGGTTGATGAAGTTCCAAAGAAGAGAAGAAAATACATGGCACAGCCAGACATAGATGATGAGGAAAGAACAGAGTCAAAGGATCTCAGCCAATTCAAAGTGGTAAGCCATCCTCCCAAATCTGCCTTAGACAAAATTTGTGAAAATGTTAGCAATGCAGATTGAATGATCTGAAAACTCTTCATTTCAATAATTTAAGTAGAGAAGAACAAAATAGAATAGAGAAATTAGTATATACCATGATGGCTGAATTTAAGAATAAACCTCTAGAGCTAGACAATACTATGCCTAGAGAGCTATATGAGATAATTGAAAATAAATGGCATTATTGTTTGAAAATGGAAAAGGAGATCAAAGAATTTACCTTGGCACAAGTGATGCATTACTTGAAAAGAGGTCAAATAAAAAAGTCTAATAAAAAATATGGTGGCAAATTTGCACCTAAATATAGAGCCTTCAACATCCTATAAAACAAGATTGAGGATGTAGTAAATAAATCTACACAATTGTGGAAAACAATTTACAAAATAACTGATGACAAGGAAGAGGAAGAAAATAAGGTAGAGACCAATACCAAGGAAATGAAAATAGAAGCAAATAAAGGAGAGGAAGAGAATGAAGAAAAAGTAGATGAAGAAAAGAAGAAAGAGGAGGAAGATAAGAAAGAAGAGGAGGATAAAGAAAAGGGTGATGAGGAAGAAACTATGGCAATAGCTAAATAGTAGCAAGAAGAGGAACATAGTGTGCAAGAAACACAAATGCCACCTCCTAGCCCTCCTCATGTAACCATTACACCTATAGACACAATAATTATTAAGGATGTTCCTAAAAATTTAGCACAGAACATCAATACCCTAACTACAGAGGATCTCTCCAAGATCCTTCACCAATCCACTCTATAGGCATAGTTATGCACAAACCTTGTATTAGTGAGTGTAGATGAGCTAGAAAAGGTAGTACCAAAACCAAAATGAGGCAAGGTGAAACCACAAGAACCACCTTTCACCTATATAGCTACTAGCACTAAAATTTTGATGCTTCCACCACCTATAGAAGTAGGTGATACTTTACAAAATCCAAGCATAGAAGAAGGGAAATATAATGAGAAGGAAGATATATCAAAGGAAAAAGAGCAAGCCACCATTCAAACATTGGTAGAACTACCAAAGACATGCACTAATACAAAGACCCTTTAGAAGCCAAGCACTGAAACCATACCTTTACAAATCTCAACAGTAGGCTCAAGCTCAACCAGAGTGGCCAGGATACTTCACTATGGAGACCCTAAGTTAGATGAAGACATTGTAATACCTACTTATGAATCAAAGACTATCACAATGGAGCAAATCACTAAAATGCAAGATGCATTAAATAGAAGGAAGAGGTAGGAAATACTCAAAAAGGAGTATAAACACAAGAAAGCACTACATGAGATTAAGGACATCTTTATGGATGCCTTCAGCTTGCTGTCACCAGATGAAGCAAAGCCCATAATAGAAAAACTATCTGATATAGTTGACCAAGTGACTAATGAAGACTAGGATACAAATGTTAAGCTTATGGAATAGTTTAAGGGGAAATTTCAAGGGAAAGAGAAAGAGAAGATATCAAGTGGTTTAGCATTTGAACAGGTTGAATTGGCCAAGAAAATTGACAAGGTCAAAATTGTACTTGAGAACATTTTCTCATTGTACAAGAAGCTGTGTGATTTTTCCAACTTCACACAAGAAAAAAATCAAAGGATATTGAGCTTGGAGCAAAATTTGAATATTTTTAGCATGTAATTACCAAGGGATCCAGCTCAAAGTGAGAAGCATTTTACCCAATCGCTTCACACTCAAAGAGAGTTAGTTTCATTAGCAAGTGAAGAGGCCAAATTAATGTAGATTCAATCCTCCATAACCCCACATTTGGAGGTCCTCCAAAAAGAGTGAGTCTATGTTGAAACTATCTTAAAGAAAGATCCTAATCTTTCTACATTAGATGGACTTGTAAATCTTGCTGCAGAGACTACCATCCAACACAAGTCACTAGACATTGCTTTGGAGAATTGAGATGCAACTCTAAAAATAATAATGGAGGTAAACAACTCATTTTTGGCTAAATATTGTATTACTCCTTATAACCCTTTGACATAAGTGTCAAAAAGGAGGAGAAATAATAAAGGAGATAGGGGGAGAGATAATAATAAGGAAGATATATCTAAGGGGGAGAATACTAAGTTTTTTCATGAGGAGATATAATGTTTTGAGGGAAATATGAATAAAACCAGCAAGTATAGATAGAGTTGAAAAATCTTCTCAGCACATAGGTACAAGGTAAAGACAAAGACCATCAGGAACATTTAGCATAGAATTTTGGGATACAAGAATGAAATGGCACAATCAGCTCAAGGGATTTATAAGTTGAAATTTTGTACATTTGTAGAACAAATTGGATAGGGTACTCATAAGGATAGATTAGCAATGTTTAGTTAAGTGTTTTTGACACTCATGTCAAAAAAGGAGATTGTTGGTCTTAGAATGGTTTTGAAATTTGAGTATCAACACACTTAACCACTTTCTACATTGAAGCCAAGTACACTATGCCGAGCCACAGTATGTGCTAAGTCAAATTTCCAACAGGTGCCAAGTGACTTTAGGTTCCAAGCATTATATAGGTGTTGAGTGATATATAGGTGCTGAGTCACAGTTGATGCTGAGCAAGTTCGAATGCTACATATGTCAAGTAAGTCAGAGTCATGCATGTGTAGAGCAAGATAGAATGCAATAGATGTTAAGCAAAGCAAGATAGTATATGTGTCAAGCACTAGTAGTCCAGTATGTGTTGAGTAACACAGAATTAGCATATGAGTTTGTGCCCTCACAAACTAAGATGTAAACTATTTTTGGAGCTGACATAGAAAGATTTCAAAGGATGATAAGGATATGAACAAATCTTTTATATTTCTTATGAAATCAGCATGCAATCAATCAGAAAAATGGAGAAGGCATGCAACCAATGATAAAAATGCAAGGAATGAGTGGGAATTCAAGATTCAATATGGATCACAGATCCATACCTAACCCTAAGTCTAAAAAGTCTTTATAAGAAGGCTTAGACCCCATGATTTTATGTTGTTGAAGAGAAGTCAAGGAAGTTACTAAGCAAATAGAAAATTGCAGAACATAGCAAACAACAGGGGCATCATAGACTTAGTGAATTGGGCATCAATTACACATCTAGTAGATTAGAAAAAAGCAAGGGATACAAATAGATATTAGATCAAGCAAGGATCACATCAGAGTGACTAGATCAAGTGCTTGAAATCAACAATTGAAGATTGTAAGCAATCAAGTCAAAGGTATCTAATACTCTCTACAAATTGTATTAGATAGTGAAAACCCTATGTTGATAGGTTAGCTTAACATCTATTTTGTAGATACTTTGAAGAGGTGACTAAATCCTTGAATAGGGTGACACTTCATGTAAAGTGTTTGTAAATCCTTTAACCAAGTCACTATTAACATGGTGTAAAGCCTTTAATAGGGTAGACCTTTCATAAGGTAGACCATCATAAGTGGTCAAACAATTATTGCTATAGTAATTTTTGTGGGTATCATCCCCACCCCAGTTTTACCTTCTTATTCCTAGAGGGTTTTTGGGTTACCAAATATGGTGTTATGTGTTATTGCATGTGTTTACTTTATGTTTACTTAATATGTTTACATGCATGCATCTTATTTTCAATTATATATTTTAAAGGATTAGAAAAGGTTAAAAGTGTGGTACTTTTGATTCACGCCCCCCCCCCCCAGCCACCTCTCAAAAGTACTCTTCCCATTTGAATATTCCAATAGTGAATGTTGATATACTTCTTCGTAAGGCCAAGGAAAACCTAAATATTGAAGACAATGGGTGTGGAGAATACTTTGTCTCAAGTATCCCACATTAGCAAGTCACCACTTTCTCCCCAATCTCATGGTAAATCACAACTATTTCAAGCACAACATTTAGAGATTAGTACATAAAATACCACTTCTATCAACAACTATACTTCCATGTGCATTGAGAAAAACAAAAAAAAACACAAACCCAATTTGGTATCTCCTAACAAGTATGGATCTTGGTTTATTATCATGTAGAAATAAGGCTATGATGGCTATAGTGGTCTTGGATGTCAGAAAAAAGGAATAATTTAATCTCTCACTATGAAAGGACAACCTCCTAGTTTGGGGCTTGTATTTAAACCATTACGAATAGGTCCTCCTAGTACTACATCACCTACGTGTAAGACTATGGATGTTTTGAATGATGAAAAGTCATCTAAGGATATCCAACCTAAAACCAATAGTCCTTTAGCTTCTAAGCATGACCCCAATTATACAACTAAATAAAATATCCATATATATCTTCAACCAAAGCCTATTCAACACTGATGATGACATTCCCTCAAGTTATCTTAAACTATTGGATTGGGACTAGCACAGACCACCAATTTTTGATCAATTTGACAATGATGTTACTCCCACAATAGAATTTGAAATCTTTGAAGGCATTGTTGTCACTTAGGTTTGCACCCTTGTCCAAAGCCTATGCATGAGGACAACCTAGTGAAACATGGAAACAACCTCCAAGCTGTGGGACTTGAACTATGAGGTTGAGTCTCTAGAGAAGGTCGGCTTCCTCTTACTATCAAGATGCACCTAAATACTCTTGGAGAGGAAAAGGGAGAAGGAGAGCATGAAAGCAAATCTACCTAATCTAATCTAAAGAGGTGATACACCAAAATAGAGTGTTCAAACCAAACTTTACCCATATATGCACTATTGAACTAGAATGAAACTAAGGATATACACATTCAGACTTGCTTTAATCTAATAATCACATGTAGATGAGAAGACCAATATGAATAACACAAGGAAAGAGAGATTCACTTATATTGTCATTCATAGGCCAAGGAGATACAATCATGCAAATCATAGATCTCTACAAAACACTAGTGGAGGCAAAGAGTTCTTGCACTTGACACCAATGGCTGAAAGAGATAAGGCAGAGATCATACAGTTCAAAGGAAAAGGGAATTTTACACTAGAATTGCAGAGCAACAGCAAAGAAAAATAGAGAAAGGTTGACCCTACAAAATTCATAAAAATTTTCCTTTATAGTGCAAGCATAACTAAGATGTCCTCTAACTGTAGTTACTTTGTAACTACCTACCATTAAGTACTGCAAGGAACAATCATGGAGAAATCTGATCTAGGTATAGATCCAGATGCAATGATATCTGATCTTTGTTGGAATAGGGCTCTAAGAAGATGGAAACAACACCATAATTGTGCTCTAACTAGGTAGATAGATAGATTGAGGTGGTAGAGTGTTCTTCTTTGTTTCACATTTACTCTAGGGTGGTTGAAATTGATCATGAAGATCAGATTCATGCAAAACCCTTGATTTCCCTTATTTTTGTCTCATGAATTAGCAAGGTCAACAAATCAACCTATCTTGGCACCGAGATGAGCCACGTGGACCAACAATCTTTTACCTTTTTGCCACCCTACAAAGTCTAACATGGTTGACCATTTATTTTCATTACTAACTGTGCCAACCCTGCAAACCCTAACCGTGATAGTTAGATTAACTGCCAGCCACTAACTATTACTACCTCCACTGGACCCACTAGGACATGTGTCACTGAGGTGCTATGTCACTATGTGTATCTTTTGAGTACCTTCCCATAGCGAGATAGCACCCATCATAGATTTGAATTGATCTGATGATCGTGAAGACTCGTCATAATACTACGCTATCTCCTTAAAACCTTTGGACCCATGAAACACTTGGCAACCACCTGGCACAACCTGGCATCCTCACTGATCCACGTGGCACAATGGCACTATGTCACTATGGGTAACATCCTCACAACTTCCCATAGCAAGATAACACCTACTGTCAATTTTTTTGAGATCTATGGTGATTACAAAATTTATACAACTGCACACTGAGTTGGTTGAATGGACCAATGAAATATCACCACCCTACTATGATGCACTATGTCACTATGGATAATTTCCTCGTAGCTTCCCATAGCGAGATAGCACCAACTATTGATCTTCTGAGATCTGGTGGCAAGCAAGATGGATCTGACCGATAGAAACTGGCCACATGCCAACCTGTCTGATAAGTCCTCGTTTACAGTCCACCAAGTGAAGCAAGACCCACATTCTACATAGTCACACTTTAGCCAATTAAAAGATTGATCAACTATTGACGTGTCTAAAAAATCCTCATTACTGATATCCGACAAGGCATACTTGGGACCCACCTGACAACTAATGTCGCCGCAGTAACACTTTTCGTCTGGGCGCTATCTTGCTAATGGCAAGGAATATAGATTTTTTGATAGTGCCATAGCACCCACCATGGATCTAGCAAAATTCAGTGTCAAAGAAACAACAAGGAAGGGAGGACCCACCTGACACGCGGCTGAAAGGTGCTATGTCACTATGGGAAAACAATGTGCAACTTTCCTTAGGGACATAGCGCCAACCATTGATTTAGATTGATCCAATGATGGGGACTTGCAGGCTCACAGAAACACTTAAAGGCACAGGGAAAGGAATATTATCAGGTTAGCATAAAGTATTTTGTGCCCTTTTTTTAATATTTGAATATTTAAGCTTGTGGACATTAATACGTTGAATTCAAATGTGGTGATTCTGGCGAGAAGGCAAAAATGACCAAACAATTTGGCAACTCATAGGGGATGCTAGGCTACTATGCATAGGCCAGTGACCTGAAGCATCCATTGGGCTACAGAGTCAAGAAAAATGTGGATCTTATGAATACTGTGAAACCTTAAACCTACCTCTAAGAGGAAAACCATGAAACCCCTATCCCTGCAACTAGAACTAGAGACAAAACCTCCTTTTGCAACCTTCAAAATTTCAAAACTTGCTGTCTCATGGAGACAATCCTATGCTCGTGCACTTCTTGGAAAAAGTAGGGAACAAACTGAAATGAAACTAAGCTAACTATGTACATGGAATCTTAAAACCTCAGAAACATGGCTTGAGATAGATCCCATTGATTGGGATGGGCAAAATCTCACCACTAGACCTACTTAACTGGAAAGAATTGGCTTGCTTGCAACTGACAATTAGATAGGGACCACTCCATAATGCATCAAACTTTGAGTGTCTTCCTATCTTTGCCCTATTTGCATCCCATTTTAGAAACAAATCTCCCTCTTGAAAGATCTTGACCCTAGCCTTCTTGTCAAAAATCCTTTTTACTTGCTATTGGTATGTCTCTAGGGTTTGCATAGCTTTATTTCTCTTCTCTTCCAGCTCCATCAGCTCTGCCATTCTTACTATCATGGCATCATCTTCAATCAACTCTAGCTGATGAGCTAGCTCTAGGGATGGGAACTCTAATGAAATTAGAATCCTTGCTTCTCTTCCATAGACTAACACAAATGGTGAATTCCCTATTGACCTTTTAGGATTTATTCTGTTAGCCCACAATGCAGTCTTCAATTTTTTATGCCAACACCTCTAGTTATCTTCTATTGTCCTTTTCATGATCCTAATCAGGTTCTTGTTGGAGGACTCAACCAAACCATTACCCTAAGGATAGTAATTTGAGGATGTGCTCAAATAGATGTTATGATCCACTGGCCATGCACAAATATGAGCTCCAACAAATGACTTTGCATTATCTGAAATAATGGTTGAAGGGGCACCAAACCTGGTCACAATTCCATCAAGGAATTCAACAACTGAAGACTTAGTGGCATCCTTCAATACAACTACCTTTGTCCATCTGGTGAAGTAATCTGTAGCAGCTAAAATCCATTTGTGACCTAAATTAGAAGGAGGATTGATAGGGCCTATGAAATCCAATCCCCATTGAGCAAAAGGCTGGTCCACCTAAATAGGATGAAGGGGAAGAGCTGCAAGTCTTTGTTTGCCAGAGAAGAAGGCACATTTTTCACACTTCCTCACATACTTATGGCAATCATGAAATAGGGACAGCCAATAATAACCAGCCCTCATGATCTTCATTGCAGTTGTCCTCCTTGAGAAGTGGTCGCCATCAGGACCATCATGAAGTTCTTTGATCATTCTTTCAGCCTAGTTTGTATCAAGGCATCTTAATAGGGCTCCATTAAAATCTTTTCTAAAAAGGATACCATCAACTATGACATAAGGAATTGATTGTAATCTATACTATCTCCTTTTAGCTTTGTCTAATCCTTGAGGGTATCCATTGCCTAATAAGAAATTCTTCATGTCATCCATCCAACTCCTTGGGTCACCATTTATCAACTCTTGTTGCTTTGTCAGTATCATAGCAGCTTCCTCATAAGGTTCTTGAGACGATAACATCTATTTACACAACCCTTTCCCTCTTACCAGCTTGGTGATTTGGATGTCAACATCATATTCCATTACCTTTGTAATCCAACCAGCTCTTTTCTCACTAACATCTTTGTTCAAAAGGAAATCCTTCACATTGGCATGGGGTACTAACAAATGAATCTTATTATGAGATGGGAGGTGTCTAAATTTCTTTTAAGCTCTGATGACTGCAAGGGCTTGCTTCTCTACATAGCTATATTTATCTTCATATTCTTTAAGCCCTTCACTAAAGAAAGCTATGGGCTTCTCGTCACCTTTATCATTTCTTTGAGTCAGGATAGCAAAAATGCTTGACTCACCACCTAGGGTATAAAGGATGAAATCATTCTCAAAATCTGGATTCATGAGAGTAGAGGCTGAGGCTATGGTTGTCTTGATCTCTTCAAAACTTTCCTTCCCTTCCTTGGTCCATGGAAAGACCATACCTTTCTTGAGCATAGATGTAAGAGGTTTCACCATGGTAGCAAGATTTGGAATAAATCTTCTCACAAAATTTATCCTACCTAAGAAACTTTGCAGCCCTTTCTTGTGTTTAGGAAGAGGGAGGGAAAGTATTGCTTTTGTTCTCTCTGGATCAATGGTTAAGCCATCATCAGATACAATATGTCCTAATAATTTTCCTTGGTTAGTAGCAAAGACACACTTGCTTGGGTTAAGGGAAACCCCAAACTCTCTACATCTTAAGAATGCATGTCTTAGATAATCAAAATGATCTTCTACATCCTTTGAAGACATAGTGATATCATCAAGGTAAACCAAGACAAAGTGGTCAATCAATCTTTTTGAAGGCCATCTCCATTGCCTTCTAAAATGTAGCACCTGTATTGGTTAGCCCAAATGGCATCTTACAATAAGAATAGGTACCCCATTTAGTGGTAAATGCAGTCTTGTATCTATCAAACTCTTTAACCAGCAATTGATTATAGCCAGAAAGTCCATCAAGAAATGAAAATCTCCTTGAACCACTAACCTTGGACAAAATCTACTCCATAGAAGGGAGAGGATGGTGATCATTAAGGGAAGCTTGGTTAAGGTCCCTAAAGTCCACACACAATCTAATTTCTTCGTTCTTCTTCCTAACAGGGACAAGGTTTTCTACCCATGATGAGTTCTTGATAGGGAAAATTATGTGGGCCTCACTCAATCTGGATAGCTCCTTTCTCATTAAGGGTTCAATTTTAGGATTCACTGGTCTCTATTTTTGTCTTATTGGTTTTACATCATTAATTAAATCTATGGTATGCTGAAACAACCTTGGGTCAAAACCCTTTAAGTCATCATTTGTCCAAGAAAATATGTCATTAAATTCTTGACAAAGATGAATAAAATTTTCTTGTTCAATTTCAAAAAATACCTTCCCCATGTTTCAAGACTTTCCATCAGAAATCATGATTGGAGTATGATCATCTTCATCAATAGCTAGGTTCATGTCTTTGCCTCTTACTTGATAATCAAGATTAAAAACACTTTCTAGAGTAATCAGACCTTTAGGCAGCTTGTTGGAGTTGAGGTTAATGATCTAATCAACATACTAATCCTATAGTCTCAACTGGTTCCTCTCTGAAAATTCTACCTCATTCTGCAAGAAGCTCACAATTTGATCATTAGACTCAAACACTTGCCAATGGATGTTCTTATCAGGGATTGTAGACCTTACTACCACTTTGATTTGTTGCTTCTTCTCCTCCTCAAGGTTCCCTGGCACATCATAAGATGCACCTATTGTTGCAAGTCTATTAGCATCTCTATTTTCTTTTCTAGGGATGCATTGGATATTAAATGTATTGAAATCTTCAAGAAAATCCCATACTCTATTTTTATAAGACTTGACCAGACCATTCTTAGTGGTATTCTAATTTCTCACTTGATTAACCACCAACTCACTATCTCCATACACCCTTAAGACTTGAATTCCTCTTTTTTGAGCAAGTAGGAGACCCTGAATCAAGGATTCGTACTTGGCCACATTATTAGTGAAACTAAATTGGAGCCTAAAGGAGAAGTAGTACCTTACTTGTGCAAGAGAAATCAACATCACACTAGCCCCTAACCCATTCTTATTCCTTGAGCCATCAAAGTACATACTCCATATCCCACTCATATCTTCTTTAGTCCCCACAAGATTGGGAACTAGAGCATCCTTTTCTAATATACAATATGTACCGAGACTATGTCATTCTCATCCATCTCTAGAATAGGGCAATTCATGTTGATGGAATTAGGGGTGTAAGATTCAGTATGATGGAGGACTTGAGGCTCTACTCTGATTGAAGCATTGGCTCCATATCTCATCTTGAAAGACATATATGACCAATCAAAAGATATGAAACCACCTATTTGGGCAGTAAAGTCTCTTGACAGATAGATGGCAAAATATGGCTTGACCTCAGCAACAAAGATATCTCGAGTTATAGTACAACAAGGGCATGCATGTAAGGCCATCTCCACATTCCTAAGGATCCCTATAGTCTTGACAGTACTACCATCCAACTGTAATACATCCCTAACAATGGGCTCATATTTCATTCCCAAAGCATTAGCAACACACCTAGGCATCACTGAACAGCTAGCCCCTAAATCAATCATGTAATTACGGACTACTTTTCCCCCTATAATTAGAGAAACATAGAATGGAGGAGGTCTAACCCTTTTACTTGCTTCTACCTCCCTTGATGGTTGTACTAGGCTTGTGGCACTTTCCATGTTGAGTGTCTAATCCTTTGGTTTAATCCTTTCCAATTCTTGTTGTAGCAACCTCTTTTACATGGGTATAGTAGCAACAACATCCCAGATGGATATATTCACATTTGTCTTCTTCATTTCCTCTACCACACTGAATGGCATAGTAGGTGTTTTTGTAGAAGCCTTGGGAGCTGCAATTATATGAGGTTGAGATGGAATAACTTGAAAATCACTTGCATCCTTTTTGCCATGATTTTTCCTTTGCTGCTGAAAGCTACTTGATTGATTATTTGCTGCTTGCTCATGAGATATTGCATTTGAAGTTGAGGCCTACTTGGGAGGAGGGATAGCATCTTCCATATCTCTTCTTTTTCTTATAGTTTTATGAGCAATGGAATCTTGGTTTACATTACAATGCTCTTCTATCTAGTGATTCATAAAAGAGCAATCACGATGTCTTTGCATATCTCAGGCATCTTTAAATTGGTCCTCCTTGTATGATTGTTTTGTTGTAGGTTCTTAGACTATCAAAGCCATAAAAGATTCAGCCTTCTAACACATACAATAGGCATAGGAGTAGTTACAGGAGGGACAAAAATCTTGATCTTGAGCCATATTTTTTTGAGGGACTATGGCCCTACTTTGGTTTACATTTGAGGTTGAAGCATGGCCACCCTGCCTACTCTGATCAACAAAATTGTTCCATTGATTAGGATTTGGAGGCCTACCACTGCTTGGAGTTTGATATTGCAATTGATGAGGCTTACTACCTTGAGTTTGTTGTCTTTCTAAAGTTACCACCTTGTTGCTTACTTTATGCATCATAGAGGAGTTATCCTCCAGCTTCTTCCCATGATCTTGCAATCTTTTCTCTAGGTTCTTTTCTCTTTTATCCATGTTTTGCATCAAGGACTACATCATCTCTTTGATTTTATCTATCTCATTTGAAGATGTGGAAGATTGAGGGATTGGGACAAGGAATTGTGATGTAGAAGCTGTGGGAAGAGGAGCCGTTGATAGTTGGTGATTTGGAACATCAGGGAAGAAAGGCATAGGAGGCCATGGAGCTAGTTTACCTCCTCGTATTAGGATGTTCTCTAATTTTATTTCTACATCATAAGCATTAGGCAAGGTATCTCCTCCCATAGTTTGGATTGTAGTGGCAATATCACTGTTAAAAGCTCTAAGGTAATGCAAGAAGGCATTACTAGGGGTAAGCTTCACTAAAGTAGGTATTCTATCCCATGTCTTTTGAAATTTATAGTTAAAATTAGTTGTACATTCATGGAGGGCTCTTTTTATAGTAGTAAACTGCTCTAAAAGTGACAAATAGTCACTTTTATCCTCAAAATGTTTGCAAAATCCTACTCCTAATCCATCCTAATCTATTATAGAACCATGAGCTAAACCTCTATACCATTGTAGTGCTTTTTGTTTCAAGGATGAGGCTAGGAGCCTAATTTCAACATCATCCTCTATAATACCATGGATATTGCAAACATTTTCAACCTCTTGAATGTGTTCTGAGGGAGAGATAGAAGTTTTACTAGTAAACTTTGGTATACTTTTGAGGGCAGCTACTAGTATGTCATGTCTTTGGGCTAATAAGAGAGGGCTCCCACCATTAAAGGTGGCAAAAGTATGATCTCTAGGCAATGCCATATAGACAAGTGATCTATTGATATGTATTGATGGCAATCTTGGTTGAGATCTAACAACAGGAGGAGTAGAGATAGATCTTGTAGGTGTATTTGTTACTATGGCACTTCTAACCGGTGATAAAGATATTCTAGTCTTCCTTCTTCTAGGGTTTGAAATGAAAGCTCTTGATACTGAAACTTACCTCTAGAAGATGCCCTTGTTTCAGGTCTAGGCATGAATCACTACAACTTTGGTCTAGAACTAGATGTGTATTTGAAGCTTAGAGTTGCCAAGTACTTTGAAGAATGAGCCTCTTGAATGCTTAAACACTGAAGCCAGTACTATATCCTTGGTATTGATCTTGAAATCTTCCCTTTTGACACTAGTAGGCTTGAATTTTTTTGAAAATTTGTCCCATCGGGCATGCCAAAAACTGTTCTCACTTAGGTTTGCACCCTTGTCCTAAGCCTATGCATGAGGACAACCTAGTGAAACATGGAAACAACCTCCAAGCTATGGGACTTGAACTATGAGGTTGAGTCTCCAGAGAAGACCGACTTCCTCTTACTATCAAGATGCACCTAACTACTCTTGGAGAGGAAAAGGGAGAAGGAGAGCATGAAAGAAAATCTACCTAATCTAATCCAAAGAGGTGATGCACCAAAATAGAGTGTTAAAACCAAACTCTGCCCATATATGCACTATTGAACCAGAATGAAACTAAGGATATACACATTCAAACTTACTTTAATCTAATAATCACATGTAGATGAGAAGACCAATATGAATGACACAAGGAAAGAGAGATTTTCTTATATTATCATTCATAGGCCAAGGAGATACAGTCATGTAGATCATAGATCTCTACAAAATGCTAGTGGAGGCAAAGAGTTCTTGCACTTCACACCAATGGCTAAAAGAGATAAGGCAAAGATTATATAGTTCAAAGGCAAAGGGAATTTTACACTAGAATTTTAGAGCAATAGTAGAGAACAATAAAGAAAGGTCGACCCTACAAAATTCATAAAATTTTTCCTTTATAGTGCAGGTATAATTGAGATGTCCTCTAATTGTAGTTACTTCACAACTACCTACCATTAAGTCCTGCAAGGAACAATCATGGAGAAAATCTGATCTGGGTATAGATCCAGATGTAATGATATCTGATCTTGGTTGGAACAGGGCCCTGAGAAGATAGAAATGGTGCCATAACTGTGCTTTCACCAAGTAGATAGATAGATCAGGGTGGTAGAGTGTTCTTCTTTTTTTCGCATTTACTCTAGGGTGGTTGAAATCGGTCATGAAGATTAGATTTGTGCAAAACCCTTGATTTCCCCTATTTCTAACTCATGAATCAGCAAGGTCAACAAATCAACCTATCTTGGCACCGAGATGAGCCATGTGGACCAACAGTCTTTTATCTTTTCACCACCTTGAAAATTCTAATGTGGTTGACCATTTCTTTTCATTACTAACTGCGCCAACCCTACAAACCCTAACTGCAATAGTTACATTAACTGCTAGCTGCTAACTATTACTACATCCACCAGACCCACTGGGACATGTGTCATCGAGGTGCTATGTCACTATATGTATCCTTTGAGCACTTTCCCATAGCAAGATAGTGCCCACCATAGATTTGAACTGATTTGATGATCATGAAGACTCACCATAATATTATGCTATCTCCTTAAAACCTTTGGGCCCACGAAACACTTAACAACCACCTGGCACAACCTAGCATCCTCACTAATCCACGTGGCACAATGGTGCTATGTCACTATGGGTAACATCCTCGCAACTTCCCATAGTGAGATAGTGCTTATCGTCGATTTTCTTGAGATTTATGGTGATTAACAAATTTGTACAATTGCACACTGAGTTGGTTGAATGTACCAATGAAATATCACCACTGTACTATGACCCACCTGAAAACTGCCACCGAAGATGATCTATAACACCACTTGGGAGAAGGGTGGTCCCATTATGTCATTTGTGCCATGCATCACCGAGGTGCTATGTCACTATGGATAATTTCCTCACAGCTTCCCATAGTGAGATAGTGCCAACTGTTGATCTTTTGAGATCTGGCGACAAGCAAGATGGATCTGACCAATAAAAATTGGCCACGTGCCAACCTATTTGATAAGTCCTCATTTGCAGTCCACCAAGTGAAGCAAGACTCACATTCTACATAGTCATACTTTAGCAAATGAAAATATTGATCAATTGCTAACATGTCTGACAAATCCTTGTCACTGATATGTGACGAGGCATACTTGCAACCCACCTGACAACTGATGTCGCCACAATAACACTTTTTGTCTGGGTGCTATGTCACAAATGGTGAGGAATAGAGATTTTCTGATAGCACCATAGCACCCACCATGGATCTAGCAAAATTTGGCATCAGAGAAACAACAGGGAAGGGAGGACCCACTTGACACATGGCCGAAAGGTGCTATGTCACTATGGGAAAACAACATGCAACTCTCCATAGTGACATACTACCAACCATCAATTTAGATTGATCCAATGATGGGGACTTGTGGGCCCACAAAAACACTTAAATGCATAGGGAAAGGAATATTATTAGGTTAGCATAAAATATTTTGTGCCCTTTTTTGAATATTTGAATATTTAAGCTTGTGAACGTTAATACATTGAATTCAAATGTGGTGATTTTGGCAAGAAGGCAAAAATGACCAATAGGCATTAAAGTTGGTAATCATATAGAAGAAACTTCTCCTAAAGTGAACACATTGGCATATTTTGGGGAGATAACTCCACCTTCTAGCTTTAAAGAAAAAAGAGAAAATAATGACAAGAATAGGTCTCTTGGTGAAAACTGAAAGGTACCATTATGCCATGACAAATCAAAAGCTAAGAAGCTCCCAAGGATACAAAACAAAAAGGATGATGCCATGAATATTAGTGTTCCAATGTTCAACATGCCTCAAAGTCTTTTTGAGCTCTCTCAATCAGCCTTTATGTTGGAAATTGTTGGTCTCAATCCTCCCAATCCTTCCTTATATCAAGTTGTTTATCCCCCAATCTTACTACCTAACTTGTCCAACAACTAAAATATAGCCTCTATCCAACAAGCCTTAGTGCACATCATCATCGATGACATCCCACACAACATATCTATTGATCCAATTATCCTTAGATGCCTTGATTCACAAGAGGTAGACATTATCTTACATATGATACACAATGGTATATCTCAAGGTCTTTCTAGTGTTTGATCTTAGCTATAGGCTTGGAACAACTCCTACATAGTTATGGTCAATTGTGGGTCCAAATACTATTAGCTAGCAACACTAACAACATATTTCTTCTCAACATTCATTAGCAACATTCATGATTCTATCTACAAGTCTTAAAAAGATATCAAAAAATGGCAAAAAGTCCTAAAAAAATTTTTTAAAATAGCAAAAATGCCTTGATGAAAACCTGGATATATATATATAAACAAGTGTCTTGGCACAAAAATCTGAGTCAAGAGAAAAATTCCATCCAAAAGTTAAAACCTAGCAAATAGGCACTTTGGGCAAGTACCATGGTGAAAACCTAGCAAATAGGCATCATGTGTAATTAGTTGTTGCTCCTCCATCTATCGGGATTCCATCTATTTTTTTCCCACTTTTATCATTCTTTGATCATATCCTTCATATTGCAAGACACCCCTAATACCTTATCATGGCTCATGAACTAGTTAATACCCATTATTATCTTAACCAAGTGTCACCAGTCTATATATACTATGTTGTCAGCCTTTGTACATAGTCTGCATCTTGTATGGGGACATATCACCTACATGGTGCATGAATTTGAACTTGAACTAGGGGCATACCTTTCAACACTTTTAATCCATTGGACTTATTGCATAACAAATTGGAGCTAACACTTGTATATGCTTTTACAATCCTAAAAAAAAAATTGATCTTGAAAAATCCTAAAAATTCAAATATGATCCTAAAAAATTCTAAAAATCATAAGATGTCTTGCACAAATTCACTAAAAATCATAAATCATTCTAAAGTAAAACCTTAAAAATTAGAAAATGTCCCAAAAGAATCACTAAAAATCATAAAATGTCTTGAAGAAATTAGTAACACAAATACATCAAATATCCTAAAAAAAAAAAACTAAAAATCACAAAACCCATCAAAATTTTGTAATAAACCTTGTACATAATCACCTTTTTTGCATAAGCACTTGCACATTTGTAGACTGAAACTTAAAGCACTACACTTCAATGAAAATCACACTATCTACACAATGTGAACCAATAATCAATTCAACATGTCACTATGAACTTATCAACTAAATTCACAAATAGAACAATCATATGATCAATCTGTCAACCACTATTTGAAGACCCAATATACTAAAAGGAAAGTAATAATGGACAAGAATAGTTGTTGGCTCACATTTTTTAGTGAGTTATTTATTTTTACTTTTCTTTTCTTGAATCATATTCCTATGCCATTTGATGATATAAACTGAACTATGAGAGTGGTTAGGATGGTTCACGGTCATCTTTTATTTTCTATCTATCACAATATACCTTTGAGAGTATGGGGCATGTATATATGCTTTAGATAGTACAAGGTCATTTTCTATCTACATTATGCTTGTTTATACAAAAGGTTTGCATTAGCACACTAGCCCTTTATGCCATGATATGTTGCATTCTATTTGCCATATCAAAATAAAGCTACAATAACATATAGTGCACTTTTTGAAAGAAAAAGTCTTCACCTAATTATAATTGGTCCTCATATCATCTTCTTAGTCTTCTATCATTCATCTCTTTATCCACCACCATGATCATGTATTTTGATACACCAAATCATCTTCATCTTGCATTCATACATTCCTGCATCATCCTACACCGTCTGTCAACCTTTTATGGATTTCCACCTAGTCTAGCCTCAGTCTAACCTTTTTTTAACCAAATTTGACCAAACATGACCATGTCTAATTTATTTTACCCATGCTATGACATATTTCCATCATTTTGGACATGCACATAAAGTTTCAAGTCATTCTAAGTCTAGTTACGCTATTTTGGCCCTGAGAGCCTTTTGGGGTGCTGTTTGCACTTTTAGAGTGCACTTGGGCTTCCCAAGTGCACCCAGGCTGCACTTGGTACTATCATAGCATACTTGAGATTACCAAGTGTGCACTAGGTGTTCTTGGGTGTGTTTTGGTGCACATGGGGTAGTAAGTTTCCTAGAACTTCTCCTAGAGCCCCTATGTTGCACTTCAGAGGCCATAACTTTTGCATTTCAACTCCAATTGTCAATCTGTCAATTGCATTGGATTGGTATCTTTGTTTTGAGAAAATTGAGCTATCATTTTCATTATTTTTTCATTTTCTTGAGTGGTAAACCTTGAAAATACTCTCAGGTTCATGATTGACTTCCATTCTACATTCTAGACCTCATGACTTTCACATTTTAGCTCTGATTTGCAATCCATCAGTTCCTATGGTTTTGTCTTCTTGTTGTCAAAAAATTGACTTATCATTTTCTTACCTCAATCAATTTCTTAAGGGGGCATCCATATATATATATATATATATATATATATATATATATATATATATATATATATATATATATATATATCATCCCTACTAGGGCATATTTTTGTGGCTTTCTCATCAGTGTTCTTTGACACAATGCTCAAAATCACATTATATCAGAGAGGGGAAAAATGTAGACACTCAAAAATGGTTCAGATCTATAGTTTCATCACATTTTTATACTAAATCGTTCCATTTTCTTATTCTACTAACTTTGATATTTTGGCCAACTTGATCATATCTCAACAATGTTTTTCGTCATTTATATCCTCTTTCACATCAATTTTATGTCATTTCAAAACCATTTCAAATCAACTCAAAATCATATCATATCAACTCAGAATCACCCCTAATGTATCTAGAATCATCCAAAATTAGTCTTAATCATCTTGGAACATGTCAAACATCCCAAATATATCATCATTTATCAAATCCTAGGTATTTTTGTGGCTTTCAATGCCTTGGAAACCTATCAATCTATCAAATCTTATCAATCCAAACTTAGTACTATCATGGCTCTCAGTGCTAGGTGAAACTATCATTTACATCATCTGATCTTTGACATTTTTGAGTCTCTCAATGTCATATAAATTATCAACCATTTTATAACATTGATAGTGTCCATCGATGTTATTATGATCAACCCTATCAACCAATCTCGATCCTATAGCATTTTACAATGTTAGTTAAATGTTACATATCTTTAATTCATGTCACGTGTCCTTGCCATGTTATTATTTTCACCAATCAATAAATTTGACCATGACTTTGGTCTATCCATCATCATCCTAGTCAATCTCCTTTATCTTGATCCATTATTCTCAAATCATGGAAATTCTCAATTTCTTAAGTCATATTTTCCACCATTAGTTCCATTTTCACTAATTTCTATTTGTGTGGAATAAGGGATTTTTAATTCCAATATTCCACATAATATTGACATCATCATGACATATGGGCATGACACGTCATGGATTCTCCATTTACACTTGGCTAAAATATGTCATACTCCATATATTCTTATTCTCTTACACACATACATATTTGACTTCCATTGTCATAGATTCTTGGCTTTAAGTGGGTTTGAGGTGTCATATGACGTGTCATAAATCTCTTCCATCTTTAGCCAAGTTTGACTTCCAAGCATCATAAAATCCTACATTTGGAATCTTGTGTAATATTTCTCATGGATTCTCAAAGGAATCTCTTGTCAAGTGGCATATCCACGGTGACAATTCCATTGCTCTCATCTTCTGTGTTGATTATAAAATGAGCATTCTTCCTATCATTTCCTCTCCCTAGCTTCTTAGTCTTTTTCTCTATCTCTCACACTAAAATCACATCTTCTAGTATTCTCATATCATCATCATTACCATAGGATTTTGCTTCCTAATTGTGTGCATTATAGGCCATTTCGAGCTACATCATATGGAGAAGAATGAAGGACATGGGAGCTACAAATGAAAGAGGAGGTTTCTAACTTGGTGTTGCTTCCTTTTTTTTATTTGAATTTCATGGTATACTAGAGGGTGTTAATGTACATTTATTGAGTTTTTGATTTTCTCATAGTGTGTTAGACAAAAGCCCATTTTCTAGTCCTATAGATAGCAAACTTCTCACTCTTTATAATAAGAAAAAAAAAATTCTATGAGATATGATAGTCAACTTCTCCCTCTTTGACAACATATGCCAAAGACAAAAACTCTATTAATATCAATGTACCTTAAGTATTGATTCATTTACAATATGCTATTAATAATTATGCATCAACTGATTGATCTTTAACTTGCTTTGGTTGATGCATCACTAAACTTTATTTAGTGATCTTTAGATAGGGGGATGACCCATAACTTACCTCTTAGATACATAAATTAATCCTTAGGTAATTGGTTGGTTACTATGTCTACAATCTATTCTTTTGTGTTTACATATTCCAATCTAACTTCTTTATCCTACACCAATTCTCTTAAGAAGTGATATTTTATAGCAATGTTCTTTGTTTTGGTATGCATCACTATGTTCTTTGATATATTGATTGCATTGGTATTATCACAATACATGACTACTAGATCCTTGATCTCTATCTTTGTTCCTTCTAATAGTTGTTTGAACCAAACAATGTTAGAATAATTGACTATTACTACCACATATTCTGCCTCTACTGTGGATTGAGAGATATAATTATTTTTCTTGCTTGTCCAAGACAAGTCTTTTACCAAGAAAGAATACTCTACCACTAGTGCTTTTTCTGTCATCAAGACTTCTTGCCCAATCAGCATTAGTAAACCCCTTCAATTCTAGATTACCTTCGAGTTTTTATAATAAGCCATAGTCTTCAGTACCTTTCATATATCTCATGATTCTCTTGATTTCCATCATGTGATTTTATTTGGGATTTTCTAACAATCTTGTCACCATACCAATTGCTAATGCAATATCAAGCCTTGTGTGGACTACATACTACAATTTTCCAAATATTGATCTGTATATGGTCTGATCTACTTCTTTTGAATCATCATTCTTGGAGAGCTTATGTCTAGTAGACATAGGGGTTCCAACTAATCTTGAATCCTCCATTCCAAATTTCTTTAGTATCTCCTTGATGTATTTGGATTGAGTGATGTAGATAACATCTTTCTTCCATTGAATCTATAATCCAACAAAGAATTTTATTTCTTCAAACATATATCTCAAATTCCTTGCTCGTTTCTTCTAAACATCCTTTGCACAAGTCATCATTTCCTATGAATAAGGTGTCATCAATGAATATTTATGCCAACACAATCATTTTTCCTAGTCCTTCTTTAATATATGGACTATTTTTATCATTTGTTCTTTGAAAGCCAATCTGTACCAAATAGTTATGTAGTCTTTCATGGGTCAGTGCAAGAAGTTGGGTCTCATTTTTGACAAAAAAGTAGAAGTATTTTTCCTGTGTTTAAATTTTTTTGTCAATTGATGTCAAAATTTGAGGCATTTACAAATTGAATATTAAAAAACTACAGAAAAAAATTTTAGTGTTCAAAATCTAGTTTTTGAATTTGTAATTTATATGTGCACCCATATGATAGATTTTTTTTTGGTATGGATCTTTAAAAACCACTTTTTCAAAATGTTTGTTTCGGGACCATACCATGCTTGTGTACGGACACCATAATTTGAGACAAATAAATGAATTTTTGCAAATAATTTTAAAGGGAGTTACCTAATAGACCTAAAATTGATGACAATATTTTTTCTTAATTTTTTATTGAATAATTTTATTATTATTAATTATTAATTGGCTATAAAGGTAAATTTTAAAACCTCTCGTGTACGGACCACATAATTTGATCAAAATCTCACTTTTTTCAAATTTTAATTTTTTTAACATCAAAAGAATTGTATGTAGATTGATGACATATAAATTAATTTAAGAAAAATTATAAAATAAAAAAGTTATTAAAGTTTTAGTGAATGTCACTTTTTAACGTTTAGGAGATAGTTTTGATTAATAAATAATGGAAAACTAGAAAATAAACTAATAACACTATAAAATTTACATTTTTGAAATTAGAATAGTAAGACCTATAATGGGTTTTTGTCTCGTCAAAAAATTCAATAGGAATGACTATAAAAAAAAATTACGACAATACCAAAAATTGTCGATTAAATGCCTTAGAAAGAAAAGGTTTACAAAGGTATGGCTTGGTGGGACCAAGCCTATGCCATGCCTTTTCCCAAGGCAAAATTCTATGCAAAAGTCGAAAGCCATAACAAATTCTTGCTCATGTCTCACGAATTGGGCACCCGATTTGTAATTCAAAAATTGGGTGCCTGATTGCTTTGAACCGTTGTACCCAACTTTTTGAAAATTAGGTACCCGATTCTTTTAAAAATGGGGTACCCGATTTATAAACGGGTACCTAATTTTTAAAGAATCGGGTGCCCAATTTTTAAGAAATCAGGTACCCATTTCTAATGTACCTGTTGGGTCCCAAAAGTTGCCCCAACAACCAATTTCAATGATTGAAATGATTGAACAACAATTTTGACTTGCAACACCGAATTTTGTCATGCTTATTCTATTTTCTTGTCCTCTTATACAATTTGCAGGCTACTGATTCAAATTCAAAATTGGTGCAAAAATGGGATCAAAACAACAAAGAAAGAAGAAAGCAAGAGTTTTGACAGATGAGGAGATTGCAGCAAATAAAGAGAATGAAGCACAATGTCAACAAGAGAGAAGACAAAGAATTAGAGACTTGAACAATGTTTCAAAGGAGAAAGACATTAAGGATACCATGATGGATGAAGAGGTCAAAGAAGAGAACCCAATACAAGAAAATTCAGGTGCACATTCTAATCATGCATTCAATATAGGTGTGTCTCCAAACCCTCGAATTTTCTCTCATGATGAAATTGGTGATTTTTTAGAAACAGGTTATGATTTAAATGATTTAGATTTTCTTCATGAGAAGCAATTGTCAAACGATCATGCACAAAACACTCCAATTGAAATCCCTGGCCCAAAAGAAATACCAAGAAAATTTGAAAATGATATTCAAATCCCAAATAACAGTGAAAATAGTAAAGTGTCTAAAAATAAAAATTGCATGAATGTAGACATAGAAACACCAACTACTAAACAAACATGTCAGGATGATAGTAAAGTGTCTGAAGAAAATTTTCATATTCCTAATGATGTGTTAGATAATCTTGAGGGATTGGTTTCATGGAGATAAATTAGGACACATGCTAATAGATTGTATAAGCATTTTTTTTATAATAAGAAATTTGGGTTTCAATGTCAGCTAATGTTGCAACTAATTAAAATGTCTAAAATGCGAAAAGTAATGAGAAGGTTGGGAATGTATGCAAAACCCAAGAATAAAAATGAGTCTTTAAAACAAGTTGTATCCACTATTGCTAGTGTGTTTGATGTTATCAAAAAGAGAAGTCAGACTAAAGATAAGAATGCGGCATGATGAGCAATAACAACAGCTTTAGTTAACAAATCAACATCTGAGAAAAGATTGATTACCAACATAAGTGGATATCTTAATGTGAATCGTAAAACTTTAGAAAGAGTTGTAAAGAGAAGGGTTAACTTTGAATGTGATCTAGCAAATATTTTATGGACTTCTAGTGGTAGACTCCCGAGATGTGATATGAAACTTACTAGTGAAATCAAAAGTTTGATTGAAATTTTTTGGCATGATAATATAAGAGTATCGCCTAATTCAAGAGATGTTCTTAAATTGAGAATTGGGTCAAAAATACGTGATCCACATCCTAAACACCTTTTGGACATGACTCAAACTAAATTGTTTAAAAAATTTGTAGATGGTAAGGTATTAAATATTACCATTAGTCAAAGATCTTTTGAAAAGTGTAAACCATGGTATGTAAGGATTAACAAGAAAATAATCACATGTTGTTGTAAAACTCATATTCAATTTCGTTACCATTATGATGTATTTCAATCTATACGTGGTACCATGCATAGTAAAGGAATGTTGCAAGAATGTGGTATAAAAATACCACCTTAAACTATAAAAGATTTCATATTAGGTTTGTTTTGTAAGACACCTAATGATCAATACTTTCTTTTCAATGCATGTCTTTCTAGTACATGTGATATGTGCGGCAATCTTTCTTTGTTAGATGAATGTTTGCATGAAAATGCTTTGACTACTTTTGGACAACAATTAGTTGAGGTAAAAAGATTCAAAACTATTGAATATCCATTGAAGGATGGGAAGATTGGAAGAAGGTGTGATCTAGTTACAGATAAAGTTAGTTGTCATGCATTTATGAATGAGTTTAAGAGTGTAATCATACCAAAATATGTTAAACACTCTCAATATTCTAGATGGCTCGATGGACAATTTTACATATGTAAGAATACATTTCCAATTGGTACTATACTTTTATTTGTTGACTTTGCAGAGAACTACATGCTTGCACTGCAAGAAGAGGTACAACTACAATATTACAATTCAATGCAAGTAACAATTTATGTTCATATAGTTTATAGGCATGCACCTGATAGTATAGAGGAGGATCGAAAAATATTGAGAGAGTACCATTTTTATTTAAATGATAATAAACTCCATTCATCTGAGTTTGTCCAATATTGTTTCAAGGTATTTTATGATAATTTAAAAGAGAGACAAATTCAAATGACACAACATTGGATATGGTCAGATAATTGTACAAGACAATTCAAGAATGCTAGAATGTTCTATTGGTTGAGTAGGACACATAAGCAAACTAACATCCAGCATGTGTGGAGTTTTTTTGAGGTTGGACATGGTAAAGGAGAACATGATGGTGTTGGTGCATGTGTGAAGAGAGCCCTTAGTAGAGAGCAATTAAAATTTGAGGAAAAAGCTAAATTCAAAAATGCACATGAGATTGTCGAATGGTGTAACAAATATTTATACACGGGATCAAGTTAAAACTCTACAATTAAACATTTATTCTACCTTGTTGAAGAAAATAATATCCCTTCAAGATATGATTGTGATACAATTAGCAGTTCAGCTAAATGGCATTCATTTAGGAGTTCAGATTCTAACACTTGGACTATATGGATTAGGGAGCTTGCTTGTTTTTGTCAATTTTGTCTTCCAGGTGAATGGGAAGAATGTGAGAATACAGAATGGGTTGAAGATTGGCAACAAATATCATTAGCACCTGCTGACATGCATTTTGAAGATGATATAGTAAATGAAGGCCAAAATGTTACTTTTGCATCAGAAGACTATGACTGTATTTCAGACCTCATAGAACCTGGTATGCACAATTTAATTAGATTTTTTTGTGATCTCATGCTTCAATTTATATAATTTGCATATGTACACTCATGTGATTAAAGTGTTTCTATACTTTATCTTATCTTGTAGGATATGTTTATGCTGTTATTGCACCTAGTGATAATGATGAATAGACTGAGTATTGGCTAGCTAGATGTGTGGAACCTAAGAAAAAATTGACATGTCATCAAGTAGATGATGATGGTTTTGAGTATCCAATCAGGTTTGTTGTTGTAGCTGGCACCTAGCTACATAGATGCCTAACAAGAAGAAATGGTTTGCCAGCATTTGAAGACTACCAAACTGAAAAAAATATTTTACACTATTCTCATTTGGTTGTGGCAAAAAATATCAAATTAGAAAGATACAAAGGGAGACCCGCCAATAAGGGATTGTGGACAATTTCAATGGACGAGCACGAGACAATCATAGATGCATTGCAAAAGAGAGAGGATGCAGATGGTACAGTGGGATGACTACATTTAAATCAAACACATGTAATTTTTTTCATTATTGTATTATTTTTATATGTATGTAATTATATAATTTAATTACATGTATGTTTGTGTTGTTAATACCAATTTAGAGAACTTAGATACCTCTTATTTAGGTTTCAATTACAATTTATGCAAATTTAAATGTTAAAGTGGATCGAACATCAACATCTTGTGCAATTTCACATAGTGAGTACATACAAATTACACATATATATTTACATAGTTTAGATACCTTGAATATTAATTTATGTGTTTATTAACATGTGTGTTTTTGTTTTACATTTTTATTTTATAGGACCTCATTTGAAGAGATGTGTTCAACCAATTTTATGTTTCAAATGAGTTCACTGAACTATAAATATATCATTGACATTGTCTTACATATATTGTGAAATATGTTGTACAAACTAATTCAAAAATGAGAGTTTACTTCTATTTGAAAATTAAAGGTATGTTCACTTGATAAATTATAAATTAATTATCAATTTAAGTAATGACCTCCTATTTTGTTCTATTACTTTTACATTCAAGAATGTTTAAATTAATGTTTGTTTGAAGTTTCAAATTATTATTGATTGTAACATTAAAAACAAGTCACTTGCACATGATAATTTAAAGATCATTTCTCATTGTATTGATTATATGTTATATCATTACTCATTGTATTCATTGTATTGATTATATCTTACATTACCAAACAACACATTAAGATCACTTATGATGTACATTGTTAGGTACGTTATCCATACATGTGTGTCTTAAGGGGACATGGGAATCCTAATAGGTCATGTTATGTCTATTATAGGCTATGATAGGTATTCATATGTTTACTTACACATAATAGGTCTGATTAGGTGATAATGAGTCTTACATTACCAAACAACACATCAAGATCACTTATGATACATTGTTAGGTATGTTATCAATACATTTTTAATCTAGTAGGTAAATTTTATTTGCATGAATCTCAATACATAAATTTGATGTGATATTTATCCAATAATGCTCTATATATAGTTAAAATTATAGTTCATCTTGCATATATACTTTCAAAATGTGTCATATGTTCATGAATAAAATATGTCAGAATAAAGAAAATGGTTCGAATATACTTAAAACATGGTTAAACATAGTAATATATGTACTACATACACAAGCATGATAAGAAGTCATAAAAAAATAGTACATGGTCTAACATACATCCTAACATGATCTATGAAGTGAAAAAATAAATGGTATAACATATAGTTTTAACTATCCTAACACAAAGTGTATACATCATAAATAATATATGCATCATAAAAACACAATCTATAGGTGCCAACAAGACCTAATCTATATGATCAAATTTCCTCTTTTCTCCATGCAAAGATGACTCAGATGGATCATCGTGTGTAATATGAGTTGTCTCATCATGTCGAACACCCTGTGAGGTAGATGTATCACCCTGTGTAACATGAGGCACGTCTCACCATGTACATGCTTAATTGAAATGGGTCTCAAAATCTAGCTTACAAATAAATTAAATATTCACTACATAATAAAATAAATTATACCACATGAGATGGGTGTCCCTCAGTAATGGGAGGAGGCGCACTGTCAAAACTACCAATGCAACAGTGGTGAGGTCCTATAATTTACAATACATACATTTTTTTAATTTGATTTTAGAGCATAATGAACTATACATTATGTACATAAATCATAATACTGACCTCAAATGATGATGTAGGTACCTTCATCTGGCTAGGTCATGTGCTCTCAGCAACACTCGTGGTGATGTAGTCCTAAAATTATGGATACATAAACGTTTAGTCAAAATTAAATATACATGAATAATTACAAAGTACATAATTTGTACACTACATTTTTTATAAACTATAAATTTAACATGTATATATAATGTATATATCATACCTAAGTGGTAGCCAATGTCATAGATGTGTCTACAGGTATGCTAGCATGATAATCATAAGATGGAGTCAAAAATAGACTATACCAAGGCCTATATGGATGAGTACGATATTCGTGCTCGTGTTCGTAAAATCAAAACACATAAAATATATATACATGTGAGTCAAAATTGTTCAGATTATAAGTTAATAATAATGTACATACATAAAAATAATACAAATTATTTGTCTTCAGTCAAAAGTTCATACCACATGTATTTGAGTCTGTGCCTCAGTGGTAAGTAGAGTAGGACTTGTACTAACATCAATATGTGTAGATGCAGACAATCCCTATAAAATCAAATAAAAAGAACATATGAGCACATGTTATTAAATTCAAATTTGAATGTACATTTTTACAATGTAATTCAAAGTACATATCATATAAGGGACGCCAATGTCTGTAGGTCTCAAAAAAAGACTATACTGCCTCCCAAGAGGAACAGTATCATCCATACTCTGTTATTTGAAAAGTACAAATTAATATAGTTAATACAATTACACATTTATGTAGAAAGTAAATAATTATGTGCACTTTATATTTATATTGAAATTAAAATTTTACCTGCTACTCTTGACTCTCTCCAGGCTCTCCATGCTGCATGAGTTCAACAAATGATAACACATTTATCTCGTCACTACCATCACCATGGGCATCATATACATCATCATCAAAATCTGCACCCTTAGCATAATGGCCATCATGTGCTACATTAGGAGTGCTTTGGGGGCCTGTGCATATGCCTCCACAGCTAGTGCAAACATGTCCAAGTGGAGGAGCATGTACTACCTACGTCCACTACTATACTAAATTGCCTAAAAGGGCACTCAAATGGGTAAAAGTAAATGAAACTGCATGATGATGTTGAGGAGCAAGCACAACAAGTATAAGAAGAGGTACAAGGGGCTCAAATCACTTGTGATTTCTCATTCTATCACTCAGCTTTTCCCCAGGCCTATCCTGAGGCATCCCTCTACCAACCCCCTAAAATGCTTTCATATAAAAATAGTTGGGTTTCAAACCCAACTCAAACTCAGCCCATAAATTCCTAAGGAAGTACATGGGCACCTCATGGTTAGCATGTGGTGGATGTTCAAATACCATCCACCACTGCTCCCAAAAATGTGTTGCTATGCATGGATGTGTACACCACCTAATGGAAATGCGAGGCTTCTTATCACTAATTGGTTCACCCGTCTTAGGGTTTACAAAATAATGTTGAAAATTCCCTTTGCCTATATGCAGGTTATAAACCTGACTGTATGATAAGCCATCAGAGTAGAAGGCATGCATGCTTTCACTCCATGATCTAAATGAATCAATTTCTAAATCAAAATGATGGATGGAGTCAACCACACCTTGCATGCTATCTGTAAGATGTAGTAGGTGGGGGGGGGGGGGTGCCTCTCATGTTGGATAGCCTCTATATCACTCATGAAGTCATTGAGGTTACACCTCATCGTCTCACAGAGCTCATCTGTGGTGGGTGGTGGAGGTGGAGGTGGAGATGGAGATGGAGGGGACGGAGGTGGGGGTATGGGAGGGGGAGGGGGTGGCGGTGGGTCCATCAAATATAATCTGCATATATATTTAAACAACATAAAACATAAAACATGACAAAAATACATCACAACATAATACATGACAAAATTACTATTTAATAAAATTTAAATCTAAAATTTATCAACTAGATCTATATAAATGCACATATCTTTATTAAAATAATATCAATTAAATAAATAAAGTTAAACACTTAAGTCAAATTAAACATTAAATACTAAATTTTTAAGTCTAATCATAAAATAATAGTCCAAAAAAAAATATCTAGGTTAGTTCAAGGTTTCTTTTCTTAAAATAGGAGCCACCAAGCTAATTTTGCTTTCATGTACACTTATTTTGTGACACTGGGGGATTGTATGAACTCATAATGGATTATACATGTTCATGTCTTAGGATGAAACAATGTTAAGATTATGACAACGTTATGGTTTACAATTTTGTTATGTTAACAGTTTTCATGATGGCTAAGCTTAAGATTATTATAATGATTTTGCGATCCTTTAATGTTAGGGAACTTACCTAGGATTATGGTTTTAGTAAAAATTATATTTACCTGTTTGGGATATTTATTATGGTCCTATTTTTATAGGATATATAATAGATGGTGTTAAGATGAGAGTTTAGGTTACAATTATCCAATGAAAGCTTAGAGATAGAATTATGATTTGATTAAAAAATATTTATGATTGTAGTTTGAATCCTAACTATTATTTTCTTTTTAATGCAAACTATAAGTGTAGATCATCTCAGCTAATGAACTAATACATGTGAACCCTATCCCTAACCATATAATAATCCTAATTCTAATCATAATCCATAATTCATTACCTTATGAAGCTTTGGCTATCCATTTTATTGCTAGATTAATCCCTTGGCTATCCACAAAATGTTCCTAATAGATTTATATAGAAGACCAAATTGATTTAAATAAAATGAGCAGGAAGAAGAGAAACTTACACCCAATATTCAAGGAGAGAATCTTTTAACATACTTGAATTCTACCAACCAAAGTGAGATAATTAGAGTTCTAGTTGTTGAGTTTTCTAAAGATTCTCTTGTTGATATAAAGACACATTTCATTTATATGTTAGGGTTTACTACAAATCGAATCCCTAGGTACCTAACCACTTAATTATGAAATCTCCATCCAATACCATATTTACTACAAAAGGTAGGGGACTCAATATTTAGCCCCAATAAGATAGATGTAGAGACATAAATCTTACTACCCGATACAAAGAAAAGAGGTCCAATTTGATCATTAAATGACTCGTGTTGCACTCTTCTAGCTGAAATAGAATACAAATATATTATCAACAAACTATGTATGTTAGATACTTATTAATTATTTGGAAAGTAGATCCTCTAACTTTTAGAGACAATTGGTTATCTCTAAGGAGATAATGTAATGAGTCAATGTTCAACAATAAAAAATAAAGAGGATGCAAGAGGACACCCTTTCATAATTGATCTAGAGAGTAATAAAAATTATGATCTAACCCCATTAATTTCTTTACTAAAACCCTGACACCAATTATAAGAGAGGACACCATTTGACATTTAATATTGGATGGAGGGCTTGCAACATCATCATAGTGAAACTCCATTCCACCCTTTTGTAGACATTTTCATAATCAATTACTTGAGCATGGCTACACTCTATCCTAGAAATGTTTCTCAATCCAAAGTATTCCAATAGGTAATAAACATTTAGGCTACCCATACAGGAAAATAGGAAACAAATAGGGGAATCTCCAGTCTCCAAAAAAAACTTTTAGGCACTTCCAACCCAAGATAAATAGAAATTAGTCCACCCTAACATAATTATCTAGTTAGGGATTGGGGTGTTGGAGTGCTCCAATACCCTCCTAATTAGATATTACATGATGAATACTCACTTATATAAAGGTTTAGGTATCCAGTGGAAAGACAAGTTATTCACTTCTTTAGATATATTCTTAGGCATCCAAGGGTCTAGTCCGGGCTTATACTCACACTGATGTGGACACCTCCACCTCTTGATGGTCAGGGAGGGTTACTTAATTAGATGCTTGATTTATTCAAGTCTCTTCTAATTATTTTATGATGTATCATTTTGAGACCTTGATATCAATGTTTAATTAGCTTTAGGATTAGGGTTCAATTTGGTTTGTACTGTTTGATTAGGTTTACATGCGTAGGTTTCAATTAGGACAAGAGTTAATAAATTGAATTAAGTTTTAAAGTGCTAAATTTGGTTTTAGATATAGAATTTTAGTTAGAGCTTTTAGATTAAAAACCAACATTAATTCAAAAACGTTAGGTTTGAATTTTGTTTTAAAGTGGTCGATATATTATTGAGTTCTAGTTTAGGGTGATTTGGTTTAGTCTTAAGGTCAACGTTTAACTTGGTTCAATCTTCTAGGGTAATGGTTCAATTTGCTTAACGGTTGGGGAAAGGATTTTTAAGGTTAAATTCAAGGTTTCTACTCTTAAGTTGGGATATATAATTAGGTTTATGATCATTGTTTAATTCAATTTGGTTTATAAGTATAATATTAATTAGTTAAGGGATAGGGTTACCTTTCAATCTTAGGGTTTGACATTTATAAAATTAGTACTCAAGGTAAGATAGGAAAGTTATTTAATTATTTATATATTACCTAGTGTAGGTTTTAGCAAATTAAGATTAAGGTTAAGATGATAGCAAGGATTATGATTAGAGTTAAATTCAATTAAAATTGACATTATAGTTAATCCTAAATGATGTTTAGCCAAGGGATCTAAAGAACTAATCAAAAGTTTTACTAAGCAAAAAATAACATACATAAAATAATTTACATTTATAAAAAACATAAGAGATTGCATTCCTTAATGAGCACATTTACATTTCATTTTTAAATAATTATAAACTACTAAAAGTAAAATAAATAACCCATCCACATGAAAGAATATTAACTACTTTAGTTCAATCCATTTAAATAATTTATATACATTTGTTCCAAATGCCACTTGGCAAATTAATTTGAAATGCACAATCATTCACTGTACATGTCACAGGGTATGAAAGGCTGAAAGAATATACATTTATAAAATAGTTTACATCATCCATTTTCGATCCATGAAACAAAGTACAATACAATTTAAGTAAAATCATTTTAAATACTATAAGTTTTTTGTTTGGATCCCTTGGCAGGCTATTATGTGATTAAGTACTTTATATATGTTTGGGGTTTTATTTATATGGTTAAGTCGAGATTATAGTTTGAAGAATGAATTTAGGTCGAGGTTATAGTTAAAACAAGGTCGAGGATATATGGTTTTAGGTCGAGGTTAAATATTTATTTGTAAAATTACATGTTTAAACAATGAATTTACATCTAATCTAATCATTCAACATTGTAATAAACACATAAATTAAATACATTTCAAAACTTCTATAATTAAAAAAAATTTAAATAAACATTTATGAAACTATATTTTAATTAACAAATACAAAAATTTAAACATCTAAGTTCATTAACAATGTAAATTTACAATTTTACGTACATATTAAAAGTGAAAAAACAATAAATTAACATACATATTAAATTGAAAATTGAAAAAAAAAAAAGTAAAATAGTATAAAACATATTAAAATATCTGGTGTATTGAAAATTAGCAGCAAGGGGGTAGTCGGTAGGGCTGAAAATCAGGCTCCCGTATGTGTCTCTAATCAGGCTCCCATTTTTTAGGTCATGAAAATGACCTCAAAAATGCCAAAAAAATAGTTATATAAACTTTTACAAATTGGGTATATAAACTTTTACAAATCGGGTACCCAATTTGTAAGAAATCAGGTACTTGATTTGTAAGCAATCGGGTACCCGATTTATAAAAAGGTGGCTACCCGATATTTGAGCGGCTTGGGCACCCGATCCAGTTTTCAATATCGGGTACTTGATTTTTAAAATTTGGCTCAGGTGCCCGAAGCTTAATTTTAGAAATGGGTATCCAGTTTTTAAAAAATCGGGTACCTGTTTCTGAGAAGTACAATTTCATGGATCTGACTTCTGTGGAATTGCAACCCAACTTCTTGTGGTCACCCTCATACTAAGCTTTGAGAGCTTGCTTGAGACCATATAATTCTTTGTGTAACTTGTAGACCATGTCTCTTTTGTTAGGATCTACAAAACCTTCTGGTTGTTCAATGTAAACTTCCTCATCAAGAATTCCATTCAAGAATGAAGATTTAACATCCATTTGATATACCTTAAATCCTTTGTGACATGCATATGCAAGTTCTAAAACCTTCTAATCTTGCAATAGGGGAAAAGGTTTCACCATAATCAATACCTTCTTCTTGAGAATAACCTTTGCATACCAATCTTGCTTTGTTTCTAGACACTTTTCCATATTCATTTAGCTTGTTTCTAAATACCCACTTTGTGCCAATTACATTTTTATCCTTAGGTCTAGGAACAAGAGTCCAAGATTTGTTCTTTTCTATCTATTCTATCTCTTCATTCATTGCTTCAACCCAAATTTCATTATCTAATGCATCTTTAGTATTTCTTGATTCAAATTTAGCAAGTAAACATGTACCTTTCAATTTGCTTCTTGTCATTGTTCCATCAGATTTGTCTCCAATGATTTGATTAGGTGCATGATGCCTTCTAACATATTTTTCTAACATAGGTACTGTAGATTTGGTATGAGTTTCACTATTTTCTTTATGAACTTTAGTATCAAGCTTGGGTCCTTCTGCCTATGACTCATGTTCTTCAGACTCAGTTTGAACTAGCTCTATAGCTTCTGACTGTGATTTAGGTCCTTCAAACTATAACTCTAGTTGCAATGTCTATAGCTTGGTAACTATTGGAGATTTTGGGAACTCATTAGGTGAAGCCTCCTTTCTTTTAGATAGATTTTGTAGCATATCAGGTTCATAGTAAATGAATCATCTATAATCCTCTGGTTCTTTTTTGCTTTCTTCTTCACTCTTTTCTACAAACTCATCAATTCTCACATGTGCACTTTCTATGATTTTATGAGTAGACAAATTCAAACATTTGTATGCTTTAATTCTATAGGAGTATCATAGAAAAATTCCTTCATCACCATTTAAATCAAAATTTCCTTTTCTAGATTCTTTTAGGATATAACATTTGCAACCAAATATTTTCAAATAAGTCACATTAGGTTTGTAGCCATACCATAGGTCATAGGGAGTTTGGTTTGTCTTTCTTCAACTGAACTTGTTTCAAGGTATGAACTACAATGCTGATAGCTTCCTTCTGGTATTTGATTGCAACATTTTTTCTATCATCAATGTTCTTGCACAATCTATGATGGATCTATTTCTTCTTTCAGCTATACCATTCTATTGAGGTGTACTAGGGGTTGATATTTGTCTTTTAATTCCTCTTTCAATGTAAAAATTATTGACTTCATTGGAGATGAATTCACCACCTCTGTCTCATCTTAAGCATTTCAATCTCTTTCCATTTTCTTTTTCTACTTTTTCTAAATTCCATTTAAATTTTTTGAAAGCTTCTAATTTTTCTTTTAGATACATTACAGTCATCATTCTAGAATAGTCATCAACAAAAAGAATGAAAATATTTTCTCCACTATAGCTCTCTATTCTAATGGATCCACATAAGTTAGTATGTACAATTTCTAAGACCTTTTCTAACTGATAGTTTTTTCTTTTGAAATGAGTCATTCCCATCTTACCAATTTGGCAAGTCTTGCATAAACACATATCAGGTTTCTTCAAATTGGGAATACCTCTTACTCTTCTATGTTTGCTTATCTTGACCAAATTATCAAAGTTTACATTGCATAGTCTTTTGTACCATAACTAGCTTTCTTCTATTTAAGAAATAAAACATGAGCATTTACTGAGATTAGGATAAAATAGATTACCTTTTGTTTCTTTTCTAGATCAAACTAGATTTCCTTTGTCATCCAACAATTTTACTTTCCTATTCATTAATTCTACCTTGAATCCTATGTTATTCAATTGTGCCACACTTAGTAGATTATGCTTTAATCCTTCAACCCAATAGGCATTATCACATATAAGCTCAGTAGTCAATGAGATATGGCCTTTTCCTTTTATGTAACAAGGTTTATTGTTTCCAAATCTTACACTACCTTCATTATAATGTTCAAAATGTTCAAACTTTGTTTTATCTTTAGTCATATGGTATAAACATCCACTGTCAATAATCCATGCATCATTTTTGCTAATATGAGAGATAAGTGCCATCTTATCTCCTTCATCATTATATTCATCTTTTACAACAATATAAACCATTTCATATTCATTGTTATAAGAATCTTTAGCCATAAAACACGATTTCTTACCTTTATTCTTGTAGTTTTTGTGATTTTTGAATTCCTTCTTGCCTTTGTGCTTGTGGCTTTTCTTTTCATCCTTGCATTCTCTATTTGAACACCTAGTAGCAATATGACCAATTTCTTCACAAGAAAATTAGATTAGAGGAATTTTACCTTTTTACTTTCCTCTAGATTTGGGAAATTTCTTTGCAAGTAGGGTTTCAACAATTTCAAGATCACTGTTAGAGCTTTCTTCAGTTTCTTCTTCACTTCATGATTGATTGGCTTTTGATTTCTTGCTCTTTTCCTTACGTCAGAGTTTGGCTTCAAATGTAGACTCAATATTTTTGGAAATAGGAACATAGTTATCATAGTTGTCTAATTCAAAAGTTGTTAGTCTTCCAACTAGAGCATCCAAGGTTATTTTGTTATTTGGATCACATTTCATTTTTTGAATAGTATATACTCTAATTGCATAAATAGGAAGAAGAGTTCTAAGTACCTTTCTTACAATAGTTGCATCATCAATGTCTCCTCTAGATGCTTTGATTACACTTACACTAGCCTTGATTCTTTACACATATTTTGTAATGTTTTCATCTTGTCTTATTCTCATTTGATCAAATTATCTTCTTAGACTTTTTCTTTTGGCTCTTCTTACATTGTCATCTCCTCCATAGATATCCATTAGTTTGGTCCACATTTCATGAATAGTTTTATAGTCTTTTAGCTCATGAAATTTAGCATAACTAAGAGCAGATGCAATATCAATCATCATGATGTTATGCTTCTTCTTTTCAGCAATAACTTCAACTAATAATATTCTAATGGAATTTTTGTATTTTGTGTCAAGATATTTGCAACCTGAATCCCTAATAGTAGCTAGATGTAATCTCAAAAGTCTTTTCTATGCTACAAAATTATCTATGTTCAACTTGGGAATCTCTCTTTTGTGAGACATCCCGGTCTCTAGCTTAGGTCCTTGAAACCTTCTATGCAAGCACCAAAAGCTCTAATACCAATTGTTGGAAATATAGGGGAGTAACTAAGAGGGGAGGGGTTAATCAATTACTACAAAAATAAATCCCAGATCCCTTAGATGTCAGTACAAAACAAACTCTAAAAGCTTAAATGCTGATGCTTGGCATACACACATTTAATGATGTAACTTAGTAAATACTAAATATACTCAGTAATGAATTATCTTTGTAGATATTAAGATGTTATCAATGATTATCATTACTTTAACTTAATTGCAAACATAAAAGAAATAGCGTGAACACATTTGACACCAAGATTTAACATGGAAACCCAATTTGGAGAAAACCACCAATTGCAACTAGTTACCAATTTTCACTCTTCTGAAGTGAGCCCTGATAGGAGCCAATCCTATTAAAGGTTATAAAAAAAAAACTATTAGGTGTGACCCTATTAGAGGATTTAATCATCCTATTATGAGTGGCCTTGTTAGAGGTCTTTAGACAATTCAATTGAACTACCACCTTGTTAGAGGATTTACAAATAACTGTTAAGCCAACTCTGTTAAGAGATTTAGATCACTACTACAATGGTTAGAGAGTAACAATGACATAACCTAATTTGGATTCAATTGAATTGAATATTACAAATCTCAATTTGGCTTGTACTTGGTCCTTATTTATTGAACATATCTTTTCAACTTCTCAAGGATATTTTGCTTATCCTTCTTATTCACTTCCTCCTAACATCATCAAATCTTCAATTATCTTCCATGTATTCTTCAAACACTTTCTAACCCTCAACTTGAACTTTTATTTATATCTTTCATATTGTCAAACTAGATCAAATACAACTTAGAATAATTAATATTAATCTTCTTAGTCAACTAGAACCAACAAGCAAATCAATTAAACTCAATATGTCAAAATAAGAAAATCCTTCATTAGCCAACCCTACTCGGTAGACATTAACAAAAAAGTTATTTTCCTATGTTAACCAAGTGAGCTTAGTCAAGATTGCATATTTTCAAAAGTTCCTTTGGTAATTGAGTGAGCTTGGTTAACAATTGTTCCATCTAACATTCCTTCATTAATCGAGTGAGCTTGATTAACACTCAACTTTTGCATACTTTCATTCGACACCTGAGTGACCTTGGTAGATACTACTTTATAAACTACAAAAACTTTGGAATTCTTGGTAGCCACTGAAAACTATCTTAAATGCCTGAGTGAGCTCAACATATACTGACTGTAATGATATGGCATTTTGTGTAACATCAAAGACAATACATAATTAATAAATTGTTCCAATAGTGATGTAGGAGCACATACTCATTAGATGTTTCATGGATAAAATAATATTTTAAATTTTCTTTGATATGGTTTTAATGTTATTTAAGGAACTAGATACCATTTGGAGTTCATTCAAATTATTTTGTAAGGCTATAAAAGTCATTAAAATCATAGTGATCTATGAGGTCCTGAAAAAGTTAAGTATGGTAAAACCACTCAAATATATCAAAATAGAGTGGAAATAGTTTAATTGGAGTCTTAAATTCATATTTATCATATTTCAATGGTTTAAGAAAATTTTGAAGTCATTTGGATAATTATTGTAAAAGTTGTTCAAAAGTTGCCAAAATTGTAATGACAACTTTTACAACTTGGTGACAACTTTTTAAAAGTTGGTTTAAATATGTTAATGGGTAGTTATAGGTTAGTTGGAGAGTTTAATGTGATTTAAAATTATATATATTTGGTCTCCAAAACATGAAATTTAAATTTGGATAAGTTGGATGAAGGATTTGGAATGCAAGAAAACTTATTTTGACGTTCTATATTTTAGTTTTCTAGTTTTTTTTCTACAAATTCTCTAATATTTTGATTGATGTGAACTCATTTTTGATGATACAGACATGAAACTTATTTTTTGGAAAGGTATATCCGTTATATTTTATTTGATTTTTGTTTTTATAGTTTTCATTATGTTTAGAAGAAGTTATGGCAGTTTTGGTGAAGACTAGTCAGATTCTATCATAATATGGACAACTTTGAGGAAATTGTAATAACTTTTATTTCCTTTCTTGTATTTGGCTATAACTTGGATAAAATATTATTAATTCACCATTATTGAGTCTTACAAAAATTATTGGTTTCATTCTTTTATTTATGGAAGTTATTAATGATTTATTTAGTTGAGAAATTATTCTTAAAAGATACAGCATTCTTGCATTCATTTCAATGGTTGGAAAATATTATAAATGTGAATCCATACCTATAATTTAAAATATTTTTTGAAGGACCATATAGCACACTTCTATTGTGATCTATACATCAAGTGGTATCAAAGCCCAAAAGGTCTAGGCAAAAGGTATTTTGTGGTTGTGTGTTTGTCTTTTACAGGTTGAAGACAGAGAACCTAGATACCCAGAGACTAGGCCAAGAGAGAAAAGAGGAGGAAGGCCTAAGGAGAGGTATAAAAGACAAGAGGAAGAAAGTTAAAAGAAAATTTCTTGAAAATTAATTTATTTATGAAATTGATGCATGGTGATTTTCAGCATATGGATTCAAAAAAGAAGAAGAAGGAAGAAAAAAAGAAAAGACAAGAGAAGATAGAAGGATTGGAAAAAGAAGAAAAAGATCATACAAAGAAGTTATAGGCACTTCTTAAAATCCTAGAGCAGTGAATTGAAAATGGTGAAGGAGATGAAGAATTTAATATTTTAGAGTTTCAATAAGTTGAAAAAGATATGGAAAAAGAGAATGAGCTTAAGGAAGAGAAAAGAGAAACAAGTATAGAAGAAACAAAAGAGGAAGAGTTGATTGAATCTAATATGGAAGTTGAACCAATTGAAGTCTCCATGAAGATGGACATTGCTGAAAATGATTATGTTGAAGTATTTTCAAAGATTAAGGATGATAATGAAGAAATATTAGAGAGTGATTAGATTTATGATGAGAATGATGGTAAAAGGGAAGAGTTGTCGAGAAGATTGAAGAAGAAAGATACAAATTTTGGGATTTATTTTGATACTAATCAATTGAATTTTTCCCATGAATTTTTTGTTATACTCATTTCAATGTAGGTGATAAAGAAATCAGATTGGAGAGGACATAAATTTGTTCTTAACAGGTTCATATTCTCAAGCAAAAGAATTGAAAGACCAAAGGTGAAGATGAAGAGATCTTTGAAACCCCATTTCCAAGAGGACTTGGAAAAATTTCAAAGTTGGGGAGTATGGTGTAGGAGCACCTATTCATTAGATGTTTCATAGATAAAATAATATTTTAAATTGTCTTTAATATGGTTTTGATGTTATGTAAGGAACTAAATACCATTTGGAGTTCATTCAAATTATTTTGTAAGGCTATAAAAGCCATTAAAATCATAGTGATCTATGAGGTCCTGAAAGAGTTAAGTATGGCAAAACCACTCAAATATATCAAAATAGAGTGGAAATAGTTTAATTGGAATCTTAAATTCATATTTATCATATTTCAAGCATTTAGAAAAAGTTTGAAGTCATTTGGAAAATTATTGTAAAAGTTGTTCAAAAGTTGCCAAAATTGTAATGACAATTTTTACAACTTAGTGACAACTTTTTAAAAGTTGGTTTAAATATGTTAATGGGTAAATATAGGTTGGTTGCAGAGTTTAATGTGATTCCAAATTATATATATTTGATCTTCAAAACATGAAATTTAAAGTTGGATAAGTTGGATGAAGGATTTGGAATGGAAGAAAACTTATTTTGATGTTCTATATTTTAGTTTTCTAATTATTTTTCTTGTAAATTCTCTAATATTTTGATTGATACAAAATCATTTTTTGATGATACAGACATTAAACTTATATTTTTGGAAAGGTATATCAGTTATATTTTATTTGGTTCTGGTTTGGATATTTTTCATTATGTCTAGAAGAAGTTATGGCATTTTTGGTGAAGAATGTGTTGGAAATGATTAAAAAGATCTTTAAATGAAGAATGATGGAATTGATAAAGAATTATTTCAATAATTTTTTTGTCATTGATGTCAAAATTTCTAAATATAGGAATGAAAACTGCTTAAGTGATCCAAATACTATCACTTAGTTGATTGATAAAGGTGAGTTAATCAACAAGATGTAAATAGAACACCTAGAGAAAGGTTAAAGTTATCATGTTGTAATGAAACATAGGGATTCACTAAGACAATGATGAAATCATGTATTAATGACACATTTTAAGACACAAGGAATGGAAACTAAAATATGAAAGGTTTGACTAAACCATTTGCAAAGACTGACTAAGTTTATCTATGAGTGCCGAGCAATCCTTAAGGTGTCGAGCATTAGAAAAAGGTAGTGGATGCCCAAAAAAAAATTTTAGATGCTAAGCAATCCTTCAAGTGTCATGCATCAAAAAAAGGTAGTGGATGCCAAGAAAATCAAGAATAATTTAGGTAATGAGTGATCTAGAAAACTATACATGCCAAGTAATAGAGATGTTCATATGCTGAGCTATAAAAAATTCAACATGTGCCAAGTAACTCAGGATCCAATAGGAGCCAAGCACTATGAAGTAAATAGAAGTTGAGTGATTCAAGAAAATAGTAGAAGCCAAGCAATACAAAAAAGCTTTGGGTGTTGAGTAAAGTAGAAACTACAGAGGATGCAAAGTAATCCAGACCCAGTTAATGCAGAGCATTAGTAAACCAATGATGCTGAGTTGCTGCATTATTTGTTAAGTCAAAAGAATTGCCAGATCAATAACAATAAGTTTGTTACATTAAATTTTGTGAAATAGTTGGATGATAAGGATGATGAGTAGATGTCACAAAATTTTATGTAAACCATGCAAACCAACTCAAGCCAAATACAGATGAATTTTCTAGAAGAAACAGTTTGAAGGGAAATTTTTTTTGAAAATCAATTCAAATTGATAAGCAGGAAGACTTGAGTAGAAAATGAAGAAAATAACTTCTTTATAAGGAGTTATAGGTCAAAGATCAAGAGAGTGAGTGAGTTGGTCATAAGTGTGGTCATGTGAAGAAGCCAAGAGAAGGCTAGTGTGAAGTGTCAAGAAGAGGACATAGTGAGGAGTAAGCACAGAGCATCAATACTTTGAATTGATCAAGCGACCATAGAGTGCATTGGCATAATGAGTGGAAGAACTCAAGGAGATAGATCTTGAAGGGTGGACAACCTATTAGTACTGCAAGGAAGAAAAGCCAAGGAAAGAAAAGAACTAAAGAGTGATATGAAATATGCAAGGTTAGAGTTGCAATCTTTATCAGGTCAAAACCTTTCTAATACTTTCTTACCATTGTATTAGACATTGAAATCCTACATTGCTAGGTTAGCTTAACAGCTAGGTGGATAAGCCTCAAGAAAAGGATAGAAGATCCCCATGAGAAGGATAAGAGATCCTTAAGAGAAGGATAGGAGATCCTTAGAGAGGGATAAAAGATTCTTTTGAGAAGGTAACTATAAATCCCATGGACTTGGGTGGGCCTAATAGCTCTATGTAAATCCTTTAACAAGGTGGCATTCTAAGTTGAATGTTCTTAAGTCCTCTAATAGGGCACACTCCTATCAAGGTGTAGAAATCCTTTAACAGGGTCACATCTAACAGTGTGTAAAGCCTTTAATAGGGGCCTTTAATAGGGTAAACCATCAGAAGTGGTTGAAATCAATTGCGTAGTAATTTTGTGGGTGTCATCCCCACCCCAATTTTACCTTCTTATTCTTGGAGGGTTTCTAGGTCACCAAAATCTCAAGTGTTATGTGGTGATGCATGTTTACTTTTCATGGTTGTTTATTGTTTAATTGCATGCATGATAATTTCAATTATATGCCATTAAGGATTTGACAAGAAAGTAAAAAGGCTAGTACTTCTAATTCACCCCTGTTTTATTAAAAAAATTGTATTGGACATTATTGGAACTTGAATAATTGATTCAGCCCCCCCTCTCAATTATTCTAAAAGAATTCTAACAATTGGTATCAGAACCCACTGCTGATTTTTTTCAAGGTACTAGCAGTAGGAAGATCAAGATGTCCAAGAGAGAAGTTCCCAAGCTAAACAAAAACAACTTTGTTGCATGGAAAAATCTGATAAAATTTTACCTTGGATCAATAGGTGACTATGCACAGACCTCAATCATAGCTGATCATGTAGACCTTGCAAGACCCCTCATTGTAGAAGACATGAACAAGAAGAAGGAGCACAATCAAGCGATGTTAGAGATTGCTTCAGCACTAAGCTATGTCGAGTATGATGACATCAAAGAATGTGGTACTACACATCAAATGTGGAAAAAATTATCAAACATCTACGGAGGAGATGATAATTTCAAGATATCCAAAAGAGAGAACCTTAGAGGAAAGTTTGATGACATGAAAATGGAAGAAGGAGAGAATGCTGCTCAATACGGTGCAAGAATTAAAGAAGTGGTAAGTGCCATAAGAAGCCTAGAAGGATAGTTATCAGAAAAAATATTATGTAGCAAATACTTGAGAACTTTTCTTCCTATTTGGGCTATAAGAGTATCATCCATCCAAGAGCTAAGGTGTGCACTAGGCAACACATTGGCATTTGAAGGAATAATTGGAAGACTCACTGCCTTTGAGCTATCCAACTTTAACAACTACAAGCTAGAAAACTTTGAATCTACATTCAAAGCCAAGATGACAATAAAAGACAATGAGGAGGTGCAAACAAAGAAAAAGAGTGGTAAAGGAAAGTATGTATCTAGTGATAGCAGCAGTAATGAAAATGATATAGACCAATTGGAGGCATTACTAGCAAGAAGATTTCATAGAGGAAGAGGCAAATGCAAAGGTAAGCTACCAATCATTTGTTTCAATTGTAATGAAGTTGGTCACATTGCAGCCAAATGCACACAAAAGAAAAATTACAAGGATGGAGGCAACCTCAAGAACAAGAAAGAGGACAACAAGGACTACAGAGGTAAAGGAAAAAGATGCTACATTTTTGAAGAAGACTCTGACGAGAATGATGATGAAGTAGTCTATGTGGCTATGAAAGATGAATCAGATGAAGATAAAGCAACTGCCTTGGTAACCTACATGAACAAGAATAACAAATGGATCATAAATAGTGGATTCTTTTATCACATGATTGGGGATAAAAGTAAGTTCATTACCTTTATTCAATATGAAAGAAATAGTGTTAGATTTGGTAAAAATGCACCATGTCAGATCAAAAGGGAAAGTTAGTATCAAGCTTACTAAAAAGATATCATGTGATAATGCATACTATGTTGAAGGCCTGAATTATAACTTGTTAAGTGTCTTATAGTTATGCAACATAGGATGCAAGGTTGAATTTAAAAATGGAGTTGCGAAGATCTATGATTCTCAAGGAAGTCTAATAGGAAAAGGTGACCAAACTAGGAATTTGTTCTACCTAGACATGGAAGATGCTTCTTGTCTCATTGTTCAAACTGATGATGTATGGTTATGGCACAAGAGGCTATGTCATGTAAATTTTGACAATCTAATAAGCATCAACAAAATGAAGAAAGTTAGAAGTCTACCAAAGTTGAAGAAGCCTAATAACACCATGTGCAAACAATGTCAACTAGGGAAGATGGTGCAGAGCACAAAGCTTGGTATTGGAGGAATGGATAAAACTCCATCTTGTCTTCATTCTTCATCTAGTCAAGGGCCATGATGGTTACAATGATAGTTTCAGTTGATTGTGTTTCATTTTGGTTGTTCTTGGTATTACTTGTTATGGTTCCACATGGCCTAACTTGGCATGTAATAGCATGTAATGGAAATACTCATTGGTTTTACATGGGAGATCCTTCCTCATACCTCTTTGGATGTAATTAGAGGTTTCATGAAGTTTTATGAAAGGTTTGAATAAGTATGAGCCCATTTGTGTAGGCACTTCATCCTATTTGGTGACCCTATAAACCAAGGATGTAAGTAGCCTATAGGGTATATATGTTTTAGGTGTTTAGGAGGGTGTCATATGGCCTAAATAGCCATGATGCTCAATAATATCAAGTTTAGAATGTGTTTTGAAGTCTTCAAATGAAAAGTTGCTCATATCGGCAGTTTTGCAAAAAGTTGCTGACAACTTTTGCAAAAAACTGTGCAACTTTTGCAAATTAGTTGCCTTCAACCTCTAACTACCTTGGAGGTCAGTTTTTAGGTGTCATTAGGCTATAAATACATTGATCCTCTTCCCAAAAGAACAGAGGAACTTCATTGTATGGATTTTTCATTGAATGAATAAAGAACTCCCTATTTTCCTGTTTAATTCGCTGCTTTCAGAGGTTGCACGTGTGGTACGGACGTGAGACTAGAAGTTCAATGGTGGATTTGCAGAGTTTCATGCCCCACTGACTCATTGCATTTTATTTGGAGTGATTTGAAGGAGTTTGGACAAAGTTAGAGCAAATTGGGTGAAACCAGTCCCAAACCCTCCTTAAAATCAGGGTTTTGTGTGAATGAGCCATTAGAGTGCACCTAATTGGCCTCAGGGGTACAAAACCCAATAATCTGAGAGAAGACATGTACCATTTGTTGATTCTAGGAGTAGGAGTAGTTTCTATGGTAGGAGTCCAAGTTTCAATGATGCCCTAGTTCAAGTTAGGCATAGAATTTGAACTAGTAATTCAGATTTGGAAGTAGAATTGTGAAGTTCGGTTGATTGGAGTGCAACCAAGGGTTGAATTGGAAGTCTTAGACCTTCCCTAACACCATCCAAGTCAGTATCTTATTCTGTGTACCCATTTCCTTGCACTTGCTTAACAAACCAAGCCTAATTAAGCCTATTAGGTCTGCGTGTTTTGCATAGGTTGGGATATGCTGGAGTGGAGTGAGATTTTAAGATTTGGAGGTCTTTAAGGGGAGTCAAAAGGGTATTTGAAACTCTAGTTTATTTGCCAAGTTGTTTGGGGAAATCAAAAGATATTGCTGAATTTCAGGTTTTGCTGACCTACTAGGATTCACTAGGTAGGTATTGGTTGGGTGTATTACAGAAGTGTGGGAATCTGAAAAGTTGTTGATTCAGAGTACATTGGGATATGTGAAGGTGTGTTGATCATCAGATCAAGTGGTTGAGAGGCCTAAGGCATAGATCCTTGTTTTGGCCTAGTTGAGGGATACTATTCCTAAAGACAAATTGGGAGCAGACTTTGCTTACCTGTTCCTTGCATTGAGAAGGTTGTCAAACCTTGTGAGAAGGTTATTTTCCAAGAGTGGAAGGTCCTTTAAGGATTCCCTAAGGCTAGAAGCAAGTTTGGCTTGTTTGAAGGGTCTAAGTGCAATCTAGACCAAGAGTACACTTCCGGTGTGTAACTCTGCATCAGAAGATGACCAAGTCAACTTTCAAAAGTAAGGCTTATATTTCTAATGAAGTATTAGAGCTAGTTCATACTAACTTGTGTGGTCCTATTGAAGTGCAAAGCTACAAAGGTGATAGATACATAATGCTATTTGTGGATGACTATTCAAGGATGATGATAGTCATGTTCCTGAAACAAAAATTAGATGTGTTCCAAATGTTTAAATGGTACTTGGCCAGAGTTAAGGAAGAGACTGGGAAGAGCCTAAAATGTCTCACATCTGATAGAGGAGGTGAATTCACATCAAGAGAATTTGAAGAATTTTACAATGAAAGACAAATCAAAAGGTAGACATCAGTACCAAGGACTCCACCTCAGAATGGTATAGTAGAAAGAAGGAATAGATCTATTATTAACTACACTAGGACCTTAATGATGGAGAAAAATGTTGTACTCAAGTACTGGAGAGAAGTTGTAAGTACTGCAGTCTACAAACTCAATAGAGTTCAAGTCAAGAAAGGTACAAATGCAACACCTTTTGAATTATGGTACGAGCATTCTCCTAAGTAAAACATTTTAAAATATTTGGATGCAAATGCTATATATATAAAGAGTCTAGAAATGGAAAGTTTGATGCAAAGAGTGAGGAAGGCACATTTCTTGGTTATTCTACTAGAAGCAAAGCTTATAAGTGCTTGAATGTTAACACTAACAAAGTAGTAGAAAGCACAAATGTGAAATTTGATGAGCTTGCAAAAGTGTAAAGTGTTGAGAACACCAAAAAAGTAGAAGAATACAAGACCTTTGTATACTTTTATGAAGGTATACCTAATAATGGTGAAGTTGCAACTCAAAATGACAATCAACAATAAAATCTAGTATTTTTTGAGTCATAGATAGTGAATGTTGAGCAGTAGAAAAATTTAGAAGCTAAGCTGCAGAATACAGAGAATGTTCATTCAAATTTTGAGAACTATCAACATGAAGGAAATGAAGAAATATCTTATGAAAATACACATGAAGATTCAAATTTTGAAAGAGACAATATGCAGACAAGGAAAGAACTAGTATTGGAAAAGTATGTAAGAAGACATCATCCTACAGATCAAATTATTGGAAATAAAGAGGTAAGACCAATGACAAGGAATAGACTCAGAAGTGAGACATGTCTACTCAAAAAAACATAACCAAAAATAGTAAGTGAAGCCATAAAAGATGATGAGTGGTACAATGCTATGAAAGAAGAAATAGAAAAAATTGAAAAGAACAAGACATGGACCTTAGTCTCAAGACCAGCTAACAAGAATGTAATTGGAACCAAGTGGGTGTTTAGAAACAAGTTAGATGAGAATGGTGAAATCACAAGGATCAAGGAAAGACTAGTCTGTAAAGGGTATAAACAAGAAGAAGGACTAGACTATGGAGAAACTTTTGCTCCAGTTGCTAGAATGGAAGGAGTAAGGACCTTACTGGCATATGCAACCTTCAAAGGATTTAAAGTCTATCAAATGGATGTTAAGTCTGCATTTCTGAATGGTATACTTGAAGAGGAAGTCTACATAGAGAAACCAGAAGGATTTTTTTGATGAAAATAACAAAAACAAGGTATACAAATTGCATAAGGCTCTATATGGATTAAAGCAAGCCCGTAGAGCTTAGTATGAGAGACTCCACAAGTATCTAGTGCAAATAGGATTTGAAAGAACTAATGATAACAATAACATGTGCATCAAATCAAAAGAAGGTAAGGATATCCTTGTATCTAAAATCTTTGTGGATGACATAATTTTTGGAGGAAAGGAAGAACTTTGCAAAAGTTTTTCTTACAAAATGAAACATAAGTTTGAGATATCTATGTTTGGAGAAATCAAATTCTTTGTTGGATTGCAAGTACACAACTAGAACATGGTATATTCATGACACAATAAAAGTACATCAAAGAGATACTCAATACATTTGGATTGGAAGACTCCAAACCTATCAGCACACCAATGGCAACAGGATGTAAGCTATCCAAAAATGATGAATCAACTAAAGTCAACAAAAAAATGTATAGATCCATGATTGGAAAACTACAATATGTTGTAAATAGTAGACCAAACATAGCATTAGCAGTTAGAATAGTGGCTAGATTCTCTGCTAATCCTAGAGAAAATCATCTCATGGAAGTAAAAAGGATAATGAGGTATCTCAAAGGAATTGATGATTTTAGTCTATACTACAAAAAGAATGAGAAGTTTGAGCTCAATGCATACACAGACACAAATTGGGGAGGCAACATTGATTATAGGAAAAGCACAAGTGGAGGAGCATTATTCTTAGGTAAAAGGATAGTTACTTGCGCTAGCAAGAAATAGACATGCACATCTCAATCCACTGTAGAAGCAGAATATGTGGCAACAACAATCAATTGGATAAACATTGTGTGTCTCAAAGATCTATTGAAAGGAATGAAAGAATAGGTAACCAAACTTGTGATACTTATGAATATCTTAGAGGCAACTTGGAGGTAAAGCCCCTAACTCAAGTAGTCTAAAGCAGCAAAGAAGTTGCCCTACATCAAAAGGAGTAGATCATTGAAATATCAGAAGAATGATGTAGAGGATGACAATAGGAACAAAATTTTTAGATTAGTCACAAGCATGGTGACAAAGGAAAAAGACATAAGATGCAAAGATTACACCAAGCATGTTGAAAATTCTACACCTTTGGCATTTATGTCAAAGAGGGAGATTTTTGAGAAACTGATCAATAAAATGTAAGAGGGAGATGTATGAGAATGTATGCAATCAGTAGTAGACCAAAAAAAAAAGAGATGAAAGAGGGAGATTCAAAAGAGATAAGAAACTGATCAGCAAATAGCTATGAAGGATTAGGAATACAAAGTAAGGATGCAACAGTCAAGAGGGAGAAGTAGGAAAAAGGATTCAATTTGTATCAAAAAAAGAGGGAGACATGATACAAAAAGGAAGATATGTAATGACAACAAGTTTTCTATTTGCTATATAATTTTGGTGGTAACTAAGTTAATCAATTGATCAGTTTGGTTTGCCATCAATGCTAAAGAGGGAGACTATTGGAAATGATTGAAAAGATCTTTGAATGAAGCATGTTGGAATTGGTAAAGAATTCTTTAAATCATTATTTTTTCATTGATGGAAAACTTGCTAACTATAGGAATGACAATTGCTTAAGTGATCCAAATAGTATCACTTAGTTGATTGAGAAGGATGAGTTAATCAACAAGATGTAACTAGAACACCTAGAGAAAGGTTGAAGTTATGATGTTGTAATGAAGCATAAGGATCAGCTAAGACAATGATGAAATAATGTATTAATAACATACTTTAAGACAAAGGGAATGGACACTACAAAATGCAAGGTTTGACTAAACCATTTGCAAAGATTGACTAAGTTCATCTGTGAGTGTCGAGCAATCCTTCAGGTGCCAAGCATTAGAAAATGGTAGTGGATGTCGAGCAAATTTTTTTAGATGTTGAGCAATCCTTTAGGTGCCACACATCAGAAAAATGTAGTGGATGCTGAGAAAATCAAGAATCATTCAGGTATCGAGTGATCCAAAAAATTGTATATGCTGAGTAATAGAGATGTTCATATGCTGAGCTATATAGAATTCAACATGTGTCAAGTAACTTAGGATCTAACAAGAGTTGAGCACTATGGAGTAAATAGAAGACAAGTGATTAAAGAAAAAAATAGAAGCTGAGCAATACAAGAAAGCTTCAGGTGCCAAGTAAAGTAGAAACTACAGAGGATGCCGAGAAATCCAGACCCAGTTAATGTCGAGCATCAGTAAACCAATGATGTTGAGCTATTGCATTATTTTTTAAGTCAAAAAATTTGCCAAATCAATAATGATAAGTTTGTTACATTGAATTTTTTGAAATAGTTGGATGGTAAGGATGATGAGTAGATGTCAGAGAATTTTATGTAAACCATGCAAACCAATTCAAGGCGAATACTGAAGAATTTTCTAGAAGAAATAGTTGGGAGGGAAAACAATTTCAAAAATCAATTCAAATTGATAAGTGGGAAGACTTGAGCAAAAAATGAAGAACAAAACTTCTTTATAAGGAGTTACAGGTCAAAGATCAAGAGAGTGAGTGAGTTGGTCATAAATGTGGTCATGTGAAGAAGCCAAGAGAAGGCTAGTGTGAAGTGTCAAGAAGAGGACACGGTGAGGAGTAAGCATAGAGCATCAAGACTCTAAATTGATCAAGTGACCATAGAGTGCATTGGCATAATGAGTGGAAGAACTCAAGGAGATAGATCTTGAAGGGTAGACAAGCTATCAGCACTACAAGGAAGAAATGACAAGCAAAGAAAAGAATTGAAGAGTGATCTAAAATCTGTAATGTTAGAGTTGCAATCTTTATTAGGTCAAAACCTTTCTATACTTTCTTACCATTGTATTAGGCATTGAAATCCTAAATTGCTAGGTTAGCTTAATAGCTAGGTGGATAAGCCTCAAGAAAAAGATAGAAGATCCCCAGGAGAAGGATAAGAGATCCTCAGGAGATGGATAGGAGATCCTTAGAGAGGGATAAAATATTCTTTTGAGAAGGTAACTATAAATCCCATGGACATGGGTGGGCCTAATAGCTCTATGTAAATCCTTTAACAGGGTGGCATTCTAAGTTGAATGTTCTTAAGTCCTCTAACAGGGTACACTCCTAATAGGGTGTAGAAATCCTTTAACAGGGTCACATCTAATAGTGTGTAAAGCCTTTAGTATCACACTTTTATTATGCTCTCTAAATCAAACAGTCTTATTTGCAACCCTTCACTTATCCTAAATCTCAAACCCCAACCCTATGTCTACTCCTATGTCTAGCACTAATTATAATCCTAATAATTTTCCCATTCTAAGTGTGCTCCTAACCATAAATCTATATCTAACCCTATCTCAATCAATTATTTTGTTCCTAACCCTAATCCTATGTATAACCCTTCTCTTATTCTATTTCTGACCCTAACCCTAACCCTACTCCTAACCATAAGTCTAACTCTAACCCTAATTGTTGAGAATGGATTGAAAAAGTTAATCAAAGAAGGAGATTGTTGAAAAAGATTATGTGTTTCAATCATTATTTTTTCACTGATGTCAAACCTACTATTTTCTAGTAAGACAGCTTCTGATAAGATTCAAGTACTATCACTTAGTTGATTGATGAAGAGGATTTGATCACTAAGAGGTAACAATAGCACCTATAGGAAAGGTTGAGTTATGATTATGTAATTGTTGGTCATTTTTTCCTTCCCACCAGAATCACTAGATTTGAATTCAACATATTAAGATTTACAAGCTTAAATATTCAAATATTCGAAAAAAGGCACAAAATACTTTATGCTAACCTAATAATATTTCCTTCCCTGCACATTTAAGTTTTTCTGTGGGCCCATAAGTCACCATCATTGGATCAATCTAAATCGATAGTTGGCACTATGTCACTATGGAAAGTTGCATGTTGTTTTCCCATAGAGACATAGCACCTTTTGGCCACGTGTCAGGTGGGTCCTCCCTTCCCTGTTGTTTCTTCGGTGTCAAATTTTGCTAGATCCATAGTGGGCACTATGGCACTATCAAAAAATATTTGTTCCTCATCATTAGTGACATAGTGCCCAGATAGAAAGTGTTAGTATGGCGACATCAATTGTCAAGTGGGTCCCAAGTATGCCCAGTCGAATATCAGTGATGAGGATTTGTCAGACATGTCGGTAGTTGATCAATCTTTTCATTGGCTAAAGTATGACTATGTAGAATGTGGGTCCTACTTCACTTGGCAGACTGCAAACAAGGACTTATCAGATAGGTTGGCACATGGCCAGTTTCTATTGGTCAGATCCATCTTTCTCATCGCTAGATCTCAAAAGATCACCGGTTGGCACTATCTTGCAATGGGAAGCTGCGAGGAAATTATCCATAGCGACATAGCACCTCGACAATGCGTGGCACAAATAATGTAATGGGCTTGCCCTTCTTCTAAGTGGTGTTATGGCTCATCCTCGATGGTAGTTGTTTGGTGGGTCATAGTACAGTGGTGATATTTCATTGGTCCATTCAGCCAACTCAATGTGTAGTTGTACAAATTTTTTAATCACCATAGATCTCAGGAAAATCAACAGTAGGTGCTATCTCGCTATGGGAAGCTACGAGGATGTTATCCATAGTGACATAGTGCCATTGTGCCATGTGGATTAGTGAGGATGCTAGGTTGTGCCAAGTGGTTGCCAAGTGTTTCATGGGCCCAGAGGTTTTAAGGAGATAGCAAAGTATTATGGCGAGTCTTCACAATCATTAGATCAGTTCAAATCTATGATGGGCGCTATCTCACTATGGGAAAGTGCTCAGAGGATACGCATAGCGACATAGCACCTCGATGGCATGTGTCCTAGTGGGTCTGGTGGAGGTAGTAATAGTTAGCAACTAGCAGTTAATGTAACTATCGTGGTCAAGGTTTGCAAGGTTGGTGTAGTTAGTAATGAAAAGAAATGGTCAACCATGTTACACTTTGTAGGATGGCAAAAAGATAAAAGACTGTTGGTCCACGTGGCTCATCTCGGTGCCAAGATAGGTTGATTTGCTGACCTTGCTGATTCATGAAACAGAAACAAGGGAAATCAAGGGTTTTGCATGAATCTGATCTTCATGATCAATTTCAACCACCTTGGAGTAAATGCAAAACAAAGAAGAACACTCTACCACCCCGATCTATCTATCTACCTAGTTAGAGCATAGTTATGACACCATTTCCATCTTCTCAGGGCCCTATTCCAACCAAGATCAGATATCATTGCATCTAAATCTATACCTAGATTAGATTTTCTCCATGATTGTTCCTTGCAGGACTCAATGGTAGGTAGTTGCGAAGTAACTACAGTTAGAGGACATCTCAGTTATGCCTACACTATAAAGGCAAAATTTTATGAATTTTGTAGGGTCGATCTTTCTCTATTGTTCTCTATTGTTGCTCTACAATTCTAGTGTAAAATTCCCTTTTCCTTTGAACTATATGATCTCTACGTTATCTCTTTCAGCCATTAGTGTGAAGTGCAAGAACTCTTTGCCTCCACTAGTGTTTTGTAGAGATCTATGATCTGCATGACTATATCTCCTTGGCCTATGAATGATAATATAAGTGAATCTCTCTTTCCTTATGTCATTCATATTGGTCTTCTCATCTTCATGTGATTATTAGATTAAAGAAAATTTGAATGTGTATATCCTTAGTTTCATTCTGGTTCAATAGTGCATATATGGGAAGAGTTTGGTCTGAACACTCTATTTTTGTACATCACCTCTTTAGATTAGATTAGGTAGATTTTATTTCATGCTCTCCTTCTCCCTTTTCCTCTCCAAGAGTAGTTAGGTGCATCCTAATAGTAAGAGGAAGCCGACTTTCTCTAGAGACTCAACCTCATAGTTCAAGTCCCATAGCTTGGAGGTTGTTTCCATGTTTCACTAGGTTGTCCTAATGCATAGGCTTTGGACAAGGGTGCAAACCTAAGTGACAATAGTAATGAAGTAAAAGGATCGGTTAAGATAGTGATGGAATGATGTACTAAAAATCTACTTAAGGTTACAAATGTTGGCTACACTTAGAAAGGTTAGAAGAACAAGTTAAATAATGATTGTCTGCCAAGCTTGACTGGGTGGATAGTAGGTGCTAAGAAAAATTAGTGCAAGGAAGAAAAAAGTTAGTTGGAGCCAAGTAAAAGAAAATTCTAGTGGATATTGAGTAAGATAGTTGATGCCAAGTAAATTTTAGTTGATGCTAAGCATTAGTAAACTTTAGTTGATGCCAAGCATCAATAAACTTTACTTGACACCGAGTGATTTTATAGTGGATGTCAAGTAACACAATATGTGTCGAGCATTAGAAGGTTGATAATGCCAAGTTGTTGCATTATTTTAAAGATCAAAGATACACTAAATCTAAGATGACAAGTTTGTTTTCTTGAATTTTCTGAACTAGGTGGAAAATAAGGTTGATGAGTTGGTGGCACAAAATTTGAGGTAAACCATTTTTAGGTAAATTCAAATGGATTCTAGAAGAAGTTTCTAGAAGAGATATGAGATATGGGATAGATACATTGTATCCTACCTGATCCACCTAAACCATAATTTAGATGATGTAAAATGAGTAAGAAAATATCCTAATTTCCTATTTATAGGAATGTCTGGTCATGAAGAAAAAATTTCATGTGCAAGAACCTAAGGAAGAGAAGGAGTTAAGGGTTTTTCTCCATCAAGTGACCTAAGAGAAGAGTTTTCAATGGCATGTTAAGAAAGAAGGCTTAAGGAGATGTATGCTTGAAGGGTGAACAAGCTATTAGAGTTGCAAAGCACAAAGGCCAAGTAGAATGGAGGACTGAATAGAGATCTAAAAACTATAAGAGAATTTGTAAGTTGTATCATATCAAAGTTCTACTGTTACTCTCTAACAATTGTATCAATCTAGGGTAAATCCTTTGAATTAAGGTTGACCTAATAGTCATTTGTAAATCCTTTAACTGAGTGGCATTCCAAGTTAATGGCCTAAAGTCCTCTAACAAGGTGATTGAAATCCCTTAACTAGGTCACATTTAATAGTTTGTATTATAACCTTTAATAGGATAGGCCTTTCACAGGGCATCACTTCAAAAGAGTGAAAAAGAGTAGCATGTTACTGGTATTTTTTCCCAAATTGGGTTTCCACATAAATCATTGTGTCAAGTGTGTTGATGAATATGTTATGTTTCATGTTTTACTTTTCTGGAAGTTGATTTGACAATAACCTACAAGTTTTTATTGATTGCGTAATCTTATGGATGCATGCATGAGTACAATTTTTATATGGGTTCACTAAGCTATGAAAATTTTTATTTATACATCTAGAACTTGGATAACTAATTCACACCACCCCCCCAACTCCTCATCTTAGTTGTTCTAAAGAATTCCAACAATTGGTATTAGAGCCATCTACTTAAGAGGACTAGCTTGAAGGTACTAGAAGCACAAATATTAAGATGTCAAAAATAAATGTATGCAAGATTAATAGAGATAACTTTTCTACAAGGAAAAGTTTGATGAAGCTATACCTTGGAGGACTTGAAGATCATGCACAATCTACCATTTCTATGGAACATGTTGACCTAGCTGGAGCATTAACTACTAAAGATATGAAGAACAAGAAAGAACACAATCAGATGATGTTGGAGATTACCTCTACCCTAAGCTATGCCAAATTTGATGATATCAAAGGCTGTAACATTGCAAAGAAAATGTGGGATGCCCTACACACTATCTATGGAGGAGACAAAAATGTTCAAAGAGCCAAATATGAGAGTCTTATGGGTAAATTTGATTATATGAGAATGGAAGAAGGTGAGAATATTGCTCAATATGTTGCTAGAATAAAAGAAGTTGTTAGTGCAATAAAAGGAGTTTTTGGTCAAATAAATGATGATATTGTGCTAAGAAAAGTCTTGAGAACACTAGTACCATCCAATATTTCCTTCATTGACCAAGTAAGCTCGATTAATACTCATCTTCTATAGACTTTCATTTGATAGTCAAGTGAACTTGGTAGACACTGTCTTCTGAACTAGGCAAACAAAAAAATGCTCAGTAGGCAAACTGCCTTCATTGCTTAAGTGAGCTCAAAATACATTGACTGATAATGATATGAATTTTTTGTGTAACATCAATTACAATACTTAATTAATCAATTATATCCAACACAACCAACTTTGAGGGATTCAAAACCTAATCAAAAAATTTCAAAACAACTTAAGAACTAAAACATAGGTTCTCTAATATGTGTACTAAACACTCCCAAAGTGGCAAGTCATGAAACATAACAGGGTGCAAGATATTTAATTGCAATCTAGGATTCCTTACATTATCTAACACTTAAGAAAAAATGAAAATCTAAATAGTTCTCAAAATAATGCTTCATGAAATGATTCAAAATGATAATTTAACATCCTAGGATGCATGCATATTTTGAATGAAAAGTATTAGAAACACAAAACATTCCATAGGCCTCAAATTTGACAATCGGGTATGCACACACAAAAGAGCTTATAGCTATGGGCTCAATTTGACTCAAAATTTTAGAATGGTACTCAATATGGGGATGCAATTTTGAATCCCATCACTAATCATGTTTGTAAATTTTTATGTAAATATTAGTATTGGAGTCATAATATTTCTAGATTATTGATGCAAGAGCATCTTGAATTGCACTACTATCCTGCATGTTCTCAATTTTTCTTTCCTATTTTTTCTAAGTTGGAATGTCTTGCATTTCCCAGATTTCAATAATTTCTAAGCATTGGAGACACATTGGAGAATGCTTCCCTCATGATTTCATAGAGATTGGATGGATTGAGTTGAAGTTAGAGTCATTTTTATCTTGCTATTGGAACTATATTTTTCTCATTTCTAGGTGTCTGTTGCAGGCTATGTAACTAATTATCCTTAGTGGATGATAGGATACACATTTCAAAGATTGAAGAGGATCTAGATTAATTCCTTTTATCAAAGGAACAAGTCATTATTCCTTATAAGTTAGAATGTATGGTAATTCTCCTAAAGTATTGATTTCTAGCAGTCTGTGCAATGGGTTTTTGTGCTTAAATTTTGGGATGGATGCGCACTTATCCTTGGTGAATCAGAATTTGAACCTTTGAGGGATTGTAGAGGACCTAAATTAATACTTATAGATTGATGAAAATCAGAGCTATGAGATATTGCAATTTTTCTCGGGTATCAATTTCTAGACATTTAATTGATGTTGCAGGCCAACTTGTGGCCCTTCAAGTATTTAATGTTTGGTTTATTTTCATGTTGGATTTTTAATATATATTGAGATCTAACTTTTGGGTTCACTATGTTCTAGAATGATCTATAAGCTATTTTGGCTAGTATAAATGGAGTGTTTAGGCTTAGAGCTAGGGAAGCTTTTAGAGATGATTGGTGAGTAGAACTAGAAAGTGTGAATTTGAAGCTAAATCTTAGATCATGAATGTATTTTGTATCTAGCCATAACCTAAAAGGCCTTATAGCTGGGCATGTATGATGATATTTTCATGAATCAATAAAGAATATTGTTCTCTCTCTATGGTGTTGTTCTCTTTTTTGTTTACTTTCATTGTGTTAACTCTTGCAAGGTGGTTTGGGTAGCTAAGTGTGCCAATTGGCCATAGTTGCCCACATCTCCCTACATCAACTAGTATTAAAGCTTGAGGTTCATCCTTGTGGTTATTGGATCATGTAGAACTCTATTTTAGATTTTTTTCTAAGGTTGTATATCTGCAGATTTGACCTATAACTTGTAGAGGGTTTCGATCTTGTAGGAACCTGATTTGTAAAGATGGTTCATGGTAGAGGAAATATTGATAATGCTATATTGGATCAATTGAGAAAAATCATAGCTAAATTAGATATTGTGGATATAGCCCAAAGGAGAGGAGTACATCTTGATGATGTAAGTAATGATGAAGCAGTAGCACCAAATCATAATCTAGAACTTAAAGAAGACCAAGATGAGGCAAGGTTGTTGACAGTATTATCTAGGGAAAATTCAAAGGCTGATGTAGAAGTTGTTCCTTATGATGGAAAGTTGGAAACCAATGCTTTTTTGGATTGGATCTCTAATATGGAGAATCTCTTTGAGTATGAAAACATTCCTAATAATAGGAAGGTGAAGATTGTAGTTACTAGGCTGAAAGGTCATGCATCACTATGGTGGGAGCATTTGCAAACTGATAGAAAAAGGAGAGGAAAGGAGAAGATCAAAACTTGGCCAAATATGGTGAACAAGGTAAAGAAAAAATTCCTTCCTATTGATTAACAAGTTAGTTTGTTGAGAAAGATGCAAAATTTGAGACAAAAGGACATGACTATGAAAGAGTATACCAAGGAATTCTATAGATTGGACATCAGATTTAGACATGTGGATGATGATGTTGAGAAAATTGCAAGGTACATAAATGGATTAAGATTTGGAACTCAAGATAAAATAAGTTTTGTGAAGTTGGAGAGTATGGAAGAAACATATCAATATGCCTTGAAAGCTAAGGAGATCTTGACAAAGAAGAATGAACAAAGACAAAGAGGTAGAGGTGGTATATTCCAAAGGGACAGAGGTACATCTTATGGAGAAGGTGGTAGATCTAATAGTTATATGCATGATAAAGGAAAATATGAATGGAAGAATGATGAAAAAGACAAGACCAAATGGAAAGGTCTTAGTTCATATCAAGGAGGTATTGGATCTTACCAAGGAAGAGGTAATTCTTATTCCAGAGGTGGTCTCCATGGTAAATTTTTCATATGTGGTAAAGAAGGGCATAGATCTTTTGAATGAAGATCTTCTAAATGTGGGTAGAATAATAGAAATGTTGTGATTCAAGGAGACATTAAGAGTTTTACCAAGTGGACCTAGTGTAATGTCCTGTTTGAGGACATTTCCATATTTTCCTTTTATTTGAATCCATTATGTAATAATATTCTTATCTCCTCTAGTTTTCATTGTTTGATATTTGATATATATATAAGTATTTTTTAAAGGGTCGCCTCCTTTCATAATAATAATTTATATTATATTAATAATTGTATTATATTAATAATTATATTAATTATATATTAATAAGGTTACTTATATTAATTAATATCATAAGGTTTATTATATTGATAATTATATTATTAAGAATATTATTTGATAATATATCAAATATTATTATATTATAATAAATTTATATATATCATTTTAATATTAAAATATATCTTTGTCATAATATTATTATAGTATATATTATATTACCATTTCATTCATTTCATACCTTTACATTGCTATAATAATGCGACATATGATATGATATTATTATATGATTATAAAATAATAGTACCTATAAAATATTATCATTTTAATATTATTATTAATATTTCTTTATGTAAAATACTTATTTATTATTTAATTTATATGTCAAAATGGGGACATCATACCTGGGCCTAGAGAAAATCTAATGTTGAGAAGAACCTTATGTAATAAGGGAAGTGATGAGGAACCTATTTTAAGAAGAAGTATTTTCAAGACCAGATGTAAGATCGATGGAAAATGCTACAAGGTGATCATTGATAGTGAAAGTTCTAAAAATTTGGCATCAGAAGAGCTAGTTACAAAGTTGCAATTGTAGAAGAGGAAACATCCTAAACCCTATCATGTTTCATGGATCAAAGATGAGCATAAGATATTGGTAAGTGAGAAATGTATTGTGAAGTTCAAGATTGGACATTGCATTGATGAAATTTTGTGTGATATTATGCCTATGGATTGTTGTCATATTTTGTTGGGTAGACCTTGGAAATATGATAGATATGTTGTACATGATGGAAGATTGAATCAATATACTCTTTGGGTGAATGGGAAGAAAAAAATATTTTTCCCTTTGATTGAAAGTCCAGATGAGGTTAGTTGTACTATATTAAAAGTTTGCATGGTTAATGGAAAGCAATTTGAAAAGGAAGTAAAGAAGAATCAAGTTTGTTTTGCTATAGTTCCTAGAGGACTAAGTGTTGATAGTAATGACCAAGTGACAGCAGAAGGTTGTAATGATAGAGTGATAGTAGATAGTGATAGGTGAGTACTAGAAGAAATTAAAAAAAAATTGAATGAGTATAAGGATATTATTGTTGAATATATCCCTAATGGTTTACCTCTAATGAGAAGTATAAGTCATTGTATGGATCTGATTCTTGGAGCTAGTTTGCCAAACAAAGCACCATATAGATTGACACATATAGAGAATGAAGAAATTAATAGAAAAGTGCATGAATTGTTGTAGAAAGGTTTGATTAGAGAAAGTTTGAGTCCATGTGTTGCACTTTTTGTATTAGCACCGAAGAAGAATGGAGAATGGAGAATGTGTACCAATTCTAGAGTTATTAACAAGATCACAATAAAATATAGGTTTCCTATGCTGAGGATGGATGACACAATGGATTGTTTGAGTGGAGCAAAGTATTTTACCAAGATTGATTTGAAGAGTGGCTATCATTAGATCAAAATTAGAGAAGGTGATGAATAGAAGACTGTTTTCAAAATAAAAGATGGTTTATATGAATGGTTGGTTATGTCTTTTGGTTTGATAAAGCACGTAGTACTTTCATGAGGTTGATGAATGAAGTTCTAAAAATATTCTTGTTTGAGTTTGTGATTTTTTATTTGGATGACATTCTAATATTTAGTAAGACTAAGGAAGAAAATCTTGAACATATTAGACAAGTATTGTAGAGGTTGAAAGAGGAAAAGTTGTTGATTAATCTAAAAAAGTGTTCTTTTATGCAAGAGGAGATTATGTATTTGGGATATGTGATTTCAGCTAATGGTCTAAAGATGGATCTTGAGAAGGTTAAAGAAATTTTGAAGTGGCCTACACCTAAGAATGTGGGTGAGATAAGATCATTTCATGGTTTGGCTAGTTTCTACAAAAAGTTCATAAGAAGTTTTAGCTTTGTTTGTAATGTTATGAATAAGACAATCGTAGGAGATAAAAAGGAATTCAAGTGGACACATGGAGATGATAAGAGTTTTGAGACTTTGAAACAAAAGGTTGTTGAATTACTTGCATTGCCTTTACCTAATTTCAACAAAGTATTTCAAGTTGAATATGATGAAAGTGGTAATACAATAGGAGCTATATTCAGTCAAGAAGGTAAACCTATTGGTTTCTTTAGTGAAATTTTGAATGATGCTAAAAGAAAGTATTTTGTCTATGATCAAGAATTTTTTGCTATTCTCCAAGTATTGAAGAAGTGGGGACATGATTTGATTCCTAAAGAGTTTATGTTGTATAGTGATCATAAAGATTTACAATACTTGGGAAGTCAACATAAATTGAATCAAAGACATATGAAGTGGGTTGAGTACTTGCAAAGGTTTACATTTGTGACTAAGCATAAGAGTGGAGTTACTAATAGAGTTGTTGATGCATTGAGTAGAAGACATTCTTTGTTGACTAAAATGAAGGTTGAAGTTCTTGGTTTTGATGAAATGAAAGAGTTGTATGATGATGATCCTAATTTTTCTGAGGTGTGGAGAGATTGTAGAACACCAAACCTGACATATCACATAAGTAAGTATGATGAGTATTTCATTCAAGAAGGTATGTTGTTCAAAGGTATTTAGTTGTGTATTCCTAGAAGTTCTATGAGGTTGAATCTGTTTAAGGAAAAGCATAGTGGTTGATTGGTTGTAAATTTTGAAATTGATAAGACATTGAGTTTACTAAAGGAGAATTTTATTGGCCACAAATGTTTAAGGATGTTCAAAAATTTGTTAAGAGTTGTGGAGTTTGTCGAGGAGAAAAAGGAGTGAGTCAAAATACTGGTTTATATACACCCATTATTATTCTTTAGAAACCTTGGAGTGACATTAGTATGAATTTTTTTCTTGGATTACTTAAGACATTGAAGGGGTGTGATTCAATATTTACTATAGTGGATAGATTTTCTAAGATGGCTCATTTCATACCATGTAAGAAGACATTAGATGTTGATCATGTTGCTGAACTTTTCTATAAAGATATTGTGAGATTGCATGGATTGCCAAGAAGTATTATTTTTGATAGAGATAGTAAGTTTGTTCATTATTTTTGGAATAACTTGTGGAAAAAGATGGGTATTGAGTTGAAGTTTAGTTCTACATTCCATCCATAGACAGATGGATAGACAAAGGTTCTGAATAGAAGCTTGGGTAATTTACTGAGATGCTTAGTTGGAGACAAACCAAGTAATTGGGAGATGTTATTGGCACAAGTTGAATTTACATAGAATAATTTTGTGAATAGGAGTATAGGGAAGACACCTTTTGAGATTGTTATTGGAGTGCAGCCTAGAGGAGTATCAAATTTGAAGAATATTATTGGTGAAGAAAAGAGAAGTTCTACAAGAGAAGAATTTACTTATGAAATCTTTACATAAGGAAGTGAAGTTGAGGTTAGAACAAAATAATCAGAAGTATAAGGAGAATGCTAATTAATCTAGAAGACATCATGATTTTCAAGTTGGTGATGAGGTGATGGTTCATCTGAAGAAAGAAAGATTTCCTATTGGAACATATAGTAAGTTGAAGATGAAGAAGTTTGGACCTTGTAAGTTCTTGAAGATATTTGACAATAGAAACACTTATGAAATTGAGTTACTTGATGAAATGGATATATCTCCTATATTCAATGTTTCTAATTTATACATATATCATGAGTCAGATGATGAAGTTATCATATTAGAGGATTATCCAAAAAAGAAAATTAAAGAAGTTCAACATATATTGGATCAGAAAGTTGGGAAGAGCACAAGGGGAAAAGATTATTATGAATATCTACTAAAGTGCAAGAATAGACCTATGGAATATTCTTCATGGATTTCTCAATTTGAGTTGGATTTAGCTCAGGTTGTGACATCTCAATGATTTAAGAGAATCATTTCTTCCAACCCTTGTTGTTTGATGTAGGAGCATCCTAGGTTACACTACTATCTTGCATGTTCTCAGATTTTCTTCCCTAGTTTTTATGAGTTGAAATGCCTTGCATTTCCAAGCTTTTAGTAGTTTTCAAGAATTGGAGACATATTGAAGAACCTTTCCCTCATGATTTCATAGAGATTGAATGAATTGAGTTGAAGTTAGAGCCATTTTTACCTTGCTGCTAGAACTATGATTTTTTGGTTTTTGGGTGCCTATTGCAGGCTATGTAACTAATTATTCTTAATGGATGAGAGGATTAAAATTTCAAATATTGAAGAGTTCCTAGAGTACTTCCTTTTTTCAAAGGTTCATGTCCTAATTCCTTATAAGTTGGGAGACATGGCAATTCTCCTAAAGTATCAATTTCTAGCAGTCTGCATGATGGGATTTTGCACTTAAGTTTTAGGATGGATGTGCACTTATCCTTGATTAATCAGCCTTTACACCTTTAAGGGGTTGTAAAGGACCTAAATTAATACCTATGGTTTGAAGAAAAAGTTCTAATTCAATCAGAGCTATGAGATATTGTGATTTTTCTTAGGTATCAATTTCTAGATATTTAATTACTATTGCAGGTTGACTTGTGGCTCTTCAATTATTTAATGTTAGGTTTATTTTCATGTTGGGTATTTAATATCTATTGAGAACCAAATTTTGGCTTCTCTATGTTTGAGAATGTTCTATAAGCCATTTTGGCTAGTATAAATAGAGTGTTAGGCTTAGAGCTAGGGGAGTTTTTAGAGATGATTAGAGAGTAGAACTGGAAAGTGCAAATTTGAAGCTAGATCTTAGATCATGAATGTATTTTGTATCTAGTCATAACCTAGAAGGCATTACAGTTGAGCATGTATGATGATATTTTCATGAATCAATAAAGAATAATTTTCTCTCTCTCTATGGTGTTGTTCTCTTTTGTGTTTGCTTCTATTGTGTTAACTCTTGCAAGGTGGTTTGGGTAGCTAAGTGTGCCAATTGGCCTTAGTTTCCTACACCTCCCTGCATCAATTATAGTCTAAATGGGACTACTTTTGGTATTGATATGCAATGTTTTATCATGGAAAAAAAAAATTTCCACAAATTTCAAAGGAGGAGATTTTTGATTCCTAATTCATGTTGTTTATTTGTTTCAAACACTTAGTCATATATTTAGCATCATTGGTCCATCATTACTGTAATCAAGTCATTTTATGTAGGTTGATCATTATAACTAGACTTCTATATATTTTATGTATGAGTTGAGTAGTAGTGATTGTCACGAAACTCTATGGTCACCAAGTACTCTAATACATGTCAAGCCATCCAAAATACATTTCATGTTGAGTGTATACATTCTAAGTCACATAGTATAAGATGAGTCAGTACATGACGAGTGATAGAATTTCATAATAGCTATGACTGAGCATCAAAATGTTCAAGTGCTAAGTAAACTAGTTTCAATATAGTTGTTTGAAATGGCACAAACATTGAGGTAAACCATTTATTCTGATTTGGAGATGTATGTTTTTGTTCAAGGGGTCAGTTATGGAGGTGATCATGCATTTTGTTATGGATCATTAATCCCTAGACAAAGTGATTGGCCAATAAAAAAATAGAAGGACTAAGTGGAAACAAAAAAATATTTGGATCATTGATCTTGATCTAAAACCTTTACTAGGTGGATATAAGAGGAGGATCCAAACCCTTTTCTCAAGTGTCTGTGGAAGGAAGGTTACAAGTTTGGATGCTAGAGGTGAAGTGTGAAGATAAACTAGATATACAAATTGAATAGAGAAGTGAAGGGTAGAATATAGATATATAAAATTGGAGATCAAATTAGAGATTTTTAAGAGGAGATCCATTATCAACATAGTAAGTGTAAACCAAAGGATTAGGTATTGATACATTCTAGCAAGTGTTTAGGGTAAATCTCTTAACAGAGTGATCCTAAAAGGCCTTTGTAAATCTTCTAATAGAGTGCTTACTTAGTTGTAAGTTTTAAATCCTTTAATCAAGATATACCAAATAATTATTGTAAGTTATTAATAGGGTACACCCCTCACAGGGTAGATCATTAGAAATAATCAAAATTATAGCCCTAAGAGGAAAACTTCATTGTTGCATTAGTGAAGATTTGTGGGTGTCATCCCCATCCCAATTTTACCTTCACTTTGGACGGTTTATAGGTAACCAAAACCTTTATGTTATGTGTTGATCATTTTCTTACATGTTTCATTGATGTGATTAGTTGTTAGATATGATACATTATTGCAATAAATGTTTATGTGATTTATGATTGTGTTGAGATAAGGGCTTAAGGTGAAATATATTAGATGTGTTAAGTGTTTTGAAGTAAATTAAGTTTTATAGATCTTGATTCACCTCTCCCCTCCCCCTCTCAATATCTAACTTTCCTAATAGACTTCCAACAATTATTAGCATACCAAAGTTCCAACTAAACATGTAATCCTAACAACCTTATGTTTATTTTAAAGCTCAAATTGAAGTATAAACTAGGAGTACCATTGATAAGGTAAACTAACATATAAATTACATCAAAGGAAATAAGTCACAACATCATTAAAATATAAGAAAAAATAAAAATAATAAAATACAACTAATACAACATATGCATATATTACATATATCATAGAGATCATTCAAAAAATCAACATCATAATATGGGTAGTGATACAAGTGAAGATAGGGTTTATCCACTACCATGAGAAACCAAAAGCTTCTAACATCTTACCTAAGAATCTATAATATACCTTACCATATGGTTTTTGGATATCTAACTTCATAAGCATGCATGATTTGGTATCATTTTTCACTAAATAAATTATTTCCTAGATGATAATAATCTATTAATTTTTTTAATTTTAAATTTTAATCCTTCTACAATTTTGATTTCTATCTTTATTAGATATATTGAGGCAATATAGAAAGGTCCTTACAAGAAATATTAATAGAGTTTACTCAATATATAAAATTGACTTTATACTTGAAAATAACTTTACTCAATATATAAATGAGCGATTATACCCTTTACATAGACTTTATGAATATCAATGACATCATAAGGAAAAGGTGGTAAGCAATGGTCAAAACTTGGAGGATTGAATAGTGTATTTTATTTCATTATTTTTCACTATAGATCAAATAAAGGAACGTATATAAGTTTAAAGGGAGTCATGACCTATTGTATTGGAGTCATGTGCAATCAAGCTATTGAATCCCAATAGGCCAAATAACATATAATATGTAGTTACCATTAAAACACTAATCAATTTAAATGAATATTATCACTAGTAGAATTTTGGCAAATAAATGACTATGTGACTAAAACATTTAGTCACAAGACTAAAATTTTTAGTCACATGACTAAAAGTGATAAAAAAAATCTACTTTTTTTACAATTTATAAGCATTAATAACTAAATAAATGACTAATTTGGTCATCAAGTAAAATCATAAGGTTAGACAAAGATAAGTGACTCAATAAATGATCAAATAAAAGATTGTATAATTGTTCACTAATAATTAGTCACCCAAACATGTGATGAAATGAAATATCAATGATTTTTATATCATATTAATACATTCTTTAACTCTTTTGTAGCTTTTGTTACTCAGTAATCGAGATTGTGTCCTATCAATACATCATTATCAATTAACTTTCTCAAATTCCCTCTCAACTGATATTGAACTAGAAACAAACTCAAAATCACCCCAATTTGCATTCAAACTCCTCAAAATATATCTATAAAACCTAGAAAAATTTAAAAAAATCTTCTTTGCACTCTAAGTCTATATCTACATATAAAAAAGACTATTTATCAATTAAACATTTTATAATCTAAACATATTAATATTTTTTATTAATCACATTAATGTCATGTAATAATAATCTTTATAAAATATAATTAATTTATTATCATCGCATTTAACATCTTTTAGTATTTAGTAAATAATGAGAACCACTATTTAATAAATATTAGGCCTTGAAATAGAATGATTTAATAATAATAAATAATTATCCAACATGCTTCTTAAGTGTGAAGATATCCACTGGAATTCGATGTTTGACATCGAGTTTCTTCATCAGTGTCAATAAAGGTCACTATGATGAATATAAACATAGTGATCATAAAAAACATACAAGTTTAAAATATTATGCATGTAGGATCAAAGTATAATATATCTAATAGGTAGTTGTTTATAAAATTTCCTAGTTTCATATTCAATATATAGTTTGGAAAAACACCACAGTTTCACATTTTTAAATTTTTATTATGTAATTAGTGCTCAAAACAACACACTATTAAATTCTTGTTTGATTTTACTATATGGTTAAAAAAAAAAATTTGAGAAGATGGGTTTTGATTTTTAAACTTAAGGTCTTTATATTTTGTTGAAATTCTTACTAATTTATTTGATTAATTTTGTAATATGAAAAAAGTTAGCAATTTTTTAAAAATAAAATTGTATGTTTCTTAGAACAACAATTTCTTGAGTTTCAAATTACTTATACTTTTAGATGTTTTGCAATTTCTTTTATAATGTAAGGTTTCATTCTTTTGGACCTAAACTCTATGTAATTTTTTATATGTTTTTATTTTATTTTATTTATTTTGATAAATTTAATAATTCATATTTATAATTTGCATGTTGCTACCTTAAAGAGAGGATGTTTGGAGAGATTTCCTTAAAGAGAGAATTCTTTTGAGACATTCACCTATTTTAGTTTGGGTTCATGTTTTATGGTTTGATTCCACATTGGACTACATTGATATGTGATCTAGTCCTAAGCTATACTAATTTTTTACATGGCCATGCCTTAAGTAATGTGACATAATCTTTTATTAGTGAACATTTTGGAATATGTAAATTAATTTTTGCAGAGCATTCATTGTTTGTCCTTGTTTATTAGAGATATTTTGTCATCTTTGATATTTTTCCTCTATTGTATCCAAATTGCAGTTTATCTTTTATAGAAATCATCTCTCTTTTCTTGCTAAGCGAATATATGATTTCATGCTATGTTCATCATAAATATTAATAAAAAATTAAATTTAAATTTAAAGTAATACCTACACTTGTGTGTATGCATATGTGATTACATTTATAAGTAATTTATTGAAAAATTTAACAATTAAATTTGTATTTGTAATTAATTAATATTTATGATCAAATGTACATTTAAAAATTTCCATAAATAATATTCATTTTAATAAAATCTTATAATTGACAAAAAATAGACCAACCTTCTACATTTCTTCAGTGTACCCATTGCATTCCAAGATGTAAATGCTACTCTATTACTGGGAAGGTAAAGTTTTGTGTGTCAGAAGCAACAATGAAAATAAGATTGACATTATCATAGCCAAAGGGTCGAATAGTGCTAAGCATCCAATTCTCTCATTATTGTTTTATACTCTTGAGTTTGTTTATTCTACAATCTAAAGCACATGCCTAAAAGATAAAATTCTATAGGTCTAAAATTCTAATAGACAAAAAAGAGGCTTTAAGGGATTATAAATTAGAATGTAGAATGTCTCTAAATTTCACCCAAATTTTTTTGAATGAAAACTCTATAAACTTTGATTATATATATTATCATCCCCGTGGATTATATCATTTCTCATGAAAATATCAAATTAATAGCCATCAACCTTTTTAAATACACGACAACCACATATATATACAACCTTCAGTCTACCTTGAATATTTGTCTTTCTTCTTTACGAATTGTCAATTTCATATTTTTTCATTATCTACAAGCTATATTAAGTTTTAATTTTCATAGGTTTAAAAGTTCTTTTCGATGATATTTTACAATTTATAAGTTATTCATCTTTCTAATTGATGATTCAACAATATTCAGACACCCTCTAACTTTTTTTAATAATAACTCTCTATAATTTGAATTAGATGATTTGGAAAGTAATATTAATGTATTAAATTAATTATAAAAGAATGATCTTTTTTTTTTTAAATGTCACAAGAGTATTATAAAAATTGATTTGTTACCACGAAATAAATTGTCATTTTTTTAATTTACTTTCAAGGTGAGTGAAGAGCTTAAAGTTGAGGTTTCAAATTTTAGATATTAATAGATCTCCTTTGTAGGGATCATGGAGTGAAAGCGGAAAAAAAATGTCATTTCAAAATGCTCCCATGATACCAATTATGTCTATGCATCAATAATCATTCACTCAAAAAGCATGAACACTCATGCTTAAATATGCTAGTAGTCTTTATGAAATGTCCATGTTGGCTTCCCTATGACACTCAAATTCTAATCTTTTACAAACCAAGTCCCATGAAAAATTTCCAATTTCTCATATTGATTTTTACTTTTTTTTTTTTTGTTGACACTTCATTAAGAGGAGAATTCAAGAGAATTCTGGATCCTTGAACTAAAAAGGATCGGATTTCAAATTTATGGTTTGAAAGCTCAAAGCTCAATTTTAAAGGCTCAAACTCAATTATTCAAAAGTACAAATAAAGACATCAAGTTGCAAGTAATCTGATGGTTCAATTTGAAAAGGTCTAATTTAAATTTTAAAACCAAATCCAAAATAGCCTAAATGTCAAGGGAGACTCTAACTCCCTATATTAAGAGGCTAGTACAAGGAACTCACAATGAATCTTTGAAAATAGTTAGAATAGGAAGTTTTATCATTTTATGGAAATATATTTTATATTCCAAAGATCCTACTCTTTATCAAGGAAGCATAACAACATGTATTATTAGGTTATTGGGAGATATCAAAAGTATTAAAACCTCATCGAACCACCAACATAATAGTCAATTAAGTAGTTGGAGCAGTAGGCACATCTATCTATTCATTAGTTGGAAGCCCCCTATTCTTATTATTATTTATGGTGGGATTTTAGAGCGTAGGATCTCCCTACTTCCTAGGAGTTCATTAAGTATGGAAACTAAGGAGCTACCTCATTCATTATGTGTTCCTGCCTCCCAACTTAAAGATGGAGTAAGGAATTTTGGAGCTTGAAGATTATCATATTTGTTCCTAAAACTTTGCATCTGCTTTGAATTTCCTAGATTTGATGCCCTATGTCTAAAGAGACGTTCATCTTGGTGAATGTGTATTATGTTCACATTGGGGATCCAAAACCAATCATGATCGATGAAATTCGTAATACATTGTTCAAAGGGATGTATCCAAAGAATCCATGTTTTCGATCCCTGAGACTCTTAACTTGAGAAATTCATTTGATGAGAAAATTAGTAATTCTTCAGCCTAGTAGGAAGCAAAATTAAAATAATGGTTCAAGCTTGAACCAGAGAGTCACACGTATAACACACAAAAAGAGAAATAGGAAGAAAAATTTATTCAGTTCCTCTAATGTTTTTGAGAATCCTTAAAAGTGTGAATAGAGAATGAAGTCCAATTTTTCGCATTGAAGAATAGGCGACCCAAACACAAAGTTATTGTGTAAAATTCTCGAGTAATTTTGAAGCTGAAAAAACCTATCAACATTTCTAACTATAGAACATGATCATGTGAATGATGAATAATAATTGAGGATGAATCAAGATTAGCATTAAGATGCAAACATCCCAAAATATGTTGCAGTCGTAAAGCCTATAAACTGGTGGTAAGTATCAAAATTATTTGTTTATAGGAAACAAAATATAAGCCTAATGCAGGAGAGGGGTGTGAACTATTTGACAAAATGTCAACATAGTTGTAATGACTGTTGGCCAGCAAAGCTTGGACACATATAGATATTCATTCAAGAAATGCATGATTTTTGATATTGTGCCTTAGATGGTCGTAGAGATGGTGAATTTGAATTATATTTCTCACCTTGGTATTATGCTTCATGTATCCTTTTTATAGACATTGGGGTAAAAAGCAGTGTGTTACAGGTGAAATTCATGGGTTGCTGTAGTGGGTAAAACTTGCCAGAAGTGATGTGAATTGTTGTCTAATTCTGGAATCATTTTTAAGTCTAGAAGGACAAGGTGCCCTTTATGACTTCATTGAAACATGCCTGAGATAAATTTTGCATATGGTCATAGTATGAAAAATATGAATCCATTATGTTTGTGATGCATCAGGAAACCATTTGCTCCTTGACGATGGGTTATGGCTATCTGGTAACCCAAAGGATCATTTTGTGAAGCGTTGCAGGAAAGTATTGACCTTGAGATATGTCAAGATAACATACATAATTCATTTTATCCTAAGAAATACCTCAAACAATTTCTACTACACACTTCTCACTCAAAGTACATTTCATGGGGCCATGGCAAGATATACAAGCTTTACTTGTGGGTTAATTAATGCACAACATGCATATATACCAGCATCTTCTTTTACATAGTCACCAAATTGGGTGAAAACAAGGTTTATCATGAAGTTTTTATTTTATGTGAGGTTTTTATAATCTACTTTAAAACATAATTTTATTTGCTACCCAATTCTAAGAAACTTGCTTTAAACATACCTCTTCATTTGAGTCATATTTTGCCTAGCATTACCATGTTAACTGTAATGCACTTAATCTTTTTTTCAGAATGTTTGAAAGTGTACAATAAAATACCTACTATAATTATGCATATTTGTGTAATTTTTGATACTCAATAGTTTATAATTGCATAGGATACATTCAACATAGAGAATATTTATTTCTAATGTTCCTACTAAGGATAACACTTATAACCCAATCAAAAAATTATGGGATATTACATTCACATTAGATGAAATATTTCTCAACTCACAAATTATAGAGAATCGATGTATAAATATTTATATAACCTCATAGAAGAAATCTATGGATTCAATTTTATGAAATATTGGCATAAGGTCTTGGCTAGGTAGGAAACTAGAAGAGGTTCCAGATGTTGATTACATTAGATAGTATTTTGTGCTTCCATTGATCTGTTGGTAATAGAACTATAGTTGGTAATATTTCTTAAGATGGAAGTTAATCCTTATGATTTCCTTCCATGAATTCCCTTTTCTCCTCCACTTCCCACACTAGGGTACTGACATGGGCTCCTTATCAATAATAGAAGGGGCTACAAGTAGTAGGGGCTTTGGATCCTCCTCATAAGCTATTCAACTCACCTCAAAAAAATCCCACCACCCCAAACTTATCAAACGCCCCTCTAGTTTTAATGTGTCTTTTAGGAAGGATGGTAGCTAGCTATAGAAAGGTAAATATATTTCTCAATGAACTGATCATGTTAATTTATAGCTTGTTGCTCACCACAAACTACCATTGCTCTCAAGTGAAAAGATAAATCTAATGTGTACTAAAAAAAGCCCAAATAGCAATAACTTTTAAAACTACTATCCTTTTTAGTCCTCATTTCTACACCCTATCATGACTCTAACTTGATAGTTGTATGGTTACACAAAAAAAAAATCTTCTTGTAAGCTTTTTGTCACTAAACTATTTTAGACCATTTTCAGCAATAAATTAGAACCTCTGAATTTCACATAAGACATCTATCACTTCAAAATTGATTTAAACTAGAATGAAGTGTTGATCAGTATATAGAAATGAGTGTTAAAATAAACAAAATCATCCTAGAAGAATGTATAGAGCCATTATAGTTTTAACATAGTGTATAGTGGAACTATGAATGCACCCATCAGCTAATCAATAGAATCAATGAACATCTGAATCCCAAAAAATCCTCCTACTATAGCTTAAAGTTGTTACTTACATATTGTCATTGTTAAATACCCTCGGTGTAACTTGTGATCTTGTAATGCAGGGGATGATTGCCTGGGATTAGAGGAGATGGAAACCCAACTCAATTTCCTACTATTGCTATTGTGGCATCGTATGATACATTTGGTATGTTTTGTAGTTCTCTTTAGTTTTCCTGCTCTAATTATAGTTTATCATCTTTCATTTCTAAACTTAATCGAGTATCCAACTAAATTTTTTTCTTTAAAGTAAAAAAACCTTCTATGCTTTTTAATTCCAAATTCAAGAAAATTACAGATCATAATCAGTCACTAAGTATAATATAGAAACTTAGTATACCATCTAAACCTCATGAAAATTGGATGCACATATGAAACCTACACTTCCCTTTGTTTGTTTTCACTCATAATATTTTACAAAATCCATTCATAGTGTCAAGTTCATAGTGATATTTAGATAGTAGAATTAATTCATTCAGCAAAGCAACCAGTACACTTCCATCATGCTTTCCAAGAATTGAGAAAAACTATGGAATTGCACATAAAAGTTAAAAGATCAGACACCATAGATTTTCTCTTCTTGAAACAAATACACCTAGACAGCACCAAACTATTTTGTGATTATATTTTTTCAAGACCATTGACAAAAAATTTCTTTTATTTCATAGAAGAAACAAACACATTGAAATTAGATATCATATTGTCAAAAGTTAGTTGAAAATGATAAAATAAAAATAAAATTTTGTAGGTCTAAACAAAAACTAATACACATTTTTACCAAGCCATCGGGCATATAGATTTTTGAGGAGAAATTTCAGTGTAATTAATTTGGATCAGATTTGATCTTGTTTTGTTAGCTTAGAACATAGGGGGGATTGTTGAATTTTAAATGAAATTGGTTTGTCTTTGTGCTTGTCACTTTTACCTACACGTATTAGAAGTTCTCAACAATTGGTTAATGTTTCTTAGATTTTCTTGTAAACATTGAGATTTCCATCCCCATTTGGCACCTAGTGTGAGAAGAGAAAGTGCAACCCCAAAATTCAAGTTAGTTGATGCTGGTAGGAGAGCTTGAATCTTAAATTTGTGGGGGAAAATATTTTGTGGACAATAAATAGAAAAAAGTTGAGGAATTTTTTTGTGAGTAGTATTAACAAGAATAATTTTTTGAGTTTTTGCAATAACATTGTGTTTGTGTTTTAATGTGCAGTAAGTAGTGATTAATCATGATATTTTTGTAGCTTCAGTTTGTGAGAGCTTTGTCTAACTCTAGGTGTTCAAGTGCAACTCTAGATTGTTGTAAGTTTGTTTATAGTTAACAGTTTTATATATTAGATTATTTCTAAATTTTTTCATAAATATAATCTTCTACTTGGATTTTAAGACTTTGTAAGAAAGATAGATGGATTTTCATCTCACATTGATGTACTTTCTCAGTGTGGGCTTTGTATTTATCATTTTTTTTGTGAGCAGAGTTGTCATAAACATATGGTGGAAGCCTCATAGATTCAAGGCTTATTAGGATTCTCATGTCATTTTAGTCCCTCCATATAAGGTTCTATATGGAAATGCAAAGGAAATAGTTGCAATGATGATGTAGGAAAACTCTTCTCCAATGGGCTTCTCTCATGCCATTCTATCTCGAGCTCTTCCAGAGATTTATTATTGGAGAAAAATCTATGGTGGAACTTCTTTTCCTCTTGTTCTATTTTTCTTTTCTTTTCTAGATGAACATAGTGTAAGAGAGCTAATATTCTGATGTATGCAACATGGGTAGGAATTTTGTGTACTAGTTTGGGCCTACACCAAGACTTGTTATTCCTCAGCCTAAGCTTATTAGAGAGCTAGTATGTGATAAATTTGGGGACTTTGAGAAGCTTGATATACCAATACAACTGAGACATCTATGTGGAGATGGGCTGACCAATTCTAAAGGACAAAAATGCACTCAACAAAGAAGACTTATCAGTCCTTTCTTCCATTCTGAAAGGTTAAAGGTATTTTGTTGGCTCTTTATTTTGGTTTTTTTTTGTTGTTGTTGTTGGTCTAAGTGATATCAAATTTCTTTATTTTGTAGGTGGGTCATTTGTAATCATATATATAGGTGGGTCTTGTCTAAGAAAATAATAAAATTTCTACTTGTTCTTGTTTGCTAAATAATAGTTAGATGTTGTGGCTTAGTGCTAGCCATTGAGAAGAAAAATCATAAATTGCCACCTTTGGTCACAATTGTCTTACCAAATGTATTTGCATTCAAAATGAATGTTACTTTAAAAAAAAAAAAAGTGTGAATATTGTTGAACTTTATGTGCATTTAAAAAATTTTCCAATAGAAATAAATACATTGATTTTTTTAAAACATTCTTTATCCTATCTTTAAACACATCAGTCTTAGGTGTCAATCTCTTGATCAATGCACTATTAAGTTTTTTGTTTGTTACATAGGCTGCAAAGAACACACAGTAATAACAATATGTAGGGCATTACCCACTTTGCCAGCTCCATTGATGATTGTCTTTTCTCAAATATCAACATGAATTGGCATTGACTACAATGGCCCCATTATAGTTGGTTATGCTCAAGATGGGATTTTTGAACTATCTAAGAAGATTTCACCATTATGATTCTATGGTATTATACTATTATTATTCTAATACTATGATGCTTTTTGTTTCTACTTGCCTCTCATTTTCTACATCATCATGTCATACCCTATATGGGATGATACTTGACAAAGAGTAGAAAGATGATTTTTGGGATGATGCTTGACAAAGATTTCTAATAGTCCAAATTGTCTAGGGCACCTCCTCTTTCAATCTTAAACACATGATTATTCCTCCTCTAAATATGTAGACAAAATTTGTAGATTTTTTCATAAAGAAAAATAATTGTAGAAATTGTCTTCCATCCAAGTAAATGCTCTATCATAGGGAAACAAATGAATGTGGCATAAAGGATGTTGAAAGAAGTTGGCATGATCATTGCCATTATCATCAGTGCAAAATATAATGACTAATATTCATTTCTTCATACAACAACATGAAATTTTTTTTAATGGATTTTATTATAACATGTAAAATAAAATTTGTATTGATAGAATGTTTGGAGTTGCCTTAATGAGAGCATTTTCAAGAAAATTCTTAAGATTATAGTAAAGTGAGAGAAAGGGAAGAGCCATAAAATACAAGCATGCCATTTTTATGTTTAAATGGGCATGCTTATTTCATAATTTGAATTGTAATTATTTTGATTCATTCTTTTGTGTTCCTCTATATTCAATGATAATGTGTAGTTTTCAAAAGTGTTGGACATGATATCTCATGAGCATCCTGATATCTACCTTCATGCTAGCGGTCTTATAGTAGTTTTGTCTTATTTAGACTTCTCAACTAGTGTTTAGTTAGAATTGTGATATTTTAATTTATTTTTAATAGACATTTCTTGATTATTTGAATTGTTATCTCATGTTTACTTTGACAAATTTTTCCATTATCTTTAAAGGGCACTAGCTCAATGGAAAAGCATCTACTTTATTAGTAGGAGGATGGTGGTTTGATTCCATCATGCCCTAATATGACTAAACTGATGATTAAATAAATGATCAAATAAAATAAATAAACTACCAAAACAACTACCAAATGAATTACCAAATAATAATGATCAACTAATAAATAAATGATTGAATAAACTACCAACTATCAACAATCAATAACCAAATAAATCACCAAATAACAACAATAAACAACCAAATAAACTACCATTTAACAATAATAAATGACCAAATGAATGACTGAATTAATGATTAAAATAGCTTAATCATAAATTTGGTCGGGAGATAAATGTCTGGCAATTTAGTAACACTAGTCATGCGATCAAAATTAGTCATATCTCTACAACATTTACTAGTTTATTTAATCATATATTATTGGTTTTGTAATAGTGTATATGAATGTGATCGATAAACTCATGAATGATAGATATTTATTGGGTTAAATTGAGGTATGTACACACACACACACACACACACACACACACACACACACACACACACACACACACATAATGTGTATAATATATAGAAATGAATAATGAAAATATTAATTTACATAACACATGACAAATGGATATTATTAATATCTATAGTATTAATCAAGGGGTTGAATGTTAGATTTTTCTTTAAGTTTTAACTAACATAACTATAAAGCATTAACACTCCCTCTTAGGTAGGAAGGATAAACATAAGATGCAATATAACTTCAACATTATATCAACAAAGAAAATATCTTTGATTAGAAGATATAAATCATAGTTTATCATGATTTAACTCAACCATCAGAAGATGGCCATCATAATAGAAAGTTTTATCATGGTTTGTTTAAGGAACTTAAATCACCATGAAAAATATCTTCTATTGTGATCTACTTAAACATCATTAGATATCCATCACAATACAAGGCCATGGTATATTTAAGGAACACAATCCGCCATGCAATATATCTTCTATTGTCATCTACTTAAACATCATAGATTTCCGTCACAATATAAGTCCATGTTCTATTTAAGGAACTTAATCCACCATGCAATATATCTTCTATTGTGATATAATTAAACATCATTAGATGTTCATAACAAAAGAAGGCCATAGTTTATTTAAGGAACTTAATCCAACATTCAAAATATAGTCTATCATAATAGAAAATTTTAAGTTATTGTGAGATCATCACCTTTTAATAACTTATAATACAATTGAATCATTTTAGAAGTCATCACTTCTAATGATGTACACATAGCCCATATAAAAAATAATAATAATTCATCAGTATGATAATCAAATATTCCAAGACTTTTTCATAATAATTTAAACATGCAAAGTTTTACTTTCAAAGGTTTAGTGATTATGAACTCCCTCTTAATCCAATATTACTTTAGAATGGAGAACACTCTAAATTCAAGTTTGGATTTCTAACTTTAGTGAGGGAAGCTTGATGTTTGAGTTTGTTAGGACATATTGTTGTAGTGTGCCCATTGTTGTTGCATCTGTAACATTGAACTTTGGAGTAGTCCCTTTGTTTCTTGTGGAAAGGTTTACTATGAGAGTATTTCCCCTTTTTCCTTTTCAACTTAGTTGTTAGAGCTTGAATTTCTTCACATGTGGTATTATTACTGATTCCTCTAGATATTAGTTTACATTCTTCTTGAATGCAAGCATCCTTTAGTTGATCAAATTTAGGGAGTTTTGAGTGAACACACACTCCTTGTCTAAAATTTTCCCATGAAGAAGGGAGTTTGTTTGATGTTACAATGGTAAAATCCTTACTATCATAGATGTGACCAATTTTTAAAAGTTAGTTTCTTAAATCTATTATCCTCATTAAGTATGAGGTTAGGGCTTCTCCTTTATTCATTTTATATTAGCAAGTTGGTTCTTCAAAGTAAGATGCCTACTAGTGTTGTTAATTTCAAACATGTCTTCAAGTGCTTTTAGCATATCATATGTAGAGTCCAACTTGGTAATAATAGGTAGTAAATGTTTTTTCACTCCATCCACCAATAATTCCATTTCTCTCATGTTTTCCTTTTCCCATTGATTATTTTTGGTGTATTTCTCAAGTTTGGGAGAACTTACTGTTTTTAGTAGTTCATGCTTTCCCAAAACTAACATTGATCACAATTTCCAAGCTTAAAAATTAGAAGTGCTTTCAAGCCTTTCTTCAAGCCTCATGTTGTTCACCATTTTGAAATAATATCATTATATATTAGAAGTTTATTTATTTTGACAATAAATATTATCTTATCTTTTATTTAGACCTACTCTGATACCATGTTAAATTTTTCAAATTTTGAATTTTAATCCCTCTAACAATTTGGATTTCTATCTTTATTAGATATATTGAGGCAATATAGAAAGGACCTTGCAAGACATATAAATAAAGTTTAGTCAATATAGAAAATTGACTTTATACTTGACAATAACTTTACTCAATATGTGATTGAGTAGCTATACCCTTTACATAGACTTTATAAATACTAGTGACATAACAAAGAAAAGGTGGTAAGCAATTGTCAAAAATTGGAGGACTAAATAGTGTATTTTATTTCATTATTGTTCACCACAAATCAAATAAAGGAACATATATAATTTTAAAGGGATTCATGACCCTGATGGGCCGTGACTCCATATTGGAGTCACATCTAATCAAACCTCTAACTCCTGATAGGTCAAATAACATATGATATGCACTTAACATTAAAACACTGATCAATTTAAATGAATATTATATGACTGCCATCAATAAACTCATGAATGAAGGATATTTATCATGTTAAATAGAGGTGTATATATAATGTGCATAATATATAGAAATGAATAATGTAAATATTAATTTTCATAACACATGACAAATGGATATTATTAATATCTATAGTATTATTCAAGTGGTTGAATGTTATATTTATCTTTAAGTTTTATCTAATAGAACTATAAAGGACTAACATAATCCCATCTAAGATAGATCTAGCTGCAATAAATTATGCTTGCTCTTTTGATATTAATTTTGGGAGTGTTGGAGTTTTAAAACTACTAGAATGCAAACTACCCAATACTAGGATGTAGAAGACAAAACACAATCTAGAGATTATCTAAATCTCATATTCAACTAAATTCATCTCTGACCTAGACCACCACTAACATAATACAATAATTCTCTACATTTTTAGCTCTATAGGACCAAGGTGGGTGTAGCATAGGGATGTAAATGACTAGTTATTTGATACTTACTTTTTAGATCTCACTCAATTACACTCTTTTCTGCAAATATATCCCCTATAGCAGATAATTGGTCACTATTCTTTGAATATTTGTTATAAAATCCATGATTAAAGTAGCTAGCTATAATTCAAAGGAAAACTACTACAAATAAGTGATGACCAACAATTTGATTCTTCATTACAGAAAAGTAAAATTGATTCTATTTATATATTCTTTGTGTAACCAAACAATTGCATCAATTTGCATCACAACTAATGATCAATGCCTTATCCATTTTCTATATAGAGTCACACTAGTAAATACATGACCTATTTAATTTCCTTACAATTAGAATTATTAGTTAATAACCCTAAACCCAATTCTTATGATATCCCTCTTACATGCTTAGAAACCCTATCAATTTATGGAAGCAATTACTTAATTCCTTGAAAAAAAGCAACAATAAATTGGCATACAACCTATCCAAGTTGAATTAAATTGCATGAACTTTTCTCACTCAATCCCAAAATAACAAGCATATGAAAATGGAGATAGAATTTGGAGACACAAAAATTTAGAACTCCCTCCTTGTATTAATATTCTTTGAAACTAATATGTTATTGGTATATACTCAAGAATAGCTCAAAATATGGCAGACTTGTCTTTCAAGATCCATTTGTATTATTATACTTGAAAAATTGAATACATTATATAATTGACACAAAGAAAAATGAACTGACTATAGACAATAGCATAAACACTAAAAAATTATGCAAACTTTGGGCCATCATATAGCCTTGGTAACACAATTATATAGTGTGAGATGCAACACAATATGTGCATAGAGGGAAAAGGATAGCTATCCTTAGATCAAAAGAAAGACAAAAGAACAAAAGTTGTTGCTATCACAAAAATACAAAATTTGGTTCTTGCTTGCATCTTTGCAACATAATTTCTATATCACTAATCTTTTGTGGTGGAACCAATTAAGTTATAGCAATTTCTTCTTGATTTGTTTTATCTATTGTTCTTCCAACTGTGGGACCACTTGGCTTACATGTAATGTATCAGGTTCAATAATCTGGATATTAATCACAATTGGTTGATCCTCTACCAAACCATCTATTTTAAATGTTATTTCTACAATTGTAATTGGTTTTTCCTCATTTATTCCCTCTATTTATATTGATACATTAGCTAACTATACCTTTCTTATAGCTACTACTTTGTCTACACTCTTTGCTTCAGCTGTCATTTTCAATAACTGTGTTATTAGTGAGTAATCTATCATCCACTTGTCAAAGAGTGCATCATCAGGCCAGTTGAAACTTAATATTTCTCATTCCTTCTTCTAGACCTCTCTTCCTATTGTCCTTATCTCAACAAAATCTTTCTTAAAAAAATCAAAAAATAGTTGTACATGTACAACTTCCTCTATATTTCTAGCAAACAAAATACACTTTTCATCATTTACAACTACATTAAGTCTAATGCTCATTAATTCATTCAATTCTTTAACCCATTCCTCCTTTTCTTTTATTAAACACATGTCTTTGAGTGCATATAGAAAGAGATCAAAATTTTCACCAAGGTATTTAATGAAAAAATTATTTATCTTTCTCTACAATAAATTTCTTTGATGGTCAAAATCTAAGAGATTAGTAGCTTGGTCAAAAAAAATGTCCAACTATTCATCAAAAAAAATATGACATGAAATCAAAGGATTATAATGATATCATCCCTGATAATCCATTTATTTAAAATTGGCCTTAAGGTTGCCTTAGTGTTTATCATTTCATTCCATATCTCTATTAATTTTTACAATTCTAAATAAAATAATGGCCAACCTACCCTGTCTACTAGATACAAAATTGTATCTCTTATCTCATTTTCATGTTTGGTACCCAACTCCACATGTAAGACCATATTTTTTCCTTTTCATCATCAAGCTCCTTAGTTGTGTAGATTTGGGGTTCTTGTGGAGTGCTTGGAATTTCCACAATTTCTATTGTATTGAAAGGTTGTACAAGGGGAGGAGGCAAAGAAATTCTTAGCTTGTTAGACTATCCACTATGTCCTATTAGTTTATTCTCAAGGTTAATCCTTTTATGGACTTCCCTATTGTAGGCATCTAGGACTTGTTCATATTTCTCCTATAACTCTTGTATAAACCTTTTCTCTTTCCTAGAAATGGCTAAAGTGAGAGTGGTTGCTTCAACATTTAATTTTGCTACCTCCTCATTTGGAGTATCCTCTACTCTTTTGACAATCAAGTTACCCATTAATTCCAAGTCACTAATTTGAGAATAGCTATCTCCAGATTCTCTTTTTAAGGACCAAATAACTAAGGCAACATGGTCTTCACTATATTTAGCACCACTGAGTGCCCTTTTTTTTTTCTCTATAGTTCTCAACTTCTTCATAATAGTATTAGACACCATTGCATCTATAATGTCCTAGTTTGGAAGAAGTAAAACTCTAGCTAATTTGATCATTTTTCTTCCCTCTTCAGGAGTTACACTATTGAATTCTTGCATCATTTCTTCCTTGATCTCATCTTGTATGACTAAATCTTCTTTCTCTAATAGCTCAACCTTCCTTTTATTGCACCTTTCCTCAAAATTTTCAATATTTATTGTCCATGCAAATTGGTAGAAGGCCCTAGACTTAATAAAGTTGTCATCAAATAAGAATTCATGGCTAGCCTATTCTATTATAGGATCTAGGTCCTTTCCCTTAAAATCAGCCACATTTAACTCCAATATGGGCATAAGAGGTTCTTTGGGATTTCCTTCTTCCAATTCTGTAGTGGTAATGAACACTCCATCCTAACATCCAAGCTACTCAATTTTCTCTCTAGTGAGCTATTCCTCTCCTATATGTAGGTGAGATTGGGATGGTGTGTGATCTTCCCTTTGTGACATCTACTTCTCTTCTATTATCTACCTCTTGGGCATTGGCTCTAGAGGCCTTTCTTCTAGTTGAAGTCCTCTTGTTAAAACATTATTGGTTGACCCAATTTTTCTCTTCCCCTTGGTAGTAATTTTCTCTATAGTTTTGACCATGTTGTAACTAGTTTTCTTCTAAATAACTAGTTATCTTGAACCTACTATAGGGGTGAAAGATAATCTGTTCATTACTTCCCTTTCTCTATCAAGATGGGCACTAATAAGGAGGTATTTCTTTTTATTCATGGTGTCCTTAATTTTTGCACAAGTTATAATTAAATTCTTTACTTTGTCAGCTGATGTTTTGGCATCTTTCAATGGACTATATAAATTTTCAAAACAATTAATTAATTTTAATACCCTAGAATAAAATCTCCACTTTTCTTTCTCTATTTCTTGTTCATGGAGGGAAATTTCATTTCTTATTATATCTTCTAGAAAATAGAATTCATGTTGGTGAGACTTGGCCTTAGCCCTTTGTCTAAAAGCTTCAAATAATTCCTCACTATTATTGAACCTAGGATGGGAAACTACTAATTTACATGGGTTTAACACTTTATACATTAAAATTCAACCACCCCTTGTATTTGTAAACTAATGAACCATAGGGCAAGAGGGGAAAATGGAACCCCTTGATCTACTAGTTAGCTCTACCTCTTCCAATCCACTTATTTTCCATAGATTTCAACTAATCCTACCTTAGATGGGACTTGGTAGGGTAGCACATGTGGAGTTCCCTAGGATCCATACACTCTAAATTTAGTGGAAACTGGATATGAAATATTATCTACCCAATTATTGGAGACCTTCAAATTATTAAGGCAATCCATATGCCTAATGAAATCCAACTACAAATTGGGTATCCTAGGATTGTCTTTTATCAAGAGGCTCCTAAATCTAGATTCAAAATATTTGTCAAATCTTACAAAACTTGCCTCTTTTGCATCCCAAGTCATATCTACACTCCATAATTAGACTAGTAGAGGCTCCCCATCATGCTCTCTTTTTAATTCCATTTCCTTCTCACAAAATTGAACTCCTTTGAATAGTAACATCTGCATCAACATAGAGTAAAAACCAAAAGTTTTCTCAATTTTCCTTTAGCAATCCCTATTAAACCCACATGGATCTCTTTAGCTAGAAAAGATGCAAAATAAAAAATGACATCAACTCAAAAGGATGAAGTTTGTACCATCATATTCATAAACTTTATGGGTATAAAATCCTGGTCATCTTCACCAAAAACCCTACACAGAAACAAGTATATATCTATAGCACAAGAATTAAATAATTTCTTCTTAAAAGGTTCTTTGGCAGTGGTTGTAACCAATGTTAAATTCCCAATTATGGCTAAATATCCTCCTAATGCTTCTTGAATAATTTGATCTTTGTAGGATAAGTGCTCCTTCTACAAACCCTAAAAATCAATAACCTCATGAAACTCTGAAGTGGGATCCATTCCAAAAACTCCTTGGATTTCTTTAGCCTTAATTTTAATTAGGAATTCTCCATTTTTTCCTCTTACCATTTAGTTTATAGGGTCATAATTTTGGGCTATAGTAGTAAGGAGGTGTGATTCCATAAAAACCCCTTGTACTACTAGCCTTCCTAGGTAAAAATTCTAAATGTTTCCATGAGGAGCGAATAATTTTCTTTTAAAAAACCACTTATTGAACAACTACTATAACCCAATCTTAGATGTCATCACATCTTGGGTCCAATTCCCCTTATCATATAGACCATCTACTAATTTTAACCTAGGGTTTATAGGGATTAACTTTTTTATCATTGTGGCATCATTAGTGGATTCATTTAATTGCTCCAAGAAATCATCATGAATAATTCTATTAGCATAATCTTTCTACCCAAAGAAATCCTTTTTTGGAGGAATTATGAATAACGGTCATAGGATACCAGAATCTTACTTGTAGGTGGAGAAAAAATACCTACTTGGCTTCTTCAATTCATCTCTAATCAATGTAGTAGATTGTTGATGTAGAAAAAACTTACAATTCAGCACATCACAGTGATAATTTTTTGCAGGTAGCACACTCCAATTTCTCAACAATCTCTTCACAGAATGAAATTTATGATTTTCTCTATTGTAATCTTTGTATCAATTCACACAAGAAGGTTTTAATTCCCATAGATTTGTTACAAAGAACATAGTGGCATGTTTTTTTAAAATTTGAAATAGGGTCATTGATTCACAAAAATATAATGATTGGGAAGGAACTTCCCCTTCCCTACATTCAAAATATATAATTAATCATTTTTTGGTTCTTTTTCTTTCCAAAGGAAGATCTTAATTCAATAAGAGTCTTTCTTCCTCGCTACATTTTTTTCTTTGCACATCTCAAGGCCTCTAAGACATATTAATTGACAAAAATGTTTAAATTATCTATATGTTCACTGGCATTGTTGATTCTGTTGTATATCATATCATCTTCTATGGTCTCTTCCTCTTTTTCCAGTTCTTGCAATATTTGATCCCCTATATCTATTTCTTATTTCTATATATCCTTTTCTATTTCATACGGAAATTTCTCTATATCCTTTTCTACTTCATTTGGAAATTCCATACTTTTAATCTTATTTCTCTCCTTTCATTCCTCTATATCATCTAATAACCCAAATTATTCCTATGAGTGTCTATCCTCTAACATATTCCCTCTTATTTCCTCTTTGTCTTTATAGGTCTATCCATCTATTAGGCTTTTTGTTAGAGTAATTAGATATTTCCTAATTAACTCTAGTTTTTTTAAGCTAAACTTTAGGCATCTAATAATTAATTCTTTTATTAATTATCATGATGTAACCTAGGTTAGGCCTTTTTAGGGTTTTGATCTCCTTTCTAAGGATGATCTCTCTTTGCAATTATTAACCAATTTATTTTTTATTATAGCAATCTCTCTTTTTTCTCATCAAGAATGTCTCAACTATGGATCCAACAATCCAACCTCCATAGATCTTGCTTCTCTCTTAGTGTGATAGGTGTTTGCATGTAGGTGATTCTTGGGAGCTATGGGGTTGATCTTTCATCAACTTCAACATGGTATCAAAGATCCTAATCTTCATGCCCATATTTTGTTTGTAAGAGATTTGGCATTGGTTTTCAAAACTGAGCTTTCAAAAAAAAAATTATTGGATCTGGGGGTCACTGATTTTTGAGGCACTTTGAGCAAAAACAGACATTACCATTGAGCTCAAAGTGCTTGAAAACCCCCACTTCCATA